>CM034301.1:8145483-9364957 GCA_019925795.1 Dendrobium chrysotoxum
AAACAGCAAGATAGAAGGTGAAAGGTGGTGAGGTATGCCTTCAGGGACACTGTCAGGCTCACTCGACCAAGTAAGTCTGATGTTCTGCTTGATCAGAGCAAAACAATCAGGGAGGAAGTAGTGGTGAGGAATGCCTCCAGGGACATCTGTCGGGCTCACTCAACAGGTAAGTAAAACCAACTACCTGACTGTTCATTTCAAACAGCAGAATAGAAGGTGAAAGGATCCCGTCTCCTCCTGCTCCTTTCGGAACAGCGGATAGGGGTGACTCAATACTTCTGTCTGACCTCAACAAAAGTAAATAAGCCACGAAATTGGAGTCTACGTAGTCTTTTACAGAACATCCAGAGTAAAGGGGTGGTGAGGAATGCCTCCCAGGGACTCTGTCGGGCTCTCTCAACCGGTAAGTAAAACCAACCACCTGACTGTTCATTTCAACAGCAGAATAGAAGGTGAAAGGATCCCGTCTCCTCCTGCTCCTTTCGGAACAGCGGATAGGGGTGACTTAATACTTCTATCTGACCTCAACAAAAGTAAATAAGCCACAAAATTGGAGTCTGCGTAGTCTTTACAGAACATCCAAAGTAAAGGGGTGGTGAGGAATGCCTCCCAGGGACTCTGTTGGGCTCTCTCAACCGATAAGTAAAACCAACTACCTGACTGTTCTTTTCAAACAGCAGAATAGAAGGTGAAAGGATCACGTCTCCTCCTGCTCCTTTCGGAACAGCGGATAGGGGTGACTCAATACTTCTGCCTGACCTCAACAAAAGTAAATAAGCCACGAAATTGGAGTCTGCGTAGTCTTTTACAGACATCCGGAGTAAAAGTGGTGGTGGGGAATGCCTCCCAGGGACTCTGTCGGGCTCCCACTCAACCGAGTAAAGTCTGATGTCTGCTTGATCAGAGCAAGACGATCAGGGTAAAGGTCTGATGTTTACCAGAGCGGCAGGACAGTCAGGGTAAAGGTGTGGTGAGCTATGCCTCACAGGGGCTCTGCGGGGTGCTCCCAACCAAGTAAAGCCTGATGTCTACTCGGCGCATATGCCTGCAGCAGAGCAATCAGGGAAAAGAGGTGGTGAGATATGCCTCCTAGGGGCTCTGTGGGGCACTCTCAACTAAGTAAAGTCTGATGCCTACCCGGCGCATATGCCTGCAGTAGAGCGATTAGGGAAAGTCATCTCAACCATACCCTAACACGCATATGTGTAGGGATGGGAAGAGGAGTAGAAAATGGAAAATTTCAAAGAGAGAAGGGTCGTCTAAGGAGTTTCAAACTAGTGTTTTGGGTACCACGTGGTAGAGGACAAGTCGTCGTGGCCACGAGTATCCAAATGCCAGTGAAACTGCCTAGGCGAAACCAAAATCATACAAACCTGGAAGCACCAGAATGATACCTCGAGAGACCATAGGGAAAGGTACGCCCTCAACAAAGTGTGAGAGGGGTAATCTCATTCCCAATGAGTAGCTAAGGAAGACACACTTACTACAAAGAAAAGAACTATATCAATGAGAAACAATTATAAAAGACTACAGTGGTACATCCACATAAGCTAGTGGGATCCTGTAGGGGTGGAAAGCAACATAAACACATCCAAGGGACCGCTCCACAGCCAAGAGTCGGGTCACGGTGGGAAAGTATGTCACTCTAAGACAAGTGAAATGATTTTCTGCTAGAAAATCAAAGTTCACTAAGAAGCGGCGCTAACATCTGAGACTTGATGTACTGCGTCACAACTAGGAAAGCACACAAGAGTAGCGAGGGGACACACTCGCCACTAAGGGACGTAGCATTGCATAGGAATGATATTTATGAAAGGCTCACAGTGGTGGCACCCACACAAATTGGTGGGACCCTGTGGAAGTGGGATAATATCAGTGCATCCGTAGAGCTACCCCAGCAGCTGAGAGTAGAGTACGAATGAGAGAGAGAGTAAAGTGGAAAATGAGTTGATTTTTTGCTATAAAATCAGAGCTCTCAAGTCAGTGATGCTAATGCTGATAACCAGGCGTACTGCAACACTACTGGAGAAACAACTCAAGATGGCGAGGAAACACACTCGCCATTGAGGGAAATGATTTATGAGTAAAATCAATAAACATCAAACATCACAGCGGTAACACTCACCCTGACCGGGGGGACCCTGTGAGAGGCGGGAGCAACACTACCAGACCCATAGGACTGCTCTAGTAGCTGGAGCAGGGCAAGGGTGAAAAAGTAGGTCACTGAAAGAAACTGGAGAGTTGATTCCCTGCTAGGAAATCAGAGCTCGCGAAGGTGGGATGTTAACATCTTGAGCAAGATGTATCACACCACTAAAAAGGACTATCATGATTGTAAAAGATCATAATAATCACAAGTGCAAACTCATCCTTGAAGTGATCACTCAACGCTTCGTACGAGAAGAAAAGAAAGACTTTGGGGAATTTGAGCTCTTAGAGAGTATTACCGGGTTCCACTTGTGACAAGGGCAACCGGTTTTGCTCTGCTGAGAGCTTCCCTCTTTTATTGTATAGGTGCATTTTTTTACATGTTCACAATCATAGACTAAATATGTCTCGTACTGTCGAAGATAACATCCGGTAGAGGGAACGTTTACCATATCCGTGTGTTACTCCTAGTATAAGACATCCTCTAATGATTGGAACTCAAAGAGGGAGATATGATTGGCTTTGATAACCCAGGCCACATCCGCCACATGAATAAAACTGGGGGCACAATCATAACACAATTGATATGTGAATGAAATTTAGATTAGGATAGTGGATCAACATTACCCTCCCTAGCTAGCATAGGTTGGTATGGACCCAGTACAAAAGAAGTCTGAATTGGTTTTGATATTCCAGACCACACTTGGGAGCACCAAGTGAAACTGGGAGAACAGAGAGGGGGAAACTCCCAAATTACCAGAACTCAGAAGAGGAAGGTACAATAAATGCGAGACTCTTATCAGTCCTTAAGAATGGTCTATAACCAGATAGTGGGGTTAAAAAATATTTTCGTGCACGAATTTTTAAAAGAATATGGTAAGCATTTAAACAGACTCAATAGTGGGACCACTAAGAGATGTTTAAGCCCTTACCAATTAATCTGAGATAAGTCTGATTCAAACATTTCCTAAAGAGTGAAAATTTCATCAGAGAGTGACAGGATTATTTTTAGAAATGAAAAATTAACCTCTGAATCATCTTGAACCTTAGAAAAGGTTCAGAAAGTTCGGCAATATGGGTTGACTCCATCTAAACCCGAGAAGGTTAGGGATTTAAATTTTGCTAACCCAGCTTAAGCTCCCTACAAGCTAAGCTGGGCTTTCTCCCTTACACATTCTGAATAAATATCTAATTCAAAAGGGTGTAAATTAGAGAGAGAAATTGAATCTTCTCAATCTTCTTGCATGAGAATATTTTTATATCTAATAGAACATCCTTACACGATGATGAATCCAAAATCATGATTTTCAAACTCAAGTGTCACGAATATCAAGGGGTATGAATTTTTTGAGACTTAGAGATTTACAAGAAAGGGAAGTCATTTACTTATCCACTTCGGGCTCATTTTGAGCCCCTCAACTTGATTTGGCGCACTGCGCATCTTTTAATTACTTGATACACTTTGTGTATCCTTGACTTTATGGCGCATTTTGCGCAACTTTCCACTTTTGATACACTTTGTGTATCTTCAATTTTTGGCGCACTGCGCATCTTTTCACTTTTGATACACTTTGTGTATCTTTCATTTTGTAACTGGCTCTCTTTCCAAACCTCTAAGAAAAACTTTCTCAGTTGTAAGATTATCTTCCAAACACAAGAGAAGAAAAACTCACTCTCTCGTGCGAGGAAGAAGAATCCACAAAGCAAATCCAATCCTATGATAAGAATGAACGACTTGAATAAGAAAATTATGAGATGGATTCATCAGCCTGCGAAAGACGCCTATGAGATAGAAAACTGCAAGATGATTGGGAAAATATGCGTCTCTAAATCTAATTTTAATTTGATATAGATTTTAGTTCAAAATAGAAAATCATCCCAAGAAAGGGATGAGAGAGAAGGTATACATTTTTCTTTGAATCATTATAATCATCCTTCAGGCGCTCAGAGGGGTCAACCACTAATTACTTAATTTTCTGAAGAAGATAGGGGTAAACCTTTCATTAGGAAAAATAAGCTCTGCACTATCTAAGGAAAAATCCTCTAAAAGGTTTACTTCGTGTTTTAAGCTCTCAGACTTTTCTCAGATTAGTCTTTCTTTTAGAAATTTTGCACATTACATTTAAAGATCCCACCATTGAAAATAGAACCTGGATATGTATTTGGACTGATATGGGTCAAGATCTGGCCTAGAAGAGTTTAGATAAGGGAGATGATAGAGACTAGAGTTTATGCCAGTGTACGAATCATATCATCTCACCTCATCACCCCTAAGGATAGCCTCATACTTCTCGTAACAAACATCGTGTGGTAGAGGACAAATCGTCGTGGCCACACAGACTGTCGAAAAGTGAAGAAGCCCCTCCAAAGGGGGTACATATACAGGGGAGTATTTACAGGCGGTAGGGAGACCCCCTCCCTTTTGAGGAGCGGACTCAGGCATAGTACTTTTTTAAGTATTGCCCGTTGATGACAGGCATAGGGTGAATGCCATTGGCATCAACGAGTAGGTAGGCACCACCTTTATAGACTTGCTCTACAGCAAAGGGGCCTTCCCAGACAGGCTCGAACTTACCACTTCGGCGACGGCGCGAAATGATAGGTCTGCATAAAACAAGGACCAACTCGCCAACCCGGAAAGCATGGGGTCGGACAAGGCGATCATGTGATCGAGCCATACGTGCCTGGTATAGTTTGAGGTTCTGATAAGCTCGTAGGCGAAGCTCTTCTAAACCATCAAGCTCCTCCATCCATAGTCGGGCGTTATCTTCGTGGGAAAGATTGTGGCTGACCGCCACACGCAACGAGGGGAGCTCAACCTCAAGTGGGAGGACGGCCTCGACCCCGAAAGCCAAAGCGTATGGGGTAGACTGAGTAGGAATACGGTATGTAGTCCTATAGGCCATAGTGCTTCGGGAAGTCTATCGTGCCACTCTCGTTTGTTTGCAACCAAGATTTTTCTTACTAATTGCACGAGAGTTTTATTGAATACCTCCGCCAAGCCATTGGCCTTGGGATAGTAAATTGAAGAGTATCGCCAATTGATGTTATGGCGGCGGGCAAATCTGGCAATTTTGGTGCTTCTAAACGACGGGCCGTTATTTGAAATAATACGGCACGGGACACCAAAACGGTAGACAATATGATCATGAAAGAAACACATCACATCTTCTGATTTGACTTCTTTAAGTGGCACAACCTCTGCCCACTTAGAGAAGTAATCAGTGACAGCTAAAATGAACCTATGACCCTTAGAGGAAGGAGGGTCGATAGGACCCACTACATCCGTGCCCCAGCCTTCAAATGGCCAAGATGATACGGTAGGGTGCAGCGGATTAGGGGGTTGGTGAATCACCGTGCCATGAATTTGGCACTGGTGGCACTTTCTAGCGTGCTCCATACAATCACGGATCATAGTCGGCCAATAGTAACCGAGGCGTTTAATTCTGCCTTTCATTTTTGGTCCGGACTGATGAGCACCGCAAAGACCTTCATGTATCTCGCCCATGACCTTACGAGCCTCTTCGTTGTTGAGGCAACGCAACCACATTTGGTCGAAAGAGCGTCGATACAAGATGTCGTTCACATAAGTGAATGATAGGGCTCTCTTTCTGACCTGGGCAGCAAGAGATCTATCATCTGGAAGCCTACCATGCTTCAAATACTCTATAAAGGGTACTCTCCAGTCTGATTCTTTCTCAACTGAGAACACTGTGAGGGTCTGATCGGGAGGAGACAGGTCTGCGGGGCATAGGGCTTGATGGCACTGGACAACGATAGACAGTGGGTTGCCAGTTGGGTCAGCCAGTTCCTTTGCTAACTTAGCTAATGCATCTGCCTTGACATTGGCAGATCTAGGGATTTTAGCTAAGGTCACTTCAGGAATCGAACACAAGAGCTCCATTGCTTTGTTGTGATAAGGCAAGAGCTCAGGTTTAAGTACTTTGTAGACTCCAGCTACTTGATTTATAATCAGTTGTGAGTCTCCAAAGATTTTCACCCGCATGACATTCATCTGAATGGCCAACTCTAGTCCTAAAATCAGAGCTTCGTACTCGGCCTCATTATTGGTACGAGGTTCTGAAAGACTGTAGGAATATCTCAGAGTGTGACCTTCAGGGGATACGAAAATGAGGCCCAGACCTACCCTAACTATAGGAGTTTCGTTCGGGCTCAAGGCTCTAATAGATGACGCACCGTCAAAGTAAAACTCCTAAGTAGGGGACTCCTGCTCCTCCACACTCATGATTAGCTCGTCAGGTAGCTCGTCGTTGAGTGGGGAATCTGCAGGGATCGGGTGAGCAGCAAGAAAATCAGCTAGAGCCTGTCCTTTAACGGCCCGCTGAGGGACAAAAGTGATGTCGAACTGTAGTAAGATCATAGACCATCGTGCCAGACGACCTGAGAGGGTCGGACGGGTCATCAGATACTGCAAGGGGTTGACTCGAGAGATTAGGTTGATTTTATGTGAAAGCATATAATGCCTAAGCTTCTGTACCGCGAAGATCAAAGCTAAACACTGCTTTTCCATTGCGGGGTACTTCAGCTCTGCGGGTATCAACCGTCTACTGAGGTAGTACAAGGCATTCTCCTTGCCTTCCTCATTCTCCTGAGCCAACAATGCACCCAAGGATTCATCCAGGGCCGTAGTGTAGAGAATTAACGGCCTCCCTGGGATGGGTGCAGCTAAAACAGGGGGGTTTATCAAGTAGCGCTTTATACTCTCAAAGGCCTCCTGACAACGCTCATCCCAGTGAAAGCGGGCGTCTTTCTTTGCTAGGGCAGCGAAGGGGTGACACCTACCAGACAGATTGGAGATAAATCTTCGCAGGAAGGCTAGCTTTCCTTGAAAAGACCTCAGCTGGGTAAGGCTTTTAGGGGGTTTTAGATCTACTATGGCTTTGATCATGGAAGGATCAATTTCAATGCCACGGTAGCGAACTATAAACCCTAGGAACTTTCCCGCGCTAACTCCAAATGCGCATTTTAGAGGATTCATTTTTAAATCATATTTGCGTAGGCGTTCAAAAACGATTCGTAGATCTCGAAGGTGATCTCCACGGACCTTGCTTTTGACTACCAGATCATCCACATAGCATTCAACTTGCTCGTGTATCATCTCGTCGAAGATAACAGTCATAGCACGTTGATAGGTGGCCCCGGTATTCTTGAGACCAAAGGGCATCACCTTGTAGCAGAACACACCTATAGGTGTGCGAAACGCAGTAAACTTCTCCTCCTCGGGGTCCATCTTTATCTGATTGTAACCAGATGAACCATCCATGAAGGAGAAAATGCTATGGGATGATGCTATATCCACCATGAGCTCGGGGATAGGAAGAGGAAAATCGTTCTTAGGACATGCCTTATTTAAATCACGGAAGTCGATACAGACACGAATCTGCCCGTTCTTCTTCCGGACTGGAACAATGTTGGCAAGCCAGGTAGGGTACTTCTCTTCACGAATGAAATTGGCCTCTATAAGCTTCTTAGTTTCAGCGATCACCTGTTGTTCTATTTCTAACCTCATCCTACGAGGTGCTTGTTTAACAGGGACTGCATCAGAGTTAATGGCTAGTTTATGGACTGCTACATCTGGATTCAGACCAGGCATCTCGGTGTAGTTCCAGACAAAGCAATCCCTAAACTCTGAGAGTAACTCGATGTATTCTTGAGCCTCTGAGTCAGATAATAAGACACTATGAAAAATAGGTCTAGGATCTGATTCAGTGCCTAAGTTTACCTCACACAATTCATCCATGGCAGAAGTGATGCCATCTTCAAACTCTTGAGGAGCATCGAGTACTCTATCCTCATCATCACCCGGGTCTTCTTTATCGGTAAGAGAAACAACCGGGTATGAGTAGGAAATCGCTCGGATGTTAGCATGGTTGGGTGAGCTCTGCTCGACATAACCTAAACCTTGCTTAGTTTGCGGCATATCAGTCCGCCAAACACGAGCCTGTCGTAGAGCTTGTTCATCTGACCAAGTCGAGATAACTGCACCCCGCTCTACACAGTCTTCCACGAAAGGGGAAAAATAACGAGGGGCAGTTGTGACCCTGTTATCCATAGTGGTCTCCGCTGAACCCTGACTCTCAGGACCCAGTGGGGCACCTACACTATGGGATAACGAGGCACACTCACTAGCTCATGGTGGCACAAAGGTTTCGTATAGAGGAGGCGGAGGGCGACCTCTAACTTGTAGTGCACCACCATCACTAGTGGAGGGGATAACCAAAGATCTTTGGTGAGACTCCTCAACTCTTATTTCACGTATCTGACGGGAAAGGGATTGTTGACTAGTGGTCTGACGTCGGGGGTCTACTTCCTCGTCTGAACCACTGTCAATAACTAAACCACCCTCGGGTATTAGGTACCTACAAAAGGTAGGTAGTGAACTATAATCAGTGAAGTCCGGGGCTAGTGAGGGAGCTGAGCGATGAGGGGTAATGATCATCTCATCGTCAGAGGAGTCGGACTCGACAGTCAAAGGAGAAGCATAAAGATATGAGGGAGGAGGGATTTGAGTGTCGTAGTTTTACGGCGGGTGAGTCGATCCTCTACCTCTACCTCTACCTCGCTCTCCCCTACCTCTACTAGGGGGAACGTCGTGCCCCACTGCAAATTGGAAAGGGGATCTAACAGAATCTGCAGTGGAGGTATCTGCCTCAATACTAACCTGTGACGGACCTCGCGCAGGTAGCTGTACAGGACCCTGTACAGTACTGGCAGGTGTCACTGGTGACTGGGCAGAAGGAGGTTTACTCTTCTTACGAGGTATGTAATGTTCAGCATCATCGTAAATAGAGACCTCATGCACAGAAAAGGGTTGGGTATCCCCGGGAATGGAGTACTCGACTTCATTCCTCATATACTTCATACATTGGTGCAGGGTAGAGGGCACCATTCCATACTCATGAATCCAGGGCCTTCCTAAGAGAGCCCTGTATGAAGTATCGGCCTCGATCACATGAAACTTCGCCTCAGTAAGGAAATTTCCAAACTTCAGGGGTAGGGTGATAGACCCTAGGGCACGCTGTCCTTGGTCATTAAAGCCTTTCAACATAATCTTATCGGAGGTTAACTTCAAATGACCCAGGGAGAGGCTCTTCAAAGTTTCATAACTCAGGATGTTTACTGAAGCTCCTTGGTCAATGAGGACCCTGTTCAACTCATAACCATTGACTTCAGCGGTGACATACAAAGGACGATTGTGATCAGAGGTACCCAAGAGGAGATCACGATCTGAAAAGGTAATGCATGGCATCTCTCTCAAAAGGCATGCATCTCCAACAGATTCGGAAGCAAAGAAGGCTTGATAGGACTCTGGTTCGAGTAGTGCTTTTACCAGGGTCTCTCTCAAGTCAGAAGACATCATCAAAGCGTCGTAGACACTGAGAAGGGCAGGAATTTTCCTTAAATGGGCCAACACATTATAATCGACCTCCAGCTGAGGGCCTTTCCCTTTCTCCTTAGACTGCTCTTGGGAGGAAGGGATAGGATCGTCTTGCTGGGTAACAATGTTCTTATCTTTTTCTTTTGTATTCTTAGCCATTCTTGGTGGAAGAACCTTCCCTGAACGCAAGTGAACTTCCTGTATCGTGTCATCTTTAACAGGAGATTCACTTGGTTCAGCGGTGATGGCATATGTTGGCTCTAAGGAAAGTGACTGGAGTGGGTTCTCGGATTCATCTTCTGAATCCATGTAACAACCACCCTCCGGAATCATAAAGACGGGTTCCTCATCACACTCAGACTCTTCATCATATACAGAATCATCACAAGAAACATGTAAAATATTGAAAGAGCGAGTGCTAGAAGAAATAAAAGTAGGAGCAGAACACCAGAAGTAGCCAGAATCACCTTCTTCTATTATTTCATCATCAGTTGAAGGGAGAACGAAATCCTTCAGCGTAAGTGCTGGAAGGCGTCCCGTCTTCCCCTCAGAAGTTACAACAAACTTTTCCTTTTCATACATCTTTTTATTACATAAAATAGGAAAAGAAATGTGCTCAGTAGGCACTACAACAGAAGAAGAAAAAGGAAAAGGTGCAGGCGAAGAAACTGGGATGGCAACTGTCGATTTGGCCTGGGTAGGCCTCCTCTCAACTGCCTCTGAACTCTGAACTGTCTGCCGGATCATCTGCCTCATCTTCCGAGAGAGTGCTAGCTGCCACTCTCCCTCAGAACCTCTGGGTGATCTGCTACGACTGCTCTGTCCGCCACTCTGGCTGTCACTACAACTACTGGAGCCCGAGATCATCTGAACTGTCTGAGGTGTCTTGCCCTTGGGCTGAACCAGGTTGCTGTCCTGTAGGTGGATCTGCCCACTAGCCATGAGCTTCTCAACTCTGTCCTTGAACACATAGCAGTCTTCTATAACATGCCCGATATGTCTGTGAAATGGACAATAGAGTGGGTGTTCTGTCTGCCCCTCCTCTTCCACTCTATTGTTGTTCGAAAATGTTAAGATGTTTCTCTTAGTAAGGAACTTGAAGATCTTCATCACACTTTCCCTTTTAAAGGGATATTCCTTACTAAGTTTCTCCCGTAGGTACTGCTGACTCTCTGGGGTCCTACGGGAGGGTCTAGACTGCACTGCTGACTGGCCCGGTGTGTGAGACTACTGAGGTGGTGCTGAACTGACTAAGGGCTTCTTGCCCTTATCTGATGGTCCATAAGTACTGTGTACCTCCCCTCTCCTAGGTGGAGGTGCCCCTGAAGACTCCTGCCGCTGAGGTCTACGTGAAGGTTGACTCTCAACCTTAGGAGGGATTGCATCGGGTATGCTGTCCTGCAAACTGATCACCTTTGTCAACAGCTTCTGAAAGGTTCTGATGCTGAAACCCTTCAGATAAGGTGCTATCGGACCATCTATGTTCTTCAATAGAATTTCTACTGCATGCTGCTCCTGTAGCTGAGGCTCACACTGTAGGCTGAGGTTCCTCCATCTAACTATATAATCTGGGAGAGGCTCTCGGGGCCGCTGTCTAGTCACAACTAGCTCTCCAACTGTAACTCGGTGCTCTGCACTGACAAACCTCTGAATAAACAATTGCTCCAACTCTGCAAAGGTGCGTACTGAATCGTTGGGGAGGTCAGCGTACCAGGAAAAGGCCACCCCAACTAAACTGCTAACAAAGAGTCTCAACATCAGTGCATCGTTCCCTCCTATGTTGCAACAGATGGCTCGGTACTGGGCCACGTGCTGCCTTGGGTTCCCAAACCCATCAAAGACTCTGAACCTAGGAGGGACAAAACCAGGGGGGTAGGGCTCGTGCTCGTACTCTACTGGGTAAGGACGCCCCCTACTAACTACCTCTCCAGACTTCCTGGAGGAAATGGCCTGCTCGACCTTCTGGGCAATCAGATCCTGAATCTGTCCGGCTGACAACTGAACTGACTGACTCTGGACTGGGGTAGTAAAAGCAACTGCTGTAGGTGCCACTGGAACTGCTCTCTGGGCCCTGTCTACTCCCACAGGACCTGGTGCTACTACAGGTGGTGCTGCTGGCTCGTCCCTGGACGTAGCAGGAGTGCCTACGCCCGTCATCTGGGGCATCGCCCCCAAAGCTGTCAACTAAGCTGTCATCGCTGCCATGTCCCTGGCCATCTCTGCCATCTGAGTCTGTAACTGTAGCACTGTGGCATCTGTCTCAACTGATCGGGGAGATCCTCCTACCTCAGCTTCTCCCTGCTCATCATCATCATCTGCCTCTATCTGCTCGTCTGAGTGGCCACGTCTAGTAACCATGCATACTCTGTGCACCGGTATATCTCCATCTGACTCCTCCTCGAGTACGTCATCCTCAAGTGCATCATCCTCGTAGAGGGTCTGATAGAAGTCCTCCGCATACGGACTCAAAGGGGGAGAAGTCTCATAAGGGCTAAGGGCTGGCTCTGCCCGAACCGGTAAACTACTAGGAGAAACTGCAACATCACCGTCCATCGCTGCATCACAGACCATCGGAACTGCCTCTGATCCGGAAGGAATAACTGCCTCTAACTGCTCAACTGCCTGAACTGGCTGTACTGCATCGACAGGGGACTCTGCCTGCCGTCGTCTCCACACCCATCTACTGCGATGGGACCCAATAGGGGAAACTGACTGCTGCGGGGCTACTACAACTGAAGGGAGCTGGGGTATCGGAGGCTCCAACTGCTGCCTCTGTCCCTGACGACGTGGGCGTCGTCCAACAACTGAAGTAACTGTCTGTGGTCTCGCCAACAGAACCGAACTGATAGGCTGCCTGGGTGGCTGTCCTCTCTGCCACCTATACCTCTGTCTAGCAGTCTGGCTCTGCAACTGAACGGACACCTGAGAAATCTGGTGGAGTAACCTCTCTCGACTGACAGGGCCTCGACCCCGCGCTAAGCGGATAATGCTCCGAATCGTCTGAGAGAGGGTTCGAGCAGCATCATCCCTGGGGACCCTAGCGCATGGTAAAGTAGTAGTGACAGGAGGGGCCGCCGCAATGCGAGCAACGTCCTCCTCGTCACCACTGTGTGTAAGTGGAGAGAAGCATCCTCCCTGAACCGCTGCTATCTCAGGGGAAACTGTAACGTCCAGGGTAGGGGAAACTGCAACTGGTCGTGGTGCCCGCTGCCTAGGAACCACTCTCCTCTGAACTGGCTCCTGGTGAGCCAACGAATCTGCCATCCGCTGTCTATCTGCCTCGAATGCAGCCAACCGAAGTCTACGGTTTCTATTCCACCGGGCCCTTCTCCCAAGGCCGGAGACGGAAGACGAAGCAACATCTGAACCCACTACCTGAGTGGCAGGGGGAACAGGAAGTACGGGAAGTGTCGGGGTCTGCACGAGGGTCTCTGGGTGAGACAGTCGAGTGAAAGCTGAAACCCGACGAGAGGAAGGCGAAGGAGCCTCGGTCTGGGCACCCCTCTTCCTGGAGGAAGAAGGAGGGGGAACCCGAACACGAGCTGCCTCTGCCGGAGTAATAACAGGGGTAACTACTGCCTGCCGGTGCTGAGGGGCCGGGGCAGTCTGAACAACAGGTGCGGTAGGCACTGGTCGCCTAGCCGCTGGACGAGTGGGCTGAACCGGGAGTGGTTTAGGCACTGGCTGCCTAACCACAGGGTGTGCCGGCTGCACACGAATAGGAGTAGGACGAGCAGGTGCCCGGGCTGTCCGCCGAGCAACTGGACGTCCAAAAGGTCACATGGCTGCGCGAGCTCTCCTCTGGGGAGGAGAGTAGGCGGCAACCTCAGCAGGGGTCGGCCCGCCAAGAGTGACGAAGGCCGAGTCAGTGAAGGAACCAAAAGTGATTCCTCCAGCGGGAGGACTGGCTAGCAGGGACTCAGGGAGTGTCACCCGCGCTTCAGAACCAAAACTGAAAGTAACAGAAGACACGAAGGAAGCCATGGCACTGTCTGCCAAGAAGAAGAAAAGAAATTTCAAATGATTAGTAAAAATAATGAGAAGAGGAATGATAGATAAGGGATGGAATAACCTAGAAAGTCTGAAGGAAGAAAGCTTAGCCAAGGGGGAACCCTAACTAAGAAGAACGGAAAGAAAGAATCCTAGCTAGGGGGGAACCCTAACTAAGAAAAAGAAGAACGATCCTAACTAAGGAAGGACCCTAACTAAGAGTGGGACGGACCTAATCTAAGGAGTACCAATCCCGGAGGACACACAAGAGAGAATAATATAGAATCCAAAGATGGAGAGAGAAACCTGTCCCACCGTGGTCGCCAGAAACCTGTGGACCTCCGAAAGGACTACAAACACCATCGCCCCGCGAGGGGAGACAGTATCTGGCCAATGGAAGGGCAGATTCGATCACACATATGATTAACCATTGAGGATAGCAGCTCTCACCAGCACACCCCGATGAGTAATAATATATATGATCTGATCGTAACGGGTTTCCCCCACCCGATACATTAGCTCGAATGGGGTTTATTTGAGAGTGAGATTCGGTTTCCCACGGGCGCAAGCCCCCGTGGTTAATTACATCTCAAGCCAGGGCCTGAGAATACTCTCGATTAAGGATTCTATATTATTCTTTCTAAATTGGGATTGGTACATAGAGGGAAGACTAGGAAGTCCTACTCGAAGGGAAAGAGAGGTTCAACTAGGCTTAGTCAACATGCACGGCTCACATCAGCATCCGGAGGGACTAATGTAGTGAGAAGAAACTGGAGAAAAATAAATAAATCATACACTCGAAGCATGCAGGAGGGAAGGATGGAGGTGGCGTCATCCGTGTGACGCGGATATGTAGGGTTTAGGGTCTCTGGAAGACAGAAGACCTACCTACTGATGAGGCGTACTACGAAATAATAGTAGCCTTGAATCCTGAATCTAATGGGTTTAGTGTTCTACGCAACACTAACACCCGTGTCCTAACTAATGCAATGCAAAACCTAGACTTACCCCGGCCTGGAAGGGGGAGCCAGCTAACCACCTAATCGCTTTAAAACCATGCTGTCCAGTCATTTATGAAAGATGGGTAGGTAGGTTATAGTTCTTGGAGGTAGGGCCGATGTCTAGAGAATTTCCTAGTTGGCCCCAGACTAATGTTGGGTGAATGCTCCTATGACTAATGCAATTAAAATTTTTATTTAGTTGATTTCTAATGCAATGCATGCTGGTTAAAGTATCCAAATCAGATATGCACAGGATTTAAAAAAAAAGGCTTATAAAAAGAATTTTTAGAATTAGACTGGGCTTCCCCAGGTCCGGCACCTCATCCTCATAGGTCAGATTATCCGGACTCTACCCGCAGGCGGGGAAGTGTCTTATAGAAGGAAAGAGAGAAATGCAATAATATGCATGCGACCCCGGACGATTCCGGCAATTCCCTAGGTCGTTAAGTTTCTAAATTATTTAAATCTTAAAATTTGAATGTTAGTTGTGAGTAGAAAAAGTTTTAGTCCTTAAAGAGCCTAACGAAATCCAGGCTAAAACAAAAGCGACATGCAAAACGCCAAGAAACTAAGAAAAGCAAACAATCCTAGAGGTACACAATCATAAAACACATCAAAATTATCCAAACAAATTAATAAATGTCCATAGGCCAACTACCCTTAATTACAACCCAGGGTCTGCAGAAAATTAAAGTGGCTGGGCACCACTGCCAACAACCCGGATTTCTAATCATAAGACTGACGCAAGTTATTTTGAGTGGGATACTATAGATCTTCATCTTCTTGATCTTCTCTTCCTTGGACTCCTCGGATCTTAGTTTTGTTAGACTCCTTGGATCTCAGCTTCCTTGGGCTCCTTGGATCTCAGCCTCCTTGGACTCCTCAGGTAGTAGAATGATCCAAATTTGGATTCCCAAATAGAAAAGGACTATCCTCATATTGGGTGTCCTTTTCTCTTTGGGCATCCAACCTTTGGATCCTTGTATCCCCACTCAAAATAAACTTTCACAACTCTATACCAACATTACACTCAATTACATTAAATGAAAGCAGTAAATTCTAGACGCTCCTGTAAGGTTATCCTAAAAAATCATCCCAAGCAGTTTAATATATCACAAGCAATTATAGGGAAAGTAAAATACTCATCACAGCCACACTGGCCATGCTCTTAATTATTTTGAGGGCTAAGCAAGCTCTGGAGCACCTGTAGCAATTTATAACGATTTATTATTTTAGCCCTCATTTATTTAGGGGGGCTGAGCAATTTCTGAAGCACCTGCATAAAACAGCATTAATTTTTAAATCATGATTATTGCCCCCCTTATATTTAGCGCTGCATGAGCATGGCCACCTGCAGAAAATATCATTAGTATCAAAATCGATCCTAACCTATGGGTAGTCTATCGTGCAATCACATCAATTCCCATAGTGCAGTAAAAGTAAACAGCCACACCAGCATCATCTCAATCACAACATGCAGTGAAATCTCAGAAATCTCAGCACACAACATAGAAGTAAACACCGGCCTAGCCTAGGTCTAGAAGTGGTGCCCTAACAAACCACCTAGATGTGTGTGAAAAGCTGTGTAGCTGAGGTAGATCCTAAGCTTGGTAGTTAGTTACAGTTGTCTTCTGTCCAAGTTGGTTGTAGGTCTGAAAAGTGAATTTTATTTAAAGTCCAAATATTAGTGAATTGAGATCTATCTTAGTCGATTTAATGTGTGGATCAGTTTTAGTTCTTAGGGTAATAATAATTAAAGTTTAAATTGCATTAGTGAGTTTTAGGGGGTTCGGGGTCCACCTATACACTAAGTAAAAGGGGGTCCAAAATTGACTTTTTGATTAAAGGGTATTCATGACCAGCTAATATTTTTATAAAATACTAGGCCTTAGCCTGATCAGTTAGACAGTTAGCATGCCCAGTTTAGATTCTTCTATCCAAAGTTATGAATTTCTGAAGTTTTGGTCTCGTTTTGAACTAAGTTTGACCGGATTGTTGACTTTTTGATTTAAGTTGATTTCTGGACACCTAATATTTTTAACAAATACTAGACCTTAATATGAGTTGAATGCCTTTTAGTTTGCCTATTTTGGAATTTTCTGTAATTAGTTATGATTTTTAGAAGTTAGGGCAATTAAAGGAATTATCGAAATTGCCTAATTAGGGGTATTTTTGGGGTTTTGGCCCAAATCAGCTCCAAACTGATTGGAATCACCCCCAAAGGTTAGAAATGACCTAAGAAGGTGTTCTCAAGTGTTTGGGGAAAATTTGGGATTTTTAATAATTTTTAATAATTTAATTAAGGCAAAAAGGTGATTTTTGATTAAAGCTGAATTAAAGTCCAGATTAAGGTCCAATTAAGGGGCCCTAATTATCTAAGGTTGGGGACTGAATTCTGGAGAGTTTGAGGTATTATGGGTATTTTTTTGATTTAAAATGGATTTATTAGATTTTTCTGAAGTTTCTAAGGCTTAATTAACGGGTAAATTAGGGTTTGCTAATTAAGTGTTTTAAAGAGTCCAGAAAATTCCTAGAAAATTCTAGAGGGTTCCAGATGTTACTATGTTTAAGTGTTTCAGATTTCAAGTCATTTGGAGCTATACCCTAATTCCTGGAATTTTTCTAAGTTCACTAGACGATCCTTAATTATTGTCCTTAAGATGTCACTACGTTATATAGGAATGAAATGAAGTAACTAACCCTTAGGCACAACATAGAGGGTAAATGCAGCAAATATAAACACACCAAACCATGTCCTTAGATCTAGGAGAGCCTAGGCTAAGTGCTTGTGCAACCTACACATGCAAGGACTACGAAAACACTAAGTAAAGAAGCCTAATGAAGCGATTAGTGAATGATTGGGACACAATCATTCACTAATCATTCTCCCACATGAATTCTGTTCACATATAGGTCCTAGGTTTAAAGTTTCATAAGGGGTAGACTTCCCAAAATTGGGGGATTTAAATAATATGTAATTTTAAACTCATTTTTAAAATACATAAATATTATAAATAATAATAATATAAATTTGAAAAAAAGATAACTGAAAATACTTTAGTTCATAAGCATGGGAGGTCTACCAGCCACCAAGGGGGTTTTAAAAATAATTTTTATTTTTAAAATAATCAATTATATTAATTAAATAATATTTGAATAATTAAATAACATAGTGAAACAGAAAGCATCCAGAAAGGACAAAATCAGATATAAAAAATAATTTTAAATTAAAATTCATATTTTTCTGAAAAGAACGAGGTATTGTACGTCAAAATCCGATTTAAAACGGGAAAGTTATGAGTTTTTGAAGTTTTAATAAGTTTAAAGGTAATTTTGAAATAATTTAAAATACTTAATATTTGAAAATAAATAATAATTTTAGAAATAATCAGACCTAATAATATCTGGAATTTTTAAAATAAATTTTAAATAATAATAATTAAAATATTATAATAATATGAAATAATGAATATTAATATTATAGTGATATTAAGATTAACACAATAATACTATTATTAAAAATAATAATAATATTATTAATTAACAACATTAATATAATAATATTAATGATGATAATAATTAATATAATAATAATAATAATAATCATAATAATAATATTATTAAAATAATAATATTATTAATTATAATATTAATATTATAATAATATTAATAATGAAAATAACTAATATAATAATAATAAAAATATTATTCATAATAATATTATTATTAAAATAATGATATTATTAATTATAATATTAATATTATAATAATATTAATAATGATAATAATAGTAATAATAATAATGATAATAATAATAATAATTGAAAAAATAATAATTAAAGTAATAATTAAAATAACAATAATTAAAATAATAATAATAATAATAATAATAATGATAATTAAAATAATTAAAATAATAATAATAATGATAATATAATGATAATAATAATAATAATAAAAATAATTAAAATAATTAAAATAATACTAATAATAATAATAATAATAATAATAAGAATAATAATTAAAATAATAGTGATAATAATAATAATATAATAATAATAATAATAAATAATTAAAATAATTAAAATAATTAATAATAATAATAATAATAATAATAATTAACATAATTAAAATAATAGTGATAATAATATAATAATAATAATAATAATAATAATAATAATAATAATAAAAATAATTAAAATAATTAAAAGGATTAATAATAATAATAATAATAATAATAATAATCATCATCATCATAATAATAATGATATTTAAAATAATTAAAATAATAATAATGATAATATAATAATAATAATAATAATAATAATAATAATAAATAATTAAAATAATTAAAATAATAATAATAATATTAATAATAATAATAATAATTAAAATAATTAAAATAATAATGATAATAATAATAATAATATAATAATAATAATAATAATAATAATAATAAATAATTAAAATAATTAAAATAATTAATAATAATAATAATAATAATAATAATAATAATAATAATAACAACAATAAATAATAATATTCATAAATAATATAAATATTGTAAATAATAATAACTAAATAATTATTTAAAATTATTTAAACTTTTCTGATTTTAAAAAAATACAAATAAAATATATTTTAAAAATAAATATTATTTAAATAATCATTGGCGGCGGCGGCGGCTCGGTACGGCGGCGGTCAGCCACGTGGCGCTCTCCCGTTGGTCCCGCGGTTCCGGCACGCGCTTTCCAATCATTGGCGATGATTGCGCGACAGCGCAATCATCGCCAATCATTGGCAGACGGCGCGGCGGCTGACTTATCCGAGTCAGCGTACGTGCCGCATCGTTGGATCCACCGCGGTCGAGACGGACGGCTCGGATCTCACCACGTGGTGAGTGGAACCGCGGGAGCGACCACGCGGTTCGAGCCGGACCGCGAAACGGAGTTATCCGTGCCGTTGATCCGAGAATCAACGGCCCAGATCTAACGTAGTTCAATGGGGCTGAACCGAAACCCTAGAACCGTTTTTTGCCTCGTTCTCGCAAACGGCTGAACCAAATCGCTTGAAATTTTAAACGTATGCTATGTACATGAACAGAATTCGTGTGGACATAGTAGTTTGATCTAAAACGCACTGTGTACGAACCTATTTAGATCTAAGTGTTTTGCGCTAGATCTAGGGTTTTGAAGAGTTTTCACAGTGGGTTTAGGGAGATTTTGGCTCGGTTGCACTTGTAGATTGTCCTCGTACAGGTTCCTAGTTGAACACACGATCAGATGAGCCCTGGATCGAGTGGATTGGAGCCTTGGACGTCCCAAACTTCGGGTTGCCGGAATCTCGCCGCCGGCGAGTCTTGACCGTCGGGTTTGAGTGGGCAGAGGTAGAGGGAAGTGGTAGGAGCCTTCACACCAAGAATCTCGGTTCTAGGAGTCTTCGAGCAAAGGCAAGAGTCAAGGCCCCCCCAAAACAACCTAAAACTCCTATTTATACCCTTGGACCCTCTTTCGACGGCCTAGATCTCATCTAGGGCTTAATTAGGAGGAGGTGGGGCTAATGAGGCCGTGGCTTGAGTGGAGACTCAATAGGGAAGGTGTTTAATGCATTTAATGGGTTTAAATTGACCCAAATAGGTCAATTTGACCCATTCAAGGCTTGGGTTGACTAAGTCAACCATTGACTTGGTCCACCTAGTCAAATGGGTCCAAGGGATGCTAAGGTGGGTCCTAGCATGGATATGAGTGGACTAGGATTTGATTCAGGCCCATATAGGCCTAATGGGTCAACCTGGGTTGACCTGGTCAACCAGGTTGACCCAGGGCCTGGGTCTGGGCTCAGCAGACTTGGTTTGACTCCCTGAACCCACTGGGATGGGTCCTGGGGTCTAGCCTGGTCAAATTCGACCAGGTCAGCTCTTTGACCTAGGTCTGGGGGAAAACAGGGTCAACAGTTCTCTATCAAACACAACCTCTCCTTATCCTTCTCCAAGCTCTCTAAGATCTCTCAAAGCTCCCTCATAGAAAATTCAACAGCCAAAGACTTCCCAAAAGTCTATTAAGAGAGCTTAAATAAAAAGGGGTCCAAAAACCCAAAATTTTTTAATTAAGCCGTAACTACTTATACATTATGATTGATGATCGTACTATATAATTAGTTAAAAAATTAGAGCCCATACAGAATGATGGAATAATCTTGGGATGAACTGTTCAAAATTTGTATGCTTGATCATACAATATGATTTGAAGATCATAGAGTATGATTAGTTCAATTATTATGTGATCGTATAGGATGATTGTTGGGATGACCGAAAATCTTCTCTACCCATCATCTAACGATTGACAACTTACGGTATGGTTAGAGAAAAAAATCAAGGGTTCGTCTAAGATGATAGTTGAGATGAACATTCTTTATACATTATGATCACCTATATTAATTAACCCTTCATTTAATTAACTAATAAGGGTGTTTTGATTGAACAAGTTTTCAAAAATCATACTGTATGAACATGATCGTATAGTATGATTAGTTCAAAAATCAATAATTTAAAAACTTACTTAATTTTGATTAGTGGATAGGGTTTCTATTTTGAACAAATCGTATAGTATGATTTTGATCATACAGTACGATTAGTTCAAAGAAAATTAATTAAAAAATTTGCCAATTTATGTCATTTCAAAAGCATTTGATCGTATAGTATGATTAGTTCAAAAATATAAAAATTATTTTCTTACTCCTCTCTGTGTGTGCATGATCACCAAAAGCATACACCTTTTATAGGACTATAACTCAAGAAATAAAAGTAAATAAGAAATAAAGATTACAAACTCTTTGCCATCCTATTCTACCCAAACTTGAGCCCTGAATCCTCTTGCATAGTGTATGATGTACTTGAAATATTAATACACAAAAAAACATATATGTAATATATAATAGTATGAGAAATGAAAATTCAATCAATAATGTTTGTTATTATCAAAATCACAAGCTTGAGATCCTAGATTGCAATAATCTCCCCTTTTTTTATGATGACAAATTATTTTGGTTGAAAATATAAGAGTCTATATTTTCTCTTAACTTCCCCTCACTGTATGAGATATTTTTAAAAATAGGGGAGAGTAATTTATTTTTTCATTTTTCATTTTTTTTAGTTGGAAACACAAATGGATAGACAAGCAATTTTTTGTTTTTAGTTTGTTTAGTTTAAAACAAAATGGATTACTGAGAAAATCATAAAAAATAACCAACCAACTACTCCCCCTTTTTAACATCACCGAAAATGGGAGAAGGATAAAAAGAACAAACACAACAAAGATTACAACATAAAATAATAGAAAGACTCCAAACAAACAAACACTCTTAGAAGTAGGAACCCTGATCAGGTGGTGGTGGAGCTGGTAGTTGTTGGAAATGGCAGTAAATCGTGTCAAATGTCTCACCAAAAATGCCATGTCTACCTCATGTTGTTGTTTCTTCTACTGAATATATCTATCTAGTCGAGCTTCCAATCGATTAAAGCATTCTAGTAGCTCCTCGTAAGAGTAAGGATGGTATTTTGGTGCTAGTGCTGGTACCAATGCAGGTGCTAGTGTTATTTAAACTCCCACTTCCTCATCAAAATCTTGCTCCTTTTTGGGCTCATCCCCTTGGTGATGACGAAGAAGACATGGAAAGAGCCATCAAAGTAAAAGATAGGAAATCTACTTGCTAGTGTGGGGTATGTAATTTGCTATTTTTAGTCTAGGACATATGCAATCAGGTGGCCTAATGCAAGATTATGCTTACGACGAGTTGAGCGTGAGCAGAGAGAAGTGAGGCTATGTAAATAAGAAAAGATCTTTATGGATTCATCAAAAGTAGTGTCAGACATGAAGAATTAGGTGACTATAGATAAGAGAGGAGTGATATTTACCCTATCTCTAGCGTTAGGAAGAATATAAGTTTGACAAATATCCTATATTATATGAGTATTTTTTTTAGGGATTGGACAAGTGGCTGATGTTGGTTAGAAGAGTATTTCTAATAAATAGATTTACAGAGGTCCAGTCGTAGTCTTCTGTAGATAATAGAATATAGGGTTGAACCCCTTCAATGGATATATGGAGGTATTCAACCAAATCTTGCTTAGTGATTTCTATGGGTCATCTGTAGACATATGAAGTCATGGAGGAAAAATTTGCAACTACTCATAGACTAGCAAAAAATTCATATGGTAGATTAGAATTAAAAGAGAAAGGCTAGGGTAAGTAAAAAGTGGAGAGTGCAATTAGCGAAGAGATCCATTACCCAATTGCTAAGAATGGACTAGCAAAGAATGCGTGATAGGGTAATTTGGGCTTCACTATATCTATGATATGTTGCTTCATTGTCTACTATCTGAAAACGATCATCAGTAGAACAACGAGAAGAACTACTTTGGAGTAGTTGACGAGTGTGTTTTCCACCGACCATTTGGAGAGTTGAAAGCACAAGTAAAAGGGAAAAAAGGAATAAAAAGTTTTGAGTGAATGAACCTTTTGAAATCCCTCCTTACTTAAAGATTATTTTTCAACAAATCATATAGTATAATCAAGGTTTATACAGTATACAACAACAACAACAACATCAAGCCTTTATCCCACTACGTGGGGTCGGCTACATGAATCCTTTTTCTCCATTGTGTCCTATTAAAAGTCAAATTCTCATTTAAATCTAATAAAGAAAGATCATTTCTAATATTTTCTAACCAAGTCTTTTTAGGTCTACCTCTACCTTTCTTAACATAAGTCAAATCTAAGACCTCTACTTTCCTAACCGGGTCATCGGGAGGCCGCCGTTTTACGTGACCAAACCATCTAAGGCGACTCTCTCTAATATTATCTTCCACTGGAGCTACTCCAACCTTTTCACGAATATGCTCATTTCGTATCCTATCTCTAAGGGTAAAGCCACTCATCCACCTGAGCATCCTCATGTCTGCAACACTTAACTTAGAATTATGCTTCTCTTTTAATGGCCAACATTCAGCACCATAAAGCATTGCAGGTCTCACCACCATCTTATAGAATTTTCCCTTAAGTTTGATGGGTACTTTTCTATCACACAATAAGCCCGATGCATTCCTCCACTTCAACCATCCAACTTGGATTCTGCTGATAATATCCCCATCTATATCACCATCACTCTGAACAATAGATCCAAGATATCTAAAACGTGTACTCTTATTAATGACTTGATCGGCCAAAGTCACAATGCCCTCACTAGGTCTATTATTACTAAAATTACACTCCATATATTCCGTTTTAGATCTACTCAAGCGAAAACCTTTAGACTCTAAGGTTGACCTCCACAATTCTAGTTTACCTTCAACTCCCTCTCTAGTCTTATCAACAAGAAGAATATCATCAGCAAAAAGCATACACCAAGGTACATCCTCTTGCAAATGTCTAGCGAGAACATCGATGACTAAAGCAAAAAGATATGGGCTTAAGGCTGATCCTTGGTGTAATCCAACCGAAATAGGAAAATACTTGGTCAAACCACCTTGTGTTTGAACACAAGTAATAGCTCCTGCATACATATCTTTAATGATTTGAATATAAGTGTTATTAACTTCTTTCTTTTCAAGAACTCTCCATAGCACTTCTCTTAGAACTTTATCATATGCTTTTTCTAAATCAATAAATATCATATGTAAATCCTCCTTATTCTCTCTATATTTCTCCATCAAACCTCTTAATAAATGTATGGCTTCCATAGTAGACCTACTCGGCATAAATCCAAATTGATTTTGAGAAACATTAGTATCACGCCGCAACCTATGCTCCATAACTCGTTCCCATAGTTTTAAAGTATGACACATTAACTTAATTCCTCTATAATTCGCACAATCTTGTGCATCACCTTTATTCTTAAAAATAGGGATTAACACACTCATTCTCCACTCATCTGGCATCTTTTTAGTCTTCAAAATAGTATTAAAAAGTTTAGTAAGCCAAGAAATTCCTTCATCTCCTAAGCATTTCCACACCTCTATTGGAATATCATCAGGTCCAACAGCTTTTCCACCCTTCATTTTCTTTAAAGCCTCTCTAACTTCGATTTTACTAATACGCCGATAAAAACAGAAATCTTTATTTTCATTTAAGGTGCTAAGGTCACTACAGTCAATTTTATTTTCACATTCTTCATTAAAAAGTTTAGCAAAATATCTCATCCACCTTTGTTGAATATCATCTTCTAAATAAAGTACTTTTTGATCTTCATCCTTAATACACTTCACTTGAACTAAATCCTTACTACTCCTATCTCTTTGTTTGGCTAGCTTATACATATATCTTTCTCCCTCCTTAGTATCTAATCTATTATATAAATCACTAAAAGCTAAACTCTTTGCATCACATATTACTTTCTTAGATTCCTTACGTGCCTCTTTATATAATTTCCAATTATCAGAATTTTTACAATTAAACCAATTTTTATAACAAATCTTCTTATTTTTAATCTTTTCTTGCACATTTGGATTCCACCACCAACTATTTTTACTATTAGGAGCTTTTCCCTTTGAAACTCCAAGCACATCTTTTGCAATATTCTTAATATTACTAGCCACTTTTTCCCACATAACATTAGCATCCTCATGCACAGACAAAATCTTAAGATCTAAAATCTTACTCTCAAAAATATTTTTGTTAATATTCTTTAAATGCCCCCATCTAATCCTAGGAAAATGTTTTACTTTATTTTTTAATTTCTTCCCCATTATCTTCAAGTCCAAAACTAATAAACGATGTTGGGTACATAAGTTTTCACTCGGAATAACTTTACAATCTTTGCAATCTAAACGATCTAATTTCTTTATAAGAAAATAATCAATCTGAGTTGTACTATATCCATTTTTATAAGTAATGAGATGCTCATTCCTTTTCTTAAATAATGTATTAGCAATTAAAAAAACATAAGCTAAACAAAAATCTAATATGGACTTACCACCTTCATTTGTCGTTCCAAACCCATGGTCACCATAAATGCTTTTAAAATCATCTACCTCTCTACCAACATGTCCATTTAAATCTCCTCCAATAAAAACTCTTTCTTCAAGAGGTATCTTTTGTATTAATTCTTCTAAGTCATTCCAAAATTTTAATTTTGAATCCATATCCAAACCCACTTGAGGAGCATAAGCATTTATAATGTTAACAATCTTAGCATCAACAACAATCTTTAAAGCTATAATTCTATCTCCAATTCTATTAATATTTATAACATTATCCTTCAAACTCTTATCTAAAATCACACCTACACCATTTCTAGTACGACTCCTACCCGAATACCAAAGTTTAAATCCTAAACTATCAATCTCCTTAGCCTTCTCTCCAACCCATATAGTTTCCTGAATGCACAGAATATTTATCTTCCTATGAATCATAATATCTATTAATTCCATTAATTTTCCTGTAAGGGAACCTATATTCTAAGTTCCTATCCTAATTTTAGTTTCATGGACTAGCTTCTTTGCCCACATCCGTCCTTGATGTGGTAACCCTTGCCTATTTAACACTGCACCCGGGCGGCGGTGCAGCGGCCCTTGCACACTTGTCGCTGTATTCAGGCCATACAACGCGTCGCTTCCAGGGGACGCCCTAGCATTAACACAATTTCTTAAAGGATTCATGTCATTATTATTCGATAAGTTTTACGCTGGCTGTCGACTACCTAACGCAACCCTCCACTTTTCTCATCCAGGACTTGGGACCTGGCAACGGCAGTGTAATATTAAGAATATTACAAAATGTATGTAAAATGTACAGTAAGATCAGCATCATACTGGATGATCTTTTTTAGAAATGGTCATCCTAATGAGTCGTCGGTACAACTATTGACTAAAAGGTTCGTATAGTATGAATAGTGTTCATACAGTACAAAGATGTATTTGTTATTATATCAAATAATTTAATTCGTTTAATGTTCATTGACACATGGATCCTACCGTACAAATAGGTGGATCATACAGTACAATTATCAATAATTGCTTAGATCAGAACCCTTGAAATCACATACGATAAAGATGTACTTATTTATGTAGAGCATATAGTACGAATGAGGTTTGTATAGTACAATGTGATGTTTTATAAAATTTATTTTTAATATGTGTGATGATCAAGGAATAACTACTACTATGCAAATAATGCTAAACAATTATAAATAAATAAAAACTACAGAGATACACAAAACATATAAAATCTCAAGTTGTTGATTTCATCTTTCCCTGAACCAAGCATAAATGTTAATGACAGTTAATCTAGTCCTCAGTGAGCAAAAGGGGTCATAGCTTAAGGGTTTGGTGAAGATGTCTGCCAGTTGATCTTTATTAGCTACATGATGCAGTTCTACATCTCCTTTGGCTACATGATCTCTAATAAAATGATGCCTAATGTCTATATTCTTGGTTTGGGAATGCTAAATAGGATTTTTATAGATGCATACGTCACTGGTGTTATCACACATAATTTAAATAATGCCAACAAAGAATCCTACATTAATGATTTTTTGCTTAAGCCATAAGACTTGCTGACATAACTTCCTATAGAAATGTATTCTGCCTCAATAGTGGTTAGGGCTATAGAATTTTACTTCCTATTGGACCGGGATACTAGTGGTTGCCCTATAAATTGATAGATTCCAAAGGTGCTTCTTTTTATCTATTCTACTTCCTACAAAGTCTATCTGAATACCCTATAATTTCAAAGGATAAGCTATGTCTAGCATACTAGATTCCTAGGTTTTGGGTTCCTAGAAGATATCTAAGAATTCACTTAATTACAGTCATATGGGACTCCTTAGGATTAACTTGAAATCTAGCACAAAGATATGCACTAAACATTATATCAGGTCTACTAGCGGTTAAATATAGAAGTGATCCAATAATCCCCTTATACTTCTTCTAATCTATAGGCTTTCCACTTGAAACCTTATCCAATGGAATGGTACAACTCATAGGTGTATTTATTGACTTAGCATTCTCCATCTCATATTTTTCAAAAGAACCTTGATATACTTTCCCTGACTAATAAAAGTTCCATCATCTCTTTGATTTATACTAAATCCAAGAAAGTTTGTATGCTCTCCCAGCATACTCATCTAAAATTCTTCACTCATTGCTTTTGAAAATTCATCATAAAGATTTTTATTAGTTGATCTAAATCATATTTCATCAACATAAATTTGAATAATAAGCAAATCTTCTCCTATCTTCTTTAGAAATAGGGTGGTATTTATACTACCCTTAATAAAGGATTTATCTAGGAAGAAGGTGCTAAGTCTTTTATACCACGCTCTAGGTACTTGCTTTAATCATTATAATGCCCTTTTTAATTGGTATACATGATTAGGGAAAGCTGGATTCTCAAATTCAGAGGGTTATTCTATGTAGGCATCTTCCTTAATATCCCAATTTAGAAAGGTACTCTTAACATTCATCTGATATAATTTGAAGCCTCTAAATCAATCAAAGGCTAACAAAACTCTAATGGCTTCTAACCTAGCTACTGGGGCAAAGTTTTCATGAAAATTAATTCCTTCTATTTGATTATACCCCTTGGCTACCAACTTGGCCTTATTCCTAATCACTATACCATAATCATTCGTATTATTCTTAAAGGCCCACTTTATTCCAAGAACACTCTAGTCCTTGGGTCTACTAACCAACTCTCAAACATCACTCCTAAAATTTTTTTTTTAATTCTTCTTGTATAGCTAGGATCCAATACTCATTATATAGGGCTTGATCTATATTTGAGGGTTCTACCATAGAGATGAAAGTATAATGGCTAACCTTTTTTTCTAAATCCATTCCTTATTCTAACTCCTAGGGATGGATCTCCTAAGATAAGCTTCTTAGGATGACTAGATAAATATTTCCAATCTTTAGACAAAGGATCTTAAGGCCTTACCCTAATTTTTAGGTCAATATATTGTAATTCTTTGGTGACTTCTACCACTTCTTCTTCTTCTTCTGACCTAGGCTCAACAGATCTATTAGATTCATAAAATATTGCATGGGTGATTTCCTCAATCATTAAGGTCCTCTTATTAAAAACTTTATAGGCTTTACCTAGAGAAGAAAATCTTAAGAAAACTCCTTTAGATTTAGGGTCAAAGTTTTCTAAGAGAGAATTTTCATTTATTAGAATGAACACCTTACAACCAAAAATATGAAGGTGAGAGAGATTGGGTGTCCTTAGAGAATTCTAGTTTGGGTAAGCCTTTAATTAGGTCCTTTTAGATTATCTTTCTAAGTGTTTTCATGCTTGCATGGCATAGTCTCCTATGTCATATCCAAGATTCATTAAAAATAGCTTTCAAACAAAAAGAATTCATATATTTAACATACTTCAAGTCAAGCATTTAAATATTATTAATTCTCTTAACTTCTAAAATAATATTTCTATTTTAACTAATCAAACATCTAGTAGATAAAAATTTAATATCAAATCCTTTGTCACACAATTGACTTATACTAAGTAAGTTATGTTTCAGACCATCTACTAGTAAAATATTTTTAATAATAAAATTCTTAGAATTTTTAATCATATTTGAGCCCACCACATTCCTGGTGGTGTTATATCCTAGTGTTACCTTGCTTATTGCCCTGGCCTCCAGCATGATGAATTGCTTCATATCTTCAGTTATCTGTCATATGCATCCATTTTTCAAGTACCACATGCTCTCAATAGGCTTTTTATGAGAACACCCCTATTCACGGGTTAATTTTGGGAACCCAAGTGAGTTTAGGTTCCACCTTATGCTTTAATGAATGATTTGCATGCATGCTATGCTATGATGTAGTAATTTTAGCCTCCACATTAGATATGTTCTATGGTATAGTGTGCAAGTGTGGGCAATGTAACCTAGCCTGCCATAAAAATAGCACTTAGCACTTGGGAATGGATTTACCAATGTATATGGGATGTTGTTCTACTTCCTAGGGATATGAGATGATGCATACTGTATTTTGGGGTCAGTCCATTGTGCAAGTGTAGGTGGTGGTATGTTATTTTGAAGTGCATGAATTTTTATTCTTAGGAACTCATTGGCACTTTCAAAACTTTTAATTTCAAGTTTTAATGCATGCTCATTATGATCTAATTCAGATGCAAGTGTTTCTAATTGTTTATATAAATCTTCTAACTTAAGATGCTTGGATTTCAAAGATTCATACTCTTTGGTTAACTTAATATGCTTCTTATTTAGATCATTAAAATAATCAAGTAAGGAAGCATGATCTTTATCTAAGCTAGAATGATTAAACCTAAGCATGTCATGCTCTTTTTTTAACTTAGAAAATTTAACTTTTAAGCTGGCATGCATTTTCTTTAGCTTTCCATATACATCATGAATTTTCTCAGAAACTTTAAATAATTCATCATATGAAAGCTCACATACCTCATTTTATTCATATTGATCAAGAGTTTCATTTTCCATAAGGAATAGATTTGTTACCTCCTCCTCTACTTTCGGTTCTGATGAGTTTGAAGCAAAGTGTGCCTAAACTGCCTTTTGTAACCTTTGTTTCCCCTTTTGATCTTAAGCTTCTCCTAACCCTTGTCTTTGATTTGGTGAGCTTTTAAGTTGGGGAAATTAGACTTTACGTGACATGGTTTCTTGCATTCATAACAGATAATATCAGAGAAAACCTTTGTATTTTTATTATTTTTACCTATTCCAATGTTTATGTCATGTTTGCTTTCTCTTCTAAAAGCTCTTGAATTGTCGGGCCATCAACACTATGTCATCATTCTCCTTAGTTGTAGAGCTATCACTTTTAGAGTATTTGGCTTTTATTGCCATATTTTCTTCTTTTTGTCACTTACATCCAAAAGTCTTTGGCTCACACTTTGCTTGTAGGCAACAGATGAGCCAAGTATGTTATCAATAGAATAGTTGTTTAAATCTTTAAACTCACATATTATAGTGACATTGGTATCGTAGTTGCTAGGTAGACAATGAAAAATCTTACTGACCTTCTCTGAGTTTGAAAATTCTCTACATAGAGCATGCAAGGTTGTCACTATTTGAGTAAACCTAGTGTATATATCTAAGATGGTTTCATTACATTTCATACAAAAAGTTCATAATCGTGCAATAAAATATTCAATCTAAATTTTTTGACTTCACTAGTACCTTCATATGTAATGTATAGTCTATCCCAAATGTCTTTACTAGTGGTACAGGTAGAAACTCTCATGCAATTCTCAAATTTCAAAGAATAAAAAAAAGTTTAAACATTTAGCATTTAATTGAGCTAAGTCCCTATCCGCTTTGCTCCATTCGATGAAAGGTGTCTCTACTTTAACTCTATTAATGAATCTAAAAGGTGTAGAGTGTCTTTCCTTAATCATATGCCATATGCAAAAATCTATAGATTACAAGAAAGTAGACATGCAAATTTTCTAGAAATCAAAAGGAATATTGTCAAATAAAGGTGGATGAGTAATAGAATAAACCTCCATGGTGTTTCTATTTCCAAAATATTTTTCTAAAACTCTACTTCTGAGGCCTACTCTAACTCTAATTAAAAGTTCAATGGAGGTTGTTAGGCCTCGTTGAACTATTCCTGGCCTCATTGAACTATTCCTAGGCACAAGAAGAGGGGGGGGGGGGGGGGGGGGGGGGGGGGGGGGGGGGGGGGGCAGGATTGGTTATTTAAAAATATTTTTCAATAACTTAAAATAAATAATGTTATCACCCAATGTGAAAGTAAATTAACGAAACAAAATTTTTAATAATGGTGATAATATGTTACTCAAATGAATATACCATCAAATATAAATTTTCTAGCAAGCAATATTTAGAAAAATAAATTACTAAAAAATAAAATATAGAAAATAAAAATCAGAATGAACACACTACAATTTTATAGTAGTTCAGTCAAACAATAACCTATGTCCAGTCCCTAGAGTCCTCCTCTCTGGGTATTGTACTAAATCTTTAGTTTCTCTCATCTAGCCCCCAAAGTAAGGCGGAGAAGCCCTTATAAAATCTCTTCCACCAACCCAGTGTGGTATAGTACTAGAATCCTTTTCGCCCAACTACTGAAGAAAGATAACATGAATCCTTTATTACCCTCCTAGTGAAGGAAGAAAACTTTAAAGATCTTCAGCCTTAAAGTTCTTCCTAAAGCCACCCAAGAAAGTAAGCAAGACACTTGGAGGAACTAAGGCAGAAACTTGCTGGGAAAACCATGTGAAATCCCCTTAGACTATTTCTCCCTCACACAAAACCTCACTTGCTTCTTCTCCAAGCTTGCCTAGATCTCTCATAGCTCCCTCTTAGAAAACTTAACAACCAAATACTTCCCAAAAGTCTATTAACAGAGCTTAAATATAACAGGGTCAAAAAACCCTAAATTTTTAATTAAGTTATAACCATTACTATAGTGCAATCAATGATCATACAATATGACTAGTTCAAAATTCAGATCCTGTATAGTATGATGGAATAGTCCTGAGATGAACTGTTCAAAATCATTATAATTGATTACATAGTATGATTTGAAGATTGTACAATATGGTTAGTTCAATTATTATGTGATCGTACAGGATGATTACTAGGATGATCGAAAATTATCTCTACCCATCGTCTAGATGATTGACATCATACGGTATGATTAGAGCAAAAATTAAGAGTTTTTCGAAGGTAATTGTTAGGACAAACATTCTTTATACAGTATAATTTAAATATCTTACAGTACATTACCTATATTAATTTACCCTTAATTTGATTGACTAATCATGAGATTTTTATTGAGCAAGTTTTAAAATATCGTACTATACGAACGTGATCGAATAATATGATTAGTTCAAAAATCAAAATTTTAAAACTTCTTAATTTTGATTGGCAGCATAGGTTTCTATTTTGAATAGATCATATAGTAAGAATAGTCATACAGTATGATTAGTTCAAAAAAAATAATTACAAAAATTAACCATTTTATGTCATTTCAAAAGCATCTGATCATAAAATGTGATTAGTTTAAAAATGTAAAAATTATTTTCTTACTTCCCTTTGTGTGTATGCACCGTCACTAGAAGAATACACCTTTTATAGGATCATGACTAAAAAAATATAATAATAAAAGAGATAAAGATTACAGACTCTTTATCATTCTATTCCACCCAAACATAAGCCCTGAATCTTGTTGCATGGTGTATGATGTACCTGAAATATTAGTACACACAAAAATACATATGAAATATATAATAGTAGGAGAAATAAAATTTAATCAATAATTTTTTTATCAACAAAATCATAAGCTTAGGATCCTCGATTGCAACAAGGTTGACTGTAGTATCTATTATTGATAATGAGATTATTCCTACTAGGATGATCACTGGTTGGAGAATTCTTATAGACTATAAAAGGTTGAACAGAGCCATAGGAGAAGATCATTTTCCTTTGCCTTTCCTTGACTAGATTTTAGATAGGTTGGCAAGATACATTTTTTACTTATTTCTAGATGAATATTCAGGGTACCACCCAATTCTTATAGCATGTAAAGACTAGAAGAAAACTACCTTCACCGATCTTTTTGGGGCTTTTCTCTTTAGAAGAATGACTTTTGGTCTTTGAAATTCCCCCGTTACTTTTTACAAATGTGTGATGTCAATTTTTTACACTTAATTAAGCATATCATTGAAATCTTTATGGTTGAAATTTCTATTATTGGCACTACTTTTGATTCTTGTCTTGATCATTTAACTTCATACTCAAAAGATGTGTAGAAAAGAATTTAGTGCTAAATTGGGAAAAATGTCAATTTGTGGTGACTGAAGTGATTGTTTAAGATCATAAAACTTATAAGGAATGATTAGAGGTGGACATAGCAAAGATCCAAGTTATTGAAAAATTGGCACCACCCACTTCATTGAAAGGCATTATGCGCTTTCTAGGGAATGCAGGATTTGATAGAAGATCCATAAAAGATTTTTTTTAAATTTCCAAGCCATTATGTCTCACCATGGAAAATGATGTTCCTTTTCTTTTTGACACTACATGTCTTGATGCCTTTAAAACTTTAAAGCATTATTTAATCCCTCCTCCTATTATTATTGCCCATTTATCATCATGTGTGATTCCAGTGATTTTGTTGTAGGTGTTGTTCTTGGAAAAAAGCAAGAAAAAATGATGTCATGTTTTATGTCAATAGAACATTGAACACTACACATTATAATTATACCAACACTAAAAAAAATGATAAACCATTGTCTTTACTTTTGATAAATTTTAGTCTTATTTTATTGGCACAAAGGTTATTGTATATTTCCTTCTGCAATTACATTTCTTATCACAAAGAAATGCACCAAACATAGACTTGTTAGGTGGATTATTTTATTTCAAGAGTTTGATGTAGATTTTTTAGATAGAAAATGTACTTAAAATTAAATTGTTGATCATCTTTTAAGACTTACATTCAAAAAACATGCATTTATCAAAATTGAAATCAATTATTTTTTTATTGATAAGTAACTATTTGTTTTGTGTTTGAGTTGATTGCCTTGTTATGTTGGTATTATTACTTTTATTATTCGTAAGTGCTTCCTTTTGATTTATCTTTCACTAAAAAAAAGAAATTTTTACATGATGCAAAATATCACTTTTGGGATGAGCCATATCTTTTTAAAATTTGTAATGACCAAATCATTAGGTGATGTGCCTCGGATGATGAAGTAGAATTAATAATTAGGGAATGTCATGACTCACAATATGGAGGGTATTTTGGAGGTTTTGGAATTGCTTCTAAGATACTCAAATAAAGATTTTATTAGCCTATATAATTTAAAGATGTTAATGAATATGTTAAGAAGTGTGACCAATGTAAAAAAGTATTTGTCTAAATGGGACAATTTGTGCAATCCCATAGAATTTGAGTTGTTTGATGTTTAGGGATTAGATTTTTTGGGACCACTTGTACAATCCGATGGATGCCAATATATTCTAACTATTGTTGACTATCTATCTAAATGGATTGAAGGAGTGGCAATCTGTAGAACTAATTCTACGGTTATGATAAAAAATTTAAGGAAAAAAGTATTTTTTTTGTAGATTTGGAATGCCTAGAGTTTATTAGTTATGTGGGGTCATTTCTTTAATAAAAGAATAGAAGTAGCTCCTATTAAATATGGTATTCATCATAGGACTGCAATAGATTATCATCCCTAAATTAGTGGCCATGCAAAAAAAAAGTTGAGAGATAGAAAGAATCTTGGACAAAAATATAAGTTTTAATAGATAAGATTGGGCTATTAATCTAGAAGATTCATTATGGGCCTATAAAATTACCTTTTAAACACCAATTGGAATGCCTCCATATCAGTTAGTTTTTGGAAAATCTTATCACCTTCCTATCAAATTAAAACATAAGGCATTTTGGATTGTGAAGGATTTAGACATTCTTTTTAAAGGAGGAAAAGAAAAAAGACAAATAAAGTTAAATGAGTTACAGGAATTTAGAAATGAAACTTGTGAAAATGTAAGGATTTATAAGGATAAATTTAAAAATGGCATGACAGTAAGCTTCATAAGAAAGAATTTACGCATGGATAAAAGTTTTATTATTTAATTATTAATTAAAATTATTTTCAAGTAAACTTAAGTCCAGGTGGCCAGATTCATTCACTATTATAAAAGTATTCCCTTATGGAGCTATAGAAATTCAGAATAAAAAGACCTTTCACATCTTCAAGATGAATGCCATTGGTTGAAGCATTATTTAGAAGGACACACAGATTGTTTGAGAAATATCACTAAATTGGCTTACCCTCAAGAGAAGTAATTGGCATAGTCAGGCTGAAGATTTAAAACTTAGCATTGATGGGAGGCACCCAAATATGTTATGTGTTGTTGAGAGCATTTTAGTTTCTTTTTAGTATTTGGTTCTATTCTATTTATCAGTGTTATAATTACTTATTATTATGATTGCTTATTTTATTATTATTGTAGTTAAATTTTCATTTAAGTAAAATTCTCACAATTGCTTAACTATTAAAAATGTCCTATACATAGCACTTGCACTTAGATTGCTTATCAGCCAAAATAAAAATTGAAATTAAAAATTATTTAAAATTATGAAAGATACTAAACTCTAGGTATAAATTCAGATAAATAAAGAACTACAATTTTCAATTTGAAAATCATAGCAATTAACTATTAAAAATCATGAAAGTGTTATCTTGCTTTGAACTTAAATGCTATGCACTTAAGTGTAAACTAATGATTTAAAGATTAACTAATTGAGTTTTCAGAAAGGGAGTATGTATATAAATTATGAAAAGGATTATAAGCTTGAATATAGAATTAGTGAGCTTACTAAAGTTCTTACATTAACTCAATTTAATGTTACTTAAAGCTATCATATATTTTAAATAATGAAAAAAATCATATATTCAAAATCAGTATTATGTGTTCCAAAATAAAATTATGAAAATAAGAAAAAACAAAAGAAAGGAAGAAAAAGAGAAAGAAATTGAGTAGTTTTAAAATTGGTATATGACAAAGCTCTATTCCTAAGAGTACTCTAATACTAATATAAAATAAAATAAGTAAGTAACCAATACATATGATGGTTTACTAGTGAACTTCTAATTTAACTACATGCACAAAAAATTATGAATGATACATTATTCATATCTAAAATTAACGGTCATCATTGCATTATCATGTGCAGTAGATAAGATCAAATAAAGTAATAACAAGGATGATTGATTAGTTTAATTACTTATTCTCATTAAAATTAAAACTATATAACTTTAATCATTCAAAATTACATCTATATGGAGAAGTATTTTTATACATATTGATAATCTTATATTATCAATTTTTATTCTAGATGGTGATCTAATCAGTTGGTGATTACACCTTTGCTTGAGGACAATAAAGAGTTTTAGCTGGGGGAAACTTGTTATGTTTAAATTTTGTGGTGTTTCACAACCTTAAATATTAGTAAATATATTATTTATATTTATTATTATACAGGAATTTCAACTAGTATTGTAGCCCTCCAACCACCAGTGTCGCAACATCCATAATGCCATAGTGCCAGATCTGAAAATCCAAATATTATAAATAATTTTTTAGTCTTTTTGAGTGAGTGTTCTATTAGAGTTTTATTGGGAACTATCATTTTTAGTGAGTATTGAGTGCTTAAGTGTAGCGACCCCTTAGAATTAAGTTTAGAGGATAAAAGAGATAAAGATAATTCATTTGGGAGATAGTCATCCCATATATTATAAGTAGTCATATATTTGGTGGACAAAGTACTATGGAGAGTGCATTGTATTTTATGGGTGATATCTGATTCCACTTATACTCTTGTAATTTCTCTTTTATGCAAGAAATGAAATTTGGTTTGTTTTCTTTTAATTCCATGGCTGGAAAACTTGTTAGTTTTGGGCTAATGATGTGAATCATTTATAAGTACTAACATAGACTCATGTACTTTGAATGAATAATGGATGTTTTCAATAACTCCCATTCTTAATTTGATGCATACAATGATCATGTGTTTAGTTAAAATTAAGTGTAATATATTTCCTCGATTGAGGAATATTGAAATATTTTGGAGTGCTGGAATGGATCTACTACATGCCTAAATATATGACGCTTAGAGTTGTAGACTCTTTGGTGATACAATAATTTTATAAAGGCTATAAACCTCCCTTTATATCTCTATAAGATTGATGGAGATCTAGGGATGCATATACTCTGATCCATATAAAACATAGAAGAGTGCACTTAGAAAAACTTAGGTAATTTTGTGCATTAGTCCAAAATATTTATTCATCTCATATCATATCTTTTCTTTTACATTCCTCAAATATTATAGAATATCAACCCTTATTTTTGTTTAGTAGGATAAACATTGTAATTTTTGTGAATAGGTTTGGCAATTTAAATTCTAATTATGAGTTGATTTCAGATCTTCAACTGAATAAGATTTCATCATTAACCGATGCTATGAAGATTCTGAATATCATGAAGGAAGTTGCTGATCATTCAAATATGGAAACTGATTGTCTGAATGTGGTAAGGGAATCAGTGGTTGACAAAGTCATGAATAATGGTGGTGTGAAACCCTGGTCAAAACTTCCCTACAAAAAAGTTAATTTTAAAGAGGGGGGTTCATTTTTAATTGATGATGGTGTTGCTGTTAAATTACATACTCCTACTGAAATGGCCAATGCTAACAAGTTACAATTTGCTATGGTAGCTAAGGCATTTGGCAAAGAAATTCCAATTCATATTATTGTGGCTGAATTAAGGCATCATTGGGCTCAGTTTGGTCAGTTTCATCTTACTATTCTTGAGATAGGATGGTTCTTGTGTTTGTTCCAATCATCTGAAGCTATGGAATCAGTTCTTACAGGAGGTCCATGGTATGTGAATGGGCATATTATTGGACTTAATAAATGGTCGCCAAGTTTTTCTCCTTCCTCACTGAAGGGTCTAACATCTCCAATGTGGATAAGAATGCCACAATTACCCTTACAATGTTGGGAAAACCATTAATGTTAGGTGGTAATATATTTCAATGGGGAAGGAGAGAATTTGTAAGAGTACGTGTTCGGGTTGGGTTGGATAACTAACTTCCCTTGGGAGTTTGGGTTGAAGCATTGTCTGGGCAATTTTTCCAAAGGATTGAGTATGAGAAGATCTCGACATTTTGATATGACTGTGGAAGGATTGGACATGTAAGGAATAATTGCTTACATAGAACTTCATCTTTGAAGGATAAGTGAAGGAGGCTAGTATATTTGTGCAAAGTGAATCTAAAATTGCTCTTCAAAATGACATTAATAGAAGCTCTTCGTATGGAACTAGGGTTCATGTGAATTAGATTAGGAAAAGGAGATCATTTCCAGCTAAGCTGATGAATAATGTTGGTCAGAAGATGTTCATGATGAAAAATTCATTAATTCTTCAATTGGTGATGCTGTGAAGATAGGTAGATCTGTGCCTAATGGCAAAGCAAAGTCTATTAGCTTGATGTTAGGAGGGAATAATGAATTGAATATTGTTGTTGAAGAATGTGAAATTTCTCTGGTGGACATATCTAAAGGAGCTACTGCTATACAAGTTAAATTGGATGGGCAAAATAAGATGACAGAAGCAAATTTGGTGCTTTCTAATCCAGATCTGGACTCTGGTATGATTTCTATTTTTATATATGTTGAAATACCTATTATTGTGAATAAATTTAAGGCTTTGAATTGGAGTTGTTATGAAGAATTAGATAGTGAAGATATTTCCAGGAATATATCAGAGGTTGGCAAAAAAGTTGATGTTTCTTTGGATCATATGAATCCTGTTATGAGTAAGGGTGTTAAAGAATTGAGAAGTAACGAAAATGTTATGAAGATGATTTATTATAAGGAGGTTGATGGAAACTTGGGTGGGAAAAAATTAAGCTTTCCAAGGAGCTTATGTATCTCGGATTGGTGAAAATCCTTCCTCGTATCAGGAATCTAGAGGGATTGAGTAAAGGAAAGGTTGGGGGCTCATCCCCCTTTATTGATTAATGAGTTCCATAGCTTTTTGGAATTGTAGAGGGGCAAAAAAGATAGAAGCCTCACTTTATTTAAAAGATTTTACTCTGATGTGTTTTTTTGTGGGAATTGTGGAGACTAAAATTTCTGTCATTGATAAAGTGGAATTAAATAAATTTATGGGTTTATATTGGGATTTTTTTCAGTTTCCATCGGATGGCATGTCAGGTGATATTATGGTCATTTGGAGATCAGATTTGTCTTCCTTCTCAGTTTTGGAGGCTTCAGCCCAAAATGTTATTGGTGATTTGAATGTTTTTAACAAAGGTTCGTAGATGGTTTCTACTATTTATGGTAGCAAGTATATTTATAAAAGGAGGAAATTGTGGGATAGTCTTAAATCATTTTCTCATAGAGACATCCCTTCCGTGATAGGGGAGATTTTAACTGTATTTTGTCTCAAGATGATAAGAGGGAGGGGGGGTGTTGGGGGGAATTTGTCTTTTCTCAAGGTCCTAAGGAGATGAAGTTGTTTATGAATAACAATGATTTACATGAAGTGGGCCTGGTGCGTCCTAAATTCACTTAATGCAATAATAAAAGTGGTGGTGGAAGGATTTTGGAGAGATTGGATAGATGCTTATTGAACTCTATTGCTTTAGAGAAGATTCACTTGGCTGTTGTAAGACATCTTGTAAGAGTGGCTTTGGACCTTTGTCCAATTGTGTTGAAGATCTTTAACTCCTCTACTAAGAAGAATAGAATTCTTATGTTTAAATATATATGTGCTTCTTATCAGTCTTCTTCAATCATTGTTGCAAAATCCTGGAATAAATCTACTAATATCCAAATATTCTACTTTAGTTTCCATCAGATCAATAAAAAATAGACCATAATCCTTAACTAAGGTTTTTAAATAGTGGCCTACCTCTTTCTTGTGAGCACCTCTACAATTCCAAAATAAAATGGAATTCACCATTTAACCAAAGGGGAAGTATCCCCATTATTAATTCTTTTTCTAGGCACCTCCTCAAGAGGTCCCAACTGCTTGAGTTCTTTACAAAGCTTTGCATCGGACAAAGAAGATTTAGGAATATCAACAAAACTCTACTTATATACTTTTTTAGCAGAATCTTCTAAAATATTTTCCATTTTAACTTCTGGTTTATAATGTTGCCCCTTACTTATCTCTTATGTAATAATAAACTGGCTGAATTTGGTTGTCATTAACATTTTATAATAAATCTATTTTTGGAAGCATCTATAATCTTTAAATAACTTGGGGATTTAGGAATTGAGCCTAATGCAACATCAATAGCTAACAATCAATGAACATTATTATTTTGATTATGCACAGGTTCATCTTCAAAAATAATTGAAACAACAATAGGCTTATTATTAATGTCTTCTACAACATCAATATCTCCAGTAATGCTTTGAAAGAATTTTTTAAATATGGCTGAGCAGTTAATTTAAACGAATTTTTTTATAAAACATATTTGGATTTTTTCCAACAGACTACATATAATTCTTTTCCCATAATTGACATGAATCCACGGACCATAACCATGAAAGTTCAATGGAGGGTGTTAAGCCTTGTTGAACTATCCCAAGGCACACTAAGGGGAGGGGGGGTGGTAAATTGGTTATTTAAAAATTTCTATAACACAAATAAAAAATCTTTTTTATATTTTTAAAAACATAAATTAAATAATTTAATCACCTGATGTGGAAGCTATTAATAATAATAATAATCATAATGATGATGACATAATTAAATCAATCTAATTACAACCACAATATTTTTAACATGCCTTTTTTCATGAAACTAAATTGCAAGAAATTAAAGTGTTGAAAATAAAATGCTGAAGTAAAATAAGAACGAGCACACTAGAATTTTATAATGGTTCAGTCCTCCACTCCCCAGAGTCCTCCACTATAGTTATTACACTAACTCTTAGTGCCTCTCTTTTAACCCCCACAGCAAGGCAGAGAAACCCTCTTGGTGATGTAGAGAACCCAAGAAGCTCTTTTCACCCTCCTAGTGAAGGAAGTAAACCATGAAGCTTTTTCACCCTCTCGGTGAAGGCAGAGTACCTTGAAATCCTTTTTCACCCTCCTAGTGAAGGCAAAGAACCTTTGACTTTGACCTTGAAGCCTTCCTTCTCAGTGTAGCCCAAGCAGGTCCATAAAGCCCTATGGTGGAATCATGGTGCAAGCTTGATTGGAGCTACCGTGGGAACCCCCACACTACTTCTCCCTCTCACAAACCTCACCTTCTCCTTCTTCACTCTCAAAGATCTCTCAAAGCTCTCTCACAGAATTCCTTCAACAGCCCAAATGTCACTTTATTTTTTTTAAATAATTAAAATAGGTCTAAATATATGGTCTTTAAAAATCTTATATTTTTATTTCAGCCAAAAATAATTGTATAGTACGATTGATGATTGCATAATATGATTAGTTCAAAAACTAGATAACATCCAGTATGATCGAACAATGCCAAGATAAACTATTCAAAATCTGTATACTGATCGTACAATACTATCTAGAGATCATATAATATGATCCAGAGATTGTACAGGTTGGTTAGTTCAATTTCCTTTAGATCGTACAGGATGATTGTCAGGATGATTAAAAATCATCTTGGCCTATCATATAGTATGATTGCCATTGTATTTTAATATTAGTTTAAAATTAAGGTTTTATCCAAGATGATATATTGGATGGCCTTGGTTCATCTCAACCTATCGTACAGTTTGATCTATGATCTATAGTACGATCAACCAAATTAATTAAACCTTAAGTTTATTGATTAATTATGAGGACTAAATTAAGTAAAATTTCAATATTATATAGTACGAACATTAATGCTAGAGACTCCTTTATCAACTATGCCTGTTTATAAACAGTTAACTTGGTTGTGGCCATTTTTACCACGATTGAAATAGAATAAAGATTTCTTCCCATATTCTATTTTCTGGAAAAATCTACCTTATAGACCTTTGACCCAGATACCAGGTGGCAGTTGGCAATCTAACTTGATTCTAACACAAGTCCTTCCAAATTCTCTCCTTCTCTAATTGAACATATTGTAATTAAACATCATTGGCTCATGAACTTTAGATTCAATTTTGGTAATATTAGTGTCATCCCAATATTGTAAAGGGAGATGGGGCATTTGAATCCAAATAGGAGATGAAATTCAATTCATGGATAAAGGGGAGAACTGAGGTAACCATTTAACCATTTCAATAGTATGCCCACCAACATATCAAGGACCTACAATTTATAAATAGCTTTCATGGACTCTAAAGTTTGGAAAGAATAAAGAATCTAAACAAGTCCCAAATCAGTAAGATGAAAACCTCCAAATTGAATCCATTAACATCTTAATTTAGTGTTGATAATGGAAAATGATATGTATTTTCCAAAAACCTTCACAACTAATGAATTTTAAAGATTATGATCATTTGCAAGTTTAATTTCAGAGTTGACTTTAACTGCAACACCATCTTCAATCATATTAGCATTCAGATTGGGTTTAACTATTTTAATGGGCTTTTTCCAAGCAAAAGACAAAACCCAAGGTTTAGAGAATCCTTCTAAATTAGGATCAATATCTTTCAATGCTTCACGGCTAACTAATTTAAATTCCTCACAATAATTTTGACAATTTTTTGATGATATATTAGTTTTTTGAGTAAATAGCTACCTATTGATCTTATTAGCTTGATTATCTATCTTAGAGAATTCAAATAGATGAGACAAACTTATTCACTTTCAATTTCAAGCTAGAACAAGATGAAGCCTCAGCATCATTACCTCTAAAAATAATATTATGAATGACCTTACAATCTTTATTAGCATGAATTTCCTTCAAGGGAAATTTAGCAATAACAGGATTAAAATTCATACCTTTTCTAGAGTAAGAGGCATTCTTAATAGCAAGAGAATATGAGTAAGACCCTTCCTTGATAACCAAAGGAGGACCACTGCTGCCCTTCCGCTTGATACCTCCACCACCAAAAGACACATCAAGACCACCCAACAGATGGACACATTCATCACCATTCTTCTTACCACCAAACAAGCCACATAGAATGGAAGATATGATGGCTGATGATGGACACCGAACAACTTCCATCATAAGGGATCACCCATGAAAAACTCACCCTCACAAAAATTCAAATTGAATCACCACTCTCTCTCTCTCTCTCTCTAAAAGTAGAAAACAATCAAAACATAATTCACTCACTAGAATAACATCAAATTTTATCATATAGTACTAGATAGAAAACAGATAAACCTAAAGTAGCCCTAATCAACTATTTAGAGAGGGAAATATGGAGATTTTCTAGTGAGAGAAATTTTGTTTTGGTTGACTTTGATCTATTTCATGATGTTATACTAGCTCAAAAAGTTATCCAAGTTAAGGTAGGTTATATTCTGCTTATCTCGATTTTTAAAAAATACAAAAGTTTTGGCATATTTTTAAAGGTAATTTTTAATTTGTTTAAAATTAATAAAAAAAAAAGTTAAGTGCCTATTATAACATATTACTTTTACAAAAATAATTTAAAAGTATAAAATTTTATAAGTGTTGAGGCCCCCTCACTCCCTATGCTTTCCAATTGGATAATCATGGGTGCTAATCTGCCTTCGCTTAAATATACGCTTTAAAATATGTACTAGTTAAGAACCTTTACTTGTGTTTTATTACACATATTAAGCTTTCTTAAACAAAATTAAGCTCATATAAAAATATAAATAAAAGACATAGTAACTACTTCACATAATGTTCATTTGAGTAAAAAAAAGTTAATTTCAATATAAATTAAAGTAAAATACTTAGATACTTTGTTATGCCAAGAAATAGCTATGCCTTTATTTTGAATTTTAAATATTAATGCATGAACCGCATAAAATAAAAGTGTGTTTGGTTGTACATTGAGCAAATGTAAGGTATATATTGTTATTTTAGTATAGTAAACTAAAAAAATTGATGTGTACCAAAAAATCCTAGCTGACTTGAAAAAATTATGCCATATTTGAGTTTGTAATAAATAAATTTAGCTGCACCCTAGTCCTAAACTGAATGATTGAGGGTGTGCCTTATAAAAATGCCTATATAAGTACAAATGTTAAGGTGTGACCAAGGTTGATTTAAATGATTGAGATAGGCTACTAAGCTAGGATATATGTAATTCACAAGTCTTAAAAGTTTTGGCCTTATATATTTTTTAGTAAGTGAGTTTAATTTTTAAAGTCTACTTTAAGTGATACACCCTAGGTTCTTAGTATTCTTGAATACTTATATAAGAGATTTCCTTTTGATATGTTGTGTCTCATTATTTGAAGAAACATCATCTTATATAGATAGTTAACTTATAATAGTTATAGGCCAATCTTGAATATAAAGCTATAAGGCCAAATGAACAAATAAATTTTCCACTGGATTTCAATTTATGTTGTTATAATGAACTCTACCTAGCAAACAACATACCATCTCAAAAGACAAACTTATACCATAGTATTATTTTGAAAATAAAAATAAGATTTATTTTCATAATCAAACTTAGCACAAATAATATACCATTTATCAGAAAAGTTAATATGATATCTACCTACTAATTTTAAAATGAAACTAACCAAGGATAAAAATTAATCTACATCCTGAGATTTTTCCTCTCCTTTAGTGAACTAAAAAAAGGTTAGCTTTTTTGCTAAAATGTATGTTCTCTATTGATGTAAACCCTTATAGCTAATTACAACCCAAGTTAAATCTTGAGAAAAATCAGGACTAAAGTGGTGACTAAACTTCTTTAGATTTATAAATGTTTGAATCAAAGATTTCAAATTCAACCTACCAATTAGAAATAGTTCAAAGCTTGAACACTTCTTTATAGAATAATTGATGAAAGAAGAGAGCATTTGAGACTCTAGAAAAATCCAAAAACACTTTAACCTATATTATTTTTGGGCTTTACTCACTTAATTTAAGATCAAATTAATGTTTAAATTGATGATTTAATACATAATTGGGATGATCCTTCTGAAAGGAAGTGGAGGAACAAAGAATGGGCTTACGTCTATCAAAAGTGGACAGCCAGGTAACCACCTAAGCATATTTATAAAACTAAATTTTTAGGTCTAATGTGTGCAAGGTAGATAAGCTATTTATTTAGGAATCAGAGTTTGAAGTTAAGATTCGAAATAAGGGTTTATAGATGTTAGGGGTTCAAATGCTCTTACTAATATAATTTGAAATGATTTTATCCTAAGCTCTAAATTTTTTTAAATGTGCTTAATGCACTCTAGAATGACCAATTTTTAAAGAAAGATTTGGCAGCATAATGGCCATATACCAACAGGAATAGTATAGTAGGCCCCAGTGCTTTGGATGTTACTTACTTGTGTTCTTTGGTTTGTGTACATATCATAAAACTAAATATGCATGCCATGTATATAATTTATAAGTAAAGGAGTTGGGGTGTAAAAGTATAAAAACCATAGATTTTTAGGAGCCAAACTTGTATGTCATTACAAAAGCACATGAAATGCTAAGAAACATAAGAAAAGCATGAAATTTTTAATCACAAATCATTTAGAAATAATGAATGTATGTGTATAAGTGAATGAAGTGGCATATAAGAAAGTCTATGGAAATTACCTATTGAAATAATGTTCATTTTTACATGTTCTATTATGTTCTAGTAAAGGTATTGTAATGAAATTTCTACATTTACCACCTCTTACATATAGTTATTAGTGTTATGTATTCATGTGAATGTTTGAAAATATTCTAAAGTAGGCTCGAGGGTTTGTGGCCATTAATGGAAATTTTGAAAATTTTCTCCTAAGGGTACCACAACATTGGATTTGGGCTCTACAATGCCAAGCTCTTGGTTGTTTGAGGCTTTAGTGGCACTATCTATCACACTTCAGGATCTATATTGGAAGAATTATATCTATCATTCATTTTAAACATTTAACTAGAGCTTATCAATGAATAGTGGAAAGAAATATGATTATGTTTTTGTCTTGTTCAGAGCCTCATACTATAGGATCCTTACCCTTTCCTAAAAGCATATAAAATCATATAATAAGCACAAAGCCCAACAAGTAACTAAAATCTTTTAACTGAAATTAATGCAAGATAAAAGAATGTAATATGCTATAAATCATAAAGAAATATATTCATCAATATCTATACTGATTATCTGTATCAATTTATCCTTCTATAATTCACACATCTCAATCCATTACATTATCAGTCACAGTATTAGTAATAGTCAACAGTACTAATGCTTGTAATAATATTAATATCATGATCAATAATATTAAATAGTATTAATAATAATAAATAATAATAGTGTCGGTCATAATATCAGTACAGTGTTCATAGCAGTGTCGGTATTAATATTCAAATACTTAATGAGTATATCTTAAGGTTAACTTGCTCATGTACTTATAACTTCCAATCAATCTCCCTTTATAACTCTCAATTAATATACTCCTTACAACTCCCCTTGGATCACGTGAATAAGTCACCCCAAACCGTTATCACTCCTAATCAATCTCCAGCTCCTTATGACTCCCAATTAGTAAATCATGTGGATCATTGGGGTATCACATAGAGTTATCATATCATGTATCTGATATCATTCATTACTTTATTTACAATATAATAAAATCATATCAAATCATTCAAAATGATCATATCTATAACATATCCAAACTTACATAGTGAAAGTTTATGAAATTAGGAGATAATATATTTTTTGTAGATTTAGGAAAGATAAAATTTGTAGAAATCAAATTCATTAAAATTAGAAATAAGATATAAGTCATTTATAACGAATAGAACAAAATTTATAATAGGAATGGCAGATAAATATGATCCAAATGTCTTTTCCCTCCTCTATCTTCATTCCCCTCTTTCAATTTCTTCCTTACCAAGCAACTAAGTGAGGGAATCGGTGGGGTGAGTTAGGGATATTTATACATATTGTTCATACCCTAGCACCACAGCACTTACCAGATCAGTGCCAAAGCTCTCTACTTTAGAACTTTCATATTTTTCAAATAAATTTATCTCACATATTTGAGTTATTACACTCTCTGAGGCACTACAACACTTAGTCCAAATTTAGTAAAAATATTAATATCCACTTCATTTATAATTTTAATTAAATTTAAACACTCCTAAATTAGCTATTTAGATAGAGAAAGAGGGAGATGTTTTAGTGAAAGAACTTTTGTTTTGGTTGGCATTGATCTATTTTATGATGTTGGACTAGTTTAGAAAGTTATCCAAATTGAGGCAGGTTATATTCTACCTATCTCAATGTTAAGAAAAAAATAAAAGTTTTGGCATTTTTTTAAAGTAAATTTGAATTTATTTAAAATTAATAAAAATATTTTTTAAGATAGCATTTTTTCTACAAAAGTCACATCACATTAAAAATGTTGAAATCAGACATCCTATAATTAAATTAGAAAATTTTAAAACATGGATCATATAAAAGAATAAAAAGTAGTTAGGTTTAATGAGGTCTATAATGTAACCCAGGTAAAAATTAAAAAAAAAAGGCAACGAGGCTCTAAATTGTACAATCCAATTTATGATCTAAGCATAAATTAAAAATATAAAAAGTTATAAGTATTATGGTCCCTCCACTCCTTATGCTTTCCATTTGGATAATCTGGGGTGCTAATTTGCCTAGGCTTGAATATACTCATAGTTTAAAATATGTACTAGTTATGAACCATTACTTGTGTTTTATCACACATATTAAGCTTTATTAAATAAAATTAAGTACAAAATAAATAGAAAAAGAAAAGACATAGTCAAGTACTACACATAATGTTCATTTGAGAAAACAAATTTATTTTTAATATAAATTAAACTAAAATACTCAGATGCTTTGTTATGCTAAGAAATAGCTATAACTTTATTTTGAATTTTAAATATTAATGCTTGGGCCCTATAAAATAAAAGTTTATATGGTTGTACATTTGAAAAATATAAGGGATATATTTTTATTTTAGTATAGGAAAGTAACAACATTGACGTGAAATAAAAAATCCCAACTAAAATGTATAAGTCATACTTTAATTGAGTTTATATAAAATAAATTTAGCTAGACCTAGTCCTAAACTGAATGACTGAGGATGTACCTTATCGCAATACATAAATACAAAAGTTATGGTGTGACCAAGGTTTATTCATAAGATTGAGATAGGCTACTATGGTAGGATATATATAATTCAAAAGTCCTGAAATTTTGACCATATATTTTTCAAATAGTGAAATTAATTTTGAAAATTAACTTTAAGTTATACACCCTAGGTTTTTTGTATTCCTTAAAACTAATATAAGATTTTTTTTTTTAGATGTTGTCTTATTATTTGAGGAAATATCATCATACACTGATAGTCAACCTATAATAGTTATAGACCAATCTTAAATATAGAGCTATAGAGATACATGAAAGAATATATATTGCCTCTGGATCTCAATTTTTGTTTTTATAATGAAATCTACATAGCAAACAACATACCATCTCAAAAGATAGACTTATATTTTAGTGTTAATTTTAAAATAAAAATTGGATTTATTTTTATAATTAAACTCAGCATAGAGAATATACCATTCAACTCGATAGATAATATGATATCTACATACTAATTTGAAAATGAAACTAACCAAGGATAAAAATTCATCTACATCTTAAGATTTTTCCTCTCTTTTAGCAAACCAAAGAAAGGTTTATTTTTTTTTACTAAGTTCTAGGTTCTCTATAGATGTAAATCTTTATAACTAATTACATCCCAAGATGAAACTTTAGAAAACTTTAGGTAAAGTGTTGACTAAACTTCTTTAGATTTATAAAGGTTTGAATTAAAGTTGAAATTCAACCTACCAAATAAAAATAGTTCAAAGCCCGAACACTTCTATATAGAATCAACAAATGAAAGCTAGAGAGCATTCGAGACTTTAAAAAAATCAAAAAACACTTTGACCTTTATTATCTTTGGGCTTTACTCACTTAAGTTAAGATTAAAATAATGTTCAAATTGATAATTTATTACATAAGAAGGATGATCCTTCTGAAAGGAAGTGGAGGAAGTGTACAAAGACTGGGCTTACGTTTGTCAAAAGCAGATAGCTAGGTAACAACCTAAGGATATTAATATAACTTAGACTTTTAGGTATAATGTATGCAAGGTAGATAAGCTATTTAATTAGGAATTAGGGTTTAAAGTTAAGCTTCAAAATCAGGGTTTATAGATGTCATTGGTTAAAATGCTCCTTGCTAATATAATTTGAAATGTTTTTATCCTAAGCTCTAAATCATTTAAATGTCATTAATGCACTCTAGAATGACCAATTTTTAAAGAAAGATTTGGCAGTATAATGGTCATATACCAACAATAATAGCATAAAAGTCCCCATTGCTTTGGTTGTTACTTACTTATGCTCTTTGGTTTATGTAGGTATCATAAAAGTAAATATGCATGCCATGTATATAATTTATAGGAATAGGAGTTGGGTGTAAAATTAGAAAAACCTTAGATTTTTAGGAGCCTAACGTGTATGTCAAGGCAAAAGCACATGCAATGCCAAGAACATAAGAAAAGCATGAAATTTCTAATCACAAATCATTTATAAACAATGAATTCATGTACATGAGTGAATGTAGTAGATAAGAATGTCTTTGGAAATTAGCACTATAAACTACAAAACAGGATCTATAGGAAAAGCAAAGGTGGCCATACTCCATAGATAGTAAGCTTGAATTTCTACACCTATACAATGATGCAAAACTTTATAAATGTAGTTGCTTATTTATTTATTTTCCAGTCTTCTAGTTCTTGATCTTTTATTAAATTTTAAAAGATAATAATCTTCAAAGGAAGAAGAAGTGCTTCTTTTGGACATCTATATTTTTACAATAAGCAATCTACATTTAAGATTTTCATAACTCTATTTAGTTTACAAATCCATTTACATTTACACTTACATTTACATTTATATTTACATTTAAGAATAAAAAAGACTACTTCTATAGGGTTAGCATGCAAAATAAATAATGTGTAATGCAAATAAGGAATGTGCAATGTATATATAATAATCTACATGACATCCTAGAGTGCAATAAATGCAAACTCTCACATCATCACATGACCACCAGAATGATATCAAACCACATCATTAAATGAATAAAAGTAAATACATCACCCTAACTAAGGCTAGAGTCAGTTATCCTATCAAGCAATTATAGAGTGCGTGTCAAGCTTGTGTGGTTTAGTTATATCTTTACGCAAGTTAGTGTTTTATGAATTGATTTTATTTGTTATAGGCCAAAGGGTTTTGATTAAAGTTTAAATTTTAGTGTCTTAATGATTTATTAGAAGATTTTATTATAATTGTTCAAGTTATTTGTTTTAGGTTTTAAAGAACTTTATCGATTAATAACTCTAAGTGTGCATTGAAGCAATTTTAGTGCCTTGTCCCCCTCCTCCTCCCCCTTATAAAGCCTTTATTTTAATTAAGGTTTAATCAATTTAAGTTTTAAAGAACCATGTGTTGACCTTGTTTTAGGTCAGACCCAGGCTTTGGGTCAACCAGGTTGACCCAATAGGCTTTAATAGGTCAATTCAAGTCCAAATTCATCCCAAACCCTCTCCTAGGGCTCCAACCTCATCCCTTGGACTCCATTGACCTAATGGACTCAAGTTGACCAAGTCAAGCTTTGACTTGGTCAACCCAAGTCTTAATAGGTCAAATTGACCTACTTAAGACCAATGAAAGCCATTAAGGACCTTCCAAGTGGTCTCTTGACCCATGTCCATGGCCTAGGATGTCTAGAGCCCTCCTAATCAAACCTAGAAGCCATCCTAACCGTTCATCCTAAGGCTAGGGGTATAAATAGAGAGTTAGGGCTTCATTAGAGGGGACTTTTGGCTCTCGTTTTCACCCTAGCCTCCCTAAGCCAGAGAACTCTAGTGTGTGAGCTCTCTCGACCTCCCTCTGCCTCCCCCACTCAAATCCAGCCGTCAAATCCTCGCCGGCGGTAGAATCTCTGGCGAATCGATACTAGGAATCTTCCAAAGCCATTTGCGCTCGATCCAGACGTTGGGAGCTCAAGGGATGTTCTACAATCTTATACGTGGACAATCAACAAGTTCAAAGAGCCCTCAAGCAGACTAATCCATCCATAAGCAAGGGTAAAATCCTAAACCCTAGATCAGGACACATAGGGTAAAATAACGCTCAATATACCGCGTTTCGAAAAATTCTAAGTCTTCCCCCTGATTTCTGTTCATGAACTTAGTTTAGGGTTAAAATTTCGTGCGATTTGGTCCACCCGATCATGAGAACGAGGCCAAAAACTCCTAAGGGGCTCGGTTTCGCCCTAATCTCCAGTGTACGAAATCTCCGATGTTGATCGTTTGATTAACGGCGGAGATCTCGCCATCTTGTGGTCCTTTTCAAACCGCGGCAGCGATCTCGCGGTTCCGTTCTCCGTTCGGCAGGATCAGGACCGTCCATCCCATACCGCGGGAGATCGAACGGTCCCACGGAGCCGCTTACGTGGCTAAGCGGCGGTTCGACCGCGGCAATCATTGCCGCGGTCATTACGAAAATGATTGCCCGCCGCGGCAATCATTGCCCCAGAGCCGCGGATCCAACCAGAGCATGCCGCGTGGCCAGCCAGCCGCTGCCGCCGCGGTCCTTTCCCCAATCATTGCCCGGGACCGCAGAGCCAATCCCGGGCCGACGCGTGTCCCGCGCCGCCGCCGCCGCCTTTGCTTTTTCTTTTAATTTTAAAATTAATTTTAAAAATCTTTTTTTAATATATTTTAAATCTAGTTTTTCTTAATAATTATTTAATTACTATTACATATATTATTATTATTATTATCATTATTATTACTATTATTATTATTATTATTATTATTATTATTATTATTATTATTATTATATTTGTTAATAATAATGTTATAATAATAATAATAATATTATTATTATTATTATATATTAATAATAATATCATTATCATTAATATAATGTACTAATAATAATGTTATTATTATTATAATAATTATAATATTATTATTATAACATGTTAATATTAATATTAATATTAATATTAATATTAATATTATTATTATTATTATTATTTTATTTAAAAATTATTTTAAAATCTATTATTATTATTATTATTATTATTTTAAATTTTATTTATTTATTTATTATTATTAATAATATTATTATTATTTTACTTATAATTATAGTTATTACTATTATTATTTTATTTTATTTTAAATTATTTTAAATTATTATTATTATCATTATTGTTATCATTATTATAATAATTTATTAATAATAATGCTATTATTATAATAAGATTATTATTATTATTATATAATAATAGCAATAATAATTTATCATCTTTATTATAATATTTTAATAATATTATTATTATTATTATTATATGTTATTATCATTATTATTATATGAAGAGAAAACTATTTTAAAATTTTATTCCTCTTATTATTATTACTATTATTATTATTTTAAGTCTTATTATTATTATTATTATTATTATTATTATTATTATTATTATTATAATTAATAATATTATTATTTTCATAATAATATTATTATTAATATTTGTATTATTATAATATTAATTATTTTTATTATTAGTATTATTATAATATTAAAATTATAATTAATAATATTATTATTTTAATAATAATATTATTATGACTAATATTTTTATTATTATAATATTAATTATTATTATTATTAGTATTATTATAATATTAATATTATAATCAATAATATTATTATTTTAGTAATAATATTATTTTGATTAATATTATTATTATAATATTAACAATTATTATTATTAATATTATTAAAATGTTAATATTGTTAATTAATAATATTATTATTATCTTTAATAATAGTATTATTATGTTAATATTACCATCATTATAATATTAATATTTATTATTTTATATTATCATAATATTTTGATTATTATTATTTAAATTTATTTTAAAATCCAGATATTATTATATCTGATTTATTTTAAAATTATTAATTATTTTTAAATATTAATTATTTTAAAATATTTAAAAATTACTTTTAAACCTATTTAACTTCAAAAATTCATAATTTTCTCATTTTAAATCGGATTTTGACGCACAATACCTCGTTCTTTTCAGAAAAATGTGAATTTTAATTTAAAATTATTTCATGTATCTGATTCTCTCTTTTCTGGATATTTTCTGTATTACTTGCTTATTTAATTATTTAAATATTATTTAATTAATATAATTAATTATTTTAAAATAAAAATTATTTTTAAAATCCCCTTGGTGGCTGGTAGGCCTCCCATGCCTATGAATTGAACTAATTTCAATTATCTTATTTTTAAACCCATATTATTATATATTTATAATAATTAGGCATTTTAAAATTATTTTAATCTTAAATATTATTTAAATCCCCCAATTTTGTGAGGTCTACCCCTTGTGAAACTTTAAACCTAAGACCTATATGTGAACAACATTCATGTGGAAGAAGGATTAGTGAATGATTGTGTCCCAATCATTCACTGATCACTTCATTAGGCTTCTTTACTTAATGTTTTCGTAGTCCTTGCATGTGTAGGTTGCACAAGCACATAGCCTAGGCTCTCTTAGATCTAATGACTTGATTGGTGTGTTTATATTTGCTGTATTTACCCTCTATATTATGCCTAAGGGTTAGTTACTTCATTTTATTCCTATATAACGTAGTGACACCTTGAGGACAACAATTAAGGACCGCCTAGCGAACTTAGAATATTTCTAGGAACTAGGATAGATCCCTGATTGCTGTGAAACTTTAAACATTAATATTTAGTGACATCTGGAATCCCCTAGAATTTTCTAGGAATTTTCTGGACTCATTAAAATACTTAATTAGCAAATCCTAATTTACTCGTTAATTAAGCCCTAGAAACTTCAGAAAAATTTAATAAATCCATTTTAAATCAGAAAAATACCCATAATACCTCAAACTCTCCAGAGTTCAGTCCCCAACGTTAAATAATTAGGGCCCCTTAATTGGACCTTAATATGGACTATAATTCAACCTTAATCAAAAATCACCTTTTTGTCTTAATTAAATCATTAAAAATTATTAAAAATCCCAAATTTTTCCCAAACAATTGGGAACACCTTCTTAGGTCATTTCTGACCTTTGGTGGTGATTCCAATCAGTTTGGAACTGATTTGGGCCAAAACCCCCAAAGTACCCATAATTAGGCAATTTCGATAATTCATTTAATTGCCCCTACTTCTAAAAATCATAACTAAATGCAAAAAACTCCAAAATGGGCAAACTAAAAGGCATTCAGCTCTAATTAAAGTCTAATATTTATTAAAAATATTAGGTGTCCAGAAATTAGCTTAAACGAAAAACTCAACTCTTCGGTCAACCATAGCCTAAAGTCTAGGGCCCGAAACTTCTAAAATTCATAACTTTGCGTAGGAAACTCCAAATCCAGCAAACTCAAAGGCATTCAACTCACATTAGGGTCTATTATTTGTTAAAAACATTAAGATTCCAGAAATCAACTAAAATTAGAAAGTCAATAATCCGATCAAACTTAGTTCAAAACAAGAAAAAAATTTCAGAAATTCATAACTTTGGATAGAAGAATCCAAATTGGGTATGCTAACTGTCTAACTAATCAGATTAAGGCCTAGCATTTTATAAAAATATTAGCTATTCACAAATTTCTTTTAATCAAAAAGTCAATTTTGGACCCCCCTTTTGCCTAGTGTATAGGTGGATCCCGAACCTCCTAAAACTCACTAATGCAATTTAAACTTTAAATATTATCACTCTAAGCATTAAAACTGACCTACACATCAAACCAACTAAAATAGATCCTAATTCACTAATATTTATACTTTAATTAAAATTCCCTTCTTAGACCTACAAAAAAAACCTAGATAGTAAGCAATTGTAACTAACTACCCAGCTCAGGATCCATCCTAGCCACACAGACCTCTACACACACTGTAGAATTATTTGCTAGGGCACCACTTCTAGACTTAGGCTAGGCAGGTGTTTACTTTTCTGCTGCGTGCCGAGCTTTTCCGGATTTCATTGCATGTTATGATTGAACTATTGATGTGTTTACTTACTTTTACTATACTCTGGGATTTGATGTGATTGCACGATAGACTACCCATAGGTTAGGATCGATTTTGATACTAATGATGTTTTCTGTAGGTGGCCATGCTCATGCAGCACTAAATATAAAGGGGGCAATAATCATGATTTAAATATTAATGCTGTTTTATGCAGGTTCTTCAGAAATTGCTCAGCCCCCCTAAATAAATGAGGGCTAAAATAATAAATCATTATAAATTGCTATAGGTGCTCCAGAACTTGCTTAGCCCTCAAAATAACTAAGAGCATGGCCAAGTGTGGCTACGATGAATATTTTTATTTTCATATAAACTGCTTGGGATGATGTATAAACTGCTTGGGATGATTTTACAAGGATAACCTTGCAGGGGAGTCTAGATTTACTGCTTTCATTTAATGTAAATTATTTGTGATATTGAGTTGTGAAAGTCTATTTTGAGTGGGCATGCTGAAATCCAAAGGTTGGATGCCCAAAGAGAAAAGGGCACCTAATATGAGGATAGTCCTTTTCTATTTGGGAATCCAAATTTGGATCATTCTATTACCCGAGGTGTCCAAGGAAGCTGAAATCCAAGGAGTCCAAAGAAGCTGAGATCCGAGGAGTCCAAGGAAGAGAAGATCAAGGAGATGAAGAGCAAGAGTATCCCACTCAAAATAACTTGCATCAGTCTTAGGATTAGAAATCCAGGTTGTTGGCAGTGGTGCCCGGCCACTTTAATTTTCTGCAGACCCTGGTTGTAATTAAGGGCAGTTGGCCTATGGACATTTATTAATTTGATTGGATAATTTTGATGTGTTTTTTTTTATGATTGTGTACCTCTAGGGTTGCTTTCTTTTCTTAGTTCCTTGGCGTTTTGCATGCCGCTTTTATTTTAGCCTGGATTTTGTTAGGCTCTCTAAGAACTAAAACTTTTTCTACTTGTAACCAATATTTAAAATTTTAAGGTTTAAATAATTTAGAAACTTAACGACCTAGAAAATTGCCGGAATCATCCTAGGTCACATGCATATTATTGCATTTCTCTCTTTCCTTTTATAAGACACTTCCCCGCCTGCGGCTAGAGTCCGGATAATCTGACCTATGAGGATGAGGTGCCGGACCTAGGGAAGCCCAGTCTAACTCAAAAAATTATTTTTATAAGCTTTTTTAAAATTCTATGTAAATCTGATTTGGATACTTTAACCAGCATGCATTGCATTAGAAATCAACTAAATCAAAATTTTAATTGCATTAGTTATAGGAGAATTCACCCAACATCAGATTGGGGCCAATTAGAAAATCCTCTAGACGTCGGCCCTACTTTCAAGAACTATAATCTACCTACCCATCTTTCATAAATGACTGGACAACATGGTTTTAAAGAGATTAGGTGGTTAGCTGGCTCCCCCTTCCAGGCCGGGGTAAGTCCAGATTTTGCATTGCATTAAGTAGGACACGGGTGTTAGTGTTACGTAGAACACTAAATCCATTAGATTTAGGATTCAAGGCTACTATTGCTTCGTAGTACGCCTCATCGGTAGGTAGGTCTTCTATCTTCTAGAGACCATAAACCCTACATATCCGCGTCACACGGATGACACCACCTCCATCCTTCTCTCCTGCATGCTTCGAGTACATGATTTACTTATTTTCTCCAGTTTCTTCTCACTACCTTAGTCCCTCCGGATGTTGATCTGAGCCGTGTATGTTGACTAAGCCTAATTGAACCTTTCTTTTCCTTCGAGTAGGATTTCCTAGTCTTCGCCCTATGTGCCAATCCCAATTTGGGAAGAGTAATGTAGAATCCTTAATCGAGAGTTTTCTCAGGCTCCGGCTTGAGATGTAATTAACCACGGGGGCTTACGCCCGTGGGAAACCACATCCCACTCTCAAATAAACCCTACTCGAGCTAATGTATCGAGTGGGGGAAACCCGTTGTGATTAGATAGTACATATTGTTATCCATTGGGGTGTGCTGGTGAGAGCCACTATCCTCAATGGCTAATCATATGTAAGATCGAATCTGCCCTTCCATTGGCCAAATACTGTCTCCCTTCGTGGGGCGGCGGTGTTTGTGTTCTTTTCGGAGGTCCACAGGTTTCTGGCGACCACGGTGGGATAGGTTTCTCTCTCCATCTTTGGATTCTATATTATTCTTTCTTGTGTGTACTCCGGGATTGGTACTCTTAGATTAGGTCCGTCCCACTCTTAGTTAGGGTTCTTCCTTAGTTAGGATCGTTCTTCTTTTCCTTAGTTAGGGTTTCCCCCTAGCTAGGTTTCTTTCCTTCCATTTCCCTTAGTTAGGGTTTCCCCCTAGCTAAATTTCCTCCTTTCTGACCTTCTAGGTCGTTTCGTCCCCTATCTATCATTCCCCTTCTTTATTTCTTACTAATCATTTCAAATTTCTTTTCTTCTTCTTGGCAGACAGTACCATGGCTTCCTCCATGCCTTCCATTACTTTCAGTTTCAGTTCTGACGCGTGGGTGACACTTCCTGAGTCCCTACTAGCTAGTCCTCCCGCTGGAGGGATCACTTTTGGTTCCTTCACTAACTCGGCCTTCGTCACTCTTGGGGGGCCGACCCCTGCTGAGGCTGCTGCTTACTCTCCTCCCCAAAGGAGAGCTCGTGCAGCCATGCAACCTTTCGGACGTCCAGTTCCTCGGCGGACAGCCCGGGCACCTGCTCGTCCTACTCCTGTTCGTGTGCAGCCGGAACACCCTGTAGTTAGGCAGCGAGTGCCTAGACCACTCCCTGTTCAGCCCACTCGTCCAGCGGTTAGGTGACCAGTGCCTACCGCACCTGTTGTTCAGACTGCCCCGGCTCCTCAGCGACAGCAGGTAGTAGCTACCCCTGTTGTTGTTCCGGCAGAGGCAGCTCGTGTTCGGGTTCCCCCTCCTTCTTCCTCTAGGAAGAGGGGTACCCAGACCGAGGCTCCTTCGCCTTCCTCCCGTCGGGTTTCAGCTTTCGGTCAGTTGTCTCACCCAAAGACCCTCGAGCAGACCCCGACACTTCCCGTAGTCCCTGTTCCCCCTGTCACCCAGGCAGTGGGTTCAGATGTTGCTTCGTCTTCCGCCTCCGGCCTTGGGAGAAGGGCTCGGAGAAATAGAAACTGTAGACTTCAGTTGGCTGCATCCGAGGCAGACATACAGCAGATGGCAGATTCGTTGGCTCACTAGGAGCCAGTTTAGAGGAGAGTGGTCCCCAGGCAGCGGGCACCACGACCAGTTGCAATTTCCCCTACCCCGGACGTTATAGTTGCCCCTGAGATAGCAGCAGTTCAGGGAGGACACTTCTCTCCACTGACGTACAGTGGTGATGAGGAGGACGTTGCTCGCATTGCGGTGGCCCCTCCTGTCACTACTACTTTAGCACGCGTTAGGGTCTCTAGGGATGATGCTGCTCGAACCCTCTCTCAGAGGATTCAGAGCATTATCCGCTTAGCGCGGGGTCGAGGACCTGTCAGTCGGGAGAGGTTACTCCACCAGATTTCCCAGGCGTCCGTTCAGTTGTAGAGGCAGACTGCTAGGCAGAAGTACAGGTGGCAGAGAGGACATCCATCCAGGCAGCCTGTTAGTTCAGTTCCGTTGGCGAGACCACAGACAGTTACTCCAGTTGTTGGATGACGCCCACGTCGACATGGACAGAGGCAGCAGTTGGAGCCTCCCAGACCCCAGCTCTCTTCAGTTATAGTTGCCCCGCAGCAGTCAGTTGCCCCTACTGGGTCCCGTCGCAGTAGATGGGTGTGGAGACGATGACAGGCAGAGTCCCCTGTCGATGTGGTACAGTCAGTTCAGGCAGTTGAGCAGTTAGAGGCAGTTGTTCCTTCCGGATCAGAGGCAGTTCCGATGGTCTGCGATGCAGCGACGGATGATGATGTTGCAGTTTCTCCTGGTAGTTCATCGGTTCAGGTAGAGCCAGCCCTTAGCCCTTACGATACTTCTTCCCCTTTGAGTCCATATGCGGAGGATTTCCAACAGACCCTCTATGAGGACGATGCACTCGAGGATGACTTACTCGAGGAGGAGTCAGATGGAGATATACTGGTGCACAGAGTATACGTGGTTACTAGACTTAGCCACTCAGACGAGCAGATAGAGGCAGATGATGATGATGAGCAGGGAGAAGCTAAGGTAGGAGGATCTCCCCAGTCAGTTAAGACAGATGGCACAGTGCTACAGTTACAGACTCAGATGCAGAGATGGCTAGGGCCATGACAGCGATGACAGCTCAGTTGACAGCTTTGGGGGCGATACCCCAGATGACGGGCGTAGGCACTTCTACTACGTCCAGGGATGAGCCAGTAGCACCACCCGTACTAGCACCAGGTCCTATAAGAGTAAACAGGGCCCAGAGGGCAGTTCCAGTGGCACCTACAGCAGTTGCTTTTACTACCCCAGTCCAGAGTCAGTCAGTTTAGTTATCAACCAGACAAATTCAGGATCTGATTGCCCAGAAGGTCGAGCAGGCCATTTCCTCCAAGATGTCTGGAGAGGTAGTTAGCATGGGGCGTCCTTACCCAGAAGAGTACGAGAACGAGCCCTACCCCCGGGTTTTGTCCCTCCTAGGTTCATAGTCTTTGATGGGTTTAGGAACCCAAGGCAGCACCTAGTCCAGTACCGAGCCATTTATTATAACATAAGAGGGAACGATGCAATGAGGTTGAGACTCTTTGTCAGGAGTTTAGTTGGGGTGGCCTTTACCTGGTGCGCCAACCTCCCCAACAATTCAGTACGTACCTTTGCAGAGTTGGAGCAGTTATTTGTGCAGAGGTTTGTCAGTGCAGAGCACCGAGTTACAGTTGGAGAGCTAGTTGTGACTAGACAGCGGCCCCGAGAGCCTCTCCCAGATTATATAGTTAGATGGAAGAAACTTAGTCTACAGTGTGAGCCCTAGTTACAGGAGCACCATGTAGTAGAAATTTTATTGAAAAACATAGATGGTCCTATAGCACCTTATCTGAAGGGTTTCAACATCAGGACCTTTCAGAAGTTGCTGACAAAGGTGATCAATTTGCAGGACAGCATACCAGATGCAGTCCCTCCTAGGGTTGAGAGTCAACCTTCACGTAGACCTCAGCGGCAGGAGTCTTCAGGGGCACCTCCACCTAGGAGAGGGGAGGTACACAGTACCTATGGACCATCCGATAAGGGCAAGAAGCCCTTAGTCAGTTCAGCACCACCTCAGTAGTCTTACACACCGGGCCAGTCAGCAGTACAGCCTAGACCCTCCCGTAGGACTCCAGAGAGTCAGCATTACCTATGGGAGAAGCTTAGTAAGGAATATCCCTTTAAAAGGGAAAGTGTAATGAAGATCTTCAAGTTCCTTACTAAGAGAAACATCTTAACATTCCCGAACAACAATAGAGTGGAAGAGGAGGGGCAGACAGAACACCCACTCTATTGTCCATTTCACAGACATATCAGGCATGTTATAGAAGACTGCTATGTGTTCAAGGATAAAGTTGAGAAGCTCATGGCTAGTGGACAGATCCACCTACAGGACAATGACCTGGTTCAGCCCAAGGGCAAGACACCTCAGACAGTTCAGATGATCTCAGGCTCCAGTAGTTGTAGTGACAGCCAGAGTGGTAGCCAGAGCAGTCGTAGCAGATCACCCAGAGGTTCTGAGGGAGAGTGGCAGCTAGCACTCTCTCAGAAGACGAAGCAGATGATCCGGCAAACAGTCCAGAGTTTAGAGGCAGTTGAGAGGAGGCCTACCCAGGCCAAGTCGATAGTTGCCAGCCCAGTTTCTTCGCCAACACCTTTTTCTTCTTCTATTTCTGTTGTAGTGCCTACTGAGCACATTTTTTTTCCTATTTTATGTAATAAAAAGATGTATGAAAAGGAAAAGATTGTTGTAACTTCCAAGGGGAAGACGGGACGCCTTCCAGCACTTATGCTGAAGGATTTCGTTCTCCCTTCGACTAATGATGAAATAATAGAAGAAGGTGATTCTGGCTACTTTTGGTGTTCTGCCCCTACTTTTACTTCTTCTAGCACTTGCTCTTTTAATGTTTTACATATTTCTTGCAATAATTCTATATATGACGAGGAGTCTGAGTGCGATGAAGAACCGATCTTTGTGATTCCGGAGGGTGGTTGTTACATGGATTCAGAAGATGAATCCGAGAACCAACTCCAGTCGCTTTCCTTGGATCCAACACAAGCCATCACCGCTGAACCAAGTGAATCTCCTGTCGAAGATGACTCGATATGGGAAGTTCACTTGCATTCAGGAAAGGTTCTTCCACCTAGAATGACTACGAATACAAAATAAAAAGATAAGAACATTGTTACCCAGCAGGACGATTCTATCCATTCTTCCCAAGAGCAGTCTAAGGAGAAAGGGAAAGGCCCTCAGCTGGAGGTCGATTACAATGTGTTGGCCCATTTAAGGAAAATTCCTGCCCTTCTTAGTGTCTATGATGCTTTGAAAGATACACAAAGTGTATCAAATAATGAAAAGATGCGCAGTGCGCCAAAAAATAATGATACACAAAGTGTATCGAAAGTGAAAGGATGCGCAAAATGTGCCCCAAAGTTAAAGATGCACAAAGTGCATCAAGTAATTAAAAGATGCACAGTGCGCCAAATCAAGTTGAGGGGCTCAAAATTAGCCCAAAATGAATAAGTAAATGGCTTCCCTTTCTTGTAAATCTCTAAGTCTCAAAAAATCCATACCCTTTGATATTTGGGATACTGAGTTTGAAAATCATGATTTTGGTTTCATCATCGTGCAAGGATGTTCTATTAGATATAAAAATATTTTCATGCAAGAAGATTGAGAAGATTCAGTTTCTCTCTCTAATTTACACCCTTTTGAATTAGATATTTTTTCAAAATATATAAGGGAGAAAGCCCAGCTTAGCTTGTAGGGAGCTTAAGCTGGGTTAGCAAAATTTAAATCCCTAACTTTCTCGGGTTTAGATGGAGTCAACCTATATTGCTGAACTTTCGGAACCTTTTTTTTTCAAGGTTCAAGATGATTAAGAGGTTAATTTTTTATTTCTAAGAATAGTTCTTTTACTCTCTGATGAACTTTTCACTCTTTAGGAAATTTGTGAATCAAACTTCTCTCAGATTGACTGGTAAGGGCTTAAACATCTCTTAGTGGTCCCACTATTGAGTTTATTTAAATGCTTGTCATATTCTTTTAGAAATTTATGCACAAAAATATTTTGACCCCACCATCTAATTATGGACCATTCTTAAGGACTGATAAGAGTCTCGCATTTATTGTACCTTCCTCTTCTGAGTTCTGATTGTTTGGGAGTTTCCCCCTCTCTGTTTCCCCAGTTTCACTCATCAGTTTAAGTGTGGCCTGGGATATCAAAGCCATTAGCTTATACCCCTTTAGGGGAAGTGATGCTGGGTCCATACCAGCCTGTATTCGGCAGAAATGGTGATGTTGATCTACCATCCTAATTTGAGTCTCATTCCTACATCAATTGTGTTCTGATTGTGCCCCCAGTTCTATTCATGTGGCAAATATGGCCTTGGTTATCAAAGCCAATCTTACCTCCCTCTTTGTGTTCTGATCATTAGAGGATACCTCATACTAGGGGTAACTCACGGATATGGTAAACATTCCCTCTACCGCGTGTTACCTTCGACAGTAAAGGATATACTTGATCTATGATTTTGAACAAATAGAAAAATATGTAAAATAAAAAATGTGCATTGATAAAATAAAAGAGGGCGGCTCCTAGTAGAGCAAAACCGGTTGCCCTTGTCACAGGTGGAACCCAGTAATACTCTCTAAGAGCTCAAATCCCCCAGAGTTTTTTTTCGTTTCTTCCCCTACGAAGCGACTGAGTGATCGCTTCAAGGATGAGTTTACACTTGTGATTATTATGGTCTTTTATAATCATGATAGTCCTTGTTAGTGATGTAATACATCTTGCTCAAGATGTTAACATTCCACCTTTGTGAGCTCTCATTGCCTAGCAGGAAATCAGCCCTCTCGTTTCTTTTAGTGACCTACTTTCTCACCCTTGCTCTGCTCCCAGCTACTAGAGCAGTCCTATGGGTCTGGTAGTGTTGCTACCACCTCTCACAGGGTCCCACCAGTCAGGGTGAGTGTTACCACTATGATGTTTGAAGTTTATTGATCTTACTCATAAATCATTTCCCTCAATGGCGAGTGTGTCTCCTCGCCATCTTGAGTTATTTCCCCAGTAGTGTTGCAGTACGCCTGGTTACCGACGTTAGCATCACTGACTTGAGAGCTCTGATTTTCTAGCAGAAAATCAACTCATTTTCTACTTTACTCTCTCTCTCTCATTCGCGCTCTACCCTCAGCTGCTAGGGTAGCTCTACGGATGTACTGATATTATTCCACTTCCCATAGGGTCCCACCAGTTTGTGTGGGTACCACCACTGTGAGCTTTTTCATAAATATTATTCCCATGCAATGTTACTTCCCTCAGTGGCGAGCGTGTCCCATCGCTACTCTTGTGTGCTTTCCTAGTTCTGATGTAGTACGTCAAGTCTCAGATGTTAGCATCACTTCTTAGTGAGCTTTCATTTTCTAGTAGTAAATCATTTCACTCGTCTTGTAGTGACATACTTTCCCACCGTGACCTGACTCTTGGCTGTGGAGCAGTCCCTTGGATGTGTTTATGTTGCTTTCCACCTCTACAGGGTCTCACTAGCTTATGTGGGTGTACCACTGTAGTCTTTTATGATTATTTCTCCTCGACACCGTCCTTCTCTCTATAGCAAGTATGTTCTCCTTGCTACTCTAGTTAATCATTAGGAATGAGATTACCCCTCTCACACTTTGTTGAGGGCGTACCTTTCCCTGTTATCTCTCGAGGCATCATTCTGGTGCTTCCAGGTTTGTATGATCTCGGTTTGGCCTAGGCAATTTCACTGGCATTTGGATACTCGTGGCCACAACGATTTGTCCTCTACCACATAGTACCCAAAATGCTAGTTTGAAATGTTTTAGACGACCCTTCTCTCTTTGAAATTTTCCAAATCTACCTTTCTACTCCTTTTCACCCCCTACACATATGCGTGTTAGGGTATGGTTGAGATGACTTTCCCCTGATCGCTCTACTGCAGGCATATGCGCCAGGTAGATATCAGACTTTACTTGGTTGAGACTGCCCCACAGAGCCCCTGGGAGGCATATCTCACCACCTCTTTTCATTGATTGCTTTACTGCAGGCATATGCGCCGAGTAGACATCAGACTTTACTTGGTTGAGAGTGCCCCGCAGAGCCCCTGCGAGGCATAGCTCACCACACCTTTACCTTGATTTTCTTGCCGCTCTGGTAGACATCAGACCTTTACCCTGATCGTCTTGCTCTGATCATGCAGACATCAGATTTTACCCGGTTGAGTGGGAGCCCGACAGAGTCCCTGGGAGGCATTCCCCACCACCACTTTACTCTGGATGTTCTGTAAAAGACTACGCAGACTTCAATTTTATGGCTTATTTACTTTTGTTGAGGTCAGACAGAAGTATTGAGTCACCCCTATCTGCTGTTATGAAAGGAGCAGGAGGAGACGGGATCCTTTCACCTTCTATTCTGCTGTTTGAAATGAACAGTCAGGTAGTTGGCTTTACTTACCGGTTGAGAGAGCCCAACAGAGTCCCTGGGAGGCATTCCTCACCACCCTTTCTTACTCTGGATGTTCGGTAAAAGACTACGCAGACTCCAATTTCGTGGCTTATTTACTTTTATTGAGGTCAGGCAGAAGTATTGAGTTACCCCTATCCGTTGTTCCGAAAGGAGCAGGAGGAGACGGGATCCTTTCACCTTCTATTCTACTGTTTGAAATGAACAGTCAGGTAGTTAGTTTTACTTACCAGTTTAGAGAGCCCAACAGAGTCCCTAGGAGGCATTCCTCACCACCCCTTTACTCTAGATGTTCTGTAAAAGATTACGCAGACTCCAATTTCGTGGCTTATTTACTTTTGTTGAGGTCAGACAGAAGTATTGAGTCACCCCTATCCGCTGTCCCGAAAGGAGCAGGAGGAGACGGGATCCTTTCACCTTCTATCTCACTGTTTGAAATGAACAGTCAGGGAATTGGTTCTACTTACCTGGTTGAGCGAGCCAGACAGTGTCCCTAGGAGGCATTCCTCACCACTACTTCTTCCCTGATGGTTTTTCTCTGATCAAGTAGACATCGGACTTTACTCGGTCAAGTGAGCCTGACAGTGTCCCTGGAAGGCATACATCACCATTCTTTCACCTTCTACCCTGCTGTTTCAATACGGTCAGGTAGATATTTGGTTTGCTTTACCACCTTACTTTTTGGTTTCCTCCTCAGCTCTGCCCTCGCTATAAGGTAAGGCAAGGAGGAGATCTCCTTTACTCTGTCACCTTTTGGTGGCCTGTCATTACTCTACTTTTCACCTTCTCCTCGGCTCCACTCTTGCTATAGGGCAAGGCCAGGAGAAGATTCTCCTTTTCCCCCTATCACCTCTTTTGGTGATCTTTTCTTAGGTCTTTACTCCATTCCTTTGTCACATTTGGTCAACGCCAACACGAGCGGTTCACTAGTCTGTTCGTCACTCCTGTTGGGGATCCATTTGTTGACCTTGTTTTAGGTCAGACCCAGGCTTTGGGTCAACCAGGTTGACCCAATAGGCTTTAATAGGTCAATTCAAGTCCAAATTCATCCCAAACCCTCTCCTAGGGCTCCAACCTCATCCCTTGGACCCCATTGACCTAATGGACTCAAGTTGACCAAGTCAAGCTTTGACTTGGTCAACCCAAGTCTTAATAGGTCAAATTGACCTACTTAAGACCTATGAAAGCCATTAAGGACCTTCCAAGTGGTCCCTTGACCCAAGTCTACGGCCTAGGATGTCTAGAGCCCTCCTAATCAAACCTAGAAACCATCCTAACCGTTCATCCTAAGGCTAGGGGTATAAATAGAGAGTTAGGGCTTCATTAGAGGGGACTTTTTGCTCTCGTTTTCACCCTAGCCTCCCTAAGCCAGAGAACTCTAGTGTGTGAGCTCTCTCGACCTCCCTCAGCTTCCCCCACTCAAATCCAGCCGTCAAACACTCGCCGGCGGTAGAATCTTCGGTGAACCGAGACTAGGAATCTTCCAAAGCCATTTGCGCTCGATCTAGATATTGGGAGCTCAAGGGATCTTCTACAATCTTATACGTGGACAATCAACAAGTTCAGAGAGCCCTCAAGCGGACTAAACCGTCCATAAGCAAGGGTAAAATCCTAAACCCTAGATCAGGACACATAGGGTAAAATAACGCTCAATATACCGCGTTTCGAAAAATTCTAAGTCTTCCACATGATTTCTATTCATGAACTTAGTTTAGGGTTAAAATTTCGTGCGATTTGGTCCACCCGATCATGAGAATGAGGCCAAAAACTCCTAAGGGGCTCGATTTCGCCCTAGTCTCCACTGTACGAAATCTCCGTCGTTGATCGTTTGATCAACGACGGAGATCTTGCCATCTCGTGGTCCTTTTCAAACAGCGGCAGCGTTCTCGCGGTTACGTTCTCCGTTCGGCAGGATCAGGACCGTCCATCCCATACCGCGGGAGATCGAACGGTCCCGCGGAGCCGCTTACGTGGCTAAGTGGCGGTTCGACCGCGGCAATCATTGTCGCGGTCATTACGACAATGATTACCCGCTACGGCAATCATTGCCCCAGAGCCGCGGATCCAACCAGAGCATGCCGCGTGGCCACCCAGCCGCCGCCGTCGCGGTCCTCTCCCCAATCATTTCCCGGGACCGTGGAGCCAGTCCCGGGCCGACGCGTGTCCCGCGCCGCCGCCGCCTTTGCTTTTTCTTTTAATTTTAAAATTAATTTTAATAATCTTTTTAAAATATATTTTAAATCTAGTTTTTCTTAATAATTATTTAATTACTATTACTTATATTATTATTATTATTATCATTATTATTACTATTATTATTATTATTATATAATTTGTTAATAATAATGTTATTATAATAATAATAATAATATTATTATTATTATTATTATTATTATATATTAATAATAATAATGTTATTATTATAATAATATTATTATTATTATTATTATAACATGTTAATATTATTATTATTATTATTATTATTATTATTATTATTTTATTGAAAATTTATTTTAAAATCTGTTATTATTATTATTATTATTTTAAATTATATTTATTTTTTTATTATTAATAATATTATTATTATTTTACTTATAATTATAGTTATTACTTTTATTATTTTATTTTATTTAAAATTATTATTATAATCATTATTGTTATTATTATTATAATAATTTATTAATAATAATGCAATTATTATAATAAGATTATTATTATTATTATTATTATTATATAATAATAATAATAATCTTATCATCTTTATTATAATATTTTAATATTATTATTATTATTATTATTATTATTATTATATATTATTATCATTATTATTATTTGAAGAGAAAACTATTTTAAAATTTTATTCCTTTTATTATTATTACTATTATTATTATTTTAAGCCTTATTATTATTATTGTTATTATTAGTATTATTATAATTAATAATATTATTATTTTCATAATAATATTATTATTAATATTTGTATTATTATAATATTAATTATTTTTATTATTAATAATATTATTATTAATATTATTGTTATTATTTGTATTATTATAATATTAGTATTATTATAATATTAATATTATATTTAATAATATTATTATTTTAATAATATTATTATTATGACTAATATTTTTATTTTTATAATATTAATTATTATTATTATTAGTATTATTATAATATTAATATTATAATCAATAATATTATTATTTTAGTAATAATATTATTATGGTTAATATTTTTATTATTATAATCTTAATTATTATTATTATTAGTATTATTATAATATTAATATTATAATTAATAATATTATTATTTTAATAATAATATTATTATGATTAATATTATTATTATTATTATATTAACAGTTATTATTATTAATATTATTAAAATGTAAATATTGTTAATTAATAATATTATTATTATCTTTAATAATAGTATTATTATGTTAATATTACAATCATTATAATATTAATATTTATTATTTTATATTATCATAATATTTTGATTATTATTATTTAAATTTATTATAAAATTCAGATATTATAATATTAATTATTTTAAAATATTTAAAAATTACTGTTAAACCTATTTAACTTCAAAAATTCATAACTTTCTCATTTTAAATCGGATTTTGACGCACATTACCTCGTTCTTTTCAGAAAAATGTGAATTTTAATTTAAAATTATTTCCTGTATGTGATTTTTTCTTTTCCGGATATTTTCTGTATTACTTGCTTATTTAATTATTTAAATATTATTTAATTAATATAATTAATTATTTTAAATAAAAATTATTTTAAAAACCCTTTTGGTTGCTGGTAGGCCTCCCATGCCTATGAATTGAACTAATTTTACTTATCTTATTTTTAAACACATATTATTATATATTTATAATAATTAGATATTTTAAAATTATTTTAATCTTAAATATTATTTAAATCCCTCAATTTTGGGAGGTCTACCCCTTGTGAAACTTTAAACCTATGACCTATATGTGAACAACATTCATGTGGAAGAAGGATTATTGAATGATTGTGTCCCAATCATTCACTGATCACTTCATTAGGCTTCTTTACTTAATGTTTTCGTAGTCCTTGCATGTGTAGGTTGTACAAGCACATAGCCTAGGCTCTGCTAGATCTAAGGACTTGATTGGTGTGTTTATATTTGCTGTATTTACCCTCTATATTATGCCTAAGGGTTTGTTACTTCATTTTATTCCTATATAATGTAGTGACACCTTGAGGACAACAATTAAAGACCGCCTAGCGAACTTAGAATATTTTTAGGAACTAGGATAGATCCCTGATCGCTGTGAAACTTTAAACATTAACATTTAGTGACATCTGGAACCCTCTAGAATTTTCTAGGAATTTACTGGACTCATTAAAATACTTAATTAGCAAATCCTAATTTACCCGTTAATTAAGCCCTAGAAACTTCAGAAAAATTTAATTAATCTATTTTAAATCAGAAAAATACCCATAATACCTCAATCTCTCCAGAATTCAGTCCTCAACCTTAGATAATTAGGGCTCCTTAATTGGACCTTAATCTGGACTTTAATTCAACCTTAATCAAAAATCATATTTTTGCCTTAATTAAATCATTAAAAATTATTAAAAATCCCAAATTTTCCTCAAACACTTGGGAACACCTTCTTAGGTCATTTCTGACCTTTGGGGGTGATTCCAATCAGTTTGAAACTGATTTGGGCCAAAAACCCCAAAGTACCCCTAATTAGGCAATTTCGATAATTCATTTAATTGTCCCTACTTCTAAAATTCATAACTAATTACATAAAACTTCAAAATGGGCAAACTAAAAGGCATTCAGCTCTAATTAAAGTCTAATATTTATTAAAAATATTAGGTGTCCAGAAATTTGCTTAAACTGAAAAGTCAACTCTTCGGTCAACCATAGTCTATAGTCTAGGGCCCGAAACTTCTAAAATTCATAACTTTGCGTAGGAAATTCCAAATCCAGCAAACTCAAAAGCATTCAACTCACATTAGGGTCTAGTATTTGTTAAAAACATTAAGATTTCAGAAATCAACTAAAATCAAAAAGTCAACAATCCGGTCAAACTTAGTTCAAAACAAGACGAAAACTTCAGAAATTCATAACTTTGGATAGAAGAATCCAAATTGGGTATGCTAACTGTCTAACTGATCAGGTTAAGGCCTAAAATTTTATAAAAATATTAACTATTCACAAATCTCTTTTAATCAAAAAGTCAATTTTGGACCCCCCCCTTTTGCTTAGTGTATAGGTGGACCCCGAACCTCCTAAAACTTACTAATGCAATTTAAACTGTAAATATTGTCACTCTTAAGCATTAAAACTGACCTACACATCAAACCAACTAAAATAGATCCTAATTCAGTAATATTTATACTTTAATTAAAATTTCCTTCTTAGACCTACAAAAAAAACCTGAACAGTAGGCAATTGTAACTAACTACCCAGCTCAGGATCCATCCCAGCCACACAGACCTCTACACACATTATAGAATTATTTGCTAGGGCACCACTTCTAGACTTAGGCTAGGCCGGTGTTTACTTTTCTGCTGCGTACCGAGCTTTTTCGGATTTCATTGCATGTTGTGATTGAACTATTGATGTGTTTGCTTACTTTTACTGTACTCTGAGATTTGATGTGATTGCACGATAGACTACCCATAGGTTAGGATCGATTTTGATACTAATGATATTTTCTGTAGGTGGTCATGATTTAAATATTAATGCTGTTTTATGCAGGTTCTTCAAAAATTGCTCAGCCCCCCTAAATAAATGAGAGCTAAAATAATAAATCATTATAAATTACTAGAGGTGCTCCAGAGCTTGCTTAGCCCTCAAAATAACTAAGAGCATGGCCAAGTGTGGCTGCGATGAATATTTTTATTTTCATATAAACTGCTTGGGATGATGTATAAACTGCTTGGGATGATTTTACTAGGATAACCTTGCAGGGGAGTCTAGATTTATTGCTTTCATTTAATGTAAATTATTTGTAACTTGGTATTGAGTTGTGAAAGTCTATTTTGAGTGGGGATGCTGAAATCCAAAGGTTGGATGTCAAAAGAGAAAAGGGTACCCAATATGAGGATAGTCCTTTTCTATTTGGGAATCCAAATTTGGATCATTCTACTACCCGAGGAGTCCAAGGAAGCTGAGATCCAAGGAGTCCAACGAAGCTAAGATCCGAGGAGTCCATGGAAGAGAAGATCAAGGAGATGAAGAGCAAGACTATCCCACTCAAAATAACTTGCGTCAGTCTTAGGATTAGAAATCCGGGTTGTTGGCACTGGTGTCCGGCCATTTTAATTTTCTGCAGACCCTGGGTTGTAATTAAGGGCAGTTTTCCTATGGATATTTATTAATTTGTTTAGATAATTTTGATGTGTTTTGTTTATGATTGTGCGCCTCTAGGGTTGCTTTCTTTTCTTAGTTCCTTGACGTTTTGCATGTCGCTTTTGTTTTAGCCTGGATTTCGTTAGGCTCTCTAAGGACTAAAACTTTTTCTACTTATAACCAATATTTAAAATTTTAAGGTTTAAATAATTTAGAAACTTAACGACCTAGGAAATTGTCGGAATCGTCCGGAGTCACATGCATATTATTGCATTTGTCTCTTTCCATCTATAAGACACTTCCCCGCCTGCGGGTAGAGTCCGGATAATCTGACCTATGAGGATGAGGTGCCGGACCTAGGAAAGCCCAGTCTAATTCAAAAAATTATTTTTATAAACCTTTTTAAAATTCTGTGCATATCTGATTTGGATACTTTAACCAGCATGCATTGCATTAGAAATCAACTAAATCAAAATTTTAATTGCATTAGTTATAGGAGCATTCACCCAACATCAGTCTGGGGCCAATTAGGAAATCCTCTAGACGTCGGCCCTACTTCCAAGTACTATAATCTACCTACCCATCTTTCATAAATGACTGGACAGCATGGTTTTAAAGCGATTTGGTGGTTAGCTGGCTCCCCCTTCCAGGCCGGGGTAAGTTCAGATTTTGCATTGCATTAGCTAGGACACGGGTGTTAGTATTACGTAGAACACTAAACCCATTAGATTTAGGGTTCAAGGCTACTATTACTTCGTAGTACGCCTCATCGATAGGTAGGTCTTCTGTCTTCCAGAGACCATAAACCCTACATATCTGCGTCACACGGATGACGCCACCTCCATCCTTCTCTCTTGCATGCTTCGAGTGCATGATTTACTTATTTTCTCTAGTTTCTTCTCACTACCTTAGTCCCTCCGGATGTTGATCTGAGCCGTGTATGTTGACTAAGCCTAGTTGAACCTTTCTTTCCTTTCGAGTAGGATTTTTTAGTCTTCGCCCTATGTGCCAATCCCAATTTGGGAAGAGTAATGTAGAATCCTTAATCGAGAGTTTTCTCAGGCTCCGGTTTGAGATGCAATTAACCACGGGGGCTTGCGCCCGTGGAAAACCGCATCCCACTCTCAAATAAACCCCACTCGAGCTAATGTATTGAGTTGGGGAAACCCGTTGTGATTAGATCGTACATATTGTTATCCATTGGGATGTGCTGGTGAGAGCCACTATCCTCAATGGCTAATCATATGTGAGATCGAATCTACCCTTCCATTGGCCAAATAATGTTTCCCTTCGCGAGGCGACGGTGTTTGTGTTCCTTTCGGTGGTCCACACCATGGTAATTAATGATTTCAAAATGTTTGAAACTCTTAATCAATAAGTCCTAGACATATTAATGAATGCACTTGTTTCATCCCTAAGGATAAAGTAAGTACATGAAATAAAATTTTAGTTTTACTTATTAAATTATATTTAGTTTATTTATTTTTTAATTAAATTTATTTATGATTTATGATTCAACTTTTTCTCTGTTTTAGTTTTATTCAATTTTAGTTCTAATATTATATTTATTATTAGTTATTTAATTTTATTTTTATCATAATTTAGTTTATGTACATTTATTCATGTATGAGATTACATTTAATTAGTGAGTGAAAAAAGTTTGGGTTTGAAAGTAAGTAAGAGAACGTCCCGATTTTGTGCGAGTTCCTTTTTTCAAATTTCCTTCATTGTGGAAGCTCCAGTTTGGCCGTTGATGGTGGTCGAGGGTAGCCGGTCATCTCCTGATGACCATAATACCTCAACCCCAACCCCTACTGTGCGTCCGAAAGAAATTTTGGATTCAAAAGGTAGGTTTTCATCCATTCTTGATCATTCTCGCAGTTCTTATTTCGACAATACTCCTCTGATTATTAAGGAAGGCAGTTTTTTCCTATTGGATTAAAAGGAAAAGGAGTGATTTCTGTTGATTTCTCGGATAGTAAGGTTGTTTCTTCGACGGAGGGAGGTTTTGGTTTTCCTCCTAAAGCCAATGATTTAGAGGCATCGTCTTCTACAGGATTTAATTTGAAAGTTAATCGTTTTATTAATTTCTTGGATAAAGAACGCAATGGTAATAATCCTACTGATTTAGTCGGTTCCGTTCATCAACCTATTTCTCTACCGGAAGAGCATATCAGGAAGGGTTCGGTTGATCCTGTTTCGGAAAAATAGGCTTTGCGTAATGAGAATGTGTGGATCAGAAATCCACATATTAAAATTAATTTTGTGCAAGATGTTGCTAAAAATATTGAGGATGTGGATGTGGTTAAACTTGCTATGGACAAAGAATGTGCTAATATTCTAATTCTGAAAAATTCCAAGCAAATAAAGTCAAACAATAAAACTTCCACAAGTCAAAATAAATCAAGCAAACAAAGTCAAACAATAAAACTCTCCCCCTTTTGACAACAACAAAAAGGGACACTCAAATTAGTTGAGAAGTGAAATAATGTTAAGTGAAGTTTAACTACAATATTCAATTAAAATGCAGAAAGTAAAAACTCAAAAGTGCTAGATTGCATATTATGAGAAGGAGAAGAAAAGTTGATCTAAAGTAGTAATGTATTAGACAGATTAGTAGCCTCAACTTTTGAACAAAAGATGAAATAACATTACTAACTTTCTAAGTCAAAAGTGACAATCATTGTTTTGTGAACTTGGAGAAAAATGCTAAAGGAAAGAATAATTATTGACATTACGCATATTTTCAAAATGTAGGCTAATTTTGTGCCTTTTTCTGGAGTTTGCGACATTGTGCATCTTTTATTGAATGACACACTTTGTGTGTCTTTTTAGATTTGGTGACATTACGCATCTTTTATTGTATGTCACATTTTGTGCATCTTTTCAAGCTTTCCTTTGTTTATAAGATTCTTTCCAACAACACTATCTCCGGATCATAAATACAATAATGAACACATTGATATAGAATGTAAGAGTAATATTAAGACATCAAATATACATCAATTTAGACTAAATAATACATGTCTAAATAAGATAAAGTAAGATCATCTAATCCACACCAAATCATAACGAAATCTAAATATTTTGAGAATTTAATGTTATACATAGGATTTTCTATTGTAATATAAGATCAATTAATATTTTAGAACTTTAATCAACGACAGTCGAGTGTTTTAAGATTAAAACGTTTCCAATCAATAACACAAAATGATATGCATAGAAACACTTGAACATTTCATTTCTGATCATTTCAAAACATACACAATAGCAAGCTTTACTTTGAAGCACAACATCATATGATAAACTTGCTAAAATTCCCAAAATATAAAAATAAACATAAACCAATCAAATCATAAAATAGCCTAACAACAGAAAAGAGAATCACAAACAAGTCCAAGCCAAGCCAAACAAAACATACTACAAATCTGAAGGACCCTGATCTGGAGGAGGTGGTGGAGCGCCAAATAGAGCAAAATAGCTATTAAGTGTGGTAATATTCGTATTCACTGACTCAAATTGCCTTATCCAAACCCTATCCTCTCTGTACAGATCATTCTGCTGCTTTAGGTGTGCCTCCACAAGATCAAATCTTTGATCCATCCTATTAAATCGCTGGACCATATCCTGGTAGAAGTCTTGGTTTGGTCCAAGTCCAGGTGCAGGTGTAGGAGCAGGAGCAGGTGCAGGTTCATCATCAGAACTAATCACATGTTCATCTCTCCCAAAAAGTGTTCTAAAAGAGTCATCAGTGAAATAGAGTGGGAGTTCTGAAGGTCCGTCAGGATGGACTATATTGTACTTTTTCTCAAGAATAAAATAGATTACATGACCCAGGGCAATATTCTTCTTCCTCTATACACTGGGTTGGCCAATATCAGTAAGGTAGAAGATGCAGTCCAAAAGCAGTTGGGCTTCATCAATTGGTTGACCAGTCATGAAGAGGTAAGTGACATAAGAGAGAAGAGGGGTCATGTTTACTTTATCTCCGGCCTTTGGAATGATAGAGCTCCTGAGAACATGTTGAATTATACGGGCATTTGGAATGATAGAGCTCCTGAGAACATGTTGGTTGTCTTACACTTAACCTGAACAGTAGAACATGAGTTGGTTGTCTTACACCTCTAATGACCTGATTGACTTCAGTCCAGTCATAATTAGATCGAACTATTAAAGTATTTGACCGACTGCCCATGGTTCTTAAAAGAAAGTACTCTCCTAGATCCTCCTTTGTAATCTCTACTCTCTGTTTTAGAACATATGATGAAATCTTAGTATGATAATGACTAAAAGTCATGTTGGCTAGAAAAATATGAAAGAGGTCTCTATTGTATGAGTAGATTAGAGTGAGAAGGTAGGAGAAATGGCTAGTATCAAAGAGAGGCATTACTGTGAAATGGAGATTTTCCTGCAGCAGAATGCGGGAGGGAGTGATTTTGGATGCGGCAAACCTATAGTATGCTTCTTCATTTTGCTCACTCAAAAAATTATCATCCCAGTCCCTCCTAGAGGAAGCCCCTCTGGTTTGACGCACTCTTTTTCCACTTCCAGACATCTCTATTCTATGCTCTAAAGGGTTTGAAGTGAGGATGGAATGAAAGAAATCGACCCTCCCTTTTATATAAAATCGGATCCATCATACTGTACGAAGTAAGTTCGTACAAGACGAAATTTATTTCGTCCGGGACGAATCAAATTTTGTCCGGGACGAACAAAAGCAGTCAAACTGAAACGGTTTTTCGTAAACTACTCGTCCCGAGGCATCCTTTCGTACAGGATGTTTGACTTCCCGATCGTACAGAAGATGACGTGTTCGTCCGGGACGATCAAAAAATTTAAGATTGTTCAGGCGACGGTTAGGGTCATCCTCATGCGAAACGACACTTGGATCGTATAGACGAATGATGTATTTGTACGTACGATCATCAATACTAACTGACACTAACCGTGATTTCTCCCCTATTCGTACAGACGAAGTTCATGCAATCGTACAGTACGATGAGGTAATCGTATAGTACGAATAGATAAAATAAGATACACTTTAGTCTCTCCAATCTTACAGGCTTCCAACACTCAACTAAAGAAAAATTAATTTTTTTTTAATTTTAGAAAATGACAACAAAAGATACCAATAAAACATAAAACACTAGAAAAATAAATCACTTGCAATGAACATATCAACAAACACATATAAACACACATTTGCAGAATTTTCAATCAAGCATTTAGATCAATTACACCTAGCCTTGTCCTTAACATGCTAAAAGTGTCAAAAGCTAAGAGTTTTGTGAAAATATCTACAAGCTGATCTTTAGTAGCGACATGATGTAGTTCAATTTCCCCTTTCGCTACATGATCTCTTATAAAATGATGTCTTATATCAATATGTTTGGTTCTAGAATGTTGAATAGGATTCTTTGAAATATAAATGGCACTAGTGTTATCACAAAAGATTGGAATGGTGTCAATTGAAAATCTTAAGTCACTCAATTATTGTTTTAATCAAAGCACCTGTACTACACAACTCCCTAAGGCAATATATTCTGCTTCTGTTATAGAAAGTGCTACTGAATTTTGTTTTCTACTGGATCAAAATACTAGTGAATTTATAATGAATTGACATGTCCTAGAAGTACTTTTCCTATCCACCCTATAACATGCAAAATCAGAATCTGAGTATCCAATAATTCAAAAGAAGAACTATTCATAGGATACCAAATTTCTAAATTTTGAGTTCCCAGAAGATATCTTAAAATCTTTTTCACTACTGTCAAATGTGATTCCTTTGGATCAGCTTGAAATCTAGCACATAAGCAAACACTAAACATAATGTCAGGTCTGCTAGCAGTCAAATAAAGCAAAGATCCAATTATTCCTCTAAACTTCTTTTGATCAACAGATTTTCCCTTAGGATCCTTATCTAATAGTACCAAGGAACTCATGGGTGTAGTTACTGATTTAACATTATTCATTTCATACTTTTTGAGAATATCCTTAACATACTTAGATTGAGAAAGAAAAATTCTTTCCTCATTTTGCTTATGCTAAAATCAAGAAAATAACTCAAATCACCCATCAAACTCATCTCAAATTCACTACTCATTGTCTTTGAAAATTCATCACATATAGATTTATCAGTTGATCCAAAAATGATGTCATCCACATATATTTGCACAATAAGTATTTCATTTTCAATTCTTTTCAAAAATAGAGTGGTGTCTACACTTCTTTTAACAAATGATCCTTTTAATAAGAAAGTGCTTAACCTCTCATACCATGCTCTAGGTGCCTGTTTCAGTCCATATAATGCCTTTTTCAATTTAAAAATATGATTAAGGAATTTAGAATTTTCAAAACCTAGAGGTTGCTTAACATAAACATCCTCTTGTATCACCCCATTCAAAAAGGCACTCTTAACATCCATTTGGTACAATTTAAAACCTTTAAAACATGTAAAGGCTAACAAAACTCTAGTTGCTTCAAGTCTTGCTACAGGGGCAAATGTCTCCTCAAAATTAATTCCTTCAATTTGATTATACCCCTTAGCTACCAATCTAATCTTATTTCTCACAACAACTCCTGAATCATTCATTTTATTTTTGAACACCCACTTAGTTTCAACAACACTTTGATCTGTTAGCCTTTCAATTAGCTCCCAAACATTATTTCTCTTGAATTGATTTAACTCTTCTTGCATGGACAAAATCCAAAAGTCATCCAAAAGTGCTTGTTCTATATTAATGGGTTCAATCATTGAAATAAATGTTGAATGATTTACCTCTTTACTCAAACCATGCCCAGTCCTAACTCCTTTACTTGATTCTCCTAAAATTAATTCTTTAGGATGACTTCTAACAAATTTTCATTCTCTAGGTAATTGGTTTTCTTCTTCCTTTTCAACCATTTCTTCAACTTTTTAATCTTCAAATTTTTGGGTTACTACCTCAACCTCATCTTCATCCAACTTAGACTCTTTATTATCATAGGATTCATAAAAAATAACATGTGTGGTCTCCTCAACTATCAATGTTCTCTTATTAAAAACTCTATAGGATTTTTCAACACTTGAATAACCTAGAAAGATTTCTTCATCAGATTTTGGATCAAATTTTCCTAAGAGAGTTTTATCATTATTATGAATGAACACTTTACATCTAAAAACATATAGATGAGAGAGATTGGGACTCCTACCTTTAAGAAGTTCATAGGGTGTCTTATTCAATTTAGACCTTATGTACACCCTATTCAACACATAGCACGCTGTGCTAACTGCTTCAGCCCAAAAATATTTTGGAAGTGAATACTCTGCCAACATTGCCGTAGTAGTTTCAACTAATATCCTGTTCTCTCTTTCTACAACTCTATTCTGTTGAGGTGTCCTAGAAGCTGAAAAGTTATGTTCAATCCCATGAGATTTGCAAAAATTATTAAACATTTTATTTTCAAATTCTCCCTCATGATCACTTTAGATAGTAACTATTTCAAAACCTAGTTTCCTCTGAATCTAAGTGGCAAAATCTCTAAACTCTTCAAATGATTTAATCTTATGATTTAAAAATCTAATCCAGGTGAATCTAAAATAGTCATCCACAATAACATACCCAAATCTTTTTCCTCCTAGACTTAAGGTACTAATAGGTCCAAATAAATCCATGTGAAGAATTTCTAAGAGCTTGCTAGTCCTAATTTTCTTAATTGAATTGAAAGAGGATCTCACTTATTTTCCTAATTGACATACATCACACAAGTGATCTTTAGTGAAGTCTAACTTGGGTACACCTCTAACTAGTTACTTTTGAATGATTTTTCTAAGATTTCTCATACTAGCATGACAAAGCCTTCTATGCTATAACCATGATTCATCAGATACAGTTTTCAAACACAGAGCAGTAGAAGGATTAACAAAATTCAAATCTAGCATGTAAACATTATTAACTCTATCACCATTCAAAACAACAGTTCCATTTAGACTAATAACACAATTAGTAGGTAAAAACTTTATATGATATCCCTTATCACATAATTGACTTATACTCAACATATTGTATTTCAAACCTTCAACCAATAGCACATTTTCAATCACAAAGTTTCTAGAGTTTTCAATTATACCTGTACCTACCACTCTCTTGGTAGTATTATCTCTAAGTGTAATCTTGCCTCCATTTCTGGCTTCTAGCGTTATAAATTGATTAGTATCTCCAGTCATATGCTTTGAGCAGCAGCTGTCCAGGTACCAAATACTTTCACGAGGTCTTGTGTGAGAGCGTTCCTGTAAAATGATCAAACGTTAGTCTTAAAAACCCAAATAAGTTTGGGTTCTCCTCTTGACAATTTTAAACCAGATACATGTATGATATGCTGTGATTTATGCATCTTAGGTCTCCACACTAAATGTGTTATATATCTAAGTATACAAGTGTGAGAAATATGTCCTAATCTACCACAAGAAAAGCACTTTATTCCTGGAAAAGGATTCACCAATGTATTCTTCCTGAAATTTTTCTTCTTAGACTTTGAACCAGTGGTCTTGTAGTAGGATTCATGAAAATCTTCAAGTTTAGGTGAATTTCTATTTTCTTTAAGTGCTTTTAACTGAATTTTAAGATAAGTATTAGCACTTTCTAGAATCGAATTATCAATCTTCAAATCATGCTCTATAGTATCCGATTCATCCATATAAATTTTAAAATCATTTTCAAGTTCAGTGTGAGATGATTTCAAAAGATTATGTTGTTTATTTAAATCATCAAACTCATCCAACAAGGTCATGTGGTTGCTATCAATTAATGCATGATCTTTCCTAATGATCTCATATTCTTTCTGCAGCTTTAAATAATCCAAATTTAATTTAGCATGCAATTTTTTCAGTTTCCTATATGATGTATGTATGTGTTCAGAAACTTCAAACAATTCTTCATAACTTAAGTCACATACCTCTTCTTGATCTGATTGATCAAGATTGTCAGCCATTAAGCACAAATTTGTGACTTCCTCTTCTGGTGCAGTTTCTAAGGAATCTGATGCTGAGTCCACCGAAAATGCTCGTTGAAGTCTCTTTTTACCCCTTCTTTTCTTTGATTTCTCCTCGGCCTTCTCCTTGCTAGGATTTCCCTTGAGATTTGGGCAATCTGTCTTTATGTGTCCTGGCTTCCTGCACTCATAGCAAATGACTTCAATAGAAGCTTTAACATTCTTTTAGAACTTATATTTGTTTCATTGTTGGCATCTTCTCTACTTCCTTTTTAAGAAACTTCTAAATTGCCTTGTCATCAAGGCAATATCCTCTTCATCCTCATGTAGTGACTGATCACTTTCTGAATCATCCACCTTCAAAGCTATGTTCTTCTCCTTTCGCTTCTCACATGCATCAATCTATCTTTGAGTCACAGATTGCTCGTAAGCAATTAGTGATCCAAGAAGATTGTCAACAGAATAAACATTTAAATCTTTAGATTCTGTTATTGCAGTTATCTTTGCATCATATGCGGTAGGTAAGCAACGAAGTATCTTGTTAACTTTTTCTGTATTAGTTAACTCCCTACCTAAAGCATGCAATGAAGTGGCTATGTGAGTAAAACATGTGTACATGTCTGAGATTGTTTCATTCGATTTCATGCGAAATAATTTATAGTCGTGCAAGAGAATATTCAACCTAGTTTGCTTCACTTAATTTGTACCTTCATAAGTAATGTAAAGCCTATCCCAAATTTTTTTTCCTGATTTACAAGTCGAAACACGCATGTAGTATTCTGATTTTAAAGCATAAAAAAAACTATTCAAACACTTAGCATTTAATTGAGCTAGCTCACGTTCTTCTACAGTCCATTCGGCAAAAGATGTTTGAACTCTAATTTCTTCTACAATTCTAGTAGGTTCAGTATAACCTTCCTGAACTAACATCCGCATGCGATAATCAAGAGATTGTAGAAATGTAGACATGCGAGTTTTCCAAAAATCAAATGGGATATTATCAAACAAAGGTAGTCTAATGATCGAGTTACCTTCTAAAGTATTTATATTTCTAAAATTAGCCATGATCGAATTTCAAAAAGTATTTTAAACAGTGATTTTTGAAATTGGCTCTGATACCACTTGTAAGTGCGAATAGGTTGTTAGACCTATTCCTTACGTCCCTAGGCTAACCAAGAGGGGGGGATAAATTGGTCCTTTTAAAAATTACTCTTGGAAGTTTAAAAAAATTTTAAGTAAATCGTACATTACGATTTGACTTCGTACAGAACGAATAGAGTTAATTTTCTACTTCCTTCAAATCACAGAATTTCAACCACAGAAATAAAATAAAACGCAAAAAAAGAAAAGTGCAGAAAAGTAAACAGTAAGAACAGAAAACACCGAAATTTATAGTGGTTCGGTCAAACACGACCTATATCCACTCCCTAGAGACTCCTTCTCTAGGTATTGCACTAAACTCAAGTGACTCTCCTTTTGCCCCCACAGCAAGGCAGAGAAGCCTTTACAAACTCTCTTCCACCAACCTGGTGCGGAAGGGAACGGTCATCCTTTTTCACCCTCCTGGTGAAGGCAGAGAACCAAACGTCCTTTTTCACCCTCCAAGTGACGGCAGAGAACCGGAATCCTCTCGAACAAAACTCTTGCAAAAGTCTTCAAGAAAGTTAGGAAGATGCTTGAAGAACAAGTAAAGAAATCCTCACAATTGAATAACCTTGTGAATCCCTTCACAATTCTTTCTTCAAAGATTTTTCAACACTCACTCCCAAACACTCTCCCAATCACTCTCCCTTTCACTCTCCAAAAGAATTTTCGCAGAAGGATCTATCTACAAGTCAGTTTAAAGATCCTTATATACTAAAGGCAAGAAAAATCGTCAAAAAATTGAATTTTTCAAGTTTCATGCATCCCGATCTGCACGATCGATCTTTGTACTGTACGAATAGTTCAAATCATTGAACAATTCGTCTCGTACGATTCCATACGAACCTAAATCAGTGCCCTTTGTACAATAAAATCTTCTGTACGAATTATATTTCGTACTGTACGAATAGTTCAAAAATGAACGATTCATTCCGTACGAACTAGTACGAACCCAATTCAGTGCCCTTTGTACAACAAAAACTTCTATACGAATTATATTTCGTACTGTACGAATAGTTAAAAAATGAACAATTCGTCCCGTACGAACCAGTATGAATCCAATTCAGTACCCTTCGTACAACAAAATCTTCTGTACGAATTATATTTCGTACTGTACGAATAGTTCAAAAATGAATAATTCGTCCCATACGAACCCAATTCAGTGCCCTTCGTACAACAAAAACTTCTGTACGAAATAAATTTCGTACTGTACGAAATGAACTTAGAAAAATTTCTTGGTATATAGGTTCAATATGGAGGACATATATTATAGATCGTCCCGTACGATATGAAATCGTATTGTACGATATGAAATCGTACTGTATGATCAGATTAAAGAAAAAATTAAGTTTTCACTCCCCCATTGTGTGTGTGTGCACAGTTATCCAACTTACAATCACACTCTCTCAGACTCAAGAAAAATAAAAAATACAGATTTTATTTACAGTGAACAAATGAACTTGTAGTCTTCAGCAATCTGGAGTGTGAATTTCCTGAAAAATACTTTAGTACACACAACAACAAAACTCAATTATTTGTTAGGAGAAGAATAAAACAAACAATAAGCTTTGGTAATCATCAAAAATAACTTGTATTATAATTCACTTGAATGAACAGATTTACCCAAATCATAACAAAGTAGAGGTGGAGAGAGGTGAGATTGAATGAATTGGGCTTGGGGCATTGCTGAAGGAATGGATGTCATTTGGAGAGAGTGAACAGGGAGGTGAGGGAGATGGAGATTGAGAAGATGCTATAGTGATGGGTTGTTGTGGGTGAGAGATGTAAGAGTTTGGTATAAGTAGAAGGGGGGATGTATGAGATGGTGACGGTTGAGATGTAGGTGCGGATGGGTCAAGAAAAGTGGTTTCATCCATAGTGATATGGAGGGAGATATGAACATTATGGATGATGAGGTTGTAGCAACGATAGCCTTTGTGGATGTTGGAGTAGCTGAGGAAGAGGCAAGGTGTGGAGCGAGGAGCTAATTTAAGGGGAGAAAGAGGCCAAAGCCAAGCAAAGCATAGGCAACCGAATACTTTATGGTAGGGGCACAAACGAGTCGAGTCGAGCTCGAGTCAGACCTGACTCGAGTTTGGCTCGTGAGCCAAATAATGAGCTCAAACTCAAGCTCGACTCACCATAAAAAGGGAGCTCGCCAAGCAGCTCATATCAGCATTCGACATATAGTTCTGCGTCCGCCGTTCATACAAAGTTCTGCGTTCGTACACAGTTTAGCATTCGCACACAATTCTGCGTTCGTCATTCGCACGTGGTTCCGTGTCCATCGTGTTTAGCACCCCGCATGTACTTCCACATTCCCCCACCATTCGCATGTGAGCTTCTGCCATTTCGCCTTCTGCCCCCACCATTCTGCCTTTTTCCCCTTATAGTTCTGCTTTCCACGAGCCGCTTGACGAGTAATCAAGTCGAGCGGATGGTTATTCGAACTCGAGCTTGATAGCCCAACGAGCTCGAAATCCTACGTGAGCTCGACTCGCATGCTCAATAAGCTCGACTCGCGAGCTCATTAACAGGTTGATCCTGAGCTGGCTTGCGAGTCGATTGTCTCGTTTGCACCCCTACTTTAAGGTGCTTATATGAGGGGATTTTGTGGTAGAGAAGTTGATATGGAGATTTGTTCTTTGTGTTGGTGAGGGGATGTGAGCAATGCCTTTTGTTGTAAAGAAATTAGATAGGTGGTGGCGGGTATATTCTCCTCAGCCATAAGAGCGAATTGTTTGAATATGTGTATTGAGTTGTTTTTTAGCCATTGTTATTCAGTTGATGAGATGGTTGCTTGTTTCAGATTTATTATGCACGGGGCATAACAAAGTAAATTTTGAGTAATCATCCACAAAGGCCACATAGTATAAGTAGCTATTACGATAAGGAAGAAGAGCAGGTCTCTAGACATCCGTGTGAATTAGAGATAGAATTTTGGAAGTATAAGACACTTTGGAGACAAACAATAGCCTATGACTTTTGGCTACATTACAAGAAGTACAAACAGACAATATGGACGACATACAAGTAATTCTAAGTAATTTGGATAACTTGTATGACGTAGAGTGCTGAGGATGACCCAGCGGAGCATGCCAAAGTGGTAGTGAACTGTTTCATGAGTTGAGAGATATCGAAGCAGAGCTGAAAGTGGAGGAGAAAATGGGATAGAGGCCATTACAACAGCTGCCCCTAAGAAGAACCTTCACATATATCATTTCAGTGATACAGTAATAGGTTATATAAGATGTAATATAGAATAAGCATTAGACGAGTGATTGGGATCATTCAGATGGTTGAAGATGAATGGTTTGGATAAAGATTGGCAGGGAATCTTCTGCACTCAACAGGGAAGTGGTAATGTGGCTGGAAGAGCATATGTCACTCTCGAATGTACAGTAAATTCAATTAAATAAAAAAGAAAATACTTTGCTGGCCAAATGATGGGTCAAAAATCTCTGCAAGGTAATTAATGAAAGATATTTAGCATATGCATGCATATTACATGCCATGTATCATCCATACATTTGGGCACACTGAAGAAATAAAAAAAGGACTTAGCATTGAAGTTTCTTTAGGGCAGAAAGAAAGGCTTTTCATGTTAAAAGAATCAGTAACAACTGAAAAACATTAGATAAGCCAATTTGAGGGGAGTGCGAAGAAATAAATAATATGAATGAAGCCTTGCCATGGAAACCAAGTTTCACATGTTATAACAATGCAATCAAAATAATAGAACAGATTCTGTTATGCATATAACATAATAAAAAGTTTCTTCTAACGAAACAATAGCCAAACCAACCTGCCACTAAAAGAGTTAAAACACCTCTTCTCCTATTTTCCCCAATAAACAATCACATGAGAGGAGACAAATGACTATTCCGAGTAATTATAAAGATAAAGAATAAACCCAACAAATAACGCAAGTGATGAACCAAACCAGTGAAATCTAGCTTGCCGGAGATAATTTTACAACCGCTTTCAAACAGTGTCAAGCTTCGAGTGCTGCTATCTTTGGAACTGCAACAGGAAAGTTATCAATTTCATCCATCCATGGGTTCTTCTCCTTTGCAGGATTCACAGTCTTTAAAGCCTTCCACACTGCACTGTTGCACTTGAATCCAGAACCAAATGCAATCTGCCAAATAGTATCCCTCTTCTTAATCCTTCCCTTAGCTTCACTGTAAGCCAATTCATACCAAAGAGAGCTGCTTGAGGTGTTCCCGAATCTGTAGAGTGTCATCCTTGAAGGTTCCATGTGCCACTCTGAAAGCTGCAAATTCTTCTCCAGTTCATCCAACACTGCCCTTCCCCCCGCATGAATGCAGAAATGCTCAAAGGCTAGCTTAAAATCTGGAATGTATGGCTTAATCTTCATCTTGAGAAGCTTCCTCCCCACCAAAGTGGCAAAGAAAAGCAACTGCTCAGACATGGGCAAAACAAGAGGACCCAAAGTAGTGATGTTGGTTTTCAAAGCATCACCAGCCACCGCCATCAGATCCTTTGAAAGAGAGACTCCAATCTCCCCATCAACATCTTCTTCCTGTGTCACACATGTGTAGCACTTGTCATCAGCTCCTTTATGTGTTCGAACCGTATGAACCAACTGATACTTGGAACGGCGCCGATCAGATCTCTTGTTTGATAAAAGGATTGCAGCTCCACCCATGCGGAAAAGACAATTCGACACAAGCATGGAACGATTGTTGCCGTAATACCAGTTCAAAGTGATGTTCTCCGTGCTGACAACCAAAGCATAAGAATTAGGATGGACTTGAAGGAGTCGTTTTGCAAGATCAATTGAGATCAATCCTGCACTGCAGCCCATGCCACCAAGATTATAGCTCAAAATGTTTCCCCTGAGCTTGTAGCGGTTCACAATCATGGCAGAAAGGGAAGGGGTTGGATTGAACAAGCTGCAATTCACAATCAAAATTCCAACATCCTTCGGTTTCAGATTAGTCTTTCCAAAAAGCTCGTCGAGGGCACCGAACATCACAGCCTCTGCTTCCTTCCTGGCCATGGCCATCGAAGGATTGGGTGGAACATTCATGATTGCTTCAGGAAGGTAAGTGGATTCACCAAGTCCAGATCTTTCGATGATCTTACGCTGGAATTCGACGTTTTCTTTTGTGAATGAACCCTTCGACTGAGACATGTGAACAAACATTTGGCGAGTGCACTTGTTGGCTTCCTCAGGTTTATAGCAAGCGTAGTTGACGAGGTAGACAGGTTTGGGTCGACTGAGGAAGTAGAGGGTGGAGAGAAAGACCAGGAGGGTGGAGCAAATAATGACTGAGATGAGGTTGAAGCGGAGGTGGTCCCAAAGATTATAGAGATTTTGGGGGGAGAAGCTGGAGAGTTGGGCGGCCATAATTCCAGCCAAGGGAGTGACAAAGAGGTACATGCCATGGGTGATAAGGTAGTGGTAGCCGAGCTTCACATATTTGAGCTTAACAGATTGTTTGAAGTCTGGAAGCCTCCTTGAAGAGGATTTGAACGATGGTACTTGAGGCTTTGCTTCAGCCATTGTTGGAGCTCTGAGAGTACGGCAAACGGATGGATGCGATATGATGCGCAAAGTAAAAAGGGTCAAAGTAAATGTTTACTTGGCCCTTTTTAGAGTGATATGTAAGCTTTACAAGTGGAAATATGTTTATAATTTCTTGATGAAATCAAATTAAAGGAATCCGAGGGAATTCAACGAGAAAAAGGTCCTGCAGGGAACAGAAAGAACAATAGATTAATAGCTGCTTTTGTTAAAAAAAAATTCAGTGCCAAGAAAGACAACGGAATACATCAATTAATTTTTTTTAATAAAATCAGGAAAAATGCCATTTTTCTTGGGAGAAAAATTCGGATTTGCGAACTCCAAATTATCCGAAGAATCGGAATATAAAGATTCTTCTAAAGAAAGTCATAGAGGCCAAAGGCTATCAGATCAAAACGCTGCATCCAAAAGCTTTCTACGATGGAACGCTCACAACATGAGAAAACAAAATCGAGAGAGAGAGAGAGAGAGAGAGAGAGAGAGAGAAGTATGATGAGATTCAAACTAACCGCTGATCGCAAGTTCCCAAGCCGCGTAAGGTACGTCCTGGTTTAATTCCTTACGCCCAAATTTCTAATACAAAGAGGAGAGAAAGAGAGTTCGCTGTGATTGAAAAGCACAGTGATGGCTACTTATATTCTGCAGCTTTACTGTTACTCTGTCTCACCTTCTCTCATATGCAGTCTAAAGCGCTAGGGGCCGAAACTTTTAAAGAGCTCGAAGGCAATATAGTCAACCGCGTTCACCAAGCCACGCGACGTCGGGCATGAAGCCAGCGAGGAAACTTCGATTTTCTTTAAAAAAAAAAAGGTTTCAGAGGTCGGTCACCAGTAGATGGCGCGGCTGTCTTGACCCACTTTTACTCCGCCGCCGGTTAATTCAATTTTGCATCCACTGTACAGATGAGCGATTTAGTTCTCGGTAGGTCACCATATCGATTTTTTTTTTTTAAGAGTGGAATATTTATTAATTATTCGGAGAAAAGTACATTTTATACGTCTCTTATATATAATAATTTCAATCCTTATTTTCAAATAAAAATCTTTAAAAGATCAAATATGTGAAACAAACTAAAAAAAAAAAAAAAAACAGTTCTATGTTATCATGAAAAGTTTCCCGTGCGTCATGAAAAGTTTCCCGTTTGGTCCTTAATTTGTAAGGGTATCTTTAATTTTTTTTTAAGGGTATCTTTAAAAAAGTAATGTAAAACTCTATTTTTTATTTACCTCAAAAAAAGATATTTCATTAAAACAGAAGAGGGATACAAAAAAGTACGAACAAGAAAAAAATTTCTACTATGCCTCCCTAACACAAAAGAGAAGGCTGATAAAGAGAATCAATATAAAAACAGTCAAAAAAAAAAAAGAAAAGAGCAAAGAGAAAAAACCCCTCATTTGAAGATGAGAGAATGCCCAAGGCATTGTAGAAGACAATACACATAAGAAGACCTCAATAATAATCATTTGAGGGGCCCAAATCCTTACCAAAGATCTCATCAGTTGCTTTTTTCTTCTTACGAGGGGCAGTGGTGACAGGCCCCAGCTGTAGTTCCTTCCGAAGGACTCTAGGTTTTCGCTTGGAGAGATTCAATCTGTCATTGGAGATATCTTGCTGTTGAGATTTTTGAGCAGTGAAGAAAATAGGCTCTAGGTTGGAATTAGTTGACGTTGGAATGGGGTGCCTCATTTCGTGACCTTTAGAAGGGTTTGTAGGAAGATGGCCTTTCTGCTTTGGCATTCGCCTTCTAGTGACGATATTCCAAGTTCCCAATTGGCCTGAAGGTTGGGAAGATGTAGAATCAGACTGTTGAGTATGCATAGGAGTAACTAGATTCTGTAAATCCAAAGCAGAAGATTGAAGAGTGTTGTCAATAGGCTGCAGCTTAGTCTTGTAAGGGCAAGCCTCCACTTTATGGACAATAATTCCACAATGGAAACAAAGATTGTTGAAATCCAGGATTCCGAGCACTTAATTTTGATGGTGATAACTAATACTTACTGAGTAAATATAGAATTCCGTTAGATTACAAATGTTTAATCTTTGTATATGAGCACTAACATTTCAGGTCAGATGCACACTGCTAAAGATTGCTGGAGACTCAAACCGGGTAGAATAGGATGTTGAAGAGTCTGTAATTTTTATTTCTTTATTTTTATTTTTTTTGAGTCTGCCACAGAAGCATGCATGTGAAAGGAGCAACCATGCACACACAGGGTGAGAATTTTTTTTAAATGATTAATTTTTTTTAAGCACATCGTACTGTACGACCTTGGTTCGTACTGTACGATTAATTAAAAATACTCAGGCTAACGGCTAATTTTTGAATGATTAAGTTTACAAACTTATCGTACTGTACGATCCATATCGTACTGTACGATAATATGTAATTGTGAAACCCTAGCCGCCAGAATAAGTTTGGTAAGTTTTTGAATTTAATTTTCTGAACTGATCGTACTGTACGATACGGTTCGTACTGTGCGATTAATTAAAACTTGCCAAAATTATCTCCCTAATTAGGAAATAAACGTTGGTTTCTATTTTATATGTCGATCGTACTGTACGATCATATATCGTACTGTACGACTTACAGAGACGATTTCATTCGTCCCAGAGATCGTACCAGACGAAACCAAGGTTTTTTGTTCTGTTTGTCCTGGACGATATTCATATCGTACAGGACGATATCAAGAAATGAACTGATCGTACTGTATGACTGGTGGAGTGCTGGACGATTGTCATAGACGATTTCCTTCGTCCCAGCGATCGTACCAGACGATCCCAAGAATTTTTGTACTATTCATCCTGGACGATATTCTTATCGTACAGGACGATATCATGAAAAACACTATTCATACTGTACGATTCAATGAGTGCTGGATGACTGACAGAGACGAGTTCCTTCGTCCCGAGGTTCGTCCCACAGTTCATCCTGTACGAACAGTACGAATCAACAGTATCGTCCTGTACGATATACATATCGGACAGTACGATATGAATAAAATTTGATACCTGTTCGTCTGTACTCGTACTGGACGGAGCTGTAATTGAACTGATCGTACTGTACGATTATAAATCGTACTGTACGAACAGAAACATAAAAGTTGAAACTTTTAGGGTTTTCCGAAGCCTGATATAAAAACAACTAAAAATTTTCTTTAGGAAGTTATTGATCAATCCTTTTGCTGTGAGAGGCTTGGAGAAAAAGGAAGGGGATTCGGTAGAGAGAAGTTTTTGGAGAGATCTAGAGCTTGAGAGAGGAAGGTGAAGGTGAGCTTGAGCGTGAGGGAGAAGTAGTGTGAGGGGATCACACGGTGGCTCCAAGCTAGCTGCATGCTTTGCTCCACTTGTGGCTTTGGAAGCTTCAAGAAAGTTCTCGAGGGAAGAGTCACTTCAAGATCAACATCGCCAAGGTACTCTGCCATCTCCAGGAGGGAGAAAAAGGAGAAGGTCCGCTGCCGTCACCAGGAGGGTGACATAGCGTTTGGTATTCCGCCGCACCGAGGGAGATAAAAGTGAGTATTGTAAAGACTTCTCCGCCTTGCTGTGGGGGCAAAAGGAGAGTCAACTTTTACTAGTGCAAATCCCGGAGTAAAGGACTCCGGGGAGTGGACGTAGGTCAAGTGACCAAACCACTATAAAAATCTCTAGTATGTTTTTTCCTGTTTACCGTACTTTACTTTTCATGCTTTAAATTTGTGCATTTTAATTGCTTGGTGAAAAATCAGTATTTAAATATTGTGGTGTAAAATCTAAAATTGAACTATCAATTTCATCGTTGTGAACGTTGTATTTGCTTCCGCACATTAGTCGTTAAATTATGTTTTGAAAATATAAAAAATTAAAACTCTTGTGTAGGTTTAAATTTTTAAAATACCAATTCACCCCCCCTCTTGGCGCATCTCGTACTTTCAAGTGGTATCAAAGCGGGGTTTCAAAATAGTGTTTTAGAAAACCTAGAAACGTAAGATCCATGGCTCAATTTGGTAACCGTAACACTACGGAGGGTTATTCCATAACTCGTCCACCTTTATTTGACAACATACCATTTGATTTTTGGAAAATACGCATGTCTACAATTTTACAGTCTTTAGACTATCGCATGTGGATGTTAGTCCAAGAAGGTTATTCTGCACCATTTCGTATGTTGAATGGAATTAAAATCGAACTGTCATTTAATGAATGGAGCATTGAGGATAGAGAATTTGCACAACTAAATGCCAAATGTCTAAATTGTTTCTTTTGCGCATTAAAATTAGAAGACTATATGCGAGTATCAACTTGTACTACTGGTAAATAAATTTGGGATAAACTGTGTATCACGTACGAAGGAACTAGTGAGGTCAAACAATCTAGGTTGAACATACTGTTACATGATTACGAACTATTCCGCATGAAACCTAGTGAAACTATATCTGACATGTACACTCGATTCACCCAGATTGTAATATCACTGCATGCCTTAGGAAGAGAGTTGTCTAACTCGGAAAAAGTAAACAAAATACTGCGATGTTTGCCTAGCTCATACGATGCGAAAATTACTGCAATAACTGAGTCAAAAGACCTAAATGTTTATTCTATTGATAATTTTCTTGGGTCACTCATTGCCTACAAGCAAGGAGTGAGTCAACGACAAAGTGATGCAGGTGAAAAGAAAAAGGAGCGAGCAGTGGCTTTAAAAGCAAACAATTCTGAAAGTGACAGCTCAGCAGCGGAGGAAGATGACAACATAGCTTTGATGACTCGTCAGTTCAAAAATTTTCTGAAAAGAAAACAGCACCATCATCAAAGTAGTTGGAACAAAGGTAAGAACTCAAAGTATACTAAGGTTGCATCTGAAACAATTTGCTTTGAGTGCAGGAAACCCGGTCATCTCCGAGCTGATTGCCCCAACATCAAAACTCATCAAACCAAGGAGAAGGGTGAGGAAAGATCAAAGTTCAAGAAGGGCAAATTTAAGACTCAGAAAGCATTTTGGGCCAACTCTGCCTCAGAATCATCGGAAGAAGAAGCAGAGGAGGAGGTAACGAATCTGTGTCTTATGACTAATGATAATCTTGATCAATCAGATCAAGATGAGGTATGTCAACTGTCTTACGATGAACTGCTTGTTATTTCTGAAAAAATCCATGACTCGTATAGAAAATTAAAGAAAAAGCATGTTAGTCTTAATACTGAGTTTAGTACTTTACAAAAGGAGCATGCTAGTGTAGTAAAGAATTTTTCTGACTTAGATAAAGATCATATGTCTTTGCTTGATGAATATGATGCATTAAACAAGAAGCATATTGAGTTAACCACTGCACACGATACCTTGAAATCATCACATGTTGAATTAGATAATGCATTTAAGGAACTAGAAGAACTATCAGGGGAACTTAGTAGTAGTGAGCATGCATTGAGATTCAAATATGCTAGTCTTAACCAAGAGAACAAATTTTTAAATGAAAAACTTCATGCATACAAGAATAACAAAAAACCTTCCACATTTACTGAATTCTTTCAGCCTCCACCATGTGAATCATCTCATTCAAAACCAGCACGGCATGCATCATCCAAACCCAGAAATAGGCACTACCACCATCGTAGATTAGTGAACCCATTTCCAGATGTTAGATGTTATTCTTGTGGCATGCTAGGTCACATAGCTCGCACGTGCTCAATTCACTATAGGACACATCTAGTGTGGAGACCAAAATCGCATTCATCACAGCATAACATGCATACATTTCATTCATATAAGCATGATGTGGAACCCAAACTCACTTGGGTTCCCAAAGCTAATCCATGATTGACATTGTAGGGATGCTCTCACAAAAGACCTAGTGAGAGCATGTGGTACCTGGACAGTGGCTGCTCGAGACACATGACTGGAGACATGAAGCAGTTCGTGACAATGGAGGCCAGGTCAGGAGGCAAGGTAACTTTGGGAGACAACACCACCAGAAAAGTGGTGGGCTCAGGTATCATTGGAAATACTAAAAATTTAATTATTGAGAATGTACTTTTAGTGGATGGTTTAAAGCACAATCTTTTAAGTATAAGTCAACTATGTGACAAGGGCTTTGATATAAAATTTCTGTCTAACAAATGCATGATTAGTTTAAATGATTCACTTGTGTTAGAAGGAAAATGTATAAATAATGTTTACATGTTAGACTTGAACTACATTGAAACCTCAAACTCTTTGTGTCTGAAAATAATAGTAGATGACTCTTGGCTATGGCATAGGAGACTATGCCATGCTAGTATGAAAACACTTAGGAACATCACTCAGAAAGACTTAGTTAGAGGCATACCAAAGTTAGACTTTACTAAGGACCATCTTTGTGATGCTTGCCAATTAGGAAAACAAGTTAAATCTTCATTTCATGCAATCAAGGATATCAGCACCACTAGGCCACTAGAAACTCTCCACATGGACCTGTTCGGACCTGTTAGTACAGCCAGCCTAGGAGGGAAGTTGTATTGGTTTGTAATAGTAGATGACTACTCTAGGTTTACTTGGGTGAAACTCCTAGCTCATAAGAGTGAGTCATTTGAAGAATTTTGAATGTTTTCCACTTGGATTCAAAGGAAATTAGGATGTGTAATTTCAACAATTCATAGTGATCACGGTGGGGAATTTGAGAATGATAAATTTGAATCTTTTTGTAAAGAGGTTGGAATAGAACATAATTTCTCTGCCCCTAGAACTCCTCAGCAAAATGGAATAGCAGAAAGAAAGAATAGAACTTTAGTTGAAGCTGCTAGGGCTATGTTAGCTGAATACACTCTCCCTAGATACTTTTGGGCAGAAGCAGTAAATATCGCATGCTATGTATTAAATAGGGTAAATGTTAGATCCAAACTTAATAAGACACCCTATGAGTTGCTTAAGGGTAGGACACCCAATCTATCCCACTTACACATTTTCGGGTGCAAATGCTTCATCCTAATCAATGGCAAGTCACCCTTAAGAAAATTCGATCCTAAATCTGATGAAGGGGTTTTCCTAGGCTACTCATCTGTAGGTAAAGCCTATAGAATATTCAATAAGAGAACCCTAGTAGTAGAAGAGTCCACTCATGTGGTATTTGATGAATCCAATAAGACATCTGAACCTAATCATGAAGAAGAAGAAGTTGAGGTTATACGGGGAGTAGAAACCATTACCTTAGAGACTAGAGCGAAACCTCAGGAACATCTGCCTAAAGATTGGAAATTTTCTTCTAGTCATCCTAGAGAGCTGATCTTAGGAGACCCATCAGAAGGGGTAAAAACTTGGCATGGAATTAGGAAAGAGGTTAGCCATTCTGCATTCATATCTATGATTGAACCCACGAGTATAGATCAAGCCTTAGGAGATGAATTTTGGATCCTAGCAATGCAAGAAGAGTTGAACCAATTCTTTAGGAATGATGTATGGGAGTTAGTCAAAAGGCCTAAAGAGCAAAGTGTGGTTGGAACTAAGTGGGTCTTTAAAAATAAGATGTAGTAGTAAGAAACAAGGCTAGGTTAGTAGCGAAGGGGTATAACCAAATTGAAGGAATAGATTTTGAAGAAACCTTTACTCCGGTAGCTAGACTAGAAGCCATCAGGGTACTGTTAGCTTTTGCTTATTTTAGGGATTTTAAGCTGTATCAAATAGATGTAAAGAGTGCCTTCCTGAATGGAGTAATCAAGGAAGATGTGTATGTGGAGCAACCTCCGGGGTTTGAAAACTCACAATTTCCAAACCACATGTTCAAACTGAAAAAGGCACTGTACGGGTTAAAACAAGCACCTAGAGCCTGGTATGAAAGACTTAGTACGTTCCTACTAGATAGAGGCTTTGTAAAGGGTAGTGTGGACATCGCCTTATTTTTGAAGAAGGTAGGAGTTGAAGTACTCATTATTCAGATTTATGTAGATGACATATTGTTCGGATCGACGGAGAAAAACCTATGTAATGAATTTTCAAAAATAATGAGCGACGTGTTTGAAATGAGCATGATGGGCGAACTTAGTTACTTCCTTGGATTTAGTGTAAAACAAATGGAAGGTGGAACGTTTCTTAGCCAGTCTAAGTACGTCAATGATATTTTGAAAAAATATGAAATGGACAATGCTAAGGCTATGAATACACCCATGAGCTCTAATATTCAATTGGATAAAGATCCCAGTGGGAAGTCTGTAGATCAAAAGAGGTATAGGGGAATAATTGGATCGCTTCTCTATCTGACTGCCAGTAGACCAGACATAATGTTTAGTGTGTGTCGCTGTGCCCATTTTCAAGCTGACCCGAAAGAATCTCACATGACTGCTGTCAAAAGAATTCTTAGATATCTTCTTGGCACCCCGAACTTAGGAATTTGGTATCCTAGACACAGCACTTCTTTTGAAATCTTAGGATACTCAGATTCAGACTTTACAGGATATAGGGTAGATAGAAAAAGCACTTCTGGCACTTGTCAATTCATTGGACAATCATTAGTTTCATGGTCCAGTAGGAAACAAAATTCAATAGCCCTATCCACAGCCGAAGCGGAATATATAGCGGTAGGTAGTTGTGTTGCACAAGTGTTGTGGTTAAAACAACAGCTTGTAGATCTAGGACTACCTGTAGGAACCATTCCGATCATGTGTGACAATACTAGTGCTATTTACATATCCAAAAATCTAATTCAACACTCACGAACCAAACATATAGACATTAGACATCATTTCATTAGAGATCATGTAGCCAAAGGAGATATTGAACTGCACCACGTTGCTACTGAAGATCAATTGGCAGACATTTTCACAAAACCATTAGGTTATGACACATTTTGCACTTTACGAACCAAATTAGGTGTCATAGACATTCACGCCTAATGTAACATAAAAAAAAACAAACAAAAAAAAATAAAAAATTTGGTTTGTGGTTGTTTTGTTTTGTTAAAATAAAAAATTAAAAAAAAAACACAAAAAATTGGATTCCTGATCCTCTTCCCATGTTGCTCACAAACTTTGATATTCTCTGACAATCATACTGTACGATCTACTATCGTCCTGTACTATAAGGTTCAAATCACTCCAATCTCAGCCGTCCATTCCCATTCACGGTCCAGATCTTTCATGTCTTATACCTATCGTACTGTACGATTCACTACTCGTACCGAACGATACTAATTATTGGTCATCGTACTGTACGACATACCAATCGTACTGTACGATCCACGTGTCAAACGGATTAGGATGAATTTAAATCGATGGGTACGAACATTATTGCCTATCGTGCTGTACGAACACCTGTTCGTACTGTACGAACACTTTTGGTCAAAAGTCGTTCAGACGACTCGTTGGGACAAACGCCTTACACTCACGTTCGTACCGTACGATACTGATCGTACTGTACGATTTGACTCACTTTTCTGAAAAGTCGTCCAGACGACATTATTGCGCATATCGTACTGTACGATGCTCAATCGTACTGTACGATATCCCCCAGATTCTATAAAATGGGAGGGATTCTTTGCCAATTCTCCTCACCGTTCAATCCCTCTGAATTTCATCATTCATCCAATCCTTTCTTCCAAAATGTCTGGGTCCAGTAAGCGCGGTAGAATGATCGTCAGGAGCTCTTCCTCCTCTCGGCGCTTTGATGATCGTTTTCTCTCCGCTGCGGACGAGAAAGCGTATATCAAAATCAAGGAGGCAAAGTTCACTCCATCCTGCATGCTCAATCAGGCCGCCCTAAATTTCGAGGTGATGAATCTGTTCGCCTCCACTAGCCTTCAATTCCTTCTGACTCTTGCTTTTCCGTTTCACTCCGAACTCTTATTTGAGTTTTTTGCCAATATCTGAGTCGACCTTGAAAACACTACCTTCACATCTTATGTCTGTAAACAGAATGTCGTTATCACCGTCAATGACATTGCTGAGCACATCGGGCTATCCACTGACGGCCCTCGTCCCCAATCCATGATCTCCCACGACTATGATTGGACGTCAGTAAATATGACCCTTAGAGGTGTCCCCTCCAATCAACACCTACCCCTGGTCCAAACCTTAAATCAAAATGCCCGCGTTATCCAGCATGTCCTACGCACATCTATTATACCTAAAGCTGGAGATCGCATCCATATTACTCCCCTACTTTCTGTCTTCACCTATCTCATTATGTCTGGCACAAAATTCAATGAAGCCCAAATGGTGTTTGACTACATTCATACCTTGTCTGCCTTCCGATATCCTGGTGCCCGTCGTAAACTGAACCTTGCTTTAGGGCATGTCATAGGCTACATCCTAGATGCAAAATACCAACTTCATTATTCGCTCCCTCCTGATCACCTTCCTATCTTCTACTCGGATGCCTCCTTTCGTATCTTGTTCCATCGGGGGGCCGCTCCCGCCGATCCCGAGTTTGATGATGAGGAGGCTGCTGTTCCTGCTGACGCACCTCCGCCACCACCAATCCAACCACCTGGCCTTGCTCCTCCCGACGACATTATTCGACGACTTGATCGTCTAGAGACTCGGTTGGATGCCCACATTGCTCAGCAACATCAGGAGCATGACACGGATATGAAATGGTTTAGGGAGCGCTTCACATCGATCGATCACCAGTTTACCTCCCTTCATCAGTACCACCAGCTATTTCCCGACCCTCCACCACCACCTCCGGATCAAGATCCAGATTTTTAGGTTGTTGTTGATGTTTCTATTTTTTGTTTGTTATCAGTGTACTTATTTTTTCTTTTTCTTCCCTTTTTGGTGCTGTCAAAAGGGGGAGACTTTTCTGTGTGTTCTGTATTATATTTTTGCTTACTATTAAATGCTATTGGTTGTTTATGTTCTCACTACATTTGTGTTTTTTTTTCTATCTTGTTGTTTTATTTATGTTATAATAAAAAAAAAATTATTTCTTCTCCTCCTATTTAAAAATTAATAAGCTACTCTTCTGAGGGGGAGCTAAAGAAGTCAGAACATCTGTCCATCAGAAAATATTATTTGACACCATCAAAAAGGGGGAGATTATTGAAATCCAGGATCCCGAGCACTTAATTTTGATGGTGACAACTAATACTTACTGAGTAAATATAGAATTCCATTAGATTACAAATGTTTAATCTTTGTATATGAGCACTAACATTTCAGGTCAGATGCACACTGCTAAAGATTGCTGGAGACTCAAACCGGGTAGAATAAGATGTTGAAGAGTCTGTAATTTTTATTTTCTTTATTTTTATTTTTTTTGAGTCTGGCATAAAAGCATGCATGTGAAAGGAGCAACCATGCACACACACAGGGGGAGAATTTTTTTAAAATGATTAATTTTTTTTAAGCACATCGTACTGTACGACCTTGGTTCATACTGTACGATTAATTAAAAATACTCAGGCTAACGGCTAATTTTTGAATGATTAAGTTTACAAACTTAAAGTACTGTACGATCCATATCGTACTGTACGATCCATATCATACTGTACGATAATATGTAATTGTGAAACCCTAGCCGCCAGAATAAGTTTGGTAAGTTTTTGAATTTGATTTTCTGAACTGATCGTACTGTACGATACGGTTCATACTGTATGATTAATTAAAACTTGCCAAAATTATCTCCCTAATCAGGAAATAAACGTTGGTTTCTATTTTATATGTCGATCGTACTGTACGATCATATATCGTACTGTACGACTTACAGAGACGATTTCATTCGTCCTAGAGATCGTACCAGACGAAACCAAGGTTTTTTATTCTGTTCATCCTGGACGATATTCATATCGTACATGACGATATCAAGAAATGAACTGATCGTACTATACGACTGGTGGAGTGCTGGACGATTGTTAGAGATGATTTCCTTCGTCCCAGCGATCGTACCAGACGATCCCAAGAATTTTTGTACTATTCATCCTGGACGATATTCTTATCGTACAGGATGATATCATAAAAACACTATTCATACTATACGATTCAATGAGTGCTGGACGACTGACAGAGACGAGTTCCTTTGTCCCGAGGTTTATCCCACGGTTAGTCCTGTACGAATAGTACGAATCAACAGTATCGTCCTGTACGATATACATATCGTACAGTACGATATGAATAAAATTCGATACCTGTTCGTCTGTACTCGTACTGGATGGAGCTGTAATTGAACTGATCGTACTGTACGATTATAAATCGTACTGTACGAACAGAAACGCAAAAGTTGAAACTTTTAGGGTTTTCTGAAGCCTGATATAAAAATAACTAAAATTTTCTTTAGGAAGTTGTTGATCAATCCTTTTGCTATGAGAGGCTTGGAGGAAAAAGAAGGGGATTCGGTAGAGAGAAGTTTTTGGAGAGATCTAGAGCTTGAGAGAGGAAGGTGAAGGTGAGCTTGAGCGTGAGGGAGAAGTAGTGTGAGGGGATCACACGGTGGCTCCAAGCTAGCTGCATGCTTTGCTCCTCTTGTGGCTTTGGAAGCTTCAAGAAAGTTTTCGAGGGAAGAGTCACTTCAAGATCAACATCGCCAAGGTACTCTGCCATCTCCAGGAGGGAGAAAAAGGAGAAGGTCCGCTGCCGTCACCAGGAGGGTGACATAGCGTTTGGTATTCCGCCGCACCGAGGGAGGTGAAAGTGAGTATTGTAAAGGCTTCTCCGCCTTGCTGTGGGGGAAAAAGGAGAGTCAACTTTTACTAGTGCAAATCCCGGAGTAGAGGACTCCGGGGAGTGGACGTAGGTCAAGTGACCGAACCACTATAAAAATCTCTGGTGTGTTTTTTCCTGTTTACCGTACTTTACTTTTCATGCTTTAAATTTGTGCGTTTTAATTGCTTGGTGAAAAATCAGTATTTAAATATTGTGGTGTAAAATCTAAAATTGAACTATCAATTTCATCGTTGTGAACGTTGTATTTGCTTCCGCACATTAGTCGTTAAATTATGTTTTGAAAATACAAAAAATTAGAACTCTTGTGTAGGGTTAAGTTTTTAAAATACCAATTCACCCCCCCTCTTGGCGCATCTCATACTTTCAAAGATGAGAGAGGCCTTCATACTCAATTTTTTGAAAAAATCTTCCGTTTGAACCCTTAATCCAAAAGCCCGGGGAGAGTTTCTGTATACAATCAATACCAACACACACTCTAACAAAAGAACTTTGACGCCAAGAGGATGATTGCTCATCCATCAAAAGAGGTTCTCCAATCATAGTAGCCAGACGAGCAATATTGTAAGGATCCCAATACATCAGAGGAATCCGAGGAAATCGGGCCCAAATAGGCGAGACAAGCCCCTTCATATCCTCAAGGGAAAAGGAACATGACTATTACAAATCTGGATTCATGGATTATAATTTTAATGATAACAAACATTCTTATTTCTGTTTGATTGCCTAACCTTTCAGGTCTACAACATCAAGTGCAAATCAAGCCAGCTCAAGATCGGGTTTGTGTGTGTTCAAATGTAATTTTTTCCTTTCTTGAGTCAAATATAATGTAATGGATTTCCAAGCTAAGTAACATTACACACACACTCAGGGGGAGATTTTTAGTGAGTTAGAGTTTCTGTTCTATTTTGATTATATCATCATGAACGATCAAAATATCATTCTCGAGTATTCATTGAAAATAGAAACCCTAATTAGGGTAGCCATGTTAAGTCGGTCAAAATAAGCAGATCATCCTGGACGATCCCCTATCATCCGGGATGATATGCTCAAATTAAAATATCTCAGCCTCCAGACTTATTCAGGCAGGTTTTTATTTTTAGGATTTCTATCTAATCATCAAGGATGATATACGTATCGGCCTGGATGATTCATTACAATCATGCCTAAATTAGTCAAGACATTAAGGAAAGTAATTAAGGGCTGATTAATCGATCACATCATCCTGGACGATCGCAATATCATCCAGGATGATCAGTCATAAACCCTCATCATCCAATATAACTTTCTTGGATGACCCAACTAATGTGTTGGACGATATGGCCGTATTTGTACTAATTGTATTGGACGATAGACTTGTCACCCTGGATGATCAGTTATATTGAAATCATCCAGCATAGTTATCCTGGATGACCCGACCGATGTACTGGACGATATAGGTCATTTTTGAACTAATTGTACAGGATGATAGACATATCATCTTGGACGATTAAGTGATTTTCTACAAGTTGTCCAGAATTTTCTGCTAGACGTCCTAAACTATATGCTGGACGATATTCCTGATTCAGAACTAATCAACCAAGATGATCGCATGATCATCCCAGACGATCAGAACAAACCATGTCTTCTAATCGTCTAGAAAAACCAGATCATCTAGGCGAAAATGGGCTGATTTACACTGATCGTACAGGACGATCGCAAGATCATCCTAGATGATCTTTGATAGCAAGTTAAAATTTAGGGCAATTTTGGTGCCCTTCTATTTAAGCTTTTTTGTTTGTTAATGCAAAAACTTTTTTCTGCTATCCTCACCTGAGAGAGTCTTGAGAGGGAGAGGGAGAGCTTGGGAGAGAGAGAGAATCTAGTGAGGGGGAGTTTGTGAGGTGGTCATAAAGCTTGCTCCAAACAAGGATTCGAGTAGTCTTCTCCAGTCATCGCCCCTTATTCCTTGGTGGCTCTGTGCGAAGGATCGTCAGCAAGAAGATGGAGGTTCTCTGCCTGCTTCAAGAGGAAGCGAAAGGAGGTAAGGTTCTTTGCTCGGTTCAGGATGAAGTAAAAGGAGTTTGGGTTCTCTACCTACTTCAGGAGGAAGCAAAAAGAGTTTGGGTTCTCTAGCTCACTAAGGTTGGTGAAAAATAGTTTTTGTAAAAGCTTCTCCACTTTACTATGGGAGCAGAAGGAACATCACTGAGTTTTAGTGCAATACCTTGAGGGGAGGCTCCGGGGAGTGGATGTGGGTCAAGTTGACCAAACCACTAAAAAATTTAGTGTGTTCATTCTTTTACTGTTCTACTTTTTAATTTTTGCACTTTACTTTCTTGTGGATGATCGTGTGATTAAAGTTACTATTTTGGTCGATCAATCATCTCCACATTAATGTGCTATTGCATTTGTTTTAAAATATTCAAAAAAATTTTCAAAATTATTTTTTCTTAAGAATTTTTAAAATTACCAATTCACCCCCTCTCTTAGTTAGCCTTGGGCTAGTTCATAAGGGCTTAACATCCCTAACGAACTTTTAAGTGGTATCAGAAAGGGATTCAAAAATTAAGTTTTAAGATAACTTTTAAATTTTGATCTATGGCTAACTTTGGTAACCGAAACATGGCAGAAGGGTATTCCATTACTCGACCACCCTTATCTGATAACATACCTTTTGATTTTTGGAAAACTCGTATGTCCACCTTTTTATAATCGATCAATTATCACATGTGGATGCTTATGAAAGATGGTTATGATGCACCTTATAGACTTGTTGATGGTATTAAAACTGAACTTCTTTTACTGAATAAACTCATGATGATAGGGACTTAGCGTAACTTAATGCAAAATATTTAAATTATTTTTTCTGTTCACTGAAATATGAAGATTACATGCATGTTGTAAAGAAATCTGGGATAGATTATATATTATATATGAAGGCACAACTGAAGTTAAGCAATCTAGGTTGAATATCTTACTTCATGACTATGAACTCTCACGCATAAAATCTAGTGAGTCAATATCTAAAATGCATACTAGGTTTATACAATCTGTCACCTCACTGCATACCTTAGGAAGAGAACTCACTAACTATGAGAAAGTTAATAAAATTATGAGAAGTTTGCCTTCTTCATATGATGCTAAGATAACTACGATCACTGAATCTAAGGATTTAAAAACTTATTCTATTGATAACTTACTTGGATCACTCATTGCTTACGAGTAAGGAGTGAACCAAAGATAATTTGATGCAGGTGAAAAAAAGAAGAAAAAATTATGGCGCTGAAGGCTAATGATACGGAGACTAATTCTTCTAGATCTGAAAGTGATGATGTTGCCTTAATCACTAGGCAATTCAAAAGCTTTCTAAAGAAATGATAAAAGCACCATCAGAAATGGAACAAAGGTAAGAATAACAAAAATTCTAAAGGTTCTTTTGATGTAGTTTTCTTTAAATGCAGGAAGCCAGGATATATAAAAGCTGATTATCATATGCTTAAGGCTCACCCAAGCAAGGAGAAGGCTGAGGAGAAGCTCATATTCAGGAAGGATAAGAAACAAATTCAAAAGGCTTTCTGGGTGGATTCTGCATCAGACTCCTCTGAGATTGGAGTTGAAGAGGAGACTATAAACTTGTGTTTGATGGTGGATGAACATCTTGGTCATTCTAACCAAAAAGAGGTATGTGAACTAACCTATGATCAATTACTTGATGTTTCTGAGAAAATCTATTCATCATTTAGAAACCTTAAGAAATTGCATGCTAGCCTGAAATTAGAATTCTTGAACCTATAAAAAGAACATAAAGTTTTGCTTAAAGATCATTCTACACTTGACAGTAATCACATATCATTACTTGATAAATTTGATGAGTTAAATAAAAAGTATTCTAATTTAATTATTGAGCATGATTAATTGAAAGCATCACATGTTGAATTAAAAATGGTATTCAAGAAATTAGAAACTCTTGTATTTGATGTAGAGAGTAGGGAGCATACATTGAAAGTGGAAAATTTAATTCTGGATAGTTCAAATAAATTTTTTGATGCTGAATTAATTGCTCTTATGAAAAATAAACAACCGCCATCATTTGAAGAATTTCATACACAATCATTGAAGCATGCATCATCCAAACCTAGGAAGTGGCACTATCACCCACGTAGGTTAGTTAACCCTTTTCCTAGCATTAAATATTTTTCTTGTGGCATGTTAGGATATATCTCCCACACTTGCATAGTTCACCATAGTACATATTGGGTTTAGAGACCAAAATTGTAAGATCCACAGCATAGCATGTATGCATCACATTATTCTGTTCATCACAAGGGACCTAAACTTTTTTGGGTTTCTAAATCTCATATTTAATGATTTTGTATGGGTGATCTCACAGAAGATCTCGTGAGAGCATGTGGTACCTGGATAGTTGATGTTCAAGGCATATGACTAGAGATGCAAATCAATTCATTTCGCTGGAGGCCAGGGTTGGAGGCAAGGTCACACTTGGAGACAACACCAACAGAAAGTTGTGGGCACAGGTATAATCGAAAACTCCAAGAACCTTTTAATTGAAAATGTTTTACTTGTAGATGGACTGAAATATAACTTGCTCAGTATCAATCAACTCTGTGACAAAGGGTTCAGCATAAAATTTCTAGCAAACACTTGTATTATCAGCTTAAATAATAATACTATTTTGCAGGAAAAGAGGATCAATAATGTCTACATACTTGATTTAAATAACATTGAGTGTGCTGCTTCATTCTGCTTAAAAATGTTGCTGATGAGCCTTGGCTGTGGTATAGGAGGTTATGTCATGCTAGCATGAAAACTCTTAGAAATGTAACCCAAAAGGACGTAGATAGAGGTGTCCCTAAGCTTAAGTTCACTAAGGACCACCTGTGTGATGCCTGTCAATTAGGAAAACAAGTCCAATTCTCTTTCCACTCCATTAAGGACATCAACACATCTAGACCTTTAGAAGTCCTTCACATAGAGTAATTTGGACCCATTAGCACTGCCAGCTTATGGGGAAAAGTCTATGGATTTGTGATTGTCGATGACTACTCGAGGTTCACTTGGATTAGATTTCTATCACATAAAACTGAGTTGTTTGATGAATTTAAATCTTTCTCCACTTAGATTCAAAAGAAGCTAGGTTATGAGATCTTGACCATTCATAATGATCATGGTGTAGAGTTTGAAAATATGAGATTTGGAACTTTCTATGAGGGGCAAGGGATTAGTCACAACTTTTTAGCTCTTAGGACCCCTTAACAGAACGGGATAGCTGAAAGAAAGAACAAGACCTTAGTGGAAGCCACTAGAGCCATGCTTGCTGAGTACTCACTTCCAAAATACTTTTGTGTAGAAGTGGTGAACACAGCCTGTTATGTGTTGAATAGGATGAATGTTAGATCCAATCTGAATAAGATACCCTATGAGATTATAAAAAATAGAACACCAAACCTTTCTCACCTCCATGTCTTTGATTGTAAGGTCTTCATTCTTAATAATAAAAAATAATCCATAGGAAAATTTGACCCAAAATCTGATAAAGGAGTGTTCTTAGGATATTCAAGTGTGGGGAAATCCTTTAAAGTATTTAATAAGAGGATATTAGTGGTGGAGGAGACTACTCATGTGGTGTTTGATGAATCTGATCCTAAGGAGTCTAGAGCTGTGGAAGAAGATGAAATAGGAGAGATTACCTAAGGAGTAGAAATTGCAAATTTAGAGAAAATGGTAGAACCTGAAAACACTTTGCCTAGAGAGGGGAGGTATTCTTCGAGTCATCCTAAAGAATTGATCTTAGGAGACCCTTCTGAAGGTATTGAACTAGGCATGGACTTAGAAAGAAAGTGAACCACTTTGCCTTTATCTCAATGACTGAACCCACCAACATCAATCAAGCCCTTTCTAATAAATTTTGGATCTTAGTTATGCAAGAAGAACTTAACCAATTTAAGAGGAATGATGTCTGGGAGTTAGTAGAATGACTTAAGAATCAAAGTGTAGTGGGAACCAAATGGGTCTTTAAGAATAAAATGAATGATTCTAGTGTGTTGGTTAGGAATAAGGCAAGATTAGTGGCTAAGGGGTACAACCAAATAGAAGGGATTAATTTTGAGGAAACCTTTGCTCCTATAGCTAGATTGGAAGCCATTAGAGTGTTACTAGCCTTTACCTATTATAAGGGATTTAAGCATTTTCAAATGGATGTCAAGAGTGTCTTTTTAAATAGGGTAATAAAGGAAGATGTGTTTGTAGAGCAACCCCAAGATTTTGAGAGTTCCCAATTTCCAAATCATATTTATAAATTAAAAAAGGCCTTGTATGGATTAAAATAGGCACCCAGAGCTTGGTATGAGAGGCTTTGCACGTTCCTACTAGAAAGTAAGTTTGTTAAGGGGAGCGTAGACACCACCCTTTTTCTAAGGAAAGTAAGAGATGATTTACTCATCATCCAGATCTATATTGATGATATACTTTTTGGATCTTCTAATCAAAATGTATGTGATGATTTTTCTAAAATAATGAGCAAAGAGTTTGAGATGAGTATGATGGGAGAATTGTTCTACTTTTTAGGGTTTAGCATAAGGCAAATGGTTGATAAAACTTTTCTTAGTCAATCAAAGTACACTAAGGACATCTTGAAGAAATATGAAATGAATAAAGCCAAGCCAATAAACACTCCCATGAGCTCTAGTGTCTAGTTAGATAAGGATTTAAATGGAAAATTTGTTGATTAAAAGAAGTACAGAGGAATAATGGGATCACTACTTTATTTGACTGCTAGCTGACCTCATATAATGTTTAGTGATTGTCTCTGTGCTAAATTTTAAGCTGATCTTAAAGAATCCCACCTAACTGCAGTTAAGAGAATCCTTAGATATCTCTTTGGGACCCCAAAGTTAAGAATTTGGTATCCTAGACACAACACTTCTTTTGAAATTATCGAATATTCTGATTCTAATTTTACTGGGTGTAGAGTGGATAAAAAGAGCACTTCTAGAACTTGCCAAGTCATAGGATAGTCCTTAGTCTTCTGATCTAGTAGAAAATAAAACTTTATTGCACTTTCCACTATTGAAGCTGAGTATATTGCCTTAGGAAGTTGTGTGTCCCAAGTACTTTAGTTGAAGCAACAAATTATGGATTTAGGATTACCTGTTGGCACATTTTTAGTTCTATATGATAACACTAGTGCCATCTGCATCTCTAAAAATCCCATCTAACACTCAAGGACCAAACACATTGACATAAGACATCACTTCATTCAGGACCATATTACCAAAGGAGACATTGAGTTATACCATGTAGCAATTGAAAACCAACTGCCTGACATCTTTATTAAACCACTGGCCTTTGACACATTCAGCATCTTAAGAACCAGATTGGGTGTGATTGACATAAATGCATGAATTTGATGATTACTGATTTCTAAATTTTCTATTTTTCTTTTTTCTTTTATTTTTGTTTGATTTGATTATCTGTTTCTTTTTTGGTTTTTATTCTCTACTGATTCTCTTTTGTTATTATTGTTTACCTGATTTGGTTATTCCTTTACATGCACTTTTCTCTTATTTTTGATTTACTATTTTTTTCTTCAAAATCAGATCACTGCTCACTACTACTGATAAACTTGATTTCTACATGAGAGTTTTGCCTTGCTTTTATTTAGAAGCTTATAAGAAATGATTGACTTATCTAAAACAGTTAAATGGAAGAAACATTGATAATTATTTTTTCTTCCTCTAACTTCTTTAATGGTGTATTTTTCTTTTTGAATAGAAATCTTTTACAAAATTAAAAAGCTGGACTTTGAAATAGAGATCTTTTTATCTTCCTACAGTAATCTATCTTATATGAGTAAGGTTCCAAATCATTGAATCACTTTCATGTTTTCTTAATCAAGAGGCTGCATTTATCATATGAGAATGATTTTGTTTTACGGATTACTATTCCTTATCTAAGAGAGTGAGTATTCTTTTCTTCTCTTATATCTGGAAGATAATCTTACAACTAAAAGTCTTTTAGAGGTTTTGATAGAAAGGAAGCTTACAAAAGAAGTATAAAGTGCGCCAATCAACTGGAAAAAATTCATAAAATGAGCCCAATACTGAAAAGATACACAATGTTCGCCAATAAAATTAAAAAGATACATAAAGTGTATCAAAAATAAAAAGATGCGTAAAGTGCGCCAAATAATTGAAAAAAAGGGGACACAAAATGTGCCCGCAAAGAAATCAGCTTCCTCCTCTTTCAAATCTTTAAAAAATCTTAGAAGAATTCATGCACCACTTAATATATTCAAACACTTGAGAGTGAAAATCATAATTTCTGATTCTCTAATTTGCAATACTATTTTATAAGATATTTTTCTAGAATGAAGTATGAAAGGATTACATTTCTTACCTAACTTCTTTTCTTTTGAATTAGATTTTTGTTTAAAAGGAATTACTTGTAAGGTGTTCGAAGTAGGAGTTACAAAAATCAATTTTCTAAGTTTTTTGGATTTTAGACTGTTGATTTTTTCTTATTAGCTTTTGAATTAAAAATAAAAAAAAAATTGATTTACTGGAGCAGATCGATTTAAAAAAAAAAAGAAAAAAAAATTCATTTTTGTGGTTGTTTTCCCTTTTTATTTCTTTTGGTTTTTCATTGTCTTAGTTTTGTTTTTTTGTGGTTTTTGGGCCCCCTGATCATTCCTCTCCATCCTTCATTTTTTTAATTTTTTGTTCGCATCATCCTGGATGATCCTCACATCATCCTGGATGATATGATTAACTCATCCCCATCATAAACCAATGACTGATTTGAACCAATTATTAGTGATCATCCTGGATGACACACCTCCTCATCTTGGATGAACCATGTGTCAACAGTTGGATGACTTGAATTTAGCCTATCTGATTCATTAAGTACATATCATCTGGGATGATCCACCTAATTGTCCTAGACGATACTTTTTGTCAAAAGTCGTCCAGCTTTACTCCTTGGGACGATCGTTTGAGGCTAATCATCCTGGATGATTTCTGATCTTCCTAGACGATTGGACCCCCTTTTTGATCAATCGTCTAGGCCGACATTATTATTATAAATCATCCTGGTTGATATCACAATCGTTCTGGATGATATTTACAAATATTTAAATTCAGCCCTAGTTTGTGGTTTTCTTCACTCCAATCTCCTTCCTCCCTTCATATCCTTCTTCCTTACAGTCAAACTCACCAATGGCCAGTGACAAAAGCTCCATAATGCTTACTAGAAGCTCCTCAAGGGGAACTGTGGATCCCCGCTTCACTGATGCAGCAGATTAGGCTGCATATCTTCGATACAAGACTACTAGCATCATTTCATCTAAAATCATCAATCCTCGCACCCTTATATATCTGGTACTGAATCTATTTTCCCACACTACTCTCACCTTCATTCTGACCCTTACAGTTCCCTTTCATTCTGAACTCTTATATGAATTCTTCGCTAGTCTTCGCATCAACACTACTTATACTTCACTCTAATCCTATGTAACCAAACAACCTGTAGAGATCACCAATCAGGACTACCATGAACTTCTTTAACTTTCTACCACTGCAGAAAAGCTTCATCTCTTTACCTTAGATCCCGATTTCAATTGGAGCCCAGTTAATCAAGTTTTAAGGAACAGTAATGTCTCCTACCATGATGGTGCCTCTAGCTCTTTGGTTAAAGATGCTAGGACCATCTAACATGTCCTCAGAACTTCCATAATTCCCAAGGCTGGTGACTGGGTTCACATTACTCCCTTACTTTCTATCACCACCTACTATATCATGACTCATAGGGAATTCAATGCAACCGATCTTCTTTTTCGTTACATTGAGCACTTGACTAGCATTAGGGATGTAGGACATAGAAGGAAAAAAAATTGGCCCTAGGACACATCATTGCTCATGTCCTTGAAACCAAGTACAATATTCAGTATCCTAACCCTCCAAATTATCCACCCCCTTCTACATAAATAGCTCCTTCCATGTCCTTCACAGCACTTGTCTCCATCCAGAGCCCGCGGAGGCTATAGAGGTCGAGGAGTAAGATGTTCCTGCACCTGCTCCTATCTGCCAGCAGTCACCGTTAGATCAGCTGGTGGATATATTTGACCAGTGGGAGGCCCACTTTGACTCCTATATGGTTTTATAGGAGCAGCAGCATGTGGAAGATGTTGATCGATTCAATGCATATGTCACCCAACAGTAGCAGAACCACGTATGGTCTGGTTTAGAGAGCTGTTCGCCACCATCCACAGTCTTTTTCAACCACCACCACCTCCTCCACCACCTGATCAGGGTTCCTACTTTTAGCTTGGGTATTTTTTTCTATTTTTCTTTCTGTGATGTTTTGTCCTGTCGTTCTTCTCTATGTTATTCTAAGTGTTTTCTGTTTGTCTTTCTGTTTCTTCCTTTTTGTGATGTTAAAAGGGGAAGTAGTGTTTATTAGTGTTGTAATATTTCATGCACGTTTTAGTGAAATTTGAATTTCTTATGTTTAATTATTTTTCTTTGGCATCCCGTTTGATTTGAAACTGCCCAACAAATATTTTCCATCATCAAAATGAGGGCGATTCTTGCAAATTTAGATTCAAGGATTATAATTTTGATGATAACAAACATTCCTATTTCTGTTTGTTTGTCTGAACTTTTAGGTCGACAAGATCAAGTGCAAATCAAGCCAGCTCAAGATTGGGTCTGTGTGTGTTCAAATATAATTTTTTTCTTTTTTGAGTTAAATGTAATGTAATGGATCCTTGAGTAAAGTAACCTTGCACACACAAACTCAGAGGAAGAATTTTAGTGAGTTAGAGTTTCTGTTCTATTTTGATCATATCATCTTAGATGATCCATTGAAAATAAAAACCCTAATTAGGGCAGCCATATTAAGTTGGTCTAATTATACAGATCATCATGGATGATCCCCTATCATTCGAGATGATATACTCAAATCAAAACATCTCAGCCACCAGACCTATTTAGGCAGGTTTTTATTTTTAGGATTTCTGTCTAATCGTCTAGGATGATATACGTATCGGCCTGGATGATTCATTATAATTATGCCTAAATTAGTCAGGAGATTAAGGAAAGTAATTAAGGACTGATTGATCGATTACATCATCCTAGACGATCGCAATATCATTTGAGATGATCAATCATAAACCCTCATCATCCAATATAACTTTCCTAGATGACCCAACCGATGTGCTAGATGATATGACCATATTTGTACTAATCATATAGGATGATAGACTTATTATCCTTGATGATTAGTTATATTGAAATCATCCAGTATAGTTATCCTAGATGACCCGACCTATGTGTTGGATGATATATCTCATTTTTGAAATAATCATACAGGATGATAGATATATCACGCTGGACGAACAAGTCATTTTCTATAGATCATCCAGACTTTTCTCCTAGACATCCTAAATTATGTGTTGGACGATATTCCTGATTTAGAACTAATCGTACAGGATGATCACAAGAACATCCCAGATGATCAGGACAAACCATGTCTTCTAATAATCCAGAAAAACCAGATCGTCCAGGCCAAAAGAGGCTAATTTACATTAATCATACAAGATAATCGCAGGATCATACTAGATAATCTTTGATGGCAAGTTAAAATTTAGGGCAATTTTTGAGCCCTTCTATTTAAGCTTTTTTGATTATTAATGCAAAAACTTTTTTCTGCTATCCTCACCTGAGAGAGTCTTGAGAGGGAGAGGGAGAGCTTGGGAGAGAGAGGGAGAATCTTATGAGGGGGAGTTTGTGTGGTGTTCATAAAGGTTGCTCCAAGTAAGGATTCGAGTTATCTTCTCCAGTCGTCATCCCTTACTCCTTGGTTGCTCTGTGGGGAGGATCATTAGCAAGAAGATCGAGGTTCTCTACTTGCTTCAGGAGGAAGTGAAAGGAGGTAAGGTTCTCTGCCTGCTTCAAGAGGAAGCAAAAGGAGTTTGGGTTCTCTGTCTGCTTTAGGAGGAAGCAAAAGGAGTTTGGGTTCTCTACCTTACCGGGGTTGGTGAAAAGGAGTTTTTTATAAAGGCTTCTCCTCCTTGCTATGGGAGCAGAAGGAGAATCACTGAGTTTTAGTATAATACTTGGAGGGGAGGCTCCGGGGAGTAGATGTAGGTCAAGTTGACCGAACCACTATAAAATCTAGTGTGTTCTTTCTTTTACTGTTCTACTATCTAATTTTTGCACTTTGCTTTCCTATGGATGATCGTGTGATTAAAGATACTATTTTGGTTGTCTAATCATCTCCACATCAACATGCTATTACATTTATTTTAAAATATTCAAAAAGGTTTTCAAAATTATTTTTGCTTAAGAATTTTTAAAACTACCAATTCATCCCCCGCCTTCTTGGTTAGCCTCGGGCTAGTTCATAAAGGCTTAACATCCCTAGCTAACTTTCAAGGACCACCGATCATGGCCAATTATGGTTACGGCCATAATCCAAGGACCACCCCTAAGGATAATATGACGAGCTTCAGTGCTTTGAAAAATACAAAAAAAGTTATTTAGTGCATTGGTGATCAATTGAAACTCCTCAACATGAGACCATCGCTTTGATAGTTCACCTTGGAGCCAAGCAAAGGAGATCCGCTTGCTAAGAGGTTTCCCAACTAGAGTACATTCCAATTTAGAAATATTCTCTTGAACTTTAGCAAGGTTAAGACTCAAGGAAATTCCATCCTCATCAAGCACCCCTTGTTTGTGGATCTTGTTTTAAGTAGTATAAGAAGGCTTCCTCCAAGAAAAATGGCCTGGACTTCGATCACCAAGTACCCTAGACTATTTTGGAGAATTCTGTTAGCTGGAAAGGGGCTAAAATTGTGCACCAACAGCTTCCAAGTTAAGAGGAATAGGCTTAGAAGCATTAACACAAATAGTTGTAGTGCCATTTTCAATTACTAGAGGATATTGAGTTGCATCAATGGGGGATTTTACCCTACAAGTTTCCAACCTTCCTTCCAAACTATTCACACATTTTAAACCAGAGTCTACCATACGATCATACATTAAACTATGATTCACGACATCCACACATGGGATGTTCGGATTAGGGAAAACAACCTGATGTAAGCTATCCAACAGTAGCTCACAGATAGGGGAATAGCTCCGAACAGTCCCCAGTAAAGGCTCACAAGGTAAGGCAAGGCAATCTGACTCGATGAGCTCTGACCTAATCGTACAGATGGAATAGTCCATGTCCTCACAAATGCTAGAATTGTTCTGATCAAACCCCATATCTGGCTGGCAGAAATGGTTATCATCCAACGAAAGCTACTTGTGATCAGAGGCAGCAGCTGAAAGCTCGTAATCAGCATCATGGGCGACCATCAAAACCTGCTCGCAAGCCTCAAAACCTTTGCCTTTCAAAACCTTCTAATAGTTGCCTTCCCTAGAAACCTTCCTACCATCACTACCCCCACTGGAGCAGGGAGAAGACTGTTTACCCTTCCTACAAGACGTCGATGCTATCGAGAAGAAGAGGTGCAGTCATGGCGAGCTGACACTATATATAAAATTGTTAAATCCAATGAGGCTCTCTAATCATAGCAGCCATACGAGCAATATTGGAAGGATCCCAATACAAATAATGTTGAATTTGTCTCCATAACTAAGGGCAATATGTATCATACAATGTTAAAGGGTTTCTCTTCTATTTTTTATCTCTTATATGATGCTAATTGCCAATATATTAAAAAGTATATGTGCCACAAGTAAGATTTCACAATATTTTTTATTATATTTATATTTTATTATTTTATAATATTTAACGTTTTATTTTAAATAAAGATTATTATAAAATGAAATTATTTTTAAGTTTATAAATATAACCAATAAACCATACTAATCTCTATCAAACAAAAAAGGAAATTTTTTTCCAAATTTGATGTATCTAGTGGTGGGTTGGATTACGAGCAAACCATATAAAACATTTTTTGGTGGTATTATTTGATCTTTAGCTTGGGAACTTTGTAGATGTCAGTGAGCATGCATGGTAAAAGATGAGAGGTGAATTGGCTTATTATTTTTTTCCAAAGAAGTAGAAATAATTTGTAGAGGAAATAAATTAATTTGCAAACTCAAATTTTTAATTTTAAAATTTTACTTTACCTTAATTTTGGGGGCAATAAAATTCTTTAAAAACTATTTTAAGATAATTAATTTTTTATTCTGTGGGTTATTTTTAAAAATAAAAATCACATGTAATCATATCATATCAAATGAGCAAACTAAAAAATGATTAAAGTAAACAAAAAGAAAAAGGGCATAAAACAAATTTTTATAGTGGTTCAATCAACCTGAATATGTCCACGTACCCCTTTTGTGTCCTCTTCTTGGGTATTCCACCATCTACTATATCTACTCTCAATAAGATGGATGAGCGTTTCTCCTTCACAAGGATCGGAGAACACTTTTGTACACCACTTCTCTCTCTTGAGAAGCCTCCCACCATATGCACCCAACACGACAAAGATGCCTTACCACTAGCTTCCCAACTAGCAGAAAAGCCTTATCCCAAGACTCTTCTAAGTTCTTACAACCAACAACTTTCACTCTATCACAACCAAGAAAAGAAAGACATAAAGTTGAAAGAAAAACATTTATGGAACCTGGTGTCTTGAACACCCTTTCATGAGATCCCTCACAATCATTCCTATCACTCTCACCTTTCCTTCCTCGTACAATAGAGTAAGTATCTCCAAAAGCTCTATATCATGTCATGTTCTCACCAAAGAAAGCTTGACTTGTCTAAAAACTTCATTCAAAAGTCCTTAATAAAGTATTTATATTAAGCTCTTTATTTAACCCCAAAAATCCTAATATGGTTAATTTTACAGAAATATTTTACAGTCCGTTCTATAGATCATATACTATAATATGATCAAAATTGTCATCTTATCAAACCAGATCATCATGTTCAAATGAGTTTCATACAAACAAGCCCTCTATTTATTTGGCTTGTACCATGAGGATCGTATATGACAATCTTCATAAGGATGTCTATACAGAGTATTGGATTAGCCTAAGTATTGGCTTGAAAGCTTGACATATGGTGATTAGGGTGATGGGATCTTAAGGGGATAGTAAAACTATAGTTGAGAGGAATCCTAACTAATACTTCAACGCACTAGATAGAGATAAAGAGTATTTATGCTCAGATTTACAACAATATTAGGAAGAAACCACTATTATACAAGCATGTGTTTTTATATATTATAGGTATAGAGATTTTAAGATTAGTAATTTATCTTGCAACTATGGTTTTTACTTTAATTACCTAACCTCGTGTGAATCAATTGATTTGATAAATTGAGTAGTTTTAAATAGCAGTACTCAAGTGAATTTTATAAGATTTCAATTAATGATCCTTATCTTGTATTTTATTTTGTTGAACAAACTTCTAATTTAATATAATATAATTTTTTAGCTTATTGGCTTTATGTTGCCACTACATATTATTATTTTGTTAATTGCATAGTGCTTTATAAATTTTCTATTATGTTGCCTAATTTATGCATTGTAATAAACAACTAGTAGAAATCTTTAAAAAGCTCACAATTAATATTCCTTTGCTAAAGCCCTTGAACAAATACCTACTTATACAAAATTTATGAAAGATATTTTAAGTAAAAGAGGAAATTAGGAGACTTTCAAATTGTAGGTTATACTTGAAAGTGTAGTGCCATTATTCAAAAGAAAATCTCATAAAAGCATAAGGACCCTTGTAGTTTCACCATTCTGATGGCTACATGTGATAAGTTTTTTTGGAGAGCACTTTGTTATTTAGGCGATAGTATCAATTTTATGCCCTTTTTTATCTTTAAGATGTAAGAGAAGTCTAGCCTACCACTGTTACCCAACAATTAGCATATTGTTCATTTACCTCCTAAAGAGGTAATATAGAATGCTTTACTAAAGTTTGATAAGTTCATTTTTCATGTAGATTTTATTATATTAAACATAGAGGGAGATAAGGAAATACTTGTCATCCTAGGTAGACCTTTCTTAGCTATCAGAAGGGCTATGATTGATGTTTAGAAAGGTGAGCTAACAATGATAGTTTATGATTAGGAAGTCACTTTTCCTATCTTTACATCAATGAAGTTCCCTAAGGATTATGGTGAGGATTATTGTGGAGTGGATTCTAATTATTCTTGTGTAGAGGGAGTTATGGAGAAACCGTTGGGTTATAGGTATTTAGATATGATTTTGAGAGAGGATAATTTGTATGAGATAGAGAGAGATTTTGTTTAATTCATTGGTGAATTCCCCAGGATGTATAAAGAAAGATTTGAGGTCTTATATACATCATAGTTAGGAAAACTTTTGAAATCTTTCATAGTTGAGGCTCCTAAGTTAGAACTAATCCTTGTCTACTCACTTGAAATATGTCATTTTTTGAAAGGAGTCAACTTTACTTATCAATATCTCTATTGAGCTTCAAAAATATCAAATAGGAGAGTTGAATAAAGTCCATAATTTATAAAAGAAGCATTTGGTTGGTCTATTGCAAATATTCGGGGGATTAGTTCATCCATTTGTAAGCTTAACAGTCTATTGGATGAGGCCTCTCAACCTAAAGTTGGCCCGTAGAGGGGATTGAATCTAACTATGAATGAAGTGGTTAAGAAAGAAAATTTAAAATGGTTGGATGTGGGTATAATTTATCTAATTTCTTATAGTGATTGGGTTAGCCTAAATCACTATGTTCCTAAGGAAGGAGGGTTAACTGTCAATATAAATGAAAAGAATGAACTTAATCCTATTAGGACTGTGACCTAGTAGAGGATATATATTTATTATTGTAAAGCTTAAAAACGTCACTAAGAGGGAACATTTCCCATTTTTCTTTATTGACCAAATGTTAGATAGAATATATATGCATCATTTCTATTATTTCATAGATGGTTATTATAGTTACCAAAAGATTCTCATGCCCAGAAGATCAAGATAAAATAACATTCACCATTCCTTGCAGAACCTTTATGTTTATACAACACATTGAAGATGCATGATGTCAATCATTTTAGATTAATAGAGTAGGGCATTGAAATTTTCATGGATGATTTTTTTAGTCTTTGGAATGATGTTCAATATCTATTTAGATCACCTAGAACTAGTACTAAAAAGATGAGAAGAAACTAATCTTGTGGTAACTTGTGAGAAATAATAGTTCATGGTAAGGGAAGGCATTGTCCTTGAACAAAAAATCTTTGAGAGAGTTTGAAGGTCGATAAGGTAAAGATCAAGGATTTCTATTAAATATTTTTCTAGAATAACATAATCATCATGCAGTTTTCTCAAAAAAAGATATATCTTTTAATTTTAAATTTGATTGCTTAGCTATATTTGAGAAAATTAAAAAGTACCTAGTTACTGCACCTATCATCATTTCACCTCAATGGTCTTTTTTATTTTGTAGTAATGTGTGATATTTGTGACTAAGCAATTGGAGTGATTGTAGGGTAAAGGCTTAAAATTAAATTTCCAGCCATGTACAATGCTAATATAACTCTAAATAATAACCAAATTAACTATACCCCTACTTAGAAAGAATTGTTAGCAATACTTTTTGCCTTCAATAAGTTTAGAACTTATTTAATAGGCACCCAAGTAATTATTTGTACTAATCACTCAGCCATTAAATACAAATTAATCAAGAAAGATGCTAAACCAAGATTAATTAAGTAGATTTTACTACTACAAGAATTTGATGTAAAGATTCATGATAAGAAAAGATCTAAAAATCACACAGACAATCATCTATCTATATTACACAGGGAAGATTTTGATCACAAAAATAGTTATATTAACAATTTTTTTCTTAACAAAATTTATTTTCACTATGATCTTTGAATGTGATTTAGTGTGGTGACATTATTAATTTCATTATTTGTGGTGTAATCCACACTAACATGTCCTGCACACAAAGGCACAAATTCATGCTTGATGCTAAATTCAATCTATGGGATTAACCTTATCTATTTAGGAAACATAAAGATTAAATCATTAGGTAGTGTGTCCTTGAAGATAAGATAAAATATATTAATAGTTAGTGTCATAATTCTGAGTAGGAGAGCATTTCAAACTTTTCAAAAGTACTACTAAGATTCTTCAAATTATATTTTATTGGCCTACCCTATTCATGGATATAAATGATTATTTTAAATAATATTATAAATTCTAGAGGGTTGGAAATATTTCTAAAAGAAATGAAATGCACCTTTATTTCATGCTTGAAGTTTAATCTTTTATGTTTGGGGATTAGATTTCACGGGTTTGTTTGTTCAATTCTTTGGGATTCAACATATTTTGACTGTTGCTGATTATGCCACTAACTAGATAAAAAGAATAGAAACCTCTAAAACTGATGCTTAAGTTGTAATTAAGTTTTTAAATAAAAATTATCTTTTAAATTTGGAGTGCCAAATGTTATCATAGGTGATAGGGTAGCTATTTTTGTAACAAAATGATAGAGAATCTAATTTTTAAAATTGGAATTAAGAATAGAATAATAGCTACTTATTATCCACAAACTAGTGCTCAAACATAAATAAATAATTAGGAGATTAAGAAAATTTTAGAGAAAACTATAAGTTCAAATTGGAAAGATTGGTCACTTAGATTTGATGATGCATTATGGACATATATGATTTCTTATAAGACAACAATTGGAATATCTCTCTATAAGCTATTTTTTTGGATAAGCTTATTATTTGCCTCTAGAATTAGAGTATACAGCTTACAAACAAGTAAAAGAAATAGTTAAAAGAAAGTACAAAGAAAACAAAATGAAGAAGAGGCTATTAAAATTGTCATAATGAGATATAATGATGAAGAAATGTTTGGGAATGTCTGCATGGTAGATAACCAGGCATCAATCCAAAAAGAAAAAAAGTAAAGGAAAAGCATATTTACTAGATATTGAAGTTAAGGAAGGTGATAGACCCAATTTGACTCAATGTTTATTAGACTAGTTGAATCTAAAGGATGAACAGATCTCCCAAATGGAGATGGAGATGGAAAAGTTGATGGCCACTATGACCATTTTTCAAAGCACAGAGACTCCATCTATGGCATAAATAGAAACATTTCCTATAAAAATCTGTCCAACATTTGTAGTAAATAGAAAGAAGTAGTCAAAGAAAATGAAGATAAAGTAGCTAAACTAGAAATAGAATTAGTTCGTTTGATAGATATAACGTTAAATGGTAGAAAAAAAGGTAAAATAATCCATGGCATAATCTCATGGTACTTCCTTTATTCTAAGGGGTAGACCCTACCCGGTGGAATATGATTTTGTTCCTTATCCTAAAGAATTTTTTCCACCTTTACTCAAGAATTTTGATGGTACAAGTAATCTAAAATAATTTCTTGTATACTTTAGAGCCAATTGTTGCAAAAATTAGATAGATTATATCCTAAGGTAGAGGAACATTAACATGAAGTGTGAGCCACAATTATATAAGAAGCACATTATTGATGTCGTCCTAAATAATATATATGGTCTAGTAGCCTTTTTATTTAAAGGGTTTTCCATAAATACATTTAAGTAGTTTTTAAGTAAAGATTCCAATCTCTAGGAAGAAGCTTCCTAGTTATCATACTTAAAAGACCTGTCTCCAGTAGAAATAAAGAAATCAAAACCTTAGAAGGTCTTAGAGATGAAATCCAGATCAGTGTCTACAGTTGCCAGGGGTAAAGAGGTAATGAAAATTCAAGTAGAAAATCCACTTCCTCATTTCCAATACCAGTAGTATAGTAAATCTCATGATGTAACTCAAGCTCATTCCAACCTAACTCCAAAAGAGAGCAATGCGAAGTTTGATGCACTAATTAATAAAAAATTTTCATTTAAAAGTGAAGCAATTAATATAATTATTATCAAGAATCTTTTGAAGAAATATGTGTTGTATACACACTCCCAATATCTCCTCCCTGAGAGGGCTTTTTAAATTCAAAATAAATTATAAACACTAACTAAAGCTAAATTTTAAATCCTTTTCATCATCAATTCAATAAATCAAATATAAACTCAAATCTTAATCAAATATTTATAAATTTAAAAAATCTAGTCTCCACTTTGATTAAAAGTTTTCTGAGGACTTATCTTGAGATGTAATTAGCTATAGAGGCTTATCTCTATATGGAGTCTAAAACTCATTAAAAGAAATAAACCCTGCTTTAGTTCTCTAATGTTGGGAAAAATCTTTTGATGTAGACTAAAGCTTTATTCAATGGTTAGTTTCATTTTTGAAATGATAAGTGAATGTTACTTTTATCTATCGAGATGAATTTTGCGTTCTCTATGTTGTGATTGATTTTGGAAGTAAATATTGTTTCCCCTTTTAAATTGATAGTGAAACATTAGTCTATCTTTCGTGATAGTATAGTATTAGTTATGTATATTTGATTAAAGAAACATAAAGCAAATCAATGTCAACAATTTATTTGTCCACTATAATGTCTAGCCCCACTTCTATACTTCTAAAGAAATTTATTCGAATCATAATACACAAATAAAGCTTATAGGTAGATTGAAAGGTTTACTAAATGTGTATTTCCATTAATTCAAAAAATTTAGTAAACTTGAGTAAGTTAGTCGAAATTTTCACTTACAGTATTAGAAGTTTAATTTAGAGGGTATATTAATTAAGAATGATGGAATAAGAAGCTATAAATTATTTTATTAGAAAATCTTCCAACTTATGTACTTTATTAATAATTAGATTATTAATTTTATATATATTTAAAAAAATTCTATTCATGGAAAAGATATTTTATCCTAATGCGGTATAAATTACATGAGGAAAAATAATGTCTTAATATTTGGTGGAATTTCATATTAAAAATATTGCTAAGTTAAAATTAAATCTATTATGATTATTATGCTTTAATTTCTTATATTTTTATGTAGGAAATATCATAGGAATTATGAAAATCAAACTAGCATCACATAGCCATATAGTAAGAGCTATGTTATAATGCCAAAGAGTTAGCACCACAGTGCCATAATTTCCCATAACATCGTAGTGCCACCAGTGTAGCACCACTGTAGAGAGGTCTCAAAAAATTGTTGGCCATCTTAATATTGAAGTGCTTTCCAAGAAGCATCGTAATGCCCGATCGAGCACAACAACACTAAATCGCTCAGTGCTAGGGTAGGAGATGGTTGAACTTGTGAACCGACGATATGATTGGTGAACAGTCATGTCAGACGAATAGCAACGCAAAGCCCTCAAGCCAATGTCGTATGCTGGTTTAGTTATTTTGTAATGTTATAAATATAGCCTTAGTGTTCCTGTTAGAGGTTTCATAGCTAGGAGAGATATGTGTGTATTTGTGTGTGTGAGTGTGAGAGGCTACTTCTGGTGGGCGATTAGCTTTAGTGTACTTGATTTGAGTCTTGTACTTATATGGATTAAAGGGAGGAGTAAAAAAAAGTCTGTACTACTGATTCAGGTCATTTTTATCCTTTAATCTATAGTTTGTATTTAATTTTATTAAGTGAAATGAAAATATTTTTGATGTTTAATTGTATCCCCATGTGTGGTTAAACTCATTTATTTGAATCTATGATTATTTAAGAACCAAATATTTTATAGAAGGTGTTTTTTTTATTTTATCAATTCGTTAAACATTATTTTTAATTACTCTAAGCTTCATTTAGTTTATGTATAAGTCGTGCATAGACTTAAAACCTTGTTTTATCTAGAGCCTTGATGGAGGAGTATAAAAATAATTAGAGATTTTAAAGCATAATTCTTCCATACATAAACATATGGTAGTTAGGGTTATGGGAGCTTAAGAGGATAGTAAAACAATAGTTGGGAGGCTTCCTAGCTAATAGTCGAGCGAGCTCAATAGAGATGAGTAGTACTTATGGTTTGATTCACAATAACATTAGGATGAAACCACTCTTATGAAAGCATGTGTTTTTAAATATCAAAACTTCAGAGCTTTTAAAATTAGTGAATTTATCTTTTGCAACTATAATTTTTACTTTGAATAGCCTAACATCTTGTGAATCAATTAACTAGATAAATTGAGTTATTTTATTAAGCAATACTTAATTTAATTTAGGGAAAATTCAATCCTCTTGGGAATGAGATACTATTCTCAAGAATATTTTACTTTACTCGACATGCATACTTATGTTAAAAAGGAGTTTTACTTGGAATAGAGTACCTTATAATTTAAAGAACAAAGTAGTGTTGGAAAAGTGCTTGTCACCTTTTCGTACAAAGTTTGACTAAATATGATCTATGTTATTCAAACTGTACGGTTGTGATCGTACAATATAATATAAATCCCAATTTTTCCCCTTGATTTCTATTTTTAAAATAGGTAATTCATAATATAAGGTTTTAAGTTTTATACTATACGAAGTGGTTTGTCTAGTATGAACAATTCAAATTTTAAATTTACCTATTTTTAAACATTTTAGGAATTGAATTTGAATAATTAATCATCTAGCACGATCAACATCATACTGTATTATTAGTTATGCAAATTTTAATTTCAATTTTTTATTAATTAATTTAACTTGATTTATTGAATTTACTGAATTGTCATTCTTATAATACACTAAGAAGAAAACCATACAGTATGATTAGGTCGTATAATCAAATACTTTAACTAACTCTATTTGATATTATCCTTTCACTTATGTGTGTGTGTGTTATTGTTCAACCCATATCATTCCTAATATATAAAAGACTTAAGAAAGCTAAAAAATACACTTTACAAGTTGATACACACACTTTGTTTCTTGGTCTTCATGATGCTGACAACTTGTTTTGGTGATTAGTATTTTTTTTTGTTTCAACAAGTCCTTTTTTCTTAATCCTTTACTTTTGAGCTTCTTATAATGTTAGATTGAGAACAAGTTTTCAACACATATAGCTTGATTTCTGATTAATATAACAAATAATATTGGTAATCATCAAAACCCTTGTGTAAATAAGGCTCAAAGGGTTTAATAGTAGATACAAAAGAACCATCAGTGGACAAGAGGATGATTACAAGTTGACATTGGCAATAAGGTAGTGATGATATCTTTGATGACGACAAATAGTTGATTGTTTTATGGTGATGACAACAATTTATATCATTCCAGATAAACATCACTTGCCTTGAATAATCATTCAATGATATCTTAAAGATATAATTATAGGTAGATGAAGCTCAGATAATCTAGTGTGAAGTCTTGATCATGGATCCAATAATTATCTTAATGGTTAGATACCAGTCCTACCATAATGGATGATTGTTAATTCGAACCTACACTAGTTAGAAGTGATTGTTTCCAACCATAACTCAATATAATTCATTCCAAAGAAGTAAAAGATTATTTATAAATTTCCAAATATATTTATCATAAGAGAGCTTCAAGTGATATTTTGAATTATAATGAAAATGAGAGAGGGTTTATTTGTAGGGGTGGAGCAAGAAATATTTCTTAGTGGGGGCACACATTAGCAGACATAAAAATATTCTCAATGTATTTCATCCATACTTAATATAAGCATTTGAAGTTTATTTATAAAGATGGGTCATATAAGAACAACTTCTAATAGGCAATAAAGATTTTTAAAAAATATTATTTATTTTGCAGGCTTATGATTATCTAACATGAGAACTCATTCATTTATTTTATGGAATATTAAAAAAGATTTACATCCAACCAAATAATTTTTTATATTTCTAAACTTAATATATTGATATTATTTTATATTTCTTAAACGCACACACACACACACACGCACACACACACATGCATACACATGCACACACACACAAACACATATATATATATATATATATATATATCATAGCAGCTTACTATATTCATTGAACATTGACTCTCAGTATCCATAAGAGACTACATATTTCATTTGCTAACTAGCTCACATTGGTTGAAAGGGCTGTTGTAGTGTTCATCGTATATTGCATAGCGTGTTTGCATGATGCTTTATTATTTGTAGGCAAGCCACATTCATAATTATTTTGGTATTTAATTGGCATGTAAGGTGCCAAGCGCATGGCAAGTCACCTTACTATTATTCATGGATGCTTGCATTCACTTGTGAGTAGAGCATCGTATGCATGATGATTTTTTGTTTATCCTTGTAAGGGGCCTATCATACTCACCATTCGTCCATTGTGGTAATATTACAAGAGAATTAGTGTTGATTAATATGTTGTTGATAGTGGGTAAGATATTTCTTCATGGTAGCCCTTTTTCCTTGCTTATTGATGTGCTTCATTCTTCATACATGTATTGGCTGCACAACTCTTATCGCCACCCTTATGTTTTATGTGTATATGAATTACTAGTTATTTCCAATATTTGAAATTCTATCAACCATGAGTTTCATGTTCATCAATTGGTATTCACTTGAATGCTTTAGTTCATTGATCAACTTTTGTATGCCTTGAGAGTTTGTTCATCATGAGTCTTTTATTTGCTTGCCTTATATTTATTTAAATGCTTTAACTTATTAATTAGCTTTTCATAATTTTCAATTTTAACATGAATTTGTCAAATTAAAGTCTGGTTCCTTGCTGTCCTTCTGAGTTCCAGTCCAAATACAGTCCCCTATTAATTACTCAAGTTTAGGTCATCTGTTAGTGAAAATTTTGGCAGTATCACAGCATCTCCACTGTTTAGGGGAAATTCAAGAATTTGGCCCTTCGCACCATGCTACAAAAAGCGTGTATGGTAGATGTCGAATGACACCGCGGCCTTGAATCCTCAACCTCCACCACAATATAAAGAGCATGTATGGGTCTTCGACGTACCTGTTTGAAAATACAATTTTTTCCCGCAAGCACTAAAGCACATACGGGTACTTAAATTTGTCGTAATAGCGCTATGAAAAGCCTGTACAGGGCCTACTCGCTTTACCGTAAGCATCATACCAGGTTTCCTCCCACCATGCTACGAAGAGCATGTATAAGGGGTCTCCCATCAGGTAGCAAGCACTGAAAAATGAGGTTTGAGTCAAGAATATTTTACCTTTGTGATGTGATGATTGACGGTGATGGCGATGATGTAAATACCCACAACCAAAGATTTTTTTTATTCTTTCCCTCCTTCCCTTCTTTTTAATTTCTTTATGTCCTTAGTTTTCATTCATTATTTTTTTATTATTTTTTTCTCATTTTTTCTTTCATTTTCTTTTACTCATTTTTATAATAATAATCATAATCTTAACAGTAATGTTAATGTTAATAATAATAATAATAATAATAATAATAATAATAATAATAATAATAATAATAATAATAATAATAATAATAATAATAATAATAATAATAATAATGATAATAATAATAATAATAATAATAATAATAATAATAATAATAATATGTAATAGTGATAATAGTAGAGGACTATTAAGAGCAATTGGGGTTGCTATTAGGGAAGATTGAGTGGAGATTAGCAGTGTTCTTTTGCTAGTGGAAGAAAAATGTTAGCTGTGATTGAGGCCGGTTAGAGAAGAGGCGTGTTTGGGAGCTATGACTATTTGAGAGGCTACATCCTGTAGTTAGAGGAGGAGGAGAGGTGTTAAAGATGAATGGGAGAGTATGAGGATTTGCAACTTGCGTGCATGACCTATGTTAGGCTTTTGAGTTTGGAGTAATAGGTTAGGGACTGAGGTTTGTCTGGGTTGTGGCTAGGGCAGAAACGGTGATCAAGTTTGATTCTAGGTTGATTATAGGTTGAGCGGTAGTTGAAGTCAACTATAGGTAGAGAGGAAGGGGGCAACTTTGGTGCTCATGCTTTATGTGAACATAGATGGAAAGAGGAGAGATGGGTCAGGATTGTGAGGTTCTGCTAAAGAAGGGAAAGGATTCGATAGTGGCTTCGATAGTAAGGAAGGAAGTCTCGATAGTGGAAGAAGAACAACTTGAAGACCTTGCTCGGATAGATTTTAATGGCAAGGAAAATTGTCAAGTTGGCACAGGATGTGCAGGAATCGAGTATAAATCTTATGATTTGAACAGAGTCAGTGTCAAACTGCAGTTATCAACATTTTGTAGGATTTATGCCAAATTTTGTGTAGGATGTTAGGTATGAAGGTCAACAAATGTCCCACAATAAATGTTGTATGTGTCTAAAGTCAACTACATTTATTACAACCTATTTAACCTTGTGGATCTCCAATTATTTATTCTGGATGTCACACTGAGGGTTTTCATTTAATAGATCTCCAAAAGCTTGTTTGGATATCACGCTGAAAGTTTTACTTTGATCCCTTAGAGCATTGCTTTATCATTGATGCTAGTAGATAGTGTCGCTACTTTATCTTCTTTTGCCACCATTATCTTAGTTTCTTGCATTTTTATATATTCTCAATATTTTTCATTAATGCAATCATATTTGTATGTAATATTTATGCTATATAATTAAAGGTGTCATTCAACGCTCACTCAAACTTTGCAGGTTCTTCAATTACCTTGACCTAACAGCTTCAGATTCCTATAGTTATTTTTGGCCCAGGAACACCTTCTCTTTTTCTTATCTTTCACTTTACTTATACAGTACTCATTTTATACATATATTGATGCCTCACTACTTTGTGTAGGACCCTACAGGAATAGAATACTAACTAGTTAGCTTCCATGGGAGGCCTTGGATCAGGTATACCTTTTTTTTATAGCTTTACGAACATTTGTATAGTCCTTCCTCCTTCTTTCTACTAATGCTTCTGTTGCTTTGTGCAGGTCCTAGAAGTGCAGAGTGCCTGGTCTTTGGAAGGGGCAAAGAGTAGCTGTTAACTTCCTCTTCAGACATAGTTTTAGGAGATAGACTTCAGTCCTCTATGAAGGATAATGTACTCTTTCTTTTTCTGTAGGCTAGTGCAAGCTTATAAAAGATACAATTTACAAATTTGTATATATAAAATTTGAATCAATAAAATAAATTGATTTTATTATTTTAGTTGTTTGTGAGTTCTTTTCTTTATTCCATGGTGATTTTTATGGTTATTGCACTCACGACTTTAGATGTTTTTTGATGTTAATAGTTTCACTTTTTCCACAGCTTTAACTTGCGTTTTGATATTTTGATTCCTTATGTCCTGTCCTTTATGTGGCAGACATTGGTGAAGAATTACCTAATTTGTCTACATTGACTTGTAAGGAGGTTTTTGTACCTTTTGACCTTTGCTTCTTGCTCTGGCGTACTTGACGAAGGAATAGATGTTGGTGACCTAAGCCCTTAAGGATTATAATAGGTCAATGGAGATAGGTCATTTTTCCAAATCTTTGTGTATAACATACTTGTTGATGATAGATATCCTTTTAGTTCATCCTTAGGCATTATGTGAATGTTGGGATAACTTCTTTGGTCATTTGTTTTATGCTTTCGCAAACTTGTTGAAGAATCTATAGGTTTCAAGTTTAATTGATAGTGCTGAATGTAAGTAATGCTTTGACCCTTAACCAGTCAAGAAGACTTCAATCTTAGTCACTTGAGTTCATCAGACTAGGTGAGGTAGGATTTAACAACTCTTGTCATCTGATTGCTGATATGGGATTTTCTTTTCTATGGCTTTTCTTATGACGTGTTGAGTAGATGGAGATGCTAGTGACTCAGCCACATCGAGGTTTGTTGAGTCTAACCTCATACGTTCATTCAGGCCTTAGATTTGAGTAATAGGAAATGCGCTCCTTAATGTGCATATGCTATATGCAAATAGAGATGGATAGAGCAGAGAGGGGTTGGGATTGTGAGGTGCTGTCGAAGAGGGGAAGCAATTCAGCAGTGGCTTCGGTATTAAGGAAGGAAGTTGAGAGAGTGGAAGAAGCAGAACATGAAGGCCTTTGCTCGGTTGGCTTATAACGATGAGGCAAAGTGTCGAGTTCACACAAGATTTGAGTAGGTATCAAGCATAAATCTTGCAATGTGAATAGCATTGGTTCCGAACCGCAGATACGAGCATTGCGGGGTTTATGCCAAATTTTTAGTAGGATTTCAAGTACGGAGGTAAATAATTTTTCAACATGCCATGAGATTAATGTCTTTCTAAGGAAAGCACATTAGCCTGTGGTTTACTTAGGCTTTATTTGGGACAGATTGTTTACAACTTTCTAAAACAACATTTTAGAACAAAAATGTATGATCCAAAATATATTTGTACATAAAAGTTGCTTTGGAAATTAATAGGAAAGCTATCCCAAATGAAGCCTTATAATCAATCAGATCACCCACCTAATCTAAATTAGTATAAGAATGCTGTGTAGGAGGAGAGTACATTGGTAATCCAAAATTAATGGTGCATTTGATGTAATGCAGCAAGCGTTTGAGAAGTTGGAATGAAATTGTAATGAATGATGCATAAACTGGCAGTTTGTTAACAGCATGTGAAATGCCTGGTTAGGTATTGTAACGAACCAAACATATGATGATATTGTTATGGATTTGAATAAACATTTTTTGCTGAAGCATAAAAAAAATCTAAAAATATTAGATTATTAATTAATGTTTTGCATAACAATTTCATGATTAATTTAATGGATAATTGCAACCGTCAAACTTGCCAATTGATTACAAGTTTTCAACTGAAGGTTGCGTAGAACTTTTCAATTAATTATATAAGAGTTATTTTTAAACCCAGGTATAGGATCAGTTGGTCACCTACTTGAATATTTGGGTAATATATGAAGTCAAACAGTAGTCAATTGATTTATTTGCTGAGTTCCTTTTGCATGAAGCTGGCTGACTTTGCAAGGTTTTGGTAGCTGGCCAAGCGACACCAACATGGTTAAAAATTTGACGCAATTGAGCTTGATGTGGCTATTTAGCTAAGCTATTTGCTATTATTGAAAGATAAATGGACACTTGCTTAGATTATGGCTGCTTGATTACGTAAACAACAAAAAAAAAAATTAGTGTGGGACAATGTAACTTCAAGAGTTTTTATTGGATGAGTCCAATTTGTGGATGGAAATCCGGAGGCCGATATAAGGGTGTTATTTACTTAAGATAATTTATGTAAAAATATTTTAATTAAGCTTTAATTATGATGATTTTAAAATTTTAATTTATTTTACAGAAATATAATATATAATTAATCAGTTAATATCACGTCATATTAAGTTTATAGTGAACCTAAATTTTTAAAATCTATTATAATAAAATTTAATACTATGTTTGTACTATAAGAATAGTAATAGAGTGCTTCTTGTGAAAAAGATTGATAGGCCATATAAAATGGCATTGATTAAGCGCCAATATCTGAATTAAAATATGTAAAATTAAAGTCGGGAACATCCGAACTCCGATTTTAGCAAATTACCAAACGTGGTCTAATCCGAGTCAAAATGGGTCCAAACCAATAGTAACAAACCAATAAGCCTTGGAAATTAACTAATGAAATGATTAACAATCTTCTAAAAGAAATAGTGCTAAGTTTTATTTCTTTTTATTTATATAGATATATGCTTTTTTTATTTTTAAATTTTAGCGCAATGAAAAATTTTAAGACTAATTTAAAGTAAATGTAAAAACAAACTTATGTACGGTTGCAAGCATAATATGATCAAATCACAACACTCAATAAAAATGCTTGCCAAAAATAAAATGCAAGAAAATAAAAAAGAAAAGTAAACTGTAATTTTATAGTGGGTTGGTCAAACTCGACCAATATTCACTCCCCAAATATCCTCCTCTTTGGTTAATCTATTAGTAATGCTCATTCTACAATCAGCGAGGCAATGAGGGCAAAGAAGCCTTCTCTTTTCCTCGATGGAGAATGACCTTCACAAAGCTCTTCATCTCGAAAAGTCTAACCATCTTTCTGCTTCCCTAATGATGGAGATGCCGCTTCCTTCTTTCGGTCACAATGAAAGAGATGCCACTCCCACCTTCTCCTCGCAATGGTGGAGATTCTCCTCCCTCCTTCTACTCCTCACAATGCTGGAGATGCTCTCCCCTTTTTTGCACTTCGCAATGATGGAGAGAATGCTACCCTAGCCTCCTTATGTTGTATTGTTGATTGCCCAAAGAATTCTTTCCTGGAGCTCATCTCAAAGGGGTTCACAACCACAACTTGGAATACCCAAGGTCTAGGGTGACAAAGACAACTGTGAGACTCCCTCACACTCCCTTTGACTCCCTCAATTACCTCTCAAACTCACCTTCTCTCTCCCTCTCCCAAGTTGTTTGGACTCTCTCAGAAGAAAGGAGACACTTCTCTGTCTTCGAAGCTCTCTTACATAAGAAAAATATCTTTCGATAATCAACACAACCTCGTAGGCCTTATGTGAAATAATTAAAGTTTGATATTTAAAGTAAAAACAAATTATTAATTTTATATTTTTAATCATATAGTATAATACTATGTTTGTACTATCTGATTGAATCAACTCCCATTTCAAATTATCCTGTATGATATTTAATCGTACAGTACAATTAGTTATATCAAATTAAGTATCACCAAAGACAAACTAGGGTTCACCTAGTGAAGGTTCTAAGAAATCATACTGTATGATTTAGATCGTACAATATATCCTTTAATCAAGATTTGATTTCTAAATCTATGGACAAAATTAAGCAACATTCATTAATAATTATAGAATATGAAATCTTTTGTATAGTATGATTAGATCAAATTTCAAAATTAAAATTACCTAATTTTGGTAACATAGATTCAATGGTGGGATTTTATCTAAATAACTGATCATCCTGTACAATTACATGTGGTATAGTGTGGTTAGTTATATTGTTAATTTATTAATTTTATATAATTAAATATTTAAAATAATTTATAGATTAATAGATCATTGAAAGTTTAAATTATGTATTTTAAACCAATTGATCTACAATGGCACACTAGGAGGCGGGGGGGGGGGGGGGGGGGGGGGGGCAGTGGGGGCGGGGCTGGTTTGGAAGGGGTTTGCTATTTTGAAAAACTTAAGTCCAATTCACGACGAAAAAATTTAAAGGTAGATTTTGTAAAGCAAAAGAGTATAATAAGAAAAATCAAATACCAATTATTTTTCTTTATTTTGTAGAAAAATAAATTTGAAAATATTTTTCTTGTCTTTATTTTTCAAAATTTTGTTTTCTTTTCTAATGACAACCATATCCAAAAAAAACTCAAAGTTCTCAACTTAGATTTGCAAGTAAAATTATAAGAAAGTAAAAGATAGAAATTAAAGTGGAGTAAGAAAACTAAGAATGAGCACACCAAAAATTTATAGTGGTTCGGTCAAACTTTGACCTACAACCACTCCCCTGAGTCCTCCTCTCTGAGTATTATACTAAAATATTATTGTCTATTATTTTTCTCTCCTAGCAAGATAGAGAAGCCCATATAAAAGATCTTCCACAAACCAAGTACGGTAGAATAGCTAAATCTCTTTTACCAATGGTATAGCGGTGTAGCCGAATCTCTTTCACCAATGGTATGGTGGAGTTGTCGGTAGCCCTTTGACTGCAATAAGTTCTTGCCAAATTTTTCCTCAGGTAAAGCTTTGACTCATGAAGGAGAACATGGATGTTGGCCATAGCAATCATGTGTAGCCTCTCTCTCTCCCTATCTCTCACTCCCTTTTTCTCACAAGGCTATTCTCCCTCACATAACTTCACTTCTTTCTCCCCATTACTCAAAACCTCTCTTCAAACTCTCTCTCCCTTTTAGAAGACTCAAGCTTTATGACTATTAAAGACTTCTCTAAATGAAATAATAGTTATTTAAATAGTAAGTGTTGACCTCATTTTTGTATGAGGTCATTAGGACCAATCCCAGCCCTAGATTTCAATCCAGATCTTAGACTAATCTAGCCTTAATCCTATCCATCTATCTACAATCATCTAATTGATTGTGAGTGATGAGACTAATTCAAATTAAGATAAGAAAATCCAAAACCCAGCTAAAACCCAGATTTCTAAAATCAAAATCCAAGGTTCAAAGGCCCTGTCCCAAAAACCTTTTCCAATGATTTTTTAAATACTTCAAACCCTAGTCAAATGACCCCTGATTCATGATCTATCAATTGCATATTGATTAAGCATGACCCTAGGGTCTACCCTCCAAATTTGAGCTCATTTTGAGGTCTCAAACCCTAGAAATTAAATTGAATCCCAAAGATTGTAAATCCTTTAAATATTTATGGCATATGCCACTAGACCTGCCACCCAATAGATCTTGAGCTTGGAGCCTTTTCCAAACAATCTAATCATATCTTAAATCTCAATTGTGACCAGTTGAGTAGTAAACTACATTTTGGTGGATTCATTTTGACCCCAAGTTGACTAGAGGTCAAAATAACCAAAAAGCCCCTTAAAGGGCAATTTTGGAGTTTTCTAGAGACTTCAACAAGACCTTTTCAAATCAAGTGCATCCTAATAATCATTAGGAGTACATTGGACTCAAACCCAGACCCTGATCAAGCTTAGTTGATTAGGTCAACCCAAAATGATTAAAATACCCCTTAAGGGTGTGAATAGTCATTTTGAATCAAATGACCTTCTCTTTGGATGGAACCACTTTCATTCAGCTCCAAATGTTAAAATAAACCTGTTGGATCTAATCCTGCCCCCTGGGTCTACCTGGTTGACCAAGTTAACTAGGTTTGACCTAAATGCCATTTGAGGGATTAAGTAGTCATTTTGACCAAATTGAACTCTCTAGATCTTGGGATCACCTCCAACAGACTCAAACCATTATTTTAAATTTGTTGAGCTCAAACTCAACTCCTAGGTCAACTTGGTTGATCAAGTCAACCTAGGTTGACCTAAAGACTTATTAAGGGCCCAAATAAGTGATCTAATGGAGATGATTATTTTGATACCTCAAACCACTTTCAATAGACATAAAATATCATTTCAAACCCATTGAGCTCAAACCAAGGTTCTTGGTCAACCTAGTTGACCAAGTCTACCTAGGTTGACCCAATAGTTCCTTAAGGCCTTAAATGGGTTAACCTAACCCATTTAACCAAGTTAAATCTTTTAAGCTCTCAAATCCACTTAAATGATTGATCTAAAGCTATCCAAAATTATTTGGAGCCAAATCCTAGGAACTTTGACCATAGTCAACCTATATGTGTATTGGTCAAACCACCTTAAACTTCCTTTCACATTTTCAAACTCTAACTCTTAAGCATCAAGCTATTTCCAAATCAACTCAAGACACTCCCCATGCCACCTCACCATCCCATATGGCAAGTTGACTAGTCAAATGGTCAATATGGGCATTTAGAGTGGTCAAAGTTAGTTAAACATTCAACCTATTGGATTTTCATCAACACATGTCCTCCCCATAAATTTTGATGGCTGTGAGGGGAACTTGGCAGCTGCCCAAAGTCTTCCCCCTCAATCAATCATTAGGGATAAGGGGAAAATGCCAAAAGAAACCTCCCTAAGCTCATCATACTCTCATATCTTCCAAAACTTCTAATTATATTAGCTCCAAAACCCATTCAACTGATGATTAATCCTCTCTAGCTATAAGAGAAGCCTCCCTAAGCTTTTCCCAAGTTGATGCAAGCTCTAGAACCCAATTTGAGAAGAGAGAAAGAAAGAAAGAGAGAAAAAGGAGAATTTCAATAGCAGATTTAAATCCAGCCGTTAAAAGTTCTTGGGGTCTTCTACAAAGTTGTAGAAGACTTTTCCATCTTTCCAACAAGCCTAAGAATATCAAAATTCGATGTCTGGATTGTATGATTTTAAGTTAAATGATCAAACCTTAATTTCTCTCAAATCTTAATGCATGAAGCCTTGAAACGCCAAGGGTTGAAAGATTAGGGTATCAAGATCATATGTTTCAAATTTTATGAAAATCTAACGGTTGGATTGAAAGTTATGGGCAATTAAATATTTCAATTCATTTTGAACTAAGTTTTAGCCGGCTAACCTTAGTCATCCAATCGCTCATTCAGGGCGATCAGATGACGCTGATCGCACCACATCATCCCTAAGAACCACGAGTGGTTATTAAAAAAAATTGAATTAAAAATTCAATTAAATGCCCAGAAATTCCAAAATCCTTAGAAATTTAATTTTTCACCAAATTTAGTGTTCTTGGGCTCGTTGAAAAGGTCTTGAGACCTACGATTTATTATAATTAAAATCAAAGTATTTTAACCACTAAATTATGAGTTATTTGTGTTTTTTTCAAAATTCAAAATTTGTAATTTTCTCACAATCCAATGGTTAAATTGATCCCAAATTTTGGTGAAATATTTTTGAGCATCTTAGGCGTTCCCTGCATTTTTCCTAGGACCAAATGCTCAAGGGATTACTGTGGGATGAATTTAGAAAGTAATGGGTCGATTTTGAACCCAAAACTTTAAAAATATATAACTCTCCAACTTTGTGGAATTAGGTTATTTGATTGCTGTGGCATGCTTGCATATGTCCCCGAGTTAGGTGACCGAAATTTCAAACTCATTTGAATACTAGAGACACCTAGAAAAAATAATTAAGGAAAATGTCTAGTTAACTTAGAAAAATTTTAAAAAATTGTACATATATCCAATAAGGGTGAAACTTTCGAACATTAAACTTGTTGAATTTTACACCTTAGGTAAAATTTCACTTGATTTGGAGGTCTTTAGGCCAAAAAATTAACCAAGTTTAAATTCAACTTTTTTAGGACCTAGAAACTTAAAAAAAAGTGTAATAAATAAAAATTAAATTAAAAAATTATAAATAATATATTATACTTACCAAAACTTGACCCTCTATTTAGGAAAAATAAAAGCCTCATCACTGAACCTTTAGTTTAACTTTAATTTAAATTTTAGTAAAAATTAATAATTAATTAAATAAGATAATTAAAAATTTATAAAAATCCCAAATAAATTTTTAAACACCTAAAAACACTCCCATGGGTCATCCCTTACCTTTGAGAGTGATTCCATGTAGTTTAGAATAAGTTTGGATCAAAATAATCAAAACCTCCATAATTAAGTAATTTAAAAAAATCAATTAGTTAACCAAATTTTAAAAAATCATAACTTATTGTAGAAATCTCCAAATTGAGCAAACTCAAAGGAATTAAACTCCATATAAAGCATAATATTTATTAAAAATATCAAACCATTATGAATCACTTAAAAATTAAAAAAAAAGACAACTTTCAAGTTAACTTTAAGTTAAAATTTCAACTAAAAAATTTTAAAAATTCATAACTAAATGGAGAAAAATCCAACAAACTTACAGTCTGATTGCTCATCCTAGGGTCTAATATTTATTAAAAATACTAAATTTCTAGAAATCACCTTTAATCTAAAAGTCAAAATTTGACCCTTTATTTTAATAAATAAAATAATAAAAATTCAAAAATTCAATAATCAACCAAAATCTCAAAAATTATTTATTCGATTAATAAAATTAATCAATCAACCCTTTAATGTACAACAACCACTCCAAAGATGAAGTTTTTAGGATGGACTACTACAGGCTACGAGGCTACATGTTCTAAGGAGGCTAGGTTCCTTGAACCTGGTGACCCAACGCCACTTATGAATTCAATGGAGAATAAAAATTTAAATCAACTCATTATTAATTATTTAACCAAATTAAAATCTTTACTCCAATTACATCAACAAGATTTTTAGGATGGACTACTCTGGGCTGTGGGGCTACGTGCCCTAAGGAGGCTTGGTTCCTCGAGCCTGATGGCACACGCCATGAACTAGTTGATGGAAAATTTAAATTAATCTAATTCTTAAAATTAGTAACCAATCAAATTAATTAAATTATATTAATCCTTTAATTTATAACTAATTAAATTTATTTAAGTAATTAACTATTAAAATGCATCTTAAAATAAACCTTAACACATTAATATTTGAATTCTAATCAAATTTACCCTTTAACCTTCAACAAATTCAAACATTAGACAACTTTAATCAGTTACCCGATATAGGACATATCCAAACCACACATCCTACCTCACACACTTTAGATGATTTACTAGGGCACCACTTCCAGATCAAGGTTAGGCCGGTGTTTACTTTTCTTTTGTGTGCCAGGTTTTTCGAGTTTTCACAACATGATGGTTATTAAAATTGCATGATTGTTGTGATTGTTTATTTAATATTTGCACTCTGTGATGTGATTGATTATGCGTCAGATTTAACCTTAGGATAGGGGCAATTTAAATGTTGATTCAATCTTATGCAGGTGGCTATGCTCATATAGGGCATTTAAAATAAAAGGGGGTAAAATCATAAATATTAAATTGCTATAGGTACTACTTATGTGATAGGTCCCCCTTTTAAAATTAAAAGGGTATGGCCAAGTGTGACTGGTTTTAGCATTTTAATTTTAATATATAACTATTTGAGATACGATTTCAAATTATAATTGCATTAGATAACCCTGCAGGTGTCGAATCTAGATTTTAATTTTTTATCAAATGTAATTCAAATCTATTGAGTTGTAATTCAAAGTGACATTTAAGAGGGGATACATTAATATCTAACTTAGACTCCAAAGAGGAGAGAACATCCCTTAAGGGAGAGTTCTCCTCCATTTGGTAGATAAAGTTAAGATAATTTTTAAATATCTAAAGGAAAAAGATAACACCCCTTTTGAGGGGGAGTTTCTTTTCATTTAGATATTCGGACCTGAAGAATCCAAGGATCCTACAAAAGGACGAACAAGTGAAGATTGAGAAGAATCCCATTCTTAAATTCACTTTAGTCTTACGAGTAGAATCCGGGTTATTGTTAGTGGTACCCGGCCAATTTATTTTCTGTAGACCATGCGTTGTAATATTAAGTGGCACTTACCACATTGACTTTCAATTTAAACATTAATTTAATTAATTTGATAAATGATTGATGTGTTGATTGCAATATAGGATTGTATGCTTTTAGTAGTTTTTTGGCAATTTTGTACTTTGATCTTTGATTTTGCCTGGAACCCAATCGGAGGCTCACGAGGGATTGCTAAAACTTTTTCTATTTTAATTTAATTAAAACTTTAAAGGAAATGTAGAAACTCTAATGTTTTTTAAGAAGTAAGCCCGGGAATTCTCGGAGTTTGTATTACATTTTGTTGCACTTTCCTTCCTTTGTTAGACACCTCCCCGCCTGCAGGTTTTGGCAGACCACATGGCCTATAAGGGTGTAGATCTGTCAAGGGGAATCTGTGCAATCTCTAGAGAAAAACTTATTTTTAAAGCCTTTTTAAAATTACTTCATATTTGATTTAAGTAATTATTGAGTCAACTAGCATATACTACATTACAAATAAAATAAAATAAGTGAAATATTTAATTACATTTACTTTAAGCTTCATACTACCTAACATAAGTCAAAGGGCCAATTAAGGACTGCTCTAGATGTCAGGCCTATTCTAAAAAACTTAACTTAATCAAATGTCCTTACCACTCTAACAAAAAAGATTGGACTCATTATTTTGAAGCATTTAGGAGATAGCTGGCTCCCCAATCTAGTCTGGGGTAAGTCCAGATCCTGCATTGCATTAGCTAGGTTCGGGTGACAAATTTTTAGTACCCAATTTAGACTTAGGTTTTGAGGCAGGCTCAGGCTATATGACCTCAACCTTTGGGAATACAATTTCAATTTTCTAATAAAATTGATAATTCAAACTAAAATCTCTTTCAATTCAAATTCATGCCCAACATTTAGAATAGGCTGGGGCGTTTCTGAAATACTTTAGAATCCTCAAGCACCTCCAACCATTTCTCCCTTGACCTCCAAAAATAAGTGCTCTCCTTGATCTAATCCCAGTTGAATTTTTAACCTTATCTCCTTGACATCAAACTTTGAAATCTTAAAATAAAATTTCTATAGCTATTTTAATCAAGATTATTCATTGGAGATTTCAGTTTCCTATGATGTAATTAACAACGAGGGCTTATGCTCGTAGGAGATTTAGAAACCCAGATTAATTTTTCAAAACCAAATCAATTTTTCAAAACTCGAATTAATTATCTTTGGGAAAATTTAAGTCAAAACAAATAATTATTATCTTCATTTTCAAATAATCAATAATGACTGATATCTTCTTCCCTCAGGAAGATATATTAATTTTTGTTGTAACTTTGATTATAAAATTAATGATAACTTATCTAAATTATCATAGTTAAATACCTGAGTGAACAATTATTTTGACTCTCTAGGGTCATATGTAGTTCTTACTCGAATTTGACTGCAGTAATCCTGATGAAATTTTAATCCTGTAAATTGAACCCATTAAGGAATGGTATGCTAATCTCCTGAGATGATATATCGTTCATAATGATGCGTTCAATTTCAAATTAAAATTTAAGAAATTAAATCACCCAAAGATAATTAATCATTTAAAAAACAACAATACTTTTTAATCAAACAGTAAGGCTCCAAGAAAAACCCTAATTTTTTATTCTAATGTTACTATTTGTACATTATCATATGAAAATTATACAGTATGACTAATTCACTTTGTCAAAGATCATCCAATATGATTAAACATTGTATAGTACAATCGATTCAAATCAAATATTTAATTGTACTGGATGAACAAATTTTTTCCAAATAGTCCAAAAGTTGTTCGTATAGTATGAATTTCAGATCTTACTTGATGAACCAAATATCATCAAGAGACTCCTCGGGTGAGTTGTACAGTACGATCAATGATCGTATAGTATGATTAATAATTAAGTAAGATCCAATTAACATAATTTATTTATTTGATTAAAATACCTAATTAGTCAAAAAATTAATCAATTGTACAAAATGAATTAATTTGTGTAGTATGAATAGTTCAAATTTTAAAATTCAAATTTACCTATTTTAGGTAAGTTAGATTTGATGACAGGGTTTTTGGTTATAGTTGATCATCCAGTACCATGTGGTATTTATACTATATGATTAGTTATATTTATTTTTTAAATAAAATATTTTAATTAATTTCTATTTCAACATATTGTATGGTACAATCAAGGTCATGTAGTATGATTTTCACAAAAATTAAAATATTTTCATTTTCACTCCCCCTGTGAGCATGTGTGCATGGTTGTAAGCTAGTATACACCTTTTATAATATTATTACTTAAAAATAGATAAAGAATATGTACTCTTGCAGAAATAAATCCTATACTGCCTAATCTTGAGCTCTAATCTTTTAGCAGTGCTTGGTATATGATGAACCTAAAATGTTATTACAAAAATAAATAAATACAATTGTAATAAGTATGAGAAATTATGTAAAATCCAATAATATTTGTAATAATGACAAGATAGGCTTGGGCTCCCAAATTATAATAATCTCACTTTTTTTATGATGATAAATATTATTGGTGAAATTATAAGTTAATTATATTTTCTCCTAAGTTCTCCCCCTTACTAAGTGATTTCTTTAAAATCATAAGGAGATATTTTCATAATAACATGGAAAGAATGAAGGGAAAAGTTTTTTTCAACACACAAAAAGCCGGTCACAAACTGCACTAATGATTAAAAAGATTATAAACAAATAATGTCCTACTACCCCTTTTAACATCACCAATACGAGAGATAATATGACTAAATTTTATAAGAAATATACACTATAAGGCAAAAAGCATAAAAAGTACAAACAAACTTTAAAGAATAAACAAACTACAAGCATAAAATACTGCTACTCATAGGATGGTCCTTGATCAGATGGTGGTAGTTGTGGTGGTGGCAGCTGAAAATATTGGTGGAGCATAAAAAAATGTTTGCTAAACCACTAGCGATCCTCCTAGTGTGGCAATTCAAAGTACTCCTAGTGCTTTGTAGACTGCTTGATATGAAAATCAACATTCAACTCTAGTCGAGTAAAATGCTCAGTCCAAACATTCTGCAGATAGTTATATTTGAGATGAGGGTTATCCTATGGTGGTGTTCCCCTACTTCTTTATCTTCTTTTGACTAAAAAAAAGTCCGCAGGAGCCCTACGATGCTCACTATAGATAATATGTAAGGAGTGATCGGTGAAGAATGTTGGAATATGGTCTAGTTGTGCAGGATAGGTTAGGTTATATTTTGTTTCTATGATGCATCCAATGATGTGTTGTAAGGTTAGATTTTACTTTTGTCAGGCTCACAGATTCTTAATGTATGTGAGGTTTTTAATACATCAAAGGTTTAACTCACATGCTTTGAATTTGGTGTTGGACATGTAGTTGTAGGTGACTAGGGATAGAAGAAAAGTGATGTTAATATGATCTCCAACTTTTGGTATGATGTTGTTCCAAAGAATGTGCTGAATGACACGGGTGTTGAGTAGCAAGGAACTCACTAACGGTTGGTGATAAGGTGTCGGAGAGTTTCTAATAAGAGCGTTGACTTGGGTCTTGTTGTTATTTAAAGACCTAAAGATAAAATGGGGAGAAAGATAAGTATTAGAAAGGTGAAGAAGATCATGAAGGTCATCAAAGTTAACGGTGACTTGGGATTGACAGACACATGATTGGAATGCATTATGGTCTACAGTGACACAAAGATTTCAAAGAAACTCTACTAATAGTTTGGTGTGTTAGAGAAAGGCAAGACAGATGACAAACTAGAGTGTGGAGGTAGCAAATAATTTGAGTACCAAGTATGAGAGAGCTTCTTGATTTTTGAATCGATGAGGGAGGCTCCTTTATATCAAGTATAGGCATCTTAAGCTTTATTGCATTAGAATATCGAGTCCACCCATTAGTGGAGATTTGCATGGCCTCACATTACTGGAGCCATAGAGGGGTAAGTAAATGAGTAGAGTTAGAGAGGACAAAGGAATTTGAGGTTGAAGGTATGAATCAAATAGCTTTTTTTCCCTCCATTTATCGATTGGGTAGATTGTACAATACGATCAAGACCATCTAAAATGTCTCTTAAAGAATGTATAGTTAATGGTTAGATTGCATAGTATGATTGTGTATTATACAGTATGATTAGTCTATAATTCATCATCCCGATGAATCATTGTTACGACTATTGACCAAAAGGTATCATACAATATGATGAGAAATTCATAAAGTTTGATCAATCATAATAAAGCATCCATAATAGTTAATGTGATAATAATTGAGCCCAATAGTTAAATCTTATGTAGATGGTGTAATACGATGACTATATTGTACAGTATGATGTGAATAAAATTTTTGGATTTTTTATGTGATGATCAAAAAAAGTTTTACATGCTAAGAATATGCACAAATAGTCACCATTTAAAACATAGGAAAACAATTTTGATGAACAAAACAAAATATATGAACATAAAATAAACAAACACACAAAATTTAAAGCAAGTAAATAAGCTTAAATCAATTAAACCCCAACCCCAATATCTTTGAATGATTATCAAAGACACCTAGCCTAGTTCCTAGCATGTTGAATGTGTCATAATTGAGGAGTTTTGTAAATATATGTACTAATTGATATTCAGTGCTTACAACATGTAATTCTATGTCTCCCTATACTACATGATTCCTAATAAAATGATGTTTAATATCAATGTACTTTATGCGGGAATGTTGAATTAAATTTTTAGAAATATAAATTGCACTAGTGTTATTGCACATGATAAAGATAGTGCCTACAAAAAGTTCAAGGTTAAAGATTTATTTCCTTAGCTATAAGAATTAAGCAACAAAACCCCCTACAGCTATGCACTATGCTTTAGGCGGTGGATAAGACTATATAATTATATTTTTTACTTGACCTTGAAACTTAGGATTGCCCAATGAATTGATAAGTGCCAGAAGTTCTTTTCATGTCTACTCTATACCCTTTAAAATTTGAATTTGAATATCCTATAATTTCAAAGGTGGTGCTATGTCTAGGACACTAGATGCCTAAGTTTTGGGTGTCAATAAGATATCTAAGAATTCTCTTTATGGCAGTCATATGGAATTTCTTTTGGATCAGCTTAAAATGAAGCACATAGACACACACTAAATATAGTATTAGGTCTACTAGAAGTCAAATATAGTAATGATCCTTTGATCCCTCTATATATGTTCTGATTTACTAACTTTCATCTAATTCCTTATCTAGTTAGATGGTTGAGCTCATTGGTGTACATATACTCTTAGAACATTCCATATCAAATTTTTTAAAGATCTCCTTAATATATTTAGTCTGACCAAGGAAGGTACCAACATCTCTTTGCTTAACACTAAATCCAAGAAAAAAACTCATCTCTCCCATCATAATAATCTCAAATTCATTACTCATATTAGCTGGAAATTCATTGTAAAGGTTTTTGTTTGTAGATCTAAAAAGTATATTATTAACATAGATTTGAATTATGAGTATATCATCTCTTGTTTTCTTAAAGAATAAGGTCATGTCTATATTACCCTAAATAAATGATTTTTTTAGGAGAACTGTGCTAAGTCTCTCATGCCATACCTTAGGTGCCTTTTACAATCCATATAAAGATTTCTTCAATCTGTATACTGTTGGATGACTATGGCACCCTAAGAGGGGGGATGAATTTGGGTTCTTAAAAATTTTATTAAAAGAAGGAAATTAAAATAATTTTAAAGCTATTTTGCAAAGAATAAATAATAACACAATTTATATGAAAATGATAAAGAAAAATTGATGCTAGAAAGGAAAATAGGAGGTATAATATTTTTACGTGGTTCGGCCCAGATTCCAATCAGACCTACGTCCATGCTAGCCAACTCTCAGGCTAGAATTCACTAATCCCAGGTTTGCCTTGCAAACCTGAATTCTTTTAACCAAAGAAGTTCTTTACAATCTAAGTACTCTCCTACATGGGCGAGTACAACCCAATCTAATTACAATTTAAACTTCACTAAGTCAAATGGCTTAGATCAAGAAAAAGAAAATTACAATTTGATATAAATAATACAAGCTCAAATTATCTTGCAATAAAATGACCCAAATATATGAGGTGATCTTACAATTTAATTTTAATCGCCTCACTATTTGCAAATGAATTAAAATTTACTCACTTTAAGATAGGTTTATATTTTAATAAAAATATGAATAATATTTTAAAAGAAAATATTTTTCTTGCTGACTTAAACTATAACTCTTCAACTCATATAATACTTTTAAAAAATTAATTAGATTTGAAATGTAAATCTATGCCACAAAATAGAAAATAAAAATACTTTCTTTGTTATCTTTATAGATTTAAAAGATTTAACATAGAAAATTTAATATAGCATTCTCAACTAGTATTTCACCAAATAATAAATATTTTCAAGAAAAAATATATGGTGAAAACTAAAATAACATAAAGTAAAAATTTAGAAAAAGGAATCAAACTCAAGAACTCCAAGAGACGTTATAGAATTTAGTGCGTTGAAGCTTTCCAACCAAGAATTTGATCTCACAAATGAAAAGAGCTCTTGGAATTAAAATCAAAGTTTCTCCTCTCAATATTGAGCATGTAAGGAAGGGAAAATAAATGGAGAAAATGTTGGAGTTTCTCTTAAATAACACTAATCTGAAGAGGAAGAGGGGTATTTAAAGGGAAAGGGTAAGTAAAGCCAAATTTAAATAACTATTAATCTAATAGTAATTTATGATCTAAAAATATTATAGTAAATAAAGAATTCAATTAAATTAAAGAAATTTAAGTTTCAAATGGCTATAAAATGGCTAGTCACATGGAGAAGTCAAAAAGTCTTCATAAACATCCAAAATAAGGCAAAAACGGCTACCTAGCAAATAATAATAAAATTGGGTAATGTTTAGAAATTCATTTTAAATTCAATATTACTCCAAATGGCTCATATAACCTATCAATTTATATCGATAGAATCCAAGCCATCTAATAGAATAAAAATCAGATCAAGCTTTCATTAAATAAATACCATATACAATAAAACAAAATCTTATCCATAGTTTCATGTATGTAAAGATACAATAAATATTCATATAATATTATGATGTTATTTAGATAACATTAAGTATACTTCAATAAATTTTTAAGAAATAAGTTTAATTTATAATGAATACGTAATAAATTTTTATCACATAAGCTTATTACATTTAAGTTTTCTGATTAATTGAGTATCTTTTCTTATTTGATAAATTCTATGAAATCAATGAAGAATATACAATTTAATTAAGGAATCTTATAGATTTCTAAATCATGCTTATTATCCTTACTTAATAATATATAAATCATTTTAATAGATATTTAAATTGTGAGCAAATTAAACCATGCAAGTAAATAATAATGGACTACTAACATACTTCTATGAATATAACAAATCTTCAAACTTTCCATCTAGAGTTCTTCCAAGTCAAATTTTGATTGAACTTGAGTTGTGCAATGTAAATCCATATAAGTAATCATCATGCATATCATCAAATCATTACCCCTAAAATACGTAACACACAAATTAGAACATCCAAGCATATATTTGTTATAATCAATATCTTTAGAATAGGTCATGAGCTAGATAATATCATCATATACATGGTTGGAAAAAGAGATTTTTTCAAAACCTGGAGATTATTCTACATAAACATGTTCCTTATTAACCCCATTTAGAAATGAACTCTAAACATCCATCAAATATAATTTAAAGCCTCTAAAGATATAAATGCTAGTAGGACTCTAATAGTTTCTCATTCTGTTGAAGGGATAAAGGTCTCCTCAAAATCACTTCCCCCTTCCTCATTATACCACTTAACTTTTAATCTTACCTTATTTCTATTCACCAATCCAGAGTAATTGGACTTATTTTAAATACTCATTTAGTTGTAACTACACTCTAATCAGAAGGTCTACTAACTAGCTCCCATATATCATTCCTAACAAGTTGATTTAACTCCTCCTACATGGCAAAGATCCATAATTCATCACTAAGATCCTGATATACACTGGGTTATTCTGCTATTGAGATGAAAGTTATATAACTAACTCTTTTCTATGTCCTTGCGTAGTCCTAATCCTTACTATTGGATCTCCTAAGATAAGGTCCTTAGGGTGACTACACGAATATCTCTACTCTCTAGGCAATGACTCCTGAGGTTCTACTCCATCTTCTAGGTCAATGGTATCTATTGTAGGGGTAATTTCTACCTCATCATCATTATTTATTCTAGGCTCAACTAATCTAACAGACTCGCCAAAATCAAATGGGTGGATTCCTCTACTTCTAACTCAACCTATTAATGATCCTATAAACCTTACTGCAGAATAACCTAAGAAGACTCATTTATCATTCTTAGAATTAAACTTCCCTAACTAAGACTTACCATTAATAAGCATAAAACACTTACACCCAAAGATATCTAAATATTAAAGATAAAGTATCCCACCTTTAAGTAGCTAATTTGGTGTCTTATTCAATTTGGATCTAATATCACCCTATTTAGTACAAAATAAGTAGTATTCACTTCTATTAAAAAATATCTATGTAGGGTATACTCAACTAACATAGCCTTAGTAGCCTCCACTATTTTCATAATCTTCCTTTTAGCTATACCATTCTACTGCAGGACCCTAGGGGAAAAAAAGTATGATCAATTCTAGTCTCCTTGCAAAATAATTCAAAATTTTCATTCTCAAATTCTCCACCTTAATCACTATTAATTATAAAAATTAAATATTCTAACTTCCTCTAAATCCAAGTAGAGAATGCTTTAAACTCATCAAAAGACTCACCCTTATGTGCTAAGAATCTAATCAAAGTGAATATAGAGAAGTTATCAACGATCACAAAACCAAAATTATTACCATTTAGACTAGTTGTACTAATAAGTCCAAACAATTCCATATGGAGGATCTTTAGTGGTTTAGTGGTAATGATATCCTTAATAGAATGAAAGGATGGCTTAGTATGCGTTCTTAATTGGTTCACAAAGATGATCCTTAGAGAAATCTAGCTTGGGATTGCCTCTAGTTAGGTCTTGCTGGATAATTTTCCTAAGGGTTTTCATACTACCATGGCATAGTTACTTATGCATTGCCATGAATCATCCATTATAGTCTTCAAGCGACACAAATAATAAAAAATATCAATATAATCAAGATTAAGCCTATAAATGTTGTTAACTCTTATGCCTTCTCTAATAAATTTTTTCATTTAAAATAATTAAACATTTATTTGAAAGAAATTTCACATCAAAACCCTTTCCACATAATTGGCTAATGCTTAAAAGATTATGCTTCATTCCTTCTACTAAAAGTATATTTACAATAATAAAACATTAGATTTTTTTATTATACCTGAGCCAACCACTTTCCTAGTGGTCTTATTGTGCAATGTTACCTTGCCTCCACTCTTGGCCTCCAACATGATGAACTACTTCATATCACCAGTCATGTGTCCTGAGTAACCATTGTCAAGGTACCACATACTATCACTTAACCTTTTGTGAGAGCATCCCTACAAAATTAATTAGAGGTTAGATTTGGAACACAAGTGAGTTTGAGTTCCACCTTATGCTTCAATAAATAAATGTTATGCATGCTATGCTGTGATGAACCTTTTGGCATCCAAACCATGTTTTCTCTATGGTGTATAGTGCAAGTGCATGCTATGTGTCCTAGCATGCCGTAAAAATAGAATCTAAGCCATAGAATTGGGTTCACTAACCTATGTGGGGGATAGTGCCTCTTCCTAGCTACATATGATGTATGTTGTGGCTTTAATGATAGTGTAGGCCCTTGTGTATTATTTTGTAGTGTAATTACTTTTTTTGTAAAAATTCATTTGCACTTTTGTAACTTACAACTTTAAATTTCATTGCATGCTCATTAGTGTCTAATTCCATTGCAAGTGTCTCTAGTTCCTTGAATTATTTCTCTAACTCAATATGCTCAACTTTCAAGGAATTATATAACTTAGTTAATTCATTTTTTTTATTTAAGTCATGAAACTCATCTAGTAATGATGCATGCTCCTTATCTAATGTAATATGTTAAAATTTAAGATTAGCATGCTCTCTAACTAACCTGTCATGGTCACATTTCAATTAAAAAAGTTATTTCTTTAATTATGCATGATATTTTTTGAGTTTTCTATATAAATCATGCATTTGCTTAGAAATTGACTCACATACCTCTTTTTTATGAGAGCTAACTATTGACACCATTTTAAAATAAGGGCAAATCTCCCTTTATCAAATAGTAATCTTTAAACCTAAATAATTAAAATACATTTCAAATCCTAAATCAAACTCATTACTTTGTTTTGGCATGGTGATTTCATCAGTAACCCATTAAACTATCACTTAACAATCACCCTTGACTATCATTTAATCATCTCATATACTACTTGACATCACCCAAAATAATCAGTGGTATGATCATTCCAAAGCTAAATTCCCTCCAATCATTTACCTCCTTTCATCAATTTAAAACCCAAATCAAAATCAAGCAACAAATCCATTAATTGATAGTCCCAGTGATACTCAGCTAATGACATGTTCAATAATTGATGATCAACAATGATTATTAATGATATAATCATTTGAAACATTAAATCTTCCCAAATCATTGTCCAAATCAAATCTAAATCCAATCCACTGAATATATGTATTGATCAATTCAAAACTAAAAAATTCACAATTAGAACCAAACCCAAAACCGATGGTCAATAACCTATTTTTGGAGAAATTTCATTGCCTTAAAACCTGACCAGATAACATTGGATTCTTGATTTATTACTTCCATATTGATTAGGCATGACCCTAGGGTCAACCACATCAGTTTGAAGGCATTTTAGGATCCCTAACCCATAAAACTTAGAGCATTTCGATAGGCTATAAAACTTTCAAAAACTTATAGCTTATGCCACTAAACATGACATCATATGACTTTGATCTTGGAGGCCTCTCCAAAATCTTTGATCATGATCATCCTTAATAACATGATGCATTAAAGCAATATTGAACCTTGGTTGACCATGGTTGTCCACCAAACCCTAAAACCTGAAACTTTAAAAATTGAATTTTCCTTAAACCTCAATATGACTCAATCAAACCAAGCCATGTAGCCTTCTCCAAATATATTCATAATACAAAAATGAAATACATTGATCCAAACCCTAAGCCTTAGTCAATCTTAGTTGACCATGTTAACTTAGGTTGACCAAATTACTCTTTTGCCATTTAAACTATACTACATGAATGAAGACCCAGCCAAACTTGGCGACCACCTCCAAAAAATCCTAAACATCGTTTAGAATGCAATGAAAGAAGTTCAAACTCTTATTGACTAAGTCAACCTAGGTTGACCAAAAGGTCCTTTTAGCCTTTAAATATGCATTTTGAATTAAATGACCCCACCAAACCTTGGCACCACTTCCAACATATCCAACATATCATTTGGAATGAGTTGGACCTACCCTTGACCTTTGGTCAAACATGGTTGACCAGGTCAACCCTAGTTGACAAAAATCATCCTATATATTTAAAAAATTCATTTCTCATGATTTTGGCTAAAGGTTTCCATAGAGTCCAAGATCACCAAATTCCATTTTTTGGTTAGTGACTTATAGCTATTTAAAGTTTTAAATTCAGATCCCAAATTCTCCAAGCTCTTAATGTATGGAGCCACCAACCTCCGGGCATTGAAAGATTAGGTTATCATGATCCCATATTTGAAATTTTGTCAAATTTGGATGGTTGGATGAAAAGTTGTAAGCATTTGAAATTTTAGTTTAAACTAAACTAAAATGGCCAAATCAATTTGAGTTGTCTTATCCGATTCGATGGCCTAGATCATGAACCATGCACGTGACTTCCCAAGGGCTTGAATGAACACCAATTGGATCATATACATGTCGATGTGGCTGCATGGCAGCTGTCCGTTCATCACATGGTCAATTCGACAACCAAACCACGCCTTCGACGTGGTTAAGTGACTATTTGAGAAGCTGCAGTGTGTCCCACTATATGTGCAATCATTGGAATGCATATTCTAGGTTTCTTTAGGTGCATATGTTTCAAATATTGTAGGAACTTATATACTAGTTCAAGGATGATACGGTATGAGGTATCATATAACCAACCCCTTTACCTATACATGCATACATGAATGTATTTTATTTTTGTTACATACATTAAGCCAAACACTTATGCTAAATATGGGCAATATAGTGGGGCCTTATTACACTCGAAGCATGCTACACTTTTCCTTTGGTATAGGGCTATTATGCTGTCGAAAATTTTAAGAGATTTTGGTGGTAAGAAAATTTAGTTAGATAAATTAAATAACATAAAATTTTGAGTTCTTAATGAGTCTTCTCACTAGTGTCATTTGAACCTAGAGTTAAAATTACTCATCTTGAGTCATAAATTTTACAGTCTAATTCATCCTTTGATCTCTTAGGATAAAGCTCAGCCTATCATGCATTACATCAAAGGTGATTGATTGTGCATTAGGATTGTTAGCTAACAACTCGCTCCAAGGAAGTATAAGTCTAGATAGTAAACACTTCTTCAGTCTTTGCACATTATAATTCAATTCTTCTAAAATTCAAAATCTTAAAACTAAATTTAGAGGATAACTAGAGAATTTATAATCCAAAGCTTATAAATTAAGTTATTAGATCCATATGTCTTTGAAAATCTTTAATCTTCACTTTAATCAAGAGTATTCACTTAGGAGATATAATTTACTATAAGGGCTTCCCCATACGGAGGGTCTATAACCCATAATAAGGGCTTGCCCCAATAAAGAGTCAATAACCCATAATAAAATATACCCTAACTTAATTTCTTTCTATGATAGAGGAAATATTTATAGAATGTGGATCTATGCTTCAAATATTGTATTAATTTTATAATTAAAATAATAGGTGAATGTCTCTTTTATCCTTCAATGCTATTTGAAAATTCCCTTTGTAGAGTTCAATCATGAATGAAAAGTTTATCTTCTCAAATTAATAGTGAAATATTAGTCCAACCTTAGGGATCGTATAATGTCAATATATGCAAATTTGACTAAAAAAACCCAATATATAAATTTAAAGTAAATCTTGTGTGTCATTTGCATTTTGGATGTTAAATTTGTACACATCAAGAATTGACTCATTTTTCATTAAACATAGATTTGTTACGTCCTTCTCAAGATCTAGGTCAGATGAGGGTGAGACTAAGTCTGCATAGAAAGCCTTTTGTGTCCTCTACTTATCCTTTTTGGAGTTGAACTTTTCTTCACCCTTTTCCTTAGTAGGGTGATTTCTGAGGTTAAGGGTAATCGAACCATAAGTGTCAAGGCTTCCTCTACTCCTAGCACACAACATCAAAAAAAACTTTCTTAAATTTACCTTCTTTACTTTTACTCCTTTCGTGGTAGCACTTTAATTTTCACTTCATGAAGCTCTTGAACTATTGGGTCATCAAGGCTATATCATTGTTTCATCGACTCCATGGCTATCACTATCCGAATTTTTTTCCTTTAACGCTAAAGTCTTCTCTTTTCTCTTATCACCTACACATAAAGTCTTTATCTTGGCGTAGTATAATGGGAAGCTAGGGAGCATTCAAAAAGGTTTGATCCCATATGTGCAACTGATAAGGAAATTAGAGGTTAACCCAATTTTGCACATGACTATTTCTTAAATATTCAGCCATTTCCAACCACCACCTGGCTTGCACTGGTTGGGCTAGGTTTATGCTGGATGCTAGAGTTTAATGCATGTATTGGTTGGCCCTAGGCTAGTCAAGGTGTGAGCGTGGTTCACTTATTTAGGGATTTTATTGTATTGGGATAGCCCAATTGGCTAACCCAAGTCAGGATATGGTTGGGCTGACCATGGTAGATGTACGAGGTCGTGGATCACCTAATGCAAGTGTTGGCCTGGGCTAATTTAATATAGGTTTGAAAATTGATCATTAGGAGCCTCACTTAACCACTTGAGTCCAGCCAGATTGCTAACACAGGTAAACCCAAGGGTTGGGTCATCTATGGTTGACCTTAGGGGACCCAATATATACTCCCATAGGGTTTGGAAAGCTTGGTATAGTCTAGAGCATTAGATTTATGCTTTGGAGAGTTTATGTTTAGCTTGGTCAACCATGGTTGACTTTGTCAAACATAGTGGGGTTTGGTCCAACCATTTCCATTTACCATTTGGAACTTATTGGATAAGGTTTAGGTCACTACATAGCCTATACACATGAAATATTATTTTCAAGTGGTTAAGTGTTGATCAACCCTAGTTGACTTAGTCAACTAAGCTTGGCCAAGGATTGGGTTAGGTTTAATCTACTCCAAATGATACTTGTAATTTGTTTCAAGTGGCCTTGGGTTATAGTGTAATTGAGCCAAGAAGGGTTTATTCATTTTTTTTAAACACATATAAGGGCCTACGCAGTAATTTCAAAAAAAAATTATAGGCCATTAAAAGGTTTAAATTCTCACAACTACTCAGAGTGCTATAAGATAAAAGCCAAGAAAAAATCAAAGGAGCCAATGAACCCTAGTACTTACAAAATGAAAGCACCAAAGAACAAAAACTAAAGGGGGGCTAGGAGCCACCACCCAATAAAATGCCGATATTTATCCATCCTTGAAGAAAATATGCAGTAGTATCATAACTTGCAAAAAGGAGTTAATAACCAAAATAATAAACATGAAAAAATCCAACCTTATCCTTATCTTCTAGGAAAATGATCTTCTAAAGCAAGTTGTATTAAAGATCAGCTCATCTGTGATATAATAAACAATAAAAAACTACAGTAAATATGAAAAAACATTTATAAAAGAAAATTAGGAAGGAGCCAGCCAATATATTGCAAATGTGCACTCAATGCCTATCCAGAAAGATCTCCCATCCACCATAGAATACCAATTCAAGATAAAGCACAGAATGCACATGGGCAAAATAGAAACCCAACAATCCATCTAGTCAACCACCACTAGCATTAGAATGTACATATGATGGAGAATAAAAAAGGTATAGGTTGACCTAGCACACCAACCAATCTCCCCAAACAAACTAGCACAGCAATCCAACACACCACATATCATCCAAAAAATCGGAAGGATAGAAAGCATCCATAGAAGCCCTCTCAGCCATAGCCAAGAAAGAGATATAATCAGAATTCCATCCATGCCCAAGCTAAACTGGCAACAAAGCATGTTGGACTAACAAAAATACCAACCAACAAAAGAAAAACTAACATTATCCCAAAATAATTGGGTGAAAAAAAAACAAAACCAATAGCCCAATAAGGAACCATCATATTTGCATCAAATAGAAAGAGATGAAAACCAATTGCCAATAGACCAACCAGGCCCCAAACAAAACATAAACCAAATTGACCAACTTAATCCACCATGAAGTAAAACTGCAACCCATCCATAAAAAACACAGCATCACACTAAAGGGAAATTGAAATGAAGGATAATGACCAAAGCAATAGAGTAGCTAACCCACAAAGGAGCCAAAACCAAAAAAAAATTAAGTCTAAGAAAACTCAGCATAGAGTATAAGACTAACCAAACACCAATCAAAATTAAATTATGAGATACAAAAAAGACCACAATAAGCAAGATAAACCATCAACCATAACAGCATAGTAGAAGCACAATCCATCCACCAAACCATTTAGGATAAGTCAATCAAGCCTCATATATGATAAACAAATTTTGTCCAATCTACCCAAATGATTAAAGAAACGAGGCAAGTTTATTCCAGGGAATTCACATAAAGCATCAAGCTTGCAACCACAATTAGCAAGCCAATAAGCACAATTATTTCCTTCATGATAAATATGAGATATAATGAAATTAAAATGGCAAAGAGTCTGTTTAGTTTCTCTAATAAAGTAAACATTATCAAGCTAACCAACCACATCCTCATTAATAAATTATAATATAAGCATAACATTAACCTCCACACTAATATTTTTTATCCCCAAAGCATGACACAGATTAAGACCATAGTTGAGAGCATTTAGCTCAATAGAAGTAGGTTAACATGGTTCTAAAGTGCCCACAAAACCGCATATAACCATACTCAATTGATCTCTAATAATCCCACCATAATTAGTAGCGCCATGAAAAAGGATTTTAACATCCCTATCCTTGTTTAGTTTAAAGTATTGCTGGTTAGGCTTCAACTACCTCATAATCTTATCCTTACCAACCTTGTCATTATAAATGAAAGAAATACCAAAATTTTGAGCAATAAAATTATAATTCATGAAACATTTGGCTGTAATAAGCTGTTCAAAATAAAGTTGTAACACTTTATCTTTCATTCTAGAGATAATGTGCATGGAGTTCATCTTATTGTTTCTATGTTTTGAATCATTTCCTTCCATCCAAAGATACCATAAAATGAGAATAGGATTAATATTTCTAATGTGGCCTTTTGAAGGCACTAACCAAGTATGCAATAAAGAATTAATGTCACTAAGGCTGTTCTAAAGATTACTATTAAACATATCATCAAAGTAAAACCAAACCCTAGCAGCAATCGAACCATTAACGAACACATGATTAAGAGATTCAATATGATAAAAGCATTGACATCTAGAAGCCAGCTAAAACCCTTTGTTAATTTTAATGCTATCAAAAGGAAAACAATAATGCAAAATCCACCAAACTAAAACGGTATAAGAAGAAGGAATGTTATTGTGCCAAATAGAAGAAAATAAAGGAAACTTGGCTTGTACAATTCTAATATTTTTCAAAAACTATTTAAAAATGGAATTACTAGTAATAGACTTTTTGAACATGATACAATCCTACTTATCCATATGTAAAGGAAATTTCAGAATTTGATTAGCTAAACTATCATGAACATACTCCCTCAACTTATCATTATTCAAATCATTGTCAATAATAAAACATTTAGTTTAATAGCAGTAGTAGAATGTGAATTAAAATAAGTGTCAATAGAAGAGTTACCCATCCAATGACCTTGCCAAAAAAATACATTACCATGAATCAAATTATCCACCTCCCATTTAATGGACCAAAACCTTTGCAAATAAATGAGTCACCACTTTTGTAGTGACAACTCAGAGGATGTTTACCACCACAATAATTTTGTATCATGAAATTAGCCTATAACGTATTCATATATCTCATAGAGAATTAAAGTTTATAAGAAAAAGTATGACTCAATCCATAAGATTTTATGACCCTAGGCCCCCTTCATTCATCACACCAAAACACTTTGTCCAAGAAGTCCAGATAATTGTAGATTTGTTACTCTTGAACCACCAAAAGAACTTATTGAACAATCTCTCCATCCTTCTATACACATTCAAAGTAGGATTAATAGTATGAAATATATAAATAGTTATAGAACACAAAACACTTTTAATTCAAACTAATCTCCCACTAAAGATAAAAAATTAAAAGCCCATGTGGAAAGTTTTCTCTAATAGAGAAAAATATATCATCAAAAAGATGCCATCATTTCTTACCTTGGAAAAGAGGTTTACCCAAATATTTAATATGGAGAGTCTTATGAGAAAAGCTAAATTTTGTTTGAGTAGTATTGATTCTACATTGGGAAATGGATTTATAAGATTAAAACAGCTCAACTCTTTGTTAAGATTTTAGCCACTAACCTTTTGAAAATGGGAAAGGAAATTAAAAAGGATATTTAACATTTTGATAGACACATTAGAAAATATAATAAAATCATTAGTAAAAATAAGATGAGAAATAGGTAAACCTCCCAATATATGATATTGCAACTTTGGGTAGTTTCTATAGAGCTCATCTAATCCGCTTAAAAGGTAATCCACCACAATAAAAGCACGAGAGAAATAATATCTCCTTGTTCGATACCTTTAGTGGATTTAAAGAAGCCATGGCTCTTGCCATTAAAAACAATAGAAAAAAAATAATTCTCAATGATATTTTTAATGAATAAAATGAAGTTAGAGCTAAAAACAAAATGAGATAAAATCTAGTATAGAAAATCCCAAATAGGATTATTAGAAGCTTCTGTAATATCAATTCTTTAATATCACATTACAATAATATTTCTAATGTGACCTTTTGAAGGCACTGACCAAGCATGCAATAAAGAATTAATGTCACTATGGTTGTTGCAAAGATTGCTATTAAACATATCATCAAAGTAAAACCAAACTCTAGCTGCAATCAAACCATTAAGAAACACATGATTAAGAGATTCAATATGATAAAGGAGTTGACATCTAGAAGCCAGATGAAACGCTTTGTTAATTAAAATGCTATAAATAGGAAAACAGTTATGCAAAATCCACCAAACTAAAACGGAATAAGAAAGAATGTTATTGTGCCAAATAGAAGAAAATAAAGGAGACTTGGCTTGTACAGTTCTAATATTGTTCAAAAACTATTTAAAAATACAATTACTAGTAATAGACTTTTTAAACATGATACAATCCTCCTTATCCATATGTAAAGGGATTTTCAGAATTTGATTAGCTAAACTATCATGAACATACTCCCTCAACTTATCATTATTCAAATCATTGTCAATAATAAAAATTTTAACTTTAATAGCAGTAGTAGAATGAGAATTAAAATAAGTGTCAATAGAAGAGTTACCCATCCAATGATCTTGCTAAAAAAAAAATACATTACCACGAATCAAATTATCGACCTCCCATTTAATGGAACAAAGCCTTTCCAAAAAAAAAGTCACCACCATTATAATGACAAATCAGAGGATGATTACCACCACAATACTTTTGTATCATGAAATTATCCCATAACGTATTCATATATCTCATCGAGAATTAAAGTTTACAAAAAAAAGCATGAGTCAATCCATAAGATTTTACCACCCTTGGCACCCTTCCTTCATCACACCAAAACACTTACTCCAAGAAGTCCAGATAATAGTAGATTTGTTACTCTCGGACCACTAAAAGAACTTATTGAATAATCTCTCCATCCTTCTATACACATTCAAAGTACAATTAATAGTATGAAATATATTAATAGTTAAAGAACACAAAACACTTTTAATTCAAAATAATCTCCCACTAAAAGATATAAAATTAAAAGCCCATGTGGAAAGTTTTCTCTAAATAGAGGAAAATATAGAAGCCATCATTTCTTACCTTGGAAAAGAGGTTTACCCAAATATTTAATATGGAGAGTTTTATGAGAAAAGCTAAATTTTGTTTGAGTAGTATTGATTCAACGTTGGGAAATGGATTTATAAGACTAAAATAGCTCATCTCTTGGTTAAGATTTTAGCCACTAACCTTTTGAAAATGGTAAAGGAAATTAAAAAGGATATTTAACTATTTGAAAGAAACATTAGAAAATATAATAAAATTATTAGTAAAACTTAGATGAGAAATAGGTAAACCGCCCAATGTATGATATTGCAGCTTTGGGTAATTTCTATAGAGCTCATCTAATCAATTTAAAAGGCACTCCATGACAATAATGAAAAGAATGAGAGAAATAATATCTCCTTATGTGATACCTTGTGTGGATTTAAAGAAGCCATGGCTCTTGTCATTAAAAACAAAAAAAATAAAAATAACCTCAAAACTTTTTTTAATGAGTAAAATGAAGTTAGAGCTAAAAACAAAATGAAATAAAATCTGGTAAAGAAAATCCCAAATAGGATTATTAGAAGCTTTTTTAATATCAATTTTGATAATCATGTTCCCCAACCCCCCCGCACACACGCACACTTACTTGAGCATCAATGTCTTGGACGATTTTATGTGCAAAAAACACATTCTCAAATATGGCTCCACCCTTAACAAAATTAGTTTTCCCAGGAGGAATGGCTTTAGAAAGCTACTTAGCCAGCAATCCCATAAGAAGTTTTGAAATTAATTTATGAAGGAAAGAGCAAAGGATTATGGGCCTAAAATCATACAAATAGTTTATAGCCTCAGAATAAGAGCAATATTAGTGGCCAAAAAAAACTTGGAATATGAATTAACATTAAAAAAAATCTCTAACAGCAACCACCAAATCTTCCATTATGATATCCCAAGAATTTTAAGAAAATTTGGAAGTGAAACAATCAGGGCTAGCTACAGAATAAATATTCATACCTTTATGATAACCCATATCTTATTTTCTTCAAGCACTTGAGAAAGGAATTAATTATCACCTCACTAATTAGGGTAGGGATAAAATAAAGATTTAAATTAGAATCAGGATTAAAATTCCTATTAAAAACACTTTGAAATACTCAACACCAGATATACTAATCAAAGTAGCACACATAAATAGACTCATTAGGGTTAGTAATTTTGTGAATATTGTTGGAAACCATTTTATGATTTGTAATACTATAAAAAAATTAGTATTTTCTCCCCTTCCAACGAAAATTTAGAAGTCGGGTTTTGCCTCTAGGAAACCTCTTCTTTTTCTTGGAGTTTAAACAACACTACCTCAGCATCATTGAGATGGTTCAAATTGATAGTACAAGAATCTTTCATATAGGTATTTTCCAAAGTGGTAACGTTTCATTCAAGCTCAATAATGTTAGAAAAATCTTTTTAAAACTACATTTATTCCACTAATTCAACTTTGATTCAACCTTCTATGTTTAAACCAAAATATAGTCATACGAATAATGTTATCATTAGGAACCAAACAAGAATACCAAATACTTGTAACAATATTGTAAAATGAGTTGTCTAACAGCCACATATTTTGAAATCTAAACGAGGCCTGAACAGAAGTCTTTTGAAGATTAATACTATGAAGAAGAGCAGAATGGTCAAAAAGGGTTATGCTCAAGTGCTAAATGTGAGTATGGGGGTAATCAGAAAACCACATGTTATTAAAAAGAACATGATCCAAACTTTGCCACATATTTGATCTATTCTAAGTAAAAGCACTCGCAAAAAAAATAATATCATGTAAATTATAATCCTTCTTCATATTATTGAAATCTTACATATCATGAGAGCTAGGAGAATTACCAAAGCATTACCCGTGGAAACAAAATCATTACCTTAACTACGACTTGATTCAAAAAATTTCAAATTTTTTTGGTTAATACCATCACATCATGCTAGGGATTGCTCTTGACCATTATCAGGAATACCATAATCTGCCATAAAACTTGAATCTAAAGATGTCGACTTAGTCATATTATGTTGATCAACATTAGACATATTAACCATATTGGGAATAATAGAATCAATGAAAATTGGCTCATCCAAAACTTCATATATCATGAAGCTTTTCAAGAACAAGCAAATCAGTATGCAAATCTACAATGTTCAATCTAGAATTAATGTTAACATTAAAAACATCGGTAGGATTTTGGTTCTCACCAGAAGGAGGCAATTGATCAAGATTAACATGAGACAATTTAATGCCAATAATTGTTGCCTCCATGGACTTCAAACCATCATACTCATTCGTTGGAGGTTGTACTTTTTATGATAAGGATGAAAAATAAAATATTCATTTGCATAATGTCCATGGACCTTATAGTGGTTATAAAAATCTATAATAATTTAAAATTTGATTTTTCACATATACCCAAATGATTTAGATCCAAACCATATAAAGGATGCTTCTTAGTGATATCCATTTCAACTAAGATCCTAGCTATAGATGACCTTGATCTAAAGGCCATATGGCCTACCAAAAATTATACCCAACGCATGAAGCGAATGATCATTAAAAATGTGTAAACACAAATTGTAGAATAAAAGCTAGATTGGAACAATAAGAGATTCTCATTTTATATTAAAAATAGAGTCCACTTTAACAACCACATCTAACAGTTATTTATATAGTAAGAACACCAAGCAAATACACTACTGCAATCTAAATCATTTGAAAATTGTATCCAAATATGACGAGCATCCAATAATCTAACAAAAAAATCCAAACAACTTTAAATTACCTAAAAATGCACAAATCAAATCCTAATTGGGTCTATGCAGACTAAACATCCCTACTAATGTATACTGAAAAGGAGAAACGAGTTTAACAACATCTTCATCGAAAATCAACATAGTAGGCAAGGATGAAGAATGTCAAGGAGACAGGAGTAGCAACATCTTTAAAAGACAAATGAGTAAAAGAAAAAAGAAAATCATTCAAGGATGAAGAACTAGAAACCACATATTTAAATGAACATGAGATGGAACCATTTTTATACCCATTTAACCCAAAAAAATTGCTTCTTAAAAGTTGAGGAGATAAGAGGAGCAACCCAAAGGATTTGTAGTGGTATATGCTGCTAATAAAAGAAAAAATGAAATCCAATCCATAGACCCAATGGCCTAGGATGGTTGCAAACAACTCATAGAATATAACCTACTAAAACTCCACAGAACAAATGAGGATTATAGGAGAATGATTGAGTATCCAAGGGGAAAATCAAAATCGCTAGAGCTAATAAGCAAAAAGGATTGGTGAGGTGTTTAGCATTACAATTTTGACATGAAGGGTTTATTCATTTTTTTAGTTGAAACCCATAGACTGGCGTATGTATTAATATGAAAAAAAGATTAGAAAGTCCTGAAGGGGGATCTTTAGCTCTTTACTACTCTAGAGAGTTACAAAAAAAGCCAAAAAAAACCTATCAGCCTAAGGTCCCCTCTAAGAACCTATACAAAAGAACCCCAAGGACATGCTGGGTGGGCCATGAGCCAGCACCCAAAAATGAAAGACCCAATGGTAAGCAATCAACCTAATCATTCTTCCAAAAAAAAAAATGGCCTTGTATTAGAATGAACCAAAATAAATAACCTGTAGAATTGAAGAGCTGCAAGGAAAAATGATAAAGCATAGAATAGAAACTATGGTGAATAAGACTGTAGTTGAGAGTATACCAACCAACACACAAGAGGATAAAGGTACCCATGTATGTTTATTTGTTCCCCCAGGCATAATAAATTTCTTAACCCTCGAGATAAATCAATAGGCAAACAAAGGCAAGTGATCATCCACACCATAAATCCAATTTCTAAGCGACATGAAAACACTAGCACAATAAACATAAAACCAAAAATTAAGCATATCGATAAAGGTATGGGTTTAGATGCTATTAAAAAAATTACTTTAAACATTCCAATAGCTCGGCACAGGCATCTAAGATAATAGGAAGTAGTAATTAGCTCTGAAATATCCTATAAATCCAAAAGTAGAAAAACATCCATCAAGCAAACAAGATAATTCAAAAACCAAAAAGTAGAGTTAAGAAAGTAAGAGAGAACTTAAGATAAATTATAAACCTCAAGAAGAAAGTAGTTGATAGCAATAAAAATGAGAGCAGCCCCCTTAAACAAATAAGAGTGCCCACACCAGTCCAACAGAGAAAAATATAACTAGCCACCAAAGCCTATAACAATAGTAGCATAATACCAAGTAAGGACCCCCCCAAAATAAGTCATAAATGTATGAAGCCATGAAGAAAGGGAAACAAATCCCAATGCGCCAAACATGCTCTCTAATAATAGAGGAAAAAACACAATAAAGAAAGACATGAACAGACAAGAACATAGGAACATGCTAACCTTGCAAGAGACAGCACTGACCTGACCCACACATCATAAAAAAGCACAAAGACATCAGAAAACAAAAATTAATTCATAAAATAATTTAAGACATCTTTATTCAAAATAGTCATACCTCGTAATAACCTAGGTAAATTAGAACTAGGAAAATCAATGAAGCATTAAGGTTACAATCAAACTTAGCCAACTAGTCAGCATAGTAATTACCCTCACAATAAATATGAGACATGAACATTAAATATGCTAAGAAAGTGTTTAATGCCTCTAATCAAGAAAAGTTCTTAGGTTTGTAAAAATTAGTATTTTGAATAAAATGCAGCACCAACATAGGATCAACCTTAACCCAAACATGCCTAAAGTCCATAGCATAAAAGAGGTTGAGACCATAGGTAAGAGCCTTTATTTGGCAATAATAGAAGATCAAATAGATAAGTTGCCAGAAAAGGCACATTGAACATTTCCCAAATGATCCCTAATAACACCACCACAACCAATTGAACTACTTTTAACAAAGCCATCATTGTTGAGTTTAAAATAAGGCGTCTCAAGTTTAAGCCACCTGACAATTTTGGAATTACCATTTTCCTTGATGCCATCTAACATGAGGCAAATTTGAGATGCAATAGAATGGTAATTCCTGAAAATATGAGAAAAGATAAGGTTAACATTAAAAAGGTGTTGAATCTTATCTTTTACCTTAGAAATAATTTGATTAGCATTCATCTTAATAGAATTATGCTTGGATTCATTTTTATCAGATAAAAGAAATAATAAAATAAGAATATGCACAAGGTTTTTAACTTAGCCTTGCATAGGAAGAAGCCAAGATTACAAGATAGAGATATTGTCATTAGAATTGCAAAAAAATTACTGTCAATGGTATCATCAAAATACCTCTAGACTTTATCAACAATAGAACTAGTAAGAAAATCATGGTTTAAAGTTTCACAGTTAAAGCAACATTGGCATTTGGAATGGTTAAAAATCCCTTTTTTCAACAATAAAGCATCAACAGAAAAAAATAACTATAAAATTCTCCAAACTAAAAAGGAATAGAATAAAGGGATGCTTTTATGCCAAATAACAAAATTTAAAATAGATTTAGTGTGAATAGGTCTAATAACATTCCAAACCAACTTAAGAGTAAACTTACCTGAATTAGGCAATTTAAATAAGATACAATCGATAGTGTGGGTTTGGAGAGGAATATCTAAAATATTCTACATAAGATTAATAGGAATAATGTCCTTCAATTAGAAATAAAGAAGTTATTAACATTGACAGAAGCAGTAGAATGAAAATTTAAATAACTATCACTAGAAGACAAACCCATCCAATTATCCTGCCAAAAGAAAAACTTACCTTCCCCAATACCCCATTATATTATGTTCTCGGCCTCCCATTTAATGGAACAAAGTCTTTTCCAAATGAAGGATTCATTCTTTTTCCAATGAAAAATTAGACGTTGTTTACCAATGCAATATTTCTTTAATATAAATATACTCCATAAATACTTTTGTGGCTCTAAGAGAATACCAAATATTATAGTAAAAAGGAAGAGACATATGCCCCTTATTTACAACCAAACCTTCCTTCATCCAAAACACCACAATAATTTTTCCGGGAGGCCTAATGAATAGAAGAAGAATCAGTATTGGTCCCCTAGAAAAACATGTTAATCAAATGTTCTATACGCAAGCAATTAGAAGTAGTAGGTTGAATCGTATAAAAATGTAAATAGGTAAATAATGATGCACACTTTTTATTAAAACAAGTCTCGCCCCAAAAAGAAAGAAAGTTATAAGCCCATGAAGATAACTTCTTTTGAATAGCAGTAAAAATATCTAAAAAAGATAAGTCCTCTTTTTACCTTTAAACAAAGGAGAGCCCAAGTAAGTAGTATGGAGTTCTTGAGACTCAAAACCAAACTATTAATAGTATTAATTCTAGTTTGAGTAATAGACTTACCATAAATAAGGTAGCTTTTCTTCTTACTAAAGTTCAAACCACTAATAAACTAGAAATTAAAAAATGGATTTCAAAAGGATTTTAAACATCTTTTGAGAAGCATTATAGAAAATAATAAAATCATCAGCAAAACACAAGTGAGAAATTAGAAAGCCATTATCAGTGATATAATGCAAATTCGGATGTTGCTTATAAAGATTGTTAAGGCCTCTATACAAAAATTCCATAGCAATAATAAAAAGAGCCAGGTAGACCTAATCATCGTGCCTCAACCCTTGAGGGGAATAGAAGAAGACTTGACTTTTATTACTAGAATAAATTCTCAATTTTATTTTTGATAAGCTTGATAAGAGAACCGTTAAATCCAAACCACTCTATTTTGCAATGAAGAAAAGTCCAATTGAGGTTATTATAAGCTTTAGTGATATCATGTTTGAGAACAGAATTTCCTCCTTTGATAGTAAAGTTAATGTCATAAATAAGCTCTTGATCCAAAAGAAAATTATCAAAAATACCACAGACCCTTACAAAACCAATTTGGCCAAGAGAAATAATTTTAGGGAGAATTAAAGCCAATCTCCCCATCATAATTTTAGAATTTAGCTTATTGATAAAGGAGCATAAACTCATAGGTCTAAAATAGGCCCAATAATTAAATGCTTCTTTATTAAGAATTTAAATAATATTAGATTCAATAAAAAAATTGGGGTAAGGGGAACCATTAAAAAAATCTCTAATAGCATCGAAAATGTTCTTTTTAACAATATCCCAAAGTTTTTGAAAATAATTTGTGATGAAACCATCAGGTAAAGCCATAGAATACGAGTTCATCCCTTTAATAGTATCAAAAATCTATTTTTTAGAGGGAATTTGAGTAAGAAGGGTGTTATCTGCATCACTAACAAAATGAGGAATTGCACCATGATTGTCATAGGGAGCGACCATAAAACTATTGTTATAGATACCTTTAAAGTATTCCACCCTAGATCTAGCAATAAAATCCTCATCTTCACGAAAGGAACCATCCTACTCATAAATCTTATGAATATGATTAGTGACCCCTTTTTGTTAAGAATAGCATGGAAAAACAAGGTATTCCTATCACCTTCCACCATAAATTTGGAAGTAGCTTTTTGCCTCCAATAAATCTCTTCCATCTCATGGAGATGGGTTAGTTTCACCTTAGCCTCATTCAGGAAATCCAAGTTAATGATAGAAGGGTTAAGCATAAAATTATTTTTGACATTTTTAACATCCCTTTCAGCTTCAAAAATGTTAGAAAATAATTTTTTTTGAAAACCACTTTATTCCACCATCTTAGCTTTTGCATGAGCCTTTTTAACTTGAACCACAATCTAATTATACCCCTAACATTACCATCAGGACATAAGGGGTACTACCAATTGTCTGTAATAATGTTATAAAAGTAATCATATAAAAGCCATATATTATGAAACATAAAAGAAAGGGGCCTGTAGCTTCATAAATTTTAATACTCAAAAGAAGGGGGCATGATCAGAAAGTGTACGACTTAAATGTTCAACATCGGACATAGGAAATTCAAAAATCTATTTATCATTAAAATGGATAGAACATAGTCTTTGCCACATATTGATCCTATTCCAAGTAAAGGCACTACCAAGAAAACCATTATCTTATAAATTGGAATCCTTAATCATATTATTAAAATTTTTCATAGCTTGAGGCTTGGGAGACTTGCCCCGAATCCCCTCACTAGTATTAGTAATGGCATTAAAATCCCTACCAACCATCTATGAAGCAAAACTAGTAATAAGTTGATTCCAAAGGGTTACTCTAGCAGTGCAAGAACATGCAGCATAAATAAAGGAACTGTAATAGTTACATTGAAAAGAACATTTTGAGTATGAGAATAATATTAATGGTAAGAAGATCATTTAAGAAAATCAAATTCTTATTAGAGCAATTACCAAAATAATTACTAAAACCCATATAATTATTAATAAAGTGAAGCTTAGCCGAAGTGAGAAAAGGCTCCAAAAGAATAAGAACAGGAACCTTACAAAGATTCTTAACTCTGTTACAAGAGCAGAACCACCATTTCCCGAATATTTCATTTGAGAGCAGTAACCATTAAGAGAATTTAGAATAGTTTAAGCCCTGGAAGACCGAGGAGTGGGAAAAGAAACATTTTTCTTACCATTTTTTTTATTTTTTCCAACCTTAGTAAGGCCATCATCATCCACCATGTTTCCACTATTGTTTAACTAAGTGAACATAGTAGCCATAGTGTCATTAGCCAAACTTTTGGACTGCTAAACACTAGGCTCATTTGTATTTGGAACATTAGTTAAAGAAGAAATGAAATCTCCTTCTTCATGAGCCTTAGAGCCAAACACTTTAAGAACATCAACATCACCATCTATCAAAAACCTACCATTACAAGAGCTAGCAATAGATTTAGACAATAGAGAAGGAGTTTTATTCTAATTATAACCATTTTGAGATTGGTTTTGTTCCTGAATAGCATCTAAATTAACCATATAACCAATCGGTTGAGAAAGAGCCACATTCATATGAACTACAGGTGCAGTATCTACAAAACTTTTGTGTGAAAAAATTAACTCAGGTCCCTCCGTATATTCATTTAAGTCAACTACATTGTCAGTAATATTAAAACCATGCACAATCTTATCAACATTCTTACTAATACAAAGAACATCATCATTAGGAAGATCCTTCAACACTTCAATTTGATGAGAGGGGGGATTAGAGTTCGAAGAGATAGGTTCAATAATTTTTCTATTAATATTTATCCCGTCCACCACACCATGTTGATGTTGAAATCTCTTAAGCTTTGGATGTAAATATAAAGCAATCATTAATAGCATGTCGACGAATTTTACAATGGGAATAAAAATTAGGAACCTTCTCAAATAATATATTTAGTATATGTCCAACAGACTTCGATCTCAACAAGATCTCTTTCAGATGTTTCTTGGATATATCCGCTTCAACTAAAATATGAGCAAAAGAGGGTATAATTCGAGATACAGTGACCTGGTGAATCTATAAAGGATGACCAAAAATAGAACCCAAAGCATGAAAAAACTATTATTAAAGAAATGCAACTGCAAAACGTGAAATAAGATCTACATTAGAATAATCATAGATTCTACTTTGATATCAAAGAAAGGAGTCCATTTTAATCAGCACATTTGGTAGTTATAGATATAATAATAATGTCTAGAAAAAACTCAACTATAATCAAAATCATTAACAAGTTGAATCGCCACATGTCTCGAATCCCAAAGACCAATTAAGTACAAACCATATAGTTTCATATTACCAAGGAAATCTTGAATAACGTTAAGATTGTGTCAACAAAGAGTGAACGTCCCCACCAACATGAATTGGAAGGAAGAAGCAAGTTGAACAACATCCGCATTAGAAATCAAAATAGCCAGAGCACCATTAAAAGATGAGCAAGTGAAAGTTATGGATGGAGCAAAAGATGAAGCTCTAAAAACCTTATCCTTTAATAATCTTCACAAAATATTAGAAGATTTCCCCGATAAATAAAAAAAGCCTTGCTTTTTACTTATTGGAGAGGGTAATACATTACCCCAAGGACAAAAAAACATGGGGTAAAAGGCCCCCAAAAACAAGAGAAGACCAATAGCACAAATACCACACAAAGATCAATAAAAAAACCAAGAAAACCTCACGAAAAAATAGCTCCATGAAGAGAGCCAAGAAGAAACCTAAAATTGCCAGAAAAACCTCTAAAGCATAAAGCTGTTGAGATGAAGGGATATTTTTCAACCATGATCAACCATGTTCAACCAAAAGTTAAATAAGATTTAGCAATTTATGATTCAAGGCTTAAAATTATTTAGAGACTTCGGTGGGGTTTAGGTAAGCTTCTTTGCATGATTTAGGGTTTAGGGCTAATGGGTCCTTTAATGGTCAAAGTGACCAATGATGGTCAAAACAACCCATTTAAGGGTTTAATATGTTCTATGTATGATCATGAATGATTTTTCAATGCCTATGATAGGAATCCATATCTTGGATTAGGTAATCTAGTATGATTCATGTGTATGAAGGGTCATTGTTTAAAAAGGATCCATAGGTCAAACTAGGTCAAAGTCAGTCAACCATGGACTCAAATGAGTTTAAATCAATATAAAGATGTTTAAGAATATGATCATTAAGTTTAAAAATTCTTCCAAAGGGATTTATATAAAGATGTCATGTATAGTGGCATGAACTATAAATATTTGAAGGTTTTATATGCTTGGGATTTGCTTTAAGTTTTAAGGTTTAAAAGGGGATAGATGCCTCCAAAATGGTTAGGTTGACTCTAGAGACATTCCAAATTAATAAGTAAATGATAAAACACCATTCCAAAGCTTTTACCTAGGGTTTTGAATCAGTTGAAATTTTCCTTGAAATAGGGAAAATACAAAAGCTTTATGCTTTAGGATTGAACACTGGATTTTAGAGTTTAGAGTTTTAAGTTAGATTTAAATTTTGATCTTATTTAGCATTGAATTTTATCAATAATTATTGAGTTTAGGATTTAAAATTCTCAGATCATTAGCAACAATTAGGTGATTGTCAATGATTGAGTAGCTGATTAAGTGACCAAGAAGGGTAATTATCAAATGATTGATTAATGGTTCAATAATTGAATCACCATGGTAGAGCATAGTGGAGTACTAGATTTAAGCTTTGAATTTGAGTTCATGAAATTGAAAACAAAGTGTGATGCTTTGATGTATAGTTTTTACCTCAAATAAAAATTAGGTCAATAATCTTAATGATGGAGAAGGAGATTGACGAAATGATGGCCACCACGGCTACATTACAAAGTAGAGAATTTCCTTTACCAAGAGTGCCAGTCGTGCTAGCTCAACCTGAGTCTATTAAGTTACACAATGAAAAGACTGAAGTGATTAAAGAAGAAGTGGATAAAATAATAAAGCATGAAAGTGAATCTATTCAAATAGTAGATTTAAAATAAATGGTAAAATAGGTCAAAGAGCTTATAGTTTAGTCTCATAGTAGTTTATTTAATTTTAGGGGCAAGCCATGTCCAAAGGAATATGACTTAGTATTCTATATAAAAGGATTTTTACCCCATTCATTTAAGAAATTTTATGGCATAGGAAACCCTGAATAGCATCTTGTACAATTCATAACTAGTTCCTGATTTGCCAGGGGAAGTGATGCATTGTTATTCAGATAATTCATTAATAGCCTATCAAGAGTTATATTCAATTGGTATACAGAGTTTCCAATTCTAATTATAGGATATTTATAGAATTAGAAAGCATGTTCATTAAATGATTTGTTAGAGCTAGACATCATGTCATTATCGAGGATTTAGTAGGTTAAAAGTAGAAACTCGAGGACAATTTGGTAGATTATATCTTATATTAGAGGAATTTTAGCTTGAAAAGCAAGCCACGATTATAAGAGTAGCAAACTATAGAGATAATTCTATAGTATATTTTTGTTCAGATAGCATTTTTCACTTAAAGGTTTTGCCATCTAAACATTTGACAAGGTCTTGAGTAATGCCTCTAATCTCTAAGAGTATACTTTTTAATTATTATTCTTAAAAGATTAAATTCTATAAAACTCAAAATTAAACCTCAAAAGGTCTTAGGAAATTAATTTGGGTTAGTTTCAATAGTCGATAAAGGTAAAAAACTGATGAAGGTGTAGTTGGATAATCCAATATGTGCATCCAAGCATCAATATTATAGTAAACCTAAGAATGATCAACAGAGAAAACCTCAATCTTAACTTACTATACAGAAGAATAGGGCAAATTTTAAGACCTACATCAATAAATTATATTTATTTAAAGAGATGTAATTAAAAGAAATTTAAAGCATCAATTTAAGTAAACCTTCACAGTGGTAAAGTTATGTCACCATAAACATCTTCTATAGAAAAAGAAAGCAAGTCATATATAATCTTAAAACTTCAACACCTTTTCAACCTTTATAATCTCAAAATGCAACTAATAAAGTAATTCATATAGTAGATTTCAATGTGCTAGCCCATTACTAAGTGTGTATTCTTTAATGTATTTAAATTTTAATGAAAATGTGTTATTGTAGTTTTATTTGTGAAGGAAATATTCAGAAATGTCAAAAATTACAAGTGTTAAGCAACCTCATGGTACCATCTTATGTAATGCCACGGCACTGAGTTAAATCACATCGAGGCGTCAATTTCATACATTAAAATGCCAGACTTCTCTATTTAGAAGCAGCATAGTGGTTCCATAGTTAGCAACATGGCATTACACAGCTCTGCTATGCCAAATTCAGCACTACAACACCGAGTGTCATAGGAAAATAGGTGTCGCACTGCCATGCATTTTCAAGCCTTAGCACTTTATTCCCCATTCGAGCACCAAAATGCTTAAGCTTTTGGAGCACCATGGTGGAGCAGTTACTAATGCAATGAGCTACACTAGTTCAGTGAAAGATGCACCAATTCAATGAAAAAGCTATCTTACTTTAATTAGTAACTATGCCATGTCAGCCAGCACCGTAGTGGAGCCAACTTTATAGTGCTGAGGCACTAGTTCATTTTTCACCACCACAATGCCACCTTATCGAGCATCGTGATGCTTAAACCTAACTTTGTACATACTCTAAATAGTTTTTAAGTTCTATTGGTTAGAGAGTTCTATCATTTGAGTGAATTCTTAAAATTTTTAATATATTTCTTTAGTGCCCCCTTAGAGTAAAGTCTAAGGGAGGCTAGAGAAGTGCAAGATAGTTTCCTAGAGGAGAACTTAACCTTTAGTGTAAGCAATTTTATAATTAGTAAAAGCAGTGTAGTGAAGATCATTTGATCATTATGGGTGGCAAATCTCTTACTTCTTCCCTTGTACCTTTTCTTTCAATGAGTAAAATGAGGATGTGTTTGCTTTTTATTTCATATATATATGGCTATTTCTCTAGTTTTTTGCTAATGATGAAGAAAGTATAGTTTGTACTAATGTGGACTCTTATTCTTTAATGAATGTTTTTATGTTTTCAGTATCTCTTATGCTTTAATGAATGTATTTAAAGCATATAATGGCCATGTGTGTAGTTAAAATGTAGTGTGATGTATAACCTCAACAATGGAATTCTGCATTAATTAGGAATATAGAAAAAATATTGAAATGCCTAGGATGTTTGAATATTATAGGTTTTATAGAGATAGTAAAATTATAAAATGGCCTTAAACCGTTCTTTTCACCCTTACAAGCTTGATAGAGACCTAGGGATGCATATGCTTTGATAGACATCTATAATTAAGCATCTCATTAGGAAAACTATGTTATTTACATTTATTTGTCTAAAATATTTAATTCTCATTAGTATCAAAAATCTTTCTTACAAGTATTTTTTCTTTTGTTATAAAAACTCCAAATATCATTTTCATTTTAAGTAGGATAAGTGGTGCATTTGAAATAACTAGTAGTAGATAAGTTATAATTTACCAGAACACTTCATAGTGGGTTCGACACTCAACTCCTTCACTTTATTACTTTATTTGGCATGTATACTTGCATAATTTAGTGGGCTATTACTAATTTTATATCAAAGATAACCTAAGTATATTTCAAACTTAACGAGTCTCATATTAGCACACCAGAAGCCCCCATCAAGTTTTTGGCATCATTTCCTGAGAAGTAATGTGTGTATTACAAATTAACATATATTGTTAAAATAAGTGCATATTTAGAGCTACTCGTATCTTTTATCATTATTCTGTTTGATAAAATTTTGAAAAATCTAAATATAAAAACTTAGACTTAGCTAATAAGCTAATCTTATAGTAATGTCAGACCTAATACAATATCAGGACCATTTAAAGCACTTAATGAATATACTAATCTGATAGTATAAGGAATCTATCAAAGCATCAATAGACCTACTATCCAGGCCAATAGTTTTGAACTAAAACTAGCCATAATTCAAATGGTTAAAAGTTCCCTATTTGGGGTTACTTTTGATGATGAACTCAATATATAGTAAGCTAGTTTCTTGAATATTTATGCATCATTTAAGTATAATGTTGTCAACAATGATGATACTTGACTTAGATTATTCTCATTTTCTCTTAGAGAAAAGGCTAAGATCTGACTGAAATCTATGCTTGTAGGCTCTAAAACCATATGGGTTAAGTTAGCTCATGATTTCCTTGCTAAGTTTTTCCCACCTTTAAAAATTATCAAATATAGAAATGATATCACTTCCTTTTCCCAATTGAACGTGAATCAATTTATAAAAGTTTGGACAGATTTATGGAAATGCTTAGAAAATTCCCTCACCTTGGCTTATTCAATTGTTTGATTATTCAAACTTTTTATAATAGATTAGTAGGATCTCTTAGTTTAATTATAAATGCTATAGCTAGAGGATTTTTAATTTTTAAGCCCTTTGAGGAAGCATATGAACTAATAGTGGAAATGGCTCAAAAGGTTTTATTGGCCTATTGATTGGGTGAATTCTAAAAGAGTAGTTTGATTCTATAAATCTGATACTTTGTTAATTCATACTGCTCAGGTTGTTGCTATTTCAAAGAATTTGATACTATTGGAGTTAACTTAAGATGTTAATCATCTATATAATTTAAAGAGCCTAATTTAAATTTTGATTATTATACTAATGCTTTAGTGATTAAAAATATAAATTTGATTGGAAGATAAAATAATCTTTTTCCCAATACATACAACCTAGGTCGGAGAAACCACACTAATTTTAGTTGATCAATAATGCTGGTGGTAATATTCAGTTGAATTAAGGATAACCTAATCAAGAAGAAAATTGAAATAATTCTTAGCAACCTGTTGTAAATCTTAGAACTTCCTACCCCCCCAAATTTAATCAAAATAATCTATTTATGAATGGGAATATGCATTTAGAAGAGGTAGTGATTGAATTAGGAATTCAATTATAAATTCAAGATGCATCAATAAAAAACCTAGAAACTTAATTTGGACAACTTAAAATCTCTTCCAATAGTAAACCTCTTTGTTCTCATCCTCCATCTAATATAGCACCGCAACGCTGAGTTCAATCACACCGATGCATCCATTTCCTATGTTGTAGTGCCAGTCTTCTTTATTTATAAGCACTACAATAATTCTATGGTTAGCATCACTGCACCATAATTCAGCAGTGTAGTGCTGGGTCTCTCAATAAATGAGTGTCATAGCATAATTCCTTTTCATTCCTTAGTGCCAGATTATCCATTCAAGCACCACGATGCTTAAGCTTCTAGAGTGTCATGGCAGAACAGTTACCAGCTCAAGGAGTCACACAAATTCAATAAAAAGATTTGCCAATTCAGTGAAAAGGTACAGCATTATAATTAATAACTGGGCCACATTAGCCAGTGCTACAATGGAGTAGACATTACAGCACCGAGGTGCTAGTTCATTTTTCACCTCCGCGGTGCCACCTTGTCAAGCACTGCGGGACATGAACCTAACCTTATAGTTACTATAAATAGTTTTTTTTATTGTTTGGGGAGTTCTATTACTTATGTGGATTCTTATAATTTTAACTTTGTTTCTTTAGTTCCCCCTTAGAGTGAAGTCAAAGGGAGGCTAGAGAAGTGCAAGATACTTAGTAAAAATCTTAGCCAATTTGTGTAAGCAACTCTGTGACTAGTGGAAGGAGTGTGGAGAGGATCATTTGATTATTATAGGTGATAAATTTATTATTGCTTCTCTTTTATCTTTTCTTTGAATGAATAAAATGAAGATGTGTTTGCTTGTTATTTCCTCTATATCAAGTTAATTCTCTTATTTTGGGCAAATGACAAGAAAAGCATAATATTTACTAATGTAGACACTTATACTTTAATGAATGTATTGATGTTTTGAATATCCTCTAAACTTTATTTAATGCATATAATGGCCATGTGTGTAGTTAAAATATAGTGTGATGTATAGCCTTGATGAAGAAATATTGGAATAATTAGGAATTTTAAAAAGGAATATCAACATGCCTAAATATCAGATGTTTGGACATTGTAGGTTTTATGGAGATAGTAAAATTATGAGAAGGCGTTAAACCTTTCTTTCACCCCTACAAGCTCAACAGAGACTTAGGGATGTATATGCTTTGATCCACAACTATAATTAAGAGTCTCATAAAAAAAAACTATGTTATTTACATTTATTAGTCCAAAGTATTTTATTCTCATAAGTATCAAAATTTTTTTTTGGCAAGTCTTTATTTTCTCTTAGTGATAAAAACTTCAAACATCATTTTCATTTTCAGTCGGAAAATAGCTCCAATTAAAATAAGCAGTAGCAGTTAAGTTGCAATTTAGCTCAACACTTACTCATGGGCTAAACACTCTACTCTTTTATTTTATTACTTAATTTGACATTATACTTATGCAATTTAGTGGGCTATTACTGATTTTATATCACAAAATATCTAAGCAAATTTTAAGATCAGCAAGTTTCATATTAGCTCACGATAAGCCCCTGATCTCCCATCTCAAGAAACTACCTGCTAAATTGAGTATGTATGATATTTTAGTTCTATCCAAGAAAATGAGGATGCTTTAACTAAAGCTTTACTTTATCCAAAAGTATATATAGCCCAGTTATCATCAGTGCAACAACAAGAAGTGTTATATTTCAAAGAGTTTCAAGAAGTAACATTCTCAAAAATGACTTGTCTTGGGATTTGCTAACCATAATCAACCATTGTATATCCCAATTAATGTGGAAAAGTTTAAGTTGTCATGTGTCCTCATTTATCCTAGTGCATTGGTCAACATTATGACTCATAGAACACTTGCCAACCTCAGGGTGGATAATCACAAACTCAATTATGATAAAATGATGTTGTGAGAATTCAATAATAAATGTGAGGGGGCATATCTTTTTAACTATCCTGCTTGAAATAGATGGCTTTAAAACCAAAGAAAAAAAAAATTATATTATAGATTATTAATGCTCTCCTTAGTAAAACCTTGCTTCAGGAAAATATAATGGAGCCTTCCACCCTTCATCAGTGTATTAAATGCTCTCGTGAGGGTGTTGAATACTTTATTAAGGGTGATATACAATCTTTCTCAAATTATAAAGTTGGAAAATATAAAAATGCTTCATATTATCTACCTAAAAAGTAGATAGTATTCTCTAGAAACTTCAAACCTCCTGAAGAAAATAAAGAAAAGAGAAAGAAAAAATAAAAAAATAAAGAAAAAGAGATGGAAGAGCATCTTGACCTTAAATAAAATGTTTGTTGTGTCATTCTACTTCTATATAAACAAGTCATATAATGTCTGAACGGGTTAGAGGGAGAGGTAAACGATGGCAAATTGAAAATTATGAAATAGTAAAAAAGGAGTATATGCAAGTACAGATGCTTTTAATACATATCAATCTAAAATTTAGTTCAAAGGATGAATCTTGTGTGTTTAAGAAAACTAAATACCCTATAGAATGTATAAATATGGTTGAAAAGCCAAATCTTAAAGTTTCTATAGAGGTAGAGAATGCTGAGGATAAGGTACAAGTTGAAGAGGAAACTAATCCAAATGTGTCTACCGTTTACAAACTTTTGAGGTATGTTGAAAATATAACTCTCCCCATTTTCTCATAATGATATAGCTGGGTTGGTGGTTAAAGTGGCTCCCACTTTAAGTTTATACTGTAAATCAACAAAATTTCTCCCTTCTACTAGCAAAAGTGTTAAAACTAATGTAATACTTGATAACCCTTTTATGAATGAAATTATCAAACTTCCTTGTAATAGGTAATCTACCTAGGTTAAAAATTATACTAAGCAAGGTTTGACACCATCAAATTGAACTAGAGGTGAAGCTCAACATTTTGAAAACATGTGGAATATAAAATAGTATAAACCAAAATCAAAATTAGGTGTTGGTTTCAATACTGTATATCCATTTATTGATGTTGAATATTGCTTAGTGCTTACAAATAATCCAGAGTCCAATAATCTCTTCATAATGAATGTTAAATCTTTTAACGAACTATATTTAGAGAAATCAGATGATATATGTAATTCTCATGTTTGGGATGCATCCCTTGAACATGAAGAGGAGATTAAATTAATAGAAGATGAATTAAAAAAAATGACTATTGCTAATGAAGAAAACTCTCATTCAACCTTTATAAGTTATTTACTGAATGAAGATGATGCAAATGATATGGATAAGTTACTTTTTTAGTTTAAAGACTACATATCATGGAATTATGAGGAAATGCCTAAATTATCTTCAGATATGGCAATCCATAATCTAAAAATTCAGCCCGGCATGGTTCTCATAAAATAAGAACCTCATCACATACAACATTAAATCAAAAATTAAGTTACAACTAAAGTCAAGAAATTGATTTAAGCTAGTTTCATTAGAGAAGGAAATTTTCCAACATGGTTAGCCAGTATTATTCTGTTAAAATGAAAAATGGCCATATTCATGTTTGCATTGACTTTAGGGGTCAAAATAGAGTTTTTCCTAAAGATGTGTTTTTGTTCCCCATATCAGAACTTATGGTAGATATTGCTTCCTCATAAGAATTACTTTCTTTGTGGAAGGATCATCTGGGTATAACGATATTAACATGGTTCCAAAAAATGAAACTTATAAAATCTTCAGAACACTTATAAGAGTATATTACTATAAGGTTATGCTCTTCGAATTAAGGAATGGTTGAGCAAAATACTAATGGGCTACAATGGGGATCTTTGATGAGCTGATTCTCAAATAAGTGATGTTTTATGATAATAATCTATTCATTAAAGTTACAAAAGGGAAGACCATTTGCATGACCAAAGAATTTTTTTTGAAAGATTACAACAATAAAATTTAAAAAAGAACCCTCTGAAGTGTGCTTTTCGTATTACTTTGGGGAAGTTTCTAGATTTGATAGTAAGACATTACGTAATTCGAATTGAGTCCAAAAAAAAAACAAATTAAAAGTAATCTTAGATATGCCATCGGCTAGAAGTATCACCCATTTGAGATCTTTGTAAGATCTGTTAGCATATCTGAGAAGATTTATGTTGATTTTATCTAGTAGATATTAATCATTCATAGCCTCATGTTTAAAAAGTACTAATTTCTACTGGGATAATAAATATCAGATTTCTTTCTAAAGTATAAACCAGTATCTGATGAATCCTCTAGTTTTGTATGCTATTATATAGGGGAAGCCATTAATTTTTTAGATTGTAGCTTTAATTGAATCTCTTGATACTTATTTTGTTCATGTCAATGCGGAAGGAAAAGAGAATGTGCTTTATTACTTAAGCAGATGATTGTTTCCAAATGAGAAGAATTATCCACCAATTATGATATATTTTTTAGCCTTGATCCTTAATGCTCAATAGTTAAGACACTATATATTATCCAATAAAATAAATTTAATATCCTGAGTTAATCCATTTGTGTATCTCATGACTCATCAAACATTATCTAGAAGAATACCCCAATGGTCAATGATCCTGTTATAATTTGGTATCTCATTTACTCCACTACATGTTATCAAAGGTCAAGCCCTAACAAATTTCCTTGTAGCACATCCAGTTCATGCTGATTCCCAATTAAATGACAGATTAACTAATGAGCAGATTATAAAATTAAAGGTAAATAAAAGTATATTTTGATGATATTGTATCTTATCAAAAATATAAAGGACCATGAGATATTATCCCATGAGAATTGGAATTATAAATTTAACTCCAAAAAAAGGTTGTGGGCAGATAAATGTGCCATTTATTCGCTTTAATGCTTCTTTATTAAAACTTGAATATCCAACATTATAGTATCTCGAGAAATAGACTAATGCTTCACTATCCACTTGAAAAGTCAAACGACTTTTATTTTCATAATCAAACTCAGCATATGAAACATAAAATTTATCTTGAAAGATAAAAGAAATATTCACCTATCATTTTAAAAATGAAACTAATCAAGGATATTATGTCGTCTACATTCAAAAAATGTTTCCTGTATTTTACAGAACTAAAATTAAGTTTGTTTTAATCTGAGTTATTTGTCCCCTCTGGAGGGAGGCTTTTACAGTTAATTACATCTCTAAAGTGAAAACTTTTGATTAATGTGGAGATTAGACTTATTTTAGATTTAAAATTTAATAGATTGAGTTTAAAGTTTTATAGATTTAAATCAATCATTTTGAAAAATTTTGAGAGTTTATAAAATTCATTTGGTTATTGGGATAATCAAACTTGGAGGAAGTTTGAGGGATGCAAAATGCATATGGACTTATGCTTGTTTGAATTACACTGCAAGCTAATCACCAAAGCACATAATTTTAAAACCATGATTTCCAGGAATAATGTACACATGTAGGATAGCTATTTTTAACATTAGAATCATGGATTCTTATTTAGATTTCTAATAAATGTTTAGTAATCTGAATTGAATCAAATGTACCTAACTAATGTATTTTCTCTCAAAGACACCCTAAACTCTAAGTTTCATTTTTAGTTAACACTAAATTTTCTAAAACTTTTAAGTTTAGATATTCTAAGAAAATCTAGCAACATACAGCCCAAACCCATAGGAAAACTATGACAGCCCCAACTCTTAAGCTCCTCTTTCCTTTTCATTGGCTTGTGTGCTAGGCATGTGTATATTAAAAAAAAGTAAAATGTATTTATGTATGCATGTCACGGTAAAAGTATTAGTGTATATGGTAATACTAATGTATCATCCTAAATCAAGCATAAATGTTCCTAGAAAGTCCATAAAATGCACACCTAAAGAAACCTAGGAAGGGCTACCCTCTAATGCAAATCTACCACCCATATAAATGCAATGCATGCATGTAATATGAAGTAGGGTATAAAAGATAAGTGTCTAAGAAATATCTTTATTTATTTATTGAAAAGAGAGATACAATCCAAGGTCTGCTAAGAAGTAAGGTGGCCAAGCTCCACCATGTTAGGCTTAGATTTCTACTCTTATAAATGTAAATTTAAATGCATTTATTTAATAATATCTCCCTACATATCTCCTATATGATTCCAAAATGTAATGCTTCTCCAAGGAAGAGAAAGCATTACCTTCTGAAGACCCGTATTTATAAGAAAGTACTTTTAACCTTTATAACTCTTTGTGTAACTAAATCAAGATACATTCTAGAAACATTATATTTAACAGTTGAATTTTATATTTATATTGAGAACCTAAGTACATTCTAAAGACTACGTACTATAAGTAGTAAACAAAAAGAAATAACTAGAAATGTAAATACGATGCAATCCTACATGCAACTACTAAATAATGTGCATTATGCAGGTAAAAGTGTATAGAAATATATATTTATGCAATGTACTAAAATTAAATAAATATATAAAAGATTCCCTCAAAGTAAGGCATCTACAAGAACACAAAAGAACTACCCGCCTAGCCTAAGATAAAGTCAGTTATCCTGGCAAATCATTTATAGTGTGTGAAGAATGTTGTGTGGCATGGAAATATCCTAAGGGGTTTTATTATTTGAGTTGTTTAGATTTGAAGTTGTTTGTTTATTAAAGGTCAAAGGGTGTTTATAATTTGGATTGAAATCCTTATGATTTAGTATTTTATTATTTTTGTTCTAAAGTGTTTGAGTTTGATTATTTATTTTTAAAGAACCATGTTAACTAATGACTCCAAAGTGCAAAAGCTACTAACATGCATGTCCTAAGGCTTATAAATGTAATGCATTCATTCCCTTGTATAGGATAGAATGATTTTATAGAGTCCTTAAAGTTTTTTTTTATGTTTCAAATAGTAATTTAGGAGATAGTTATTATAAAGAACATATTAATTGAACAACTCTAAATTATGAATCCAATGCATGTATACCCTCCAAATGAAATAAATGCATATAAATAAAAAGCTTTTAGATTTGGTTCAAGAAATTAAGTAGGTGCTTCTGAGTTTTAACTTCATGTTAATGTTGTTTAGTTTAATTATCTTGAGTTTAAGTGAGGTTATTTAGGTAATTTAGTTTTATTTAAATATTTTATATTTGATTTAAAGTTCTCTAATTTTAACTAAAGTTGGTTAAATTATTTATGATCTATTAATACTTATTAAATTTTAAATTATTAATCTTATTCCCTCCTTATAGAAGGAACTTGGTTTGAGTTTTGATTAATCAAATAAATCATAAATGTTTGGGTGATTGACACTATTGGTTAATAATAACCCATGGATTAATCCCTATCAATTTGGGATTAATTGGGTCAATATTTAATTTATATTAATTATTAATTAAATTTAAATTTTTTAATTAAAATTGGGTGTTGATTTTAATTTTCTTTATTGTACGATTGATTTAGAGTTGTATAATATTTATTTTGGATTTTTATAATTTTTTATTAATTAATTATGAATTTTAGAATTTTTTTATTTTATTTTATTTTTTGGAAAAAACCCTCTATGGGGCATACATGTTAATATAAAAATAGATTACGAGGTCATTAAAGGGAACCTTCAGCTCCCTACTGCTCGAAAGAGCTACAAAACAAATCAAATCAAAACCTAAGAGCCGATGGTTCCCTGTTCTACAATTAACAAAATAACCTAATAACATTCTAGGGCTATAGAGGCCAGCACCCAGAAAGGATGAAAATAATCGACACTTTCAGCGTAGTCTTCCTACCAAAAATATCTATCTTGTCCCCAAAATTCTTGATCCCTTCAATCTGCATGAGAATCAGATTCCAAAACCAAATCATGTATAATAGGGTATAGGCAGGATTATAACTAATCAAAATAAAAATCCAAAGGATACCGATATCTTTGATGGAAGCCATCTGAAGCCTACTAGCTCTATAGAGCAACAAGTAATTAGCCATGCTATAATCATCAACAAAATGGAAAAGAACAATATTAAACTAATGATAAGTGTAGGAAATACTAACAACCGAATGCATAAAGACTGTAAGAGCAAAATAAGAGAGTTCCGAAAGTAAAAGAAGCCTAGGGTGCACACCTTTGTGCCAGAAAATGTGGTTCCCCAAAATAAATGGCCTGGGAATCAAAATATGAAGCACCAAGTTACCTGGAGATTGAAAAATCCTAAAAGAAGGCAGACCCCTAGACGAGGACCAATTAACACCATTATGATTGAAAGGTATAAAGAAAACATTAATAAATTTGCATCCATGATCCTTCTGCTTAAAAAGAGAAACAAAACAATAATGATATCCAAATGAATCAGCCCCCTTATGATTGACAAGATCAATAATATGAATCCAGACCAACCTATAGAGGAACCAATCCAAATAAAGATGTAATAAATATAAAGCCAGCAGTAAGTAAATCCCAACAATGATCCCCCCATATAGGAGGAAATAAAACTAACCAACCAACTAAATGTCTCAACTACCAGAACATCAAAGAAGTAATTAAGAGTAAATTCAAACTGAGATCTTGAGAACAAAGACATCGCAATAAAAATAAGCTGGCAAGGGCCCAAAGAAAAGAACTTAGAAACTCTAACATAAGGTATGTCTTTAAAATCAAGCCTAGCTAAACCCAACAGTCTGGGAAGAATAGAGGACCCCGCAAATTCCATAAAATCTGATAGCTTACAACCCAAATCAGCTAAATAGGAGTAGTAGCATTTCCTTCCCTATATATGTGAGTTATAGAAAAATTGATAAGAGACAACCATGTTGAGAATGTTACAAATTAGTTTTTCAAGACTTTATCTTTATAATTTGTGAGTTTTTTATTATAACAAAATCTTATTATTTTGATTATTCTTTCTCCTAACATATGTTGAAAAAAAAATTTGTTGTTGTGTGTACTGACATGTTTTTTCAGCAAAATCACATTCCATACAGTGGAAGACTTCAAGTTAATTGGTTAGAGTTTATTAGTTTTGGCGTTTGTATTTTTTATTCTTTTCTTGAGTCTGAGTGAGTGTGATTGTAAATTGAGTAACCGTGCACACACACACTGGGGAGTGAGACAAAAACTTAATTTTTAAAACTTATCATACTGTACGATGTATAATCATACATGAAGAAATGTGTAGTTTCTCCTCTGAAATGAACATGCCTATTTCATGTGCAAAAATTTTTCTAAGTATTATTCATACAGTACGAAATATTTTCATACATCATTTTACAGAGTACGAAACTGGGCTTACATAGTTCGTACAGGATATCGTACGGGATGAACCGTTCATTTTTTGAACTGTTCATACAATACGAATTGGTTTCATATTTCATTTTCAAGAGTACAAAGTAGGACTTACAAGGTTCATATGGGATATCATACGGGACGAACCGTTCATTTTTGAACTGTTTGTATAATATGATTTGATTTCGTATTTCATTTTCCAGAGTATGAAACATGACTTACAAGGTTTGTATAGGATATCGTATGGGACGAATCGTTCACTTTTGAACTATTCATACAGTACGATTTAGTTTCATTTTTCATTTTCCAAAGTACGAAATAGGACTTACATAGTTTGTACGGGATATCATACTAGACGAACCATTCATTTTTAAACTGTTCGTACATTATGATTTTGTTTTGTATTTCATTTTTGAGAGTACAAAACAGGGCTTACATGGTTCTTACGGGATATCATACAAGACTAATCATTCATTTTTTGAACTATTCATACGGTACAATCCTACTTCATAAAACTTGAAATTTTCTATTTTTGGATGATTTTTCCTGCCCTTTGTTTAAAAGGTTCCAAAAAACTGACTGTCCAACAAATCTTCTACGAATTTCTTCTTGAGAGTGGAAGGGAGAGTGCTTAAGGAGAGTGTTTGGGAGTGAGTGTGGTCAGATCTTTGAAGAGGAAATTGTGAGGGGATTCACAAGGTTGCCTAAAGGTAAGGATTTCATTATTTGTACTTCAAGTCTCTTTCCTATCTCTTTGAAGTCTCTTGAGAGAAGATCTTTGAAGAAGGTCCGGTTCTCTGCCATCACCAGGAGGGTGAAAAAGGATGCTTGGTACTCTACGATCACCAGGAGAGTGAGAAAGGATGGTGGGTTCTCCACCTTCACCAGGAGGATAAAAAAGGATGATGATTCTCTGCCTTCACTAGGAGGGTGAAAAAGGATGACGATTCTCTGCCGCACTGGGGTTTGGTGGGAGAGAGTTTGTAAGGGCTTCTCCGCCTTGATGTGGGGGCAAAAGGAGAGTCACTTTGGTTTAGTGCAATACCTAGAGAAGGAGTCTCTAGGGAGTGGATGTAGGTCGTATATGACCGAACCGCTATAAATCTGGTGTTTATTTACTGCATTTTTAATTTCTACATTGTACTTTATTTTTCTATCGTTGAAAAAGTAAAATTTGTATAACTATTCGTATTGTATGAACAGAAATCATATGGAATGATATATATAAAGTTTTATAACAAACAGGTTTTCAAAAACATCCAAGAGATTTTAAAATTACCAATTCACCCCCCCATCTTGGTTAGCCTAGGGACATAATTAATAGGTTTAACAACCTATTCGCACTTTTAAGTGGTATGAGGGCTTATTTCAAAAATTATTGTTTAAACAACTTTTTGAAATTTGATCATGGCTAATTTTGGAAACTGAAACCCACCTGAGGGTTATTCGATCACTAGACCTCCACTATTTTATAACATCCCGTTTGATTTTTGGAAAACTTGCATGTCTACTTTTTTGAAATCACTTGACTATCGCATGTGAATTTTAGTACAGGATGATTACACAGAATCTACTAGACTTGTAGATGGAATTAGAATTCAAATATTTTTTACTGATTGGACTGTAGAAGACATGAATGACCTCAATTAAATGCTAAGTGTTTGAATAGTTTCTTTTGAGCATTGAAATTGGAAGACTACATGTGTATTTCTACTTATAAAATTGGAAAAGAGATTTGGGATCGGCTTTGCATTACATATGAAGGAACCAATGAAGTCAAACAATCTTGATTGAACATTCTACTTGATGATTATGAACTTTTTTGCATGAAACTGAATGAGTCAATCTCTGACATGTATACTCGTTTTACATTGATAGTAACTTCATTGCATGCTTTAGGTAGGGAACTAATCAATTCTAAAAAAGTAAATAAGATATTACATTGTTTCCCTACTACTTAGGATGCAAAGATTACTGCTATAGCATAATTGAAAGACTTAAATGTTTACTCTATTGATAATCTGCTTGGATCACTGATTGCTTACGAGCAAGGAGTGACTCAATGAAAGATTTATGTAGGTGATAGATGGAAAGAGAAGAACATTGCACTAAAAGTGGATGATTCAGAGAGTGATCAGTCCCAGCCCGAGGATGAAGAGTATATTACCTTAATGATAAGGTAGTTCAAAAGTTTTTTAAGGAGGAAGCAGAGGAGACGCCAGCAGTGGAACAAAGGTAAGTTCCATAAAAATTTTAAGGCTTCTAAAGATGTTATTTGCTATGAGTGTAAGAAGCTAGACACATAAAGAATGAGTACCCTAATCTCAAGGCCAATCCTAACAAGGAGAAAGCCAAGGAGAAACCAAAGGATAGAAGGGGCAAGAAGAGACTACAGCGAGCATTTTGGGCGGACTCAGCTTCAGATTCCTCAAAAATAGCACCTGAAGAGGAAGTCATAAATTTATGCTTGATGGCTAATAATCTTGATCATTCAGATCAAGAAGAGGTATGTGACTTGAGTTATGATGAATTATTTAAAGTTTCTGAATGCATTCATTCTGTATATAGGAAACTAAAGAAATTGCATGCAAAACTGAATTTGGATTACTTAGAATTACAAAAAGAATATGAAATCCTTAAGAAAGACCATGCATTAATTGATAGTAATCACATGACTTTGTTGGATGAATATGATGATTTGAACAAATAACATGAACTTTTAAAATCATCAAACACTGAATTTGAAAATTATTTCAAAACTTTTATGGATGAATCGGATAGTAAAGATCATAACTTGAAGATTGAAAGTTTGATTCTAGAGAGTGCTAACTCATATCTTAAAGTTAAGTTAAAAGCACTTGAGAAAAATAAGATTCCATCCAAACTTGAAGATTTTCACAAATCTTACCACAAGTCCACTAGTTCAAAATCTTGGAGAAGATCTTATAGTGCACATAGATTGGTAAATCCTTTTCTTGGAGTAAAATATTTTTCTTGTGGTATGATTGGGCATATTTCCCACACTTATATTATTCATCATAGAGCACACTTAATGTGGAGACCTAAGGTGCATAAAACACAGTATATCACACATACATCTGGTTTAAAATTGTCAAGAGGTGAACTAAAACTTGTTTGGGTTCCCAAGTCTAATGTTTGTTAATTTTGTAGACATGCTCTCACACAAGATCTCGTGAGAGTATGTGATACCTGGATAGTGTTGTTCAAAGCACATGACTGGAGATGCAAATCAATTCATATCGGTGGAAGACAAGAAGGGTGGCAAGGTTACACTTGGAGATAATACCACCAAGAGAGTGGTAGGTACATGTATGATTGGAAATTCTATCAATTTTGTGATTGAAAATATTCTCTTAGTAGAAGGCTTAAAACATAATCTGTTGAGCATAAGTCAACTGTGTGATAAAGGTTATTATATAAAATTCTTGCCTACTAGCTATGTTATTAGTCAAAATAGAATTGTTATGTTGAATGGTGATAGAGTAAATAATGTATACATGCTAGATTTAAATCTTTAAAATCTTCTACTGCTTTTTATATGAAAACTGTATCTGATGAATCATGGTTATGGCATAGAAGACTTTGTCACGCTAGCATGAGAAACCTTAGGAAAATCACCCAAAAAGACTTAGTTAGAGGAATACCCAAATTAGACTTTATAAAAGATCACTTATGTGATGCATGTCAACTAGGAAAATAAGTCAATATCTCTTTCAATTCAATCAAGGAAGTTAAAACTAGCAAGCCCTTAAAAATTCTTCTCATGGATCTCTTTGGACCCGTTAGTACTTTAAGTCTAGGAGGAAAAATGTTTGGTATATAATTGTGGATAATTACTCAAGATTCACATGGATTAGATTTTTAAATCATAAGAGTGAATCATTTGAGGAGTTTAGAGATTTTGCCACTTAGATTCAGAGAAAACTAAGATTTAAAATTGTTACTATCTAAAGTGATCATGGGGGAGAATTTAAAAATAAATCATTTGATGATTTTTATAAATATCAAGGGAATATACCATAACTTTTTAGCTTCTAGGACACCTCAATAGACTGGAATAGTTGAGAGAAAGAATAGGATATTAATTGAAGCTGCTAGAGCCATATTGGCAGAATATTGACTTCCAAGATATTGTTGAGCTGAAGCTGTTAGTACTACATGCTATGTGTTGAATAGGGTGAACATTAGATCAAAACTAAACAAGACACCCCATGAACTTCTTAAGGGTAGAATTTCCAATCTCTCATACCTTTATTTTTTTTGGATGTAAAGTATTCATACATAATAAAGGAAAAACTCTCTTAGAAAAATTTGATCCTAAATTTGATGAAGGAATTTTTTTAGGATATTCAAGTGTTGAAAAATCCTATAGAGTTTTTAATAGAAGGACTTTGGTAGTTGAGGAGACCACTCATGTTATTTTTGATGAATCAGAGAATTATGGAGGGTCTAGGTTGGATGAAGATGAAGTTGAGGAAATATCCCAAGGACTTGAAAATGAAAAAGTTGAAGAAAGGGATGAAAATGAGGAAGAAAACCAATTGCCTAAGGAATGTAAATTTACTAAGAGACATCCTAAAGAATTGATTTAGGTGACCCAAGTGAAGGAGTTAGGATTAGGCATGGTTTGAGAAAAGAAGTAAATCACTCAACTTTTATTTCAATGATTGAACCCACTACTATAAATCAAGCACTTTTAGATGAATTTTAGATTCTAGCTATGCATGAGGAGTTAAATCATTTTGCTAGAAATGTTGTTTGGGAATTGGTAGAAAGACCAAAAGATTAAAGTGTTATTGGAACAAAGTGGGTATTTAAAAATAAGATGAATGATTATGGAGTGATTGTTAGAAACAAAGCAAGGTTAGAGGCTAAGGGGTATAATCAGATTAAGGGAATTGATTTTGAGGAGACATTTGCCCCGGTAGCCAGACTTGAGGCAGTTAGAGCACTTTTAGGCTAAGCCTATTTAAAAGGTTTTAAGTTGTATGAAATGGATGCAAAGAGTGCCCTTCTAAATGGGATGATAAAAGAGGATGTTTATGTTGAGTAAACTCCAGGTTTTGAAAATGCACAATTTCCTAATGAGGTTTTCAAATTGAAAAAGGCATTATATGGACTTAAATAGGCATCTAGAGCGTGGTATGAAAGGATAAGCATTTTCCTACTTGAACGATCATTTGTAAAAGGGAGTGTGGACACCACTCTCTTTATAAAAAGAGCAGAAGATGAAATACTCGTTGTTTAAATTTATGTGGATGATATTTTATTTGGATCTACCGATAGAAATCTTTGTGATGAATTTTCAAAAATAATGAGTAAGGAATTTGAGATGAGCTTAATTGGAGACTTGAGTTTCTTTTTGGGGTTTAGCATTAAGCAGGATGAGGATGGAACATTTTTGAGCCAGTTAAAATACATTAAGGACATCCTTAAGAAGTATGAAATGGATAAGGCTAAACTAGTGAATACACCCTTGAGTTCCTCAGAGCAGTTAGATAAGGATCCTAAAGGAAAATTAGTTGATCAAAAAAGTTTAGAGGGATGATTAGATCTTTGCTTTACTTAACAGCTAGCAGATCAGATATCATGTTTAGTGTTTATTTGTGTGCTAGATTTCAAGAATATCCAAAAGAGTCACATCTAACAACAGTAAAGAGAATTATGAGATATCTTTTAGGGACTCAAAACCTAGGAATTTGGTATCCTAAGAATAGAACTGCATTTTAAATTGTTGGATACTCTGATTCAGATTTTGTAGGTTGTAGGGTTGATTGGAAAAGCACTTCTGGAACTTGTCAATTTATAGGAAACTTCTTAGTTTCTTGGTCTAGTAGAAAATAGAACTCAGTAGCTCTTTCAACTTCAGAAGCTGAATATATTGCCTTAAGAAGTTGTGTTGCACAAGTGCTTTGGTTAAAATAATAGTTAATTGACTTAGCATTTTATTTTGGCACAATTCTAATCTTTTGTGATAACACTAGTGCCATATGCATTTCAAAGAATCCTATTCAACATTCTAGAACCAATCATATCAATATAAGGCATCATTTTATAAGAGATCATGTAGCAAAAAGGGAAATTGAATTACATCATATTGCTACTAAGGATCAACTTGCAGATATTTTCACAAAACCACTAGCTTTTTACATATTTAGTATTTTAAGGACAAGTCTAGGTGTTATTGATCTTAATGCATAATTAAAATTTTTGCAAACTTGTTTTGTGTGTGATTGTATGTTTGTTTATGTCAAGTTTGTGAAGTATTAGTTGTATGTTTTTATTTTGTTTTTGATTGTATTTATTCGCTTTATCCTTTTAGTTTTTGTACTTTAATGAAAAATGAAAATGTTTTACTTTGAAAGGTTTTTGAGTTTTCCATGTACTATTTTTGTTGTTCTGTTCATACTATACGAAATTATTTAGTATAATACAAATTTTATAGTGTGTGCATGAAACTTTTTTGAAGTTAAGGAGACGGAAGTATATTTTTTCTGAGATTTCATACTGTATGGTGATGTCATCATACTAGATGATTAGAGCAATTTCGTTTGTATGAATGTGTATGATTTTTTAGGTATTCTCAATTATTATTACTGATTGTATGTACGAACTAGAAGTTCGTATGTACAATCCTTGCTGTCGATTTTGGATAAGGATGAACCCAACTGTCACGAAACAATATTTAATTTTTCTGATTGTCCTAGATGAACACATCATCGTCTGTACGATCGTTAGTCAAAAAGCCTATACGAAAGGATGCCTTAGGAAAGGCAGTTTACGAAAAGCCATTATATTTTTGGCAGTTTCTATTCATCTATATGAAATGGAATTCATCCCATATGATTTTTATTCCATACGTACAATATGAACTTCATACTGTACGATCTACATTTTGTTTTAATTAGAAAGGCATCTGATGTTTTTCAATTACAGTTTCTTTCATAACCAAATCTTCCCGAGTTTAGATAGTGAAATGACCAGTGGTCTAGATCTGCTAGGGAAGATAATTTTTTGAGTAGAGAAAATGAAGAAGCATTTGAGAGGTTCAGTGTTACCAAGATTACTGCATCTAGACTTTTTTTACAACGTGATTTAAACTTTTCTGTCATGCCTCTTTTTGATTGTACCCAACTGTCTTTCATTCTTACTCTGATTCATGCCTATAATCGTGAAACTTTCTATCTCTTCTTAGCCAACATGAAAATGAATCAGGACCACACCATAATTTCCTCCTATGTCCTCAAACAACATGTAGAGATTACTAAAGAGGATCTAAGAAATTATCTGCATCTTAGGACTCTTGGTGTTAGAGCAAACATAATAACTCAAAGGCTGATTATGATTGGACAGATGTGAACCTGACCCTTAGAGGTATATAATAAGTGAGTCACCTTCCTCGAGTCTATCCTTTAAATCAAAATGCTAGGATCATTCAGCATGTTTTAAGAACCTCCATAATTCCTAAGGCTGGTGATCGAGTAAATATGACTCCTCTTTTGTCCATTGTCACTTATCTTAACATGACTGAGACTTGTATTGATGAAGCCTAACTAATAATGGATTATGTATATACACTTTTTGATATTGGAAGTCCTCATAACAAGAGAAAAAAAAAATGGCATTAGGACATTTGGTGACTTATGTTTTGCAAAAGAAGTACAACCTGGTCCATCTTAATCCTCCCACTGCAATGCCTATTTGCTTTACCAATGCTTCCTTTAGAGCACTTTTTATTCAGGATCAAGGCTCAGGGGGAGATGATACTGAGGGAGAAGGAGCCCTTGCTCCACCACCAGCACCTGCACCTAGACGTGATTAAAATTTTTATTAAGAAATGGTCCAGTAATTTGATAAAATGGAATCTCATTTTGATCAACGATTTGATCAAATTGATACCAGGATGAACCAGCGGGATGCACGATACACTGAAGACATGGGGTGGATTTGTGAACAATTTGATTCTGTGAATGCAAATGTTGCTACCATAAATAGCTACTTCATAATGTTCACTCCTCCACCTCCTCCAGATCAGGGCCCCTCAGGATTTAAATATTTGTACTTCTATTTTGATTTGGTTGTGTCTATGTTGTTTCTCTAGGCTTGGATGCTTGTTGACTTGGTGTTTGTTCTAATTATACTTGTGGTATCTGATTGTACTTGTTTAATGTTCTATTTGGTCAACTCGATGATGCTATATGATTTACTTGACTAGATGTTTAACGAAAAGGATAAATCATGTTTTGTTTTTATGCATATTGTTATATGAATGTGATTGTGACTTGCAATGTTTTAAAAAAATTTTCTCAATCAAACATAGTTAATTATCTTCATAAAATGTTAGTTAAATTTGCTTTACTTTATTAATTTCTGTGCAAAATTTAACCTCTCAAAATGCTTAGATTACTTTTTGACTTCGTGTAGATTAAAAGATCTAATTTATAATCTTTATATAGACATGTATAACATAGCTTAAATTGTTGTAAATTTGATGTCATACTTTTGCTATTGTTTCTATCTTATAGTGTTCATTTTTGTTTTTGTGTAAAGAGATAATGGTTTTGGAAAGAATTTTTTTTAATAGGCACAAAATAAGCCTAAAATTGAAAAGATGTAGAAAGTGTGCCATGAATACAAAAAGATGCACAATGTTTGCCAAATATTAAAGAGGCATAAAATTAGCCCAAAATTGACAAGATGCATAAAGTGTGCCATGCAAATTGAAAAGATGCGCAATGTCTCCAATTGCTCTTTCATTTATCAATTTCTTAATCACTAAACAATGATCGTCACTATTGAATTAGAAATTTATGAATTTTATTTAGTTATATCTGCAACAGTTGTGGTTACATAATCTGTCTATTACATTACTGACATAGATTAACTTTTCTTATCCTTGTTATTTTGTGAGTTAAACTTTTAAGCTTTATCTTTTTCATTCAATTTTAATATTATAATTATACTTCATTTACCTTTGTCTTAATTATCAACAATTTTTTATTGGTACTTTTCCCTTTTTGTTGTTGTCAAAAGGGGAAGTTAACATTTGTTTGAGGTGTAAATTGGAATATTGTTGTTTTATATTTTGTTTCGTATGTTTTATGTTTTGTTTTGTATAAGTGTGCATTTATATTTTTCATCTTGCAATTTTTGATCTTCATTGGAACCCCTTGTTGTAAATTGATCATTCATTTAGGGGGACCATACTTTTAAGTATTTAGGGGGAGCTAAGGAGAAAATTTGAGCTTATTTGTTAACTCAAACAATAATTATTTTTCTATCATAAAAAGGGGGAGATTATTGATATTGTTGAAAATTAGTTTTTCAAGAATTTATCTTTATAATTTGTGAGTTTTTGATGATAATAAAATATTATTATTTTGATTATTGTTACTCCTAACATATGTTGAAAAAAAATTTGTTGTTGTGTGTACTGACATATTTTTTCAGAAAAATTACATTCCAAACAGTGGAAGACTTCAAGTTAATTGGTTAGAGTTTATTAGTTTTGGAGTTTGTACTTTTTATTCTTTTCTTGAGTTTGAGAGAGTGTGATTATAAATTGAGTAACCGTGCACACACACACACACTGAGGAGTGAGACAAAAACTTAATTTTTAAAACTTGTTGTACTGTATGATGTATAATCGTACTAGACGATATATGCATTTTCTCCTCTGAATCGAACTTGCCTGTTTCATGTTCAAAAATTATTCTAAGTACTATTCATACAGTACAAAATATTTTCGTACATCATTTTCTAGAGTACGAAACTGGGCTTACATGGTTCGTATAGGATATCGTACGGGACGAACCGTTCATTTTTTGAACTGTTCGTACAGTATGAATTGGTTTTGTATTTCATTTTCCTGAGTACTAAATAGGACTTACAATGTTTGTACCGGACGAACGTTCATTTTTTAAGTGTTCATACAATACAATTTGGTTTTATATTTCATTTTCTAGAGTACGAAATAAGACTTACAAGGTTCGTACGGGATGAACCATTCATTTTTGAACTGTTCTTACAATACGATTTGGTTTCGTATTTGATTTTACAGAGTATGAAATAGGACATACAAGGTTCATTCGGGATATCTTACGGGATGAATCGTTCATTTTTGTACTAATCGAACAATATGATTTGGTTTTGTATTTTATTTTTTAGAGTACGAAACAGGGCTTAAATGGTTCGTACGGGATATCATACAGGATGAACCGTTCATTTTTTGAATTGTTCGTATAGGATGATTGTCGATCGTACGGTATGATCCTATGTTGTAAAACTTGAAATTTTTAATTTTTGGATGATTTTTCTTATCCTTTCTTTAAAAGGTTCCAAAAAGACTGTCCAACAAATATTCTATGAATTTCTTCTTGAGAGTGGAAGGGAGAGTGATTAGCGAGAATGTTTGGGAGTGAGTGTAGTGAGATCTTTGAAGAGGAAATTGTGAGGGGATTCACAAGGTTTCCCAAAGGTGAGGATCTCATTGTTTGTACTTCAAGTCTCTTCCCTATCTCTTTGAAGTCTCTTGAGGGAAGATCTTTGAAGAAGGTCCAGTTCTCTGCCTTCACGAGGAGGGTGAAAAAGGATGCTTGGTACTCTGCCATCACCAGGAGGGTGAGAAAGGATGGTGGGTTTTCTACCTTTGCTAGGAGGGCGAAAAAGGATGAAGGTTCTCTGCATTCATCAGGAGGGTGAAAAGGACAACATTTCTCTACCACACAGGAGTTTGGTGGAAGAGGGTATGCAAGGGCTTCTCCGTATTGCTGTGGGGGCAAAAGGAGAGTCACTTTGGTTTAGTGCATTACCTAGAGAAGGAGTCTCTAAGGAGTGGATGTAGGTCATATTTGATTAAATCACTATAAATCTGGTGTACTCTATTCCTATATTTATTTACTGCGTTCTTAATTTCTATATTGCACTTTATTTTTCTGTGGTTGAAAAAGCAAAATTTTTATAACTGTTCGTACTGTACGAACGAAATGGTATGATATATATAAAGTTTTATAATAAACAGGTTTTCAAAAACATCCAAGAGATTTTAAAATGACCAATTCACCCGTTCTCTTGGTTAGCCTAGGGACATAATCAATAGGTCTAGCAACCTATTTGCGCTTTCAAACCACTTTACAATCTCTATAATAATGTAGAAATAAGAAGGATTAGCAATGGCATTATCAGAAATAAAATGGATGACAAGCTTAGCATCAGTTTCAATCTAAACATTAGTAATCCCAAGTGAAATGCATAATTATAACCCATACTTTAAAGCCTAAATTTCATCCATAATCATAGTGGTAATATCAGAGGGACTCACAAAAGCAGTAATAATATGGCCATTGAAGTCTCGGATGAGACCACCATAACCAACTTTCAAATTTTTAAACGCACCATCAGTATTAAGTTTGTAGTAACCCATACGAGGTTTAATCCATCTAACAAAAATGTCTTTAGAGAACTAGCTATTAGGCCCAACACCAAAAATGCCAAATTGGTCGGTAATTTGAGAGCAGTTGTTAAAAAAATCCAAATTGATCAACTTTGCCAAAAATAATTGTCTCACTTTATCCTTAATCTTGCGGACAATGGACGAGGCTTCCATTACAATATTCTTGCGTACAATGGATGAGGCTTCCATTACAATATTCTCATGCCTAGCCTCATTCCTACCTTTTCAAAGAAAAGAATAAATAATGGTTGGTAACACATTTCTAATATGCCTCTTAATAGGAACCACTGAATCATGCATGATATTAATGATGTTATTATAGTTCTTAAAAAATTGAGAGGTAAACACATTGTCAAAATAAAGCCAAACTTTAAGAGCAATAGGCCCATTAGTAAAAACATGATTCAAATCCTCAATATGATAGTAGCAATGACATTCAGACACAATATAAAAACCTTTTTTCATCAAGATAGTATCAACAGGGATATAATTATTCAAAATCCTCCACATTAATACAAAATAAGAAGCTGGGATACCTTTTTGCCAAATGAAAGAGAAAATCTTAGACTTATGTTGAGAATTCCTAATAGAATGCCACACCTCTTTGAACGCAAAGCTCTTAACATTAGACTTATTAAATAAAATACATTCTTTTTGATCAAGTTGTAATGACACTTTCAAAATGAGATTAATGACAAAATAAGGAACCATATCAGCAAGGTAATTCAAATTCCAAATCCCTTCAAGAATAAAATTAGCCACTTTTCAAGCACTATTCGTATGATTATTGAGTAAACTATTAATAGAAGAGAATCCAAGCCAATTATCTTTCCAAAAAAAGATGTCCCTACACCCCAAACTCCATTGCATGAAACCTTCAGCATCCCATTTAATAGAACAAAGCCTTTTCCAATTGAAAGAATCCCCTTTTTTGAAAAAGCAATTAAGAGGATGCTTACAAACACAATATTTAGCAATCATAAACTTCAACCAAAGGCTTTTTATAGACCTCAGATTAAACCAAAGATTAAGGGAAAAACCAAAAACCATGTCACTTAAATTATTTAAACCCAACTTGCCTTCATCCTGGACAACAGAGCTTTGGTAATATCAATCTTAAAAATGAAATTCACACCCACAATTTTAGCTTCCAAATCTTGCACAAGGTCTTGAGCTAATAATACATTATCAAAAATAAAATGTCCTTTAACAAAACTAGTTTGTTCAAGAGAAATATATTAGGAAGAATTAAAGCTAATATATATATAATTAACTTGGCAATGAGCATGTTCAAAAAAGAGCACAGACTAATAGGGAAAAAGTCACTCCAAATATTAGTAACATCACTCTTGGGAATCAAAACTATAGCAGTAGAGGTGAAAAAAATTGGGTAAGGATTACCATTAAAGAAATCAACAATAGCATTAATTAAATCCTCTTTAATGATATGCCAAGTTTTTTAAAAGAAATTTGTAGTAAAATCATCTGGACCGGCCACAGAATCAATATTCATCACTTTAATAACCAACTCAATCTCATTTTTGGATGGAATTTTAGTGAGCATATTGTTATCCTATTTAGACATAAGCGACAGAATAAAAGAAAAATCCAAATTGAAAGCAGGAATAAAGTTTTTGTTAAGCACCTCCTTAAAATACTTAACACCAGAATCATAAACCAAGTCAGTAGAATCAAAATGATGACCTTTGGGAGTGGAAATCTTGTGAATATAACTAGTAACTTTTTTATGATTAGCAATATTGTGAAAAAGTTTAGTGTTTCTATCCCCCTCAGCTAAAAACTTATAGGCAGCTCTTTATTTCCAATAGGCTTATTCTTGTTCATCAAGATTAACTAAGTTGTCCTTGACCTTATTTAAAGAAGCAAGGTTTTCTGCAGAAGGATGATTCATGTAAATATTATCAGCTAAATCAACTTGTTTCTCAATTACCACAGTATTAGTAAATAAATTCTTAAACACACATTTATTCCACCAATTTAAATTTTGCTTAAGCCATTTGAGCTTAAAGCAAAGCCGAGTCATACCAAAATAATTATTATTAGGAAACAACAGAGCAAGCTAATTAGCTTCAACATTAGTAAGGAATGAATCATGCAAAATCTGAATATTTTGAAATCTAAAACTAGAAGAAGTAGAATTGTCTTTCATAGAAATGTTCAAAAGTAAAGAAGCATGATCAAAGAGAGTTCTAGACAAATGCTTAATATGGGTCGTTGGTATATAGAAATCCAAATACTATTAAAAAGAATATGATCTAAATGTTGCCACATAGTAGCTTGATTCCATGTAAAGGGTTACCAGAAAAACCAATATCATGTAAATTAGAAGCTAATAAAGTATCATTAAAATCCTTCATAGCTTGGTAATTTAGAAGTTTCCCCCTAACTCTCTAAGAAACATTTGTGATAGTATTGAAGTCACCACCAACCATTCACGGTTAAATAATATTAGAAGAAAAATCCATAATTTCATTCCATAAATTCCTTCTTTCAAATCTAGAAGAAGAAGCATACACAAAAGTAGCAACACAAGAAAATTAAAGATAATTGATATTGGTGTGCACAATTTAAAGAAAATCATTAAGAATATTTAAAGTAACCCAATGTTTCCAGAAAATCCAAATTTTGTTAGAACAATTACTAAAAGAGTAATCAAAACCAAGTTTAGTACGCATGGAAAAATCTTAGAAGCCGAAATTAAAGGTTCAAGTAAAAGATAAACATTAATATTATAAATTCTGGATATGTTCTTCACCCTATCCCTAGAAGGTGGGTTTCTCACACCCCTTCTATTCCAAATAGGGCTTTAACTTTTGGCAAAAGAATTATGAAAAGCTTGGGTAACTCTAAAAGATTAACCTTCAAAGAGTTTGTTGCTTTTCGATTTCTTCTTCCCCACTTTACTATAACCCTCATCCATCTTATTGGCATTTGAAGGAGTATACAACATAGAGACATCATTCATACCTATAGAGTTTCCTAATAAAGAAACATCTTTGTTAGGAATAATTTCTCCTTCCTCTGTGTGCTCCTCCTCATCTCCTTCCTCATTCTCCAATTGTTCACCATTACTAACATTTAAAGTACATTGATTATGCATCACATCTCCATCACCACTAACATTGGAAGAATCAATATCTCCATTTCCATTTTGGACTGAATCCTTCAAAGGCAATCTTCAAGAATTCGTAGGTTCCTATTCCATGTCTTAAACAACCAATCCATCCTTTAGGGACATAACATGAGATTCTTTTAAAGAATGATTTCCATCATTAGCTTCCTCCTCAATATTATGAATATCTGTAAATATTGTAACCATATTATCTTGATCAACCATATTATCATTATTCAGTTCTAAAGGGATACAAATCCCATGATCAATACCATCATTCTTTCCAGAATGATCCACAGTTTTCCCTCATTGCTCCCTTTTTAAAATTTGGGTGAGCCACAAAACATTCCTTAAATGAATGTCCATGAACTTTGCAATGAGAAAAAAAATCTGATATATTTTCAAAATCAACCTTTTGCAAATAACTTGGAGTTTCTATTCCAAGCCATACTTCATGCAGGTGTTTTATGGTAATGTCCAATTCCTCCATAATCTGGGCAACAAAAGGCTGAGATCTTGAGGCAGTGGCCTGGTCAGATTGAAGAGGTCTTCCAAATATGGATCCCGAAGTGTGAAGAACATGCGAGTTAAAGAAATACAATCTTAAATTCAAAAGAGAAATCCAAACAGGAATGATATGAGACTCCTCTTTAATATCAAAGTAAGGAGTCCACTTCAAAAGCCTCATTTGATAGTTATTAATGTAATAAGTTTGTCTCATAAAAATTTGGCTATAATGAAAATCATTTGATAATTGAAGAGAGACATGCCAAGCATCAATTAATCAAATAGAAAAAAACCCCATACAATTTAAGGTTACCAAAGAAAGACCTAATCGATTCAAGATTAGGGCACTGTAAAGAGAACTTCACTACCAGCGTAAACTGATAAGGAGAAGAAGGTTTCACAATGTCATCTTCAAAGATCAACAAAGAAGGAAAACATTTTTTCGAAGACCTAGTAAAAGAAAAACCAAAATCTTTTGACGGAACACCACCAGCAAGAATATCACAAAAAGAGTGAGATTTAGGGATAGAATCATTACCAGCTTCACCAAAGAAACCTTTATTGCTAAAAACTAAAGCAGCAGAAGGATTACCCCAAAGAGAGGGCTTAGATGAAGACCGACCAGCCGCCATGAGGAGGAGTCAGATGAAAACCAAAAAATTGAAAGGCCTTAGGTCACGAACAATGAAAAAATAGATCTGCACAATCGAAATAACAAACCAAAACCACTAAAATCTATAGTAGCAAGACCGAGCTGCAACAAGAAAAACCTGATCGCTAGAGCACGAATGCGGAGAGGAGAGAGAATATAGACATTTAGCATTTATAAATTTTAGAAATTTAGCCCCAAAATAGGGGATAAATTTAGGGTTTATTAATTAACTAGCCTAATGAACTCCAATTAAGGTAAAATTAATTACTTGGGTTCATCATGTCACTAAGTGTGCTAGGAATTTCTTAGAATTTTTCTATATTGTATAATTACCTAGGTGTCCATATAGTTCTATTAGGTCTACAATTAATATTAATTAACCCTTGCAATAATGTAAGCAATTAACATAAGTTTGGTGACCAAACTCTACATGCATTGAGAGAATTATTTTTCCATAGTTATAGGACAAATAATGACATAGGACTTTGAAAATTAATTACATAACTCAGGGGTTTCACGAGGCCCAAAAATTATTAGGGGAGGTAGCAAACATCCCCTTGTTTATATTATCCAAATTGAGGACCAAAATGATACATAACTAGGGAGTAATAATTATAAATAATGGAGGTTCAGATGTAAATAACTACCTAAAGATGCATCGAAATGCTTTTATTTTATTTTTAAAATATATATCTCATCACCCTAGTTCTATAGAGCCCAAGATATGAAATTTGGGGTAAAATTGATTTTTTTATGAATTTTTTAATTCTAAATATTTTTTATTTAAAAGTCAATTTTAAAGGAAATGGCGGTACTCGCGGTCATATGCTTGTCAACGTGTAGTTAGTGGAGCAATGATTGGTGTAGTGATGACAGTCAGACACATAATTCACTTAACCATGTCAGAGTGAATAATAGCCATATTATCCACTCAATTTGGAATGAACAGTCGTGATCCATTCAGACAGATGATCCCTTAGTGCCACACATGAATGGATTGAATCGAGTGATCTTTTTGACAAGATCTAGATTGTCTAACAAAAAATGGATGGTCCATATTTCATCTTCTTCCTCAGAATAAATTTATTAAGGAAATTATTTTTACTTGTTGTGGAAATTTACGTAACTAAACTTAATAAAATTTTTCAAGGACAATTTATGTATATGTAAAGTCCCTATATATGAATTTTAGGGCCTTCAGTAGGACTATTTTTAATGTTTTTTAAAACTGTAAGTTTGGGATTAGGGTTTTAAAAATACCTTTATCTAGTGGATCTTTGGGACTATTCTTGGGTTTGTTCTTTTCCTTGAAGCTTGAAGAATAACTTCTATGAAGGACCCCCAGTTATAAGATGCTTGGATTGAATGTTTAGAAACCTTCAATTATGATGTAATGTATCCCCCTAAGATCTCCATACTGACAAAATTTTTAGAGTAGGGGAGAATGGAAAAAGAAGAAGGGTTCTCTAGGACTAGAATGAAAGCAATGAGAACTATGAAGATGCTTTAGATGTGGAGATATGTTGCAATGAGTAAAATGAACCCAAGTGAAAATTTTAAATCCTAAAGATGATACAAAGGGCTAAGATTGATTGGAGCTCACCTACGGATGTTTTACATGTATCCCAAGTGATTAAGGTAGCAGGAGTTGTTTAAGAAAAGTCAATCAAAGGTGGAAATGGTTTTTTAGTATTTTGAGAAGGGGACAACTTGGAGTTGGGTTTGGTTAAACAAAGGGTTTAAGTTAGGTTTAACCATAATTAGGGAAGTTCTAAATGGATGTAAGTCATTTAAACCAACTGGTGTTCAAAGATTTGTGAAATTTGAAAAGGCTTGAAAATTTTTTACCATTTGGGTACTTTAAAATTATTAATTAAATTGACCACTTTGATTGGTCAAACTTAGTCAAGCTAACTATGATAGACTCTAGGGAATGCTTTGAGCTATTTAGGTAAGGTTTATGAGGTTTAACATCATGGGTTTGGAGTTTGAGTTTGGAAATTTTGTTTTGAATGTATTATGACCATATTGATGAAACTAACCAACTAAAAATGGCCAGAGGAGGTTTCCCATGATCTTGACTCATAAAGTGCAAGATCTAGTTTAGGTTTGATTATTTGATGGAATTAATTCATGTTAATTTGAATGTATGACCTAAATTGATCGCGTTTGCCTAATTTTTGGTAAAGTTGGCCAAGTTAACCATTAACTAGGACCAACTAATGTTTGACCTAAATTGATCGCGTTTGCCTAATTTTAGGTAAAGCTGGTTAATGTCATTGATGTTTTGCGTAGTTGGGGATTCATGATTCCTAAATTCATTTCCTTTTAGGATTGTTTGTGTCGGTTGGAAGTATTGGTTGGATCTAATCCATTGGGGGTTAGAATCTATTGCTCCTTGTTATGGTTTTCTTGGAATAACAGGAATAAGATCAAGCAAAGGAAGATTGAGGATTCAGGTACACTGACAGCAGCCAGTGTTCTTAGTTTTGTAAATATGCAAAGGAAGGACCTTATACTCTCGGATCACTGGGATGGTAACCAGTCCTTTGGAGTATTTTTGAATTATTGGCATCCCCCACCTCCCGAGTGGTATAAGATAAATATTGATGCTGCCCTCAAGGAGAACTATGAAGCAGGAATTGGAGGTATTATTTAGGATAACAAAGGCAGATTTGTGTTTGCTTTTGGTTGCTATGGAGTTCATTGGGACATTGCACAATTGGAGCGGTGGCTTATACTTCTTTGAAGAAGGTGCTGAAGGGAAGATTGATAGATGCAAGTGGTATTATTATAGAAGGTGATAATAAAAATGTGATCCATTTTCTTCACAAAGTGTATAGCAAAGAGAAGAAATTGGATGGAAGCATGGAAGATGAAGACGAGTTCCTATTTGGTGATTGGAATAATGTAATTTTTCATCATGTTAATCGTGGTTGTAATAAGTAAGCTCACTGTTGTGCTAACTTAGCTTTTTCTTATGATTTTTGTTGGGAGTTGTTTTGTGAGAATAAACTACCTTCCTCTTTCGTTCGACTTGTGAAGGAAGAGTGTGATAAGGTAGTTAGCTCTCATTAGTTTATTTCTAGGGACTTTGTTTTTTCTTTTGTTTTCTTAATGCAATTTTGCATTCTTCAAAAAAAAAAACTAGGTCAACTTGACAACACATGTTCAATCCATGAGGATATGAGTTTTAACTAAACTAGTGAAGTTATGATGTGAATCAGGGTTTATAAAAGTTCAACCAAGGGATTTGATCAATTGGGCTATGTTGAGCTAGCCAATTGGGTCAAATGGGTCTGACATTGGGGTTAGAGAACTAGCGTTGATTAGTTTAATGTATAAAGATCCAAATGGTGAAGCTTGAATAGTGATTGAAGTCAAAGAGTCAGTGTACTGTAGAGAGTAGTGCACTGAACTTATCGATTATGATTTAGAGATTGAGTGTTTAGATGACCTTAGGTAGAAATGAGGTTAATAAAGGCCTTCTATGTAATTATTTTCTACTTTTAAAACCTTACATGAACAACAAAGTTGAGTATGAGACACTGATAATTGATTTATAATTAAAAATATTGAATGAAATTAAATAAATCAAAATCCTTGGAGATTCATAGCCAATAATTAATCAAATTGCTTTAATTTATCAAGTGTTAAAGGAAAATCTTATACTTCATTATTAATATAGAATGAAGCTTCTTGAGCAGATTACCAATCTGACTTTTTATCAAACACCACATGAGAGAAATTCTATGGTGGACACAGTGGCAGAGCTCACAAAAGAATTAGCTTGTTTGGAAGAAAATTCCAATTTTGCAGAGGTATAGGGTCATAATATTTTGTCACTTATAGATTTGGAATACATAAATAAAAAAACCTTAGCCGAGGATGATATTGTTCTTACTGTGGATGATGAAGCGGCAGACTAGTGGGAACCCTTCAAGGACTACATAGTAGAAAGAAAATTCCCTTAAGATAAATTACTTACTAATTAAAATAAATGAATATCCCTATCATACAATATAGTCAATTATACCCTATAATGAAGATATTTTGATCAAATGTGGTTACATTTTCTCAATAAACATGAAGCTCAAAAAATTATAGAAGAAGTGTATGTGGACTGTGTGGCACCCATTGGTTCAGTCCTTAAATTAATTTAAAAATTAATTGAATGGGATACTATAGACCTTCAATAATAGAAGACTACATGAATATTTCACGTCACTGTCATTAGCATCAAGTGGTTGGAGTAATCCTTCACCAATCTTCAAATATTCTACATCATGTAATTGATCATGGCCTTTTGAAGCTAGAGTATACATATCATCAATTCGATTGATCTTTCACCCTCTAAAGGTCATCATTTTATATTAGCAATAATACATTACAACTCAAAGTGGCCAGAGGTAATTCTGTTGTGAGATGTTGAAGCATTGCATCCATTAATTTTCTTTAAATACCATAGCATATAACAATTTGGTATTTCTCGTTGAATCATATTTAATAATGGTACATCTTTTAAAAGCACCAAAATAAAAAATTTCACTTGAAAACATAAGTGGATTGGAGATACTGAACCATCTGCTAGTGTCAAAAAAATGGATTGGTCGAGGCTTTCAACAAAATATTCATGCAAATTCTAAAGAAAATTTTAGATGGCATTAAGTGTTAGTGGCATGAAAATTTAAGAGAAGCTTTGTGGGCAAATAGAACCAATCATAAAACTCAACTTAGTCTCTGTCATTCACTTAAGTCTTTGGAGTAGAGGTTGTTCTCCCTTTAGATGTATAACTTCCGTCTTTATGCATTATAGTAAATTGTGGTATAACATCAGAGTAGAATGAGTAATAAGGTCTTAAAGGTTTAGAAGGAAGCAGTTACAGACTCTACAAAACCTTGAGTTGTATAAATCCCACATAATTTAATCCCATCATAAATCAGTATCTCTAATAACCTTCCGAGTATGAGATTTAAATGAAGAACCACTTTGGCCTATAGAAAGTTGTGTGGAAATTTTAATTGACATGGGAGGGTCTGTTTGTGTGGGAGAAAGTCTATAATGGAGGATCCTATTAGTTGGTAGATTTTAATATAGATTATCCCATGTTGCTAATTAATGGATCATATCCCAAGATATATTATGATATATGATGCAACAAAATAAAGTTTTTGATGAAGAGACATTGGGTTTGAAGAATTATGTTGAAACCATTAAATTTCTGAAATACTTGTGCATGCTAAACCTTTACTTGCTTAAACTTTCTCAACCTTAAATTTCTTGCTTGCTCTTAAGGATTGGTATAGGCTTCCCGAGTGACATTCCTTCCTTAGAATAGTGGTTGACTTCGCAATACATTGCTTGGTATTCTCCTAGTCTACCCACCCCTTGTCCGCATAAATATGCATGTAAGGGATGATTTTACCTCTCAAGCATTTGTATGCTTAAATTCTCCTGTCTAGGGTGCATTTCTCCCTCAATAAATTTCATGATTATATCTATCCGTGTGAGACGACTTCTATATCAAACATTTGCCTACATAAATTAATTTGTTTAAGAGAATAACATGCTCAAATCTAATTGTTGCCTATTATTAGCTAAAATATGCTTATTTGAGATGATTTTCCTTTAAGCTTCTTGCCTACTAAAATTAATCTTGGTTGCCTACAAAACTAAAATATTACTAAAACAACCTATTAAACTCTTTTAGATTCTATTGACTGTTGTCCTTATTGCCAACACATGTGATTTACTTTCATAGGTTTATCACACCCATTGAGGGTCTATTTATTGACCTTATTTTTATTTGAGATCAATTTCAAGTTTTAATTCATAAATTAATTCTATGTTTTAAACTCATTTCCAACTTTACATTCTAAACTCTAAAGCACATGAATTTCCATTTCCCATAATGATACTTGAGCCTGCTTAAAACCCTGGGTAAAGCCTTTGGATCTTGATTTGGTCCTTTTCACTTTGAACAATCATCTCCATAGAGCCTCCCTAATTTTCTTTGGAAGCCCCCATGCCCTTCCAAGCCCTAAACCTAAAGCTATAAAGCATGAATTCAAAAATTTTAAAATATTTACTTCTCATGCCACTCAACATGGCATTTTGGTTCAAACATCCGTAGAAACTTAAAATGATTTGAATATGTTTATAATCTTTTGTAATAATTTAAACCAATTATGGTCCATGGTAGACCTAGGTTTATAAAGTTTGACCAAACAAACCCTTAAGAAGTAAATATTTGCAATGTGTATGAAGCATATTATAAACATTGATCTAAGCCCTATAATGGATCCATAGGCCTCTTATGTATACCAATACCCAATTGGACCCATAGTTAACCATAAATGGCCATGTTGACCACATGGATCCACATTGACCTAAAATATGATTTCATATATACAATCCATTTCAAACTCAAGAAATGCATGCTAAACCTTCAAACCAATCAATAAAACATGTTTGAGTGTATTGGAGCTAATGGTGAGCCATGGTTGACTAAAACCACCATTAAAGACATTTTTTACTAGAACAAGCATTTCAAGTAATTCATTGTATATAGACCTTACATGCCCCCAATCCTCTTTCAATTAATTGCGTAAACCATTTTTATCCTAATGGACCCGTCCATTGAGCCTAATTTACCCTAGTTGACCAAGTCAGCCTAAGTTCACCATGTAAAACTAGGTCAAGGAAATGGCCCATATGGGCCTCCTCTTTAAATTTAACTCATCCTTATGGAACTGTAACCTCCAAAGCATACAAATTGGTCCATTAGATCCCCAAGAGCATGCCTAACCCTAGGATCCACCTAGTTTAGCTAATTATGTTAATATGAGTAAACCCAAAGTAAAGCACATGAAATCCACATAATGATTCAATCTTAAATAAATAGGGTTTTCATATTCCTACTTTCTTATCATTGGATGAATGGTGTATGGGTTTGAAAATTCACTATAGGAAAATGCTCTGTTACCGACGGACAAAATCCGCTGGTAACAATCAAAATCTGGCAGAAATTTTAACTTTTTGATGAATTTCTGGCAAAAAATGATCCGACGATAATTCACTTCAAAACATCTAAACCGGCAAAATTTTTCTTTCAAAAAATTTCCAGTGATGTTTCCGGCAAAATTTCAGTGGAAAAAATGATAGGAAATAGGCGACTTTTAGATGGCAAATTCCGGCATATAATCTACTTGTAAATCCAGCATATATTCCTCCACCTTAATTCACTGCACTGTTATCGGGATATCACTGTCAAAATATCCGCCAAAAATTTTGCTTTAAATGTATGCTAGAAACACTACAGGAAAAATAGCTATTACCGGCGAACAAAATCTGTTTCCGGCAGATTACCGGCGAAAATAGATCCGACGGTAAAACGCGCGTCGGAAAAAAAATTTCGTCGCATTTTTTCTGCCGGAAGTATTTCCGGTGGATGTTCCGGCGGAGAACTGGCGGATATATTTGACAAACTGACGCCTTTTCTGTGTCTGTGTTCCGGCGTAATAACATCCAGAAATACCGACGGAAATTATCCGCCGGAAGTTCCGGCGGATATTCCGCCGCAATAAAAGCGATATCTAGTCTTACCGTCGGAAGTCACCGTCAAACTATCCGTCGGAAGTTCCGTCGCATATGCCGCCGAAAATTTTGTCATATCGTATTTCCGGCAAAGTTATCGGCGGATAATTCACCGGAAACCCGTAGCAGAAAAAAAAACCTTCCTCACTTTGAAAAGTGATTTCCATATTTATACCTGCATATAAAAAATTTCAACACCATATATATTCTACAAAATCAACAATTACACAAACCAGAAGAGCATCAACTAGATAAGGAATAATTAAACATGTATAAATAAACATATATAAGAAAAGTGTCATAAACAAATAACTAAACATGTTCAAACATCAAATAGATAAATTTTTCCAAAAAACACATAAAAATAGATGTCCACATTAGTAAAATAGATAAATAATGTCTACTCTGATTCAGTTTCATCCTCAGGTGATGCTGTACTTTTACCACTACTCATCTGCTCCCTCATCTTTCTCATTTCTTCTAACATTTGAGCTTGCTGCTGCTGTATCTGTATTTGTTGCTGCTGTATTTGCATCTGCCAATCAGCTTGGGCTTTTCGTACCTGTTCTAGCTCGGCTGTGGGGGCAGCTATCTGTTGGGTATATAAAGATTCCTGGGTACTAGATGAAAAACTGCCCCCACTAGATGACTGCCCTTCATATGCATAGGCCTGCGAGCCTAACCCATATACTCTGCCATGCTGTATTCCTCCTACCGCTTGCGACCAAGTGCAATAGTCAGAATAGTCTGTTGATCCAGCAGAAGAACCTTCACCTGCTACAGCCTGACTCTCTGGAAGCCGTGTATACTCCTCCTATGAAAGTTAATAAAAAGTTATGCAATTTACACATAATATCACCAAAATTAACTTATATACTTACATAGGTTGTCCTAGCACGCTCGTCAACCCATTGTTGGTCCTCCTACCGCTTGTGGGTATGACTATGCAATTCAACAGGAGTCGGTTCTCTACCCAGCACCTATTTCTGTAATAGACATATATTAATATTCTAATTAAAGTAAATTATTAAAAGATTTTAAAATTTCTTACTAAACATCTTCTATGCTCAGTATGATGAATAGAACCTCTTGTATAAAGGGAACTACCTAAGCCCCCAACATCAGAAGCTCTGTTCTGTCTATTTTGATCTCTTCTTCTGGTATAATATGGGCTTCCCCAAGTACTGCTCAACTCTACCCATACACCCTCACCAATCTAGAGAGGTCGCTGGCCTGACTTTCTAATATTAGTAAACATGTCTCGCATACGAGTCGATCCACGCTTCTCAAAGTTCTTTCTAATTTTATCATTATGTTGGGGAAGCCAACAAAAATCATTCTGTAATTAAACACATATAATAAATAATAAATAATTTTTTTAGCTTATATATATTAGATATAATAAAAAAAATTTATAGAATAACATACCTCAAACTCTCTAAACCACATGTCCCATACTTCTTTTGGGACTTTCTTCCAAGAAATATAAGGAGCATTGTATCTGCTCCATATTATGTCCCAGATTTTATGTGTAGGATCTTTTGACGGATGAAACCTGAAAGAAATATGTTAGTCAAAAAAACTAATTTAATTCTATTAACATGACTGAAATAAAATTAGTACTTATGTGTCACCGCCAAGTTCAATCAACATGCGACCCTCTATCGCATGCTCTACTACAGCTGGGTAGGAAGGTCCGGCTGAAGCGGGCTGAGGTGGTGCTGTAGCGGGCTGAGGTGGTGGTGGGACATATGACAGATATGGAGGATGTGCACCATGATAAGGTGGGGGTGGGTAATAGGGGTAGAAAGGAGTGGTCTGTGTAAGGTCTGGTGAAGGTAAGTGTGGGTCTGGTGAGTAGAACTATGGGCTACTGGCTACCAGAGTAGGTATAGGCGGGCTAGGCTGACTCTGAGTAGCAGGCTGAGATGAAGAGGTGCCCCCAGTACGTGCAGGCCTGCTAACAGCAGCCTTCTTACTGTGCCTACCAAATATATTCTTGATCAGTCCTCTCTGACGGTCATCACTTGAAGCCATCTGCATAAATATTGAAAAATATTAATAACAGATATTATGACAAAAAATGTATAAAATATCATAGGAATTAAATAAATGCAAGTACAAAAAACTTTTAAATATAAAATAATACAACAAATAAATAAATATAAATACAAAAAAATTCAATTTTAGTCCAAATTTATTTACCTTATATTGATTCACTTTTATATGATGAAACTTCTGTACCACTGTCAGACTCATCATGAATGTCCTCTATGTTTAAATCCACTTCCTCTAACTGCAACTCACTCTCAGCAGTTATAATTTGATCGTCCACATCGTTAGAAACATCTTGTATGTTTGACATAAAATCTTCTTGATGTGCTGGTGGTATTGAAGTACTCTTTTCAATAACTCCCCTGGGTTTGGTCTTCATAACTACGAGCCAATCTTGTTTGCCTCGTACTCTACTCGGGTAGTTAGCAAAATAGACTTGGTGCACCTGACTAGCAATGATGAATGGGTCAAACTTTGAATATTTTCTTCCCCGTTTGACTTCTGTTATACCATACAATGGATGTATTCTTGTACCCTTCCTATGAAATATGTTCTTTATGCCATCTCATATGTTCAGTATATCTCATTGATGTATATAATCATTGCAGTCTAGGAATTATTGGTAAGTAAAATAACCTGCTGGCTGCTACATCCTTCAGCTTTCTTTTCGTGATAGATTTTGGTTTAAATCTCGGTGCGTTGCAATGATAGCATACAATCTCTGATTGGAAATCTTTGTAGAATAACATGCAACCGTTGACACAACAATCTATCTTTTTGTATGTCAAACCAAGCCTCGAAACCAACTTCTTAGTCTGATATAAATCTGTGGGAATTATGTTATCTGGTGGATTGGTTTCTTTAAGCAGTCCAATAAATTGATTAAAATAATCACGGGGGACATTATATTCTTCCTTGATACTTAACATTATATTCACGGAAGCATGCAATAAATCATAAAAATTTTGTGCTTCATTATTAGGTGACTCTTCTGTATATTGTTCAAATTGTGCTCCACTTGCATCATGAATTAAGTCCTCAAGATTAGGTATGATATGCTCTTCATCATCTCTAGTAGCACTTGTCGATGGGCAGCATCGAGAATCCAATGTGGTTCATACTCACCATGAGAAGTCCAATACCAATAATCTGGCATGAAACCTCGACGATATAGATTAATAGTTACGTCATTTGGGCTAAGGTGCTCCTGATTTTTATGTTTAGAACATGGGCAACGAAACTTTCCATCTGAGATGAAGCTGGGAAGTTGAGAAGCTATCTGAATAAAAATATGCATCCCTCTAATGAACTCATCAGTTAATGTCTTCCGTCCTTATGCCAATCGATTATACATCCAACTTCTTTGAGTTCTGATATCCATAATATATAGCCAACATATAATATTGACAATAAGGATATAAGTTACGATTACTTGCCAAAATAGTTACATACTACCATTGATAAAAAGATAGCAAGGTTAGGTTTTACGGAGAAATATAGAGAGAATAAAGATGATCTACATTTAATATTTATTGATTTAGAAAAATAAAGATGATCTACATTTGATACTAAGGGTATAACCACTCATCCACCTGAGCATCCTCATTTCTGTAACGCTTAACTTAGAATTATACTACTCTTTTAATTGCCAACATTCGGCACCATAAAGCATTACATGTCTCACCACATCATTAGGCGCGCAGTACCAAGCTCGGTACCGAGCACGGTACCACTCGGTACCGACAGTAGTACCGCTCAGTACCGCTCGGTACCGATCGGTACCGCTATCCAGACCATATATATTCTACAAGTTTGAGGGGAACTTTTCTATCACACAATAAGCCCGATATAATCCTCCACTTCAACCATCCTACTTGGATATCTAAGATGTGTACTCTTATTAATGACCAACATTCTGCACTTAAAAGAATTGCAGGTCTCACTACCATCTTATAGAATTTTCCCTTAAGTTTGAGAGGGACTTTTCTATCACATAACAAGCCCAATGCATTCCTCCACTTCAACCATCCACATCTATTTCATTACTCTGAACAATAAACCCAAGATATCTAAAATGTGTGCTCTTATTAATGACTTTGATTGCCCAAAGTTACAAACCCCACTTAATTTATTATTACTAAAATTACACTCCATATATTCAGTTTTAGATTTACTCAAATGAAAGCTTTTAGACTCTAAGGTTGGCCTACATAGTTCAAGTTTACCTTCAACTCCCACCCTAGTCTTATCAACAAGAAGAATATCATCAGCAAAAAGCATACACCAATGTACATCCTCTTACAAATGTCTAGTGAGAACATCCATGACAAAACCCAAAAATCAGAAATGCGAAAGGGAGAAAGTTACCTAAACAGCAAGCGAGCTCCCGGTGTGGCCAACGTCAAGGGTGCGAAGTCGAACTGCGTCCAAGAATAAAAGTTTGTCAAATTAGGGCAAACTGACCGAAGGAAATACAGCGAAGAATGCGAAAGGGAGAAAGTTACGTACACATCCACGGGCGCACGTCATCGACAGAGGATCTCGATCGAGCGAGGGAGCGAGGGAGCGAGGAAGGGACATCGTCGACGGAATTTGAGGGCAAGGTCATCGTCGAAGGAGCTCAATCGAGGGAGGGAGGGACGCCGTCAACAGAGATCGAGCGCTGGCGTGCATCGTCGACACAGTAAGGCGAAGCAACCTAAACAGAATGAGCTAAAGTCAAGGGCACGGGGCCAATATATTGAAATTACCGGTGTATTTTCCGGCGGAAAATACGCCGAAAGTATTACCAGTGGATACTTCGCTGGTAATACTTCGTCGGGTTTTAATTCACCGGCGGTAAATCCACCAGAATATCCGCCAGATATTACCGGCGGATTATGCGTCGGTATATTAAAAACACCAGCGAAATTCCGGCGGTTTCACCGCCGAAAAAGTATCGACGGTATTTCCGCCGGAAAATCTGCCGTAATATTACCGGCTGGCCAATCCACCGGAAATGCCGTCATTGATTCCGGCGTAAATATTTCTACCAAAAATTCTGCCGGTATTTCATTATTTTTCGGTAGTGAAACGTCATTTTATTTTTTTTGTATCATGTTGTCATCGGTGTTTCTGACAAAAAATCTGCCCGAAACCTATAGCATAAACAAAAAAAAATAACCTTCTTTCTTTGGAAATTAATATCCACAATGCATCTTGCATAGAAAAAAATTTAATAATATATATATTAAAAGATCCACCTTTAATAAAGAACAACACCAAATATTAAACATAAACATATACATAATAATAAAAACAAGAAGAATATCATCAACAAATATCTAATAATAAACAAGTGCATAAGTAAAAAAACATATAAGTAAACATGTCCAAAAAAACATAATTATAGATGTCCACATCATTAAAATAAACAACATCTACTTTGATTCATTCTCTTCCTCTATTGATGCTATAATATTCCCACTGAACTGCTCCCTCATCTTTTGCATTTCCTCTAACATTTGAGTTTACTACATTTACATCTGCTGTTGCATCTCCATCTACTGCTACATCTACATCTACCAGTCAGCTTGTGCTTTCCTAACCTGCTCTAGCTTAGCTATACGGGAAGCTACCTATTGGTTATATAAAGACTCCTGGGTATTTACTAAAATGCTAGAGCCAACAAATGTCTGCCCCTCATATGCATAGGGTTGCGAGCCTAAGCTATATACTCTACCGTGTTGCATTCCTCCTACCACTTGTGACCAAGTGTGGTACTCAGAATATTCTGCTGATCCACCAGAATAACCTTCACCTGTTGTAACCTGGCTTTCTCAAAGTTGTGTATACTCCTCATATAAAAGTTAATAAAAATTTAAGCAATTTAGACATGACATCAAAAACATTAAACTTATATACTTATATAGGCTTTTCTCGCTCGCTCAACAACCTATTGTTGGTCCTCCTATCACTTGTGGGTATGACTATGTAATTCAACAGGGGTCGGTTCTTCACTCAGCACCACTTTTTGTAACATACATATGTTAGTATTCTTATTAAAGTAAATTATTAAAAGATTTTAAAATTCCTTACCAAACATCTTTTGTGCTCAGTATGCAGAACAGAACTCCCAGTATAAAGGGAACTACCCATGCACTCAACATCAGAAGCTCTATTCTATCTATTTTGGTCCCTCCTCCTGCTATAGTTTGGGCTAACCCAAGCACTGTTCAACTCAGCCCATACACTCTCACCAATCTAGAGTGATCACTCACTTGACTTTTTAATGTCTGTAAACATGTCTCGCATGTGAGTCAACCCACACTTTCAAAATTCTTTCAGATTTTATCATTGTGTTGTGGCAGCCAATAAAAAGCTTTCTGCATTTAAAAATATACAATAAAGAATATATATATTTTTAGCTTATATAAATAAAATGTATTACATAACATATTTATATAATAACTTGCCTTAAACTCTCTTAACCGTATGTCCCATACTTCTTTCGGGACTTTCTTCTAAGAAATAAATGGTGCATCATACCTGCTTTGTATTATATCCCATATTTTATAGATTGGTTTCTTTGACGGATGAAGCCTGAAAGAAATATATTAGGTATCAAAAAAATTTATTCAATTTTATTTGCAAGTTTGAAATATAATTAGTATGTATGTGTTGCCGTCAGGTTCAATCAACATGCGACCCGCTGTCACCAACTCTGCTGCAGCTGGGGTGGAAGGTCCACTTGTAGCTAGCTGAAGTGGTGGTGGGGGATAGTATGGTAGGATATATGGTGGATATGGATATGTAGGAAGGCCACCATGAGAATGTGGGGGTGGGTAGTAAGGGCAGAAGGGAGTACTCTACATGACGTCTAGGAAAAGATGGCATGGGTCTGGTGAGTAGAACTTTGGGCTCCTGGTTATAGGAGTAGGTAAAGGCGGGCTAGACTGACTCTGGGTAGTAGGCTGAGATGAAGAGGTGCCCTCAATATATATATGCTTGCTAAATGGGCCACCAGTCATCTTCTTCCTATGCCTACCAAATATAATCTTTATCAATCCTCTATGATGGTCATCACCTGAAGCCATTTGCACAAAAATTTAAGAAATATTAGCAAATATAAAATAACGTAATAATTGAATAAATGAAGTACAACAAAAATTAAATATAAAAAATATTGTTACTATAAATTTTTTATTCATAATTGATTGTAAGAAATCATTTACCTTATGTTGATTCACTTTCATACGATGAAACATCTACACCACTATCAGATTCCTCATAACATTCCTCTATATTTAAATCTACTTCATCTAATTGCAATTCACTCTCAGTAGTTGTAATTCGATCATCCACATCATTAGCAAGATCTTTTAAGTTTGACATAAACTCTTCTTAATGTGCTGGTGGTATTGATGTAATTTTCTCAGTAACTCCTCTAAATTTGATCTTCATAACTATGAGCCAATCTTGTTTGCCTCGTAATCTACTCGGATAGTTAGAAAAATAAACTTGGCATGCCTGGTTAGCAATAATGAATGCGTCAAACTTTGAATATCTCCTATCCCACTTAACTTCTGTTATACCATAAAGTGGATGTATTCTTCTACCTCTATTCTGTATTAGATGAAACCACTAACAATTAAATAGATATATATTATTCTCATGACCATGGTAAACCAACTATAATATTTTCTGTAATACCCCGTAGTACTCAGAATCATCACCTGTATGATTATTCTCTCGTACATATACACCAAAATTCTCTATCTTCCTACCTACACACCAAAATTTTGTTTGGAATTTGTAACCATTAACTAAAAAAATTGGATAACATTTCACAGCTCTATTTGGTCCCCAAGCTAGATTAAGTAGCCCATGATACTGCATATTACTGCCTTGAGTGTGCACCTAGTTAGTAGGTAAAGTATGTTATAGAATACTTATTAACTAATTAAAGACATATTAATTGAAATGAATAGTCAAAATATGTATCATATTTTTAAACCAATTATGGAATTCTGTTTCAACTATCTTTTAGACTTCTACTGGTTCAGTTGTATTCCAGCCATTAATAAAAATCCTGTAAACATTATGGTTTTGATCGAATTTATGAGTAATAAATTTATGTGCAAGCTAATTCATACTTACTCAAGATATGACTCAACTTCATCACAGTTAAGCAAGACATATAATGTGCCAACTTACATCTACTTATCAGTCAAATAGCGCATGGTGCTAGTGCCTACAGGTTAACTACTTCTGTTGAATACAAATAAATTCGAGATTTACCCACATTTTGAGGTGTAGTGCATGAAAGTTTGTGAGGATTATGAAATCTTGTAGAACTAGCCTAAGGCTAATCAAGAGGGTGGGTGAATTGGTGTTTTAAAAAAATTCTTAACCAAAAAACATCTTTTTTGTCTTTTTAAATATTTTAAAATTAAACACTCTTAAGCGAAAGCAAATACCAAAATCTGAGATTTCAACCACAAAACAAATTACATAAAAATGCTGAAATAAAATATAGAAAAAGTAATAAGAAAGAGCACATCAAATTTAATAGTGGTTCAATCAAATCTGACTTATGTCCACTCCCTAGAACCTTCCGTTCCTTTTATTGCACTAATCAGTTAGTATCTCTCCTTTTTCCCCCAGAGTAATGTAGAGAAGCCCTTACAAAATCTTTCCACAAATCCGATGAGGTAGAGAACCTTGAATCCTTTTTCACCCTCCTGGTGGAGAGATTATTGCATACGATCACCGAATATGTCCAAATACCAATAAAAAAGCATCACATCATTAACGAGCTCGATACCGAAAGCGATACCGCTCGGTACCGACAGTAGTACCGCTCGGTACCGAGCTGTATCGCTATCCGGACAGAATAATTTTTCCTCCTGGTGAAGGCAGAGAACTCAGAATCCTTTTACTCCTTCCTAGAGTAGGCAGAGAAACTAGAAATCCTTTTACTCCCTCCTGGAGTAGGCAAAGAACATGGATCTGATGCTGATAATAATCTCCCTAGAGCCACCAAGGAACCAAGGATGAAGAAGGAAGAAGATGATTGAATCCTTGCTTAGAGTAACCTTTAGGAATCCCCTCATAAGATCCTCTCTCACTCTCTCTCCCAAACTCTTCTTGTCCTTCACTAAGTTGTCTTGGGTTAAAACAATAGCAAAAGATTGCTTAGCAGTAATTAAGAGAACTTAAATGGAAGGCTTGAAAAATTAGCCCTAATTTCCAATTAGGTGGCGAAGATCACTAGGATGATTTAAATATCATCCGGTATGATTAGTACAAAATAGCCTTCAGCTAGTACGATCAGCATTGCCTTGTACGATCATTTCAAGTATTTAAAAGAATCATCCCATACAATCTTTTGATCTTCCAGGATGATTAGTTCATGAGTGGCTATTGATCATCCATTATGATGGCTGGTGATACATTATCATCCCATGTAGCACACAATTTGTCGAATATGATTTAGAGGTATCATCCAGGATGATTATTTGAAAAGTTAAAGTTTTCATTCTATATGATAGGTGATGATTAATTATCGTACCATGCAGTGCCCGGATCATCTAGGATGATTGTCTTCGATCATCCTATATGATTTTATCAATCAATTTAATTATAATTAATCCCCTAATCAAGAGATTATTTCAGGCATGATTACCATGAATCATCCAGGATGATATGGATTGTCCTATATGATTAGAACAAATTTTGAATTATGAAATCTTGCCTAAATTGTGATTGGCGACTATTTTTTTCAATATGTACTGATCGTCCTGTATAATATGAATCATCTAGGATGATTAGTTAAGCAAACTTAATAATCAGGATGCACTAATTGATCATCCAGGATGATTTAACTTCATTCTATACAATATAATCAAAAACTAAAAAATTATGTAACTCACAAAATTTATCCCCCTGAGTGTGTGTGTGCAAGGTTACTTAGCTTCAAGATCCATCATAGTATATTTGACTCAAGAAATGGTAAAAGTTGTTTTGAAATAGAAATTATAGACTGACTCAATCCTAATCTACTTGATCTTAAGCTGGTTGACGTTCCAAGTGAACATGTGCACCTGAAAGGTTAGTGAGCAAGGAAAACAAAACAGATATCCAAGAATAGCAGAAGTAAAGAAACATTAATATTTGTTATCAATAAAATCACTGTACTTAGGCACAAATTTTTAATCTCCTCCTTTTTGATGATGACAAATATTATTGTAAAAAATTTCAAAGCCAGGAAAAATTTTTATTTTTTTCTTCTTTTTTTATTTTATTTTAAATGAGACATGACATAAAAAAGAATAAAAATAGAACAAAATAAATTTCACTAAAATATAAGCAAATGACATATTAAACAACAAACTAAGCAACCAATATACTACTGTCCCTTGTGACATCACAGAAAAGAAGGAAGAAAGAAAAATACTAAAATAGAATAAAGCACAGAAACAAAGTCCATTATGCACATAGAAAGAAAAAAACACTGATAAACTTGAAAGAAGAACTCTGATCAAGTGGAGGTGGTGGTGGCTGAAAGTATCGAGAAAGAGAGGTAAACGTTTTGCTAAACTAGGCCATATCCTGGTCATGTTATTGTTGCTGTTGGGTGGCGTAGGAGTCAAACCTTGCCTCACACTGGTAAAACCTCTGAACTAGTGCATCATATTGAGTCTGTTGGTGTATCAATTCAAGTGCTTGCATCGGTGCTGGACCTCCCTCTTATTCTTTTGGCTCACGGTCATGATAGCGACATTGGCGATGAGTGGCACTTTGAAGAACTTGGAAAGAGCTATTGGAATAGAAAACAGGAAAGTGATCTGGTGGTGTAGGGTATTAAAAATTGTACTTTGATTCCAAGACAAAGGCAATGATGTGTCCTAAAACTTTATTGGTCTGTCTCTTATGGCGAGGATCTCTAATGACATTCAGATTTTCAATATAGTGAATGAGAAGGTCAGCAGCATTGAAATCAATATGAGCCATAATGTAGTAGGTTATATGGGAAAGAGCAGGAGTGATTCTTATCCTATCACCAATTTTGAGAATTATGGAGTTTCTAAGTATGCGTTGGATGATATGGGCATCCAAACCTAATGTGCTGACATGGGCTATATTGTAGTTCATGATAGATTCTCTAAGAATAATATTCACTTGTGACCAATTATACTCAGTGTAAGATGCAACATGGTGGACTTTCTCACTAGATGTGAAAAGGTGGAGGAATTTGTGGGAGTCCTGATATGTAATTTCGATGGGCCTTCAATTTATGTAAGACGGGAGGGTAGTGCCCTCACTATTAATGCGAAGGTTGGCAAAAACTTCATGAAGGAGTTCTACCTTGTAGGGATAAGCAAGAGTAAGGATTAAGCTAAGAGTGTTGTGGGAAAACATACTTAGTACCTAGAAGGTCAAGACTTGCTGGTTGACAATTTTGGAATCTGTAATCCCTGTAGCTTTGTACCGCTGATAGGCTTCCTCATCAACAGCTTCAGTGAAGCAAGGGTTAATATTTCATCGTGAAAAACTACCAACTAGTGCCCGAGATAGTTTACCCCTAGCCATTTATAGAAGGAAAGGCTCAGGAGAATTAGTTGATGAAGAAGGTTGAAATGGTGTGGAGATTTCAAAGATTTGGGCTTGTTTAGATAGAATTAGGAAGATCATCTAGGATGATAGTGGGATTATCTAGGATGATCAGGTGCAATAATGTCATCCAGACAATTGGTCAAAAAGTTGGTCTTATCATCTAGGATGATCAAATATTGTCCAGGATGATTAGACAAAGGATGATGTGCTCGAGGAGTCAGCAGGATGATCATTGAATAGATATATCATCTAGGATGAACAGGTGGATCGTCTAGGATGATGAGCAATAATGGATCAGCCTAATAATATTCAATTCATCTAGTGACTTCTACCATGTGGATTGTCCAGCACGATGTAGGAATCGTACGAGATGATCGCCAATAATTGGTCTATATTAACCATCGAATGTGCTATGATCTGTGAGATGTATCCTTGTTCATATCGTACAGGATGATGTGGATAGTCCTGCATGATGTGAGAAAAACCAAAAAAAAATTAGGAATGGAATGTGATGATCAAGAGGACTTCAACACCAAAATAAAAAACATAAAAACATAGAAAAACAACAAAAAAACTAAATAAAATCAGACATAAATCAAAATTAAAATTTTTTTTTTGAATCGATCAATCTCTAGTAAATAATAAATTTCCCTTAATTGTTAGATTTAAAAAACCAAAAAGAATGAAATGACATGCTGAAATCATGAAAAAGTTAGAAAATTGATTTTGTAAACCCTACCTCATACACCTTATAGGTTAAAATTCCTTTCAATAAAAAATCTAATTCAGAAATAAGAAATTAGATAAAAAAAGTGATCCTTTCAAACTTCATTCTAGAAAAATATCTGATAAAATAGTATTACAAAGTAAAGAATCAGGAATCATGATTTTCAATCTCAAGTGTTTGAAGATATTAAGTGGCAAAGGATTCTTCTAAGATTTTTAAAGATTTAAAATAGAAGGAAACTTATTTCTTTGTGGGCTCATTTTGTGCCTCTTTTTTAATTATTTGATTTTTGATACACTTTATGTATCCTACAATTAATTCACGAATATTGCGTATCTTTTCAGTGTTGGGATCATTTTGTACTTCTTTTCATTTCTTTTGCAAACTTGCTTCCTTTCATAACCTCTAAAGACTCTTAGTTGTGAGATTATCTTCCAGATATAAGAGAAGAAAAAACTCACTCTCTAATAAGGAAGAGTATCACAAAACAGAATCATACTCATATGATAAATGAAACCACCTGATTAAGAAAGCATAAAAGTGATTCAATTATTTGGAACACTATTCATATGAGATAGATTAATGTAGAAAGATAAAATAGATCTCTATTTCAAAGTCTAACTTTTTAATTTTGAAACAGATTTTGATTCAAAAAGAAAAGATATACCATTAAAAGAGTTAGAGAAAGAGAAATAATCATCAATATTTCTTCCTTTAACTATTTTAGAGGAGTCAATCACTACTTAGAAGCTTCTAAATAAAAATAGTCCAAAAATCTCATTTAAATAGCATGTTTATTAGTAGAAGTGTGTAGTGATCTGATTTTTAAAATTTTAAAAAAATATCATGAAATCATAAAAATATAAAACAAAAAGATATAAAAAGAAATAAACAAACAAATCAAACAAAACACTAAGAGCAGAAACATAAACAGAAAGTAACATTTTCAAGCATGAATATCTATCACACCTAATCTGGTTCTTAAGATGCTAAAGGTTTAAAAGGCCAATGGTTTTGTGAAGATATCTGCTAGTTGGTTTTCAATGGCTACATGGTGTAGCTCTATGTCTCCTTTGGTAACATTAACCCTAATGAAGTGGCGCCTGATGTCGTTGTTTTATGTCTGGGAGTGTTGGATTGGATTCTTTAAGATGTAGATGGCACTAGTGTTATCACATAGAAATGGAATTGTGCCTACAAGAAGTTCTAAATCCATAATTTGTTGCTTTAACCATAGGACCTGGGCCACATAACTTCTTAAGGCTATGTACTCAGCTTCAGCAGTGGACAGGACAAATGAGTTCTATTTTCTACAAGACCAGGAGACCAAGGATTGTCTTATGAATTAACATGTCCCAGAAGTGCTTTTCCTATCAACTCGATATCTTGCAAAATCTAAATCAAAATATCCTATGATTACGAAAGAGGTGTTATTCCTAGGATACCAAATTTCTAAGTCTTGGGTCCCTAAGAGATATATAATGATTCTCTAAATAGCAGTCACGTGGGACTCCTTTGGATCAGCCTGAAATCTAACACAGAGATAAACACTAAAAGTAATATCAGGTCTGCTAGCAGATAAGTAATGAAGTGATCTAATTATTCTTCTCTATTTCTTTTGATCAACAGATTTTCTATTTGAATCCTTATCTAACTGAATAATGGTACTCATGGGAGCGTTGATTGGCTTAGCTTTATCCACCTCATACTTCTTAAGGGTGTTCTTAATTTATTTTGACTGACTAAGGAAACTTCCATCATCATTTTTCCTTATACTAAATCCAAGAAAGTAAGTCAGTTCTCCCATCATACTCATTTCAAACTCCTTACTCATTATGTTTGAAAATTCATCACATAGTTTTTCATCAGAAGATCCAAATAGAATATCAACAATATAGATTTGGATAATCAGTAATTCCTCTCCTTCCTTTTTCAAAAATAAGGTGATATATATGCTCCCATTGATAAAGGTTATTTCTAGTAGGAATGTGCTAAGTCTTTCATACCATGCCCTTGGTGCTTATTTTAGTCCATATAAAGCCTTTTTAATTTGAAGATATAATTAGGAAATTATGAATTTTTATATGCTGGAGATTGTTCAACATACACATCTTCTTTTATCACCCCATTTAAAAAGATACTCTTAACATCCATTTGAAATAGTTTGAATCCCTTAAAATAAATAAAGGCTAGCAGCACCCTAATGGCTTTTGATCTAGCTACAAGGGCAAAGGTCTCTTCAAAGTCTATCCCTTCTATCAAAATTTACCCCTTAGCCACTAATCTTGCTTTATTTCTCACCATTACACCTGAATCATTCATTTTGTTTTTAAAAACCCATTTACTTCCAACAACACTATGGTCCTTAGGTCTTCCAACTAGCTCCTAAATATCATTCCTTATAAATTGATTCAACTCTTCCTGCATGTCTAGGATTTAGAATTCATCAGATAAGGCTTGATTTAGGTTAGAAGGTTCAGTTATTGAAATGAAGGTAGAGTTGTTTACTTATTTTCTAAATCCATGCCTAGTTCTGACACCTTTAGATGGGTCCCCTAAGATCAGTTCTTAAGGATGACATAAAGAATATCTCCATTCTCTAGGCAACAAAATTTTAGGATCTATCCTTTCCTCCATATTTACATATTCTACTCCTTGGGTGACTTCTACAGCCTCTTATTCTTCCCTAGACCCTCCAGAATTATCAGATTCATCAAACATAACATGAGTAGTCCCCTCTACTACTAGTGATCTTTCATTGAAGACTCTATAGGATTTCCCAACACTTGAGTAACCTAGGAACTCTCCTTCATTAGATTTTTGGTTAAACTTTCCATGTTGAGACTTCCCATTATTCAGAATAAACACTTTACATCCAAAGGCATAAAGGTGAGAGAGATTGGGTGTCCTACCCTTTAGGATTTCATAGGATGTCTTGTTCATCTTGGATTTAAGATTAAACCTATTTAGAACATAACAGACTGTATTCACCGCTTCTGCCTAGAAATATTTAGGAAGTGAGTATTCAGCTAACATGGCTCTAGCAACTTCTACCAGGGTCCTATTCTTCCTTTCAGCTACCTTGTTCTACTGAGGGGTCGTAGGAGCTGAAAAATTGTGATATATCCCTTGCTCCTTACAGAAATATTCAAAATTTTCATTCTCAAATTCTCCACCATAGTCACTATGAATGGTTAATATCTCACAACCAATTTTTCTCTAAATTCAAGTGGAAAAAGATTTAAACTCCTCAAATGATTCACTTTTATGAGATAGGAATCTAATCCAAGTAAACCTTGAATAATCATCGACTTTCACATACCCATAGACTTTCCCTCCTTGGATTGAAGTGCTGACAGGTCCAAAGAGATCCATGTGAAGGATTTTTAAGGGTTTGCTAGTGTTAATGTCTTTGATTAAGTGGAAGGAGGATTTGACTTACTTTCCTAACTGATAGGCATCACACAGGTGGTCCATAGTGAACTCTAGTTTTGGGTACCTCTTACTAAGTCTTTTTGGGTGATCTTCCTAAGGCTTTTCATGCTTGCATGACACAATCTCTTATGCCATAACCATGATTCATCAGTAATTACTTTTAAGCAAAGAGCGGTATCAGCTTTAAAGAAACTTAGATCCAACATGTAAATATTGTTGATCCTTTTTTCCTGCAAAATAATTTTGTCATCGAAGCTTTAAATGTAGATGGTTGATAGAAATTTTATGCTATAGCTTTTATCACAGAGCTGGCTGATGCTGGGTAGATTATGTTTTAATCCATCTACAAGAAAAATATTTTTAATGATGAAATTTTTTAACTACCAATTATACCTAAGCCCACCACTCTCTTAGTGGTGTTATCTCCAAGTGTTACCTTGCCTCCTATCCTGGCCTCGAGCAAAATGAATTGATTTATATCTCTAATCATATGCCTTAAATATCTGTTGTCTAGGTACCACATGCTCTCACAAAGCCTTGTGTGAGAGCACCCATATAAAATCATCAGATGTCAGACTTGGAAACCTAAACAGATTTGGGTCCCATCTTATAGAAAGAAGAATGAAGTGCATGCATGCAATGCTATGAATTTTAATCTTTAGGTCTCACACAAAATATGTTATACGGTGAATGATGTAAGGGTGGGAGATATGTTTTAGCATGCCACAAGAAAAATATCTAACACCAGGAAAAGGGTTTATTAATCTATTTGGGTTATGGTGCCTCTTCCTAGGTTTGAATGATGCATGCTTTTTTGACGGGCTATAAAATTCCTCAAGTAAAGGTGGTGTTTTATTTTGCTCTAATGCAATGATTTTTTTCTCTTAGAAACTCATTTGCCTTTTAATAGCTTGCCACTTCCTATTTCAATGAATGCTCACTACTGTCTAAATTACATGCAACAGTTTCTAATTCTTTGAAATCTTTTCTAAATCAACATGTGATATTTTTAATGAATCATGCTCAGTAGTTAAATAAGAATGCTTTTTTATTTTATTCATTAAATTCATCTAATAAAGTCATGTGATTACTATCCAGAGTGGTGTAATCTTTCCCTAAGCATTCATGCTCTTTCTGCAGAATTAAGAAATTAGATTTGAGGCTTGCATGTCACTTTTTAAGCTTCCTATTTAAAGAATGTATCTTTTCAGAAACTTCAGACAATTATTCATAGGTAAGCTCACATACCTCCTCTTGATTAGAGAGATCAAGTTGATCATCAGCCATTAAGCACAGGTTTGTTACCTCCTCTTCAACTTTAATTTTAGAGGAGTCTAATGCTTACCCTTCTTAAACTTAGGTTTTTCTTCACCCTTCTCCTTTCTTGGGTGAGCTTTAAGAGTTAGGCAATCAGACTACAAGTGCCTTGGCTTCCTACATTCAAAATAAATAACATCAAAGGAAACCTTAATATTTTTATAATTCTTACCCTTGTTCCATTTCTGATAATGCTTTTTACTTTTTTCTTAAAAAGCTTTTAAATTATCTAGTCATCAAAGTAATATCATCAGTTTTTGATCCAGAAGAATTAGTGTCAGAATTAATAGCCTTTAAGGTTATAGTTTTCTCCTTTTTCTTGTCACCTCTATCAAGCTGCCTTTAGTTCACTCCTTGCTCGTAAGGAATTAGTGATCCAAGTAAGTCCTTAGATTCAGTAATGGCAGTTATTTTTACATCAGAGGAAGAAGGTAAACATCTCAGAATCTAGTTCACTTTTTCATAGTTTGTGAGTTCTCTTCCTAAGGCATGCAAGGATGTAACATGATTTGTATAATCCTAGTATACTACTCAGAAATTGATTCACTAGGTTTCATGCAAAAGAGTTCATAGCATGAAGCAAATGTTCAGTCAAGATTATTTAACTTCAGTTGTTCCTTTATAAGTTATGCACAATATGTCCCAAATTTCTTTTCCAGTAGCACAAGTAGAAACATGCATGTAATCTTCAGATTTTAAGACACAAATGAAATAGTTCAGACATTTGGCATTAAGTTGTACTAAATCTTTATCATCTATTATCTATTCAGAAAATGAATTTAAGTTTTTATGCCATCAATAAGATGAAAAGGAGCAGTATAACCTTCCTTAACTAGCATCCAGATGCGATAATCAATTGATTATAAAAGGTGGATATGTGAGTTTTTCAAAAATTAAAAGAAATATTATCAAATAAATAAGGTTGAGTAATTGAATAGCCTTCCACAGTGTTATGATTACTAAAGTTAACCATTAATCAAAATTCAAAAGTTTTCTAAAACTTAATTTAAGAATCCCGCTCGGATACCACTTGAAAGTTCATGAGGGTTATGAAACCCTATAGAACTAGCCCGATGCTAACCAATAGGGAGGGTGAATTGGTGTTTTAAAAAAATTCTTAATTTAAGAAAATCTTTTTTATCTTTTTAAATATTTTAAAACTAAATATTGTTAAGTGAAAGTAAATTCTAAAATCAGAGATTTCAACCATAGAACAAATCACATAAAATGAGGAAATAAAATGCAGAAAAAGTAATAAGAAAGAGCACACTGAATTTTATAGTGGTTTGGTCAAATCTGACATGAGTCCACTCCCTAGAACCTCTCATTCTAGGTATTGCACTAATCAGTTAGTGTCTCTCCTTTTGCCCATATAGCATGGTAGAGAAGCCCTTATAAAATCTTTCCACTAACCTAGTAAGGCAAAGAACCTTGAATCCTTTTTGATCCTCCTGGTGAAGGCAGAGAACTCAGAGTCCTTTTACTCCCTCCTGGAGTAGGCAGGGAACCTGATAATCTTTTTACACCCTCCTAGAGTAGGTAGGGAACCTGATAATCTGGATCTGATGCTAATGATCGTCTCCTTAGAGCCACCAAGGAACCAAGGATGAAAAAGAAAGAACACGACAGAGTCCTTGCTTGGAGCAACCTTCGTGAATCCCCTAACAAACTCCCCCATATAAGATCCTCTCTCTCACTCCCAAACTCTCCTTCTCCTTCTCCTTCTCTAAGCTCTCTCGGGTTAGAATAATAATAAAAGATTGCTTAGTAATAATTAAGATAACTTAAATAGGAGGCTTCAAAAAATAGCCCTAATTTTTAATTTGGTGGCAAGGATCATACAGAATGATTCAAAATCATCCTATACAATTAGTACAAAATAGCCCTTCTGCTAATACGATCAACATTATCCTGTACAATCAGTTCAATTATTTGAAGAAATCATCCCGTATGATCTTTCGATTGTCCAGGATGATTAGTTCACGAGTGGTTATTGATCATCCAGTATGATGGCTGGTGATTAATTATCATCCCATGCATCTCACAGTTCATCCAATATGATGTAGAGGTATCATCCAGGATGATTAGTTGAAAAGTTAAAGTTTTGTCCTGTATGATAGGTGACCATTAATTATCGTATCATTAAGTGCTCGGATAGTCCAGGATGATTCTCTCTGATCGTCCTATATGATTTAATCGATTAATTTAACTATAATTAATCCCCTAATCATGGGATTATTTTAAGCATGATTCTCATGAATTGTCCAGGATAAAATAGATCGTCCTGTACGATTAGAACAAATTTTGAATTATAAAATCTTGCCTAAATTTTTATTAGCGGTTATTTGTTTCAATCTGTACTAATCATCCTGTATGAAATGAATCATCCAAGATGACTAGTTTAGCCTGAGGAGTAGGTTGTTAGACCTTAAAGAACTATCCCAAGGCTTACCAAGAAGGGGGTGAATTGGTTATTTAAAAAACTCTCATGGATTTTAAAAACCTTTTAAAATATTTTAGAAAATTAAATCTCTAGTCTTAAAATATACAGTTGTTTTGATAAGACTATCACAAAATTATTTTTCAACCACAAAACATTTAAGTGCATAAAATTAAAAAAAAATACAGAAAATAAAAGAGAATAGAATAACACCAAATTTTATAGTGGTTCGATCCAATTAGACCTACGTTCACTCCCTGAAGACTCCTTCTTCAGGTATTGCTCTAAAAAATAGTGACTCTCATTTTTCCCCCACAGTAAGGCAAAGAATCCCTTACAAACTCTCTCCAATCAACTCGGGGCAGCAGAGAACAATCGTCCTTTTTTACCCTTCTTGGTGAAGGTAGAGAACTGTCATCCTTTTCACCCTCCTGGTGAAGACAGAGAACCGTCATCCTTTTTCACTCTCCTATTGAAGGAAGAGCACCTTCATCCTTTTTCACCATCCTGGTCAAGGCAAGGAACTATCATCCTTTTTGCTCTCCTGATGAAGGTAGAGAACCTTTATCCTTTTCACCCTCCTGGTGAAGGTAGAGAACCTTAACATATTGTTGAAAATCTTCCCTCAAGAGCCTCCAGAGGAGATGGGCAGAAATTTGAAGCAGACAAAGATATCCTTGCTTTAGGAAACCTTGTGAATCCCTCACAACCCCCCTCACAAGATCTCTCACACTCCACTCTGACAATCTCTCCCAAATACTCACACTCAGTGGCCACTCTCAAGAGAAATTCACAATAAAGGTGTTTACTGATAGATTTTAACACTCCTTATACAGAAAAGACAGGAAAAACCGTCCAAAAACTTAAAAAATGCAAGAAAACTATCTTACGATTGTACTATATGATCACATATATTCTGTAGATCTGTCTATATGAATGCATATCATCCTGTACGAATAGTTCAAATTTGTCTGTATGAACTAGTATGAACTCAATTCAGTCATTCATATGAATGTATATCATCCCGTATAAATAGTTCAAATTTATCTGTATGAATTGGTACGAACTTAATTTCATTCTCTATCAGTTGTCTGTATGAATTGACATCGTACAATATAAACAATTTAAAAAATCAAGACATCATTCGGTACGAACCCAATTTCATACTCTCTTAGTCATCTGTATGAACTGTATCGTATAGTACGATCTATTCAAAATTTCAAGCCATGATTTGATTAACTGCATATTGGAGGAAAAACCACAGAGTCCAAATCATATAGTATGATTGACGATCATCCAGTATGATTAGTATTAGAAATTTAAGTTTTATCTTTGTTTCTCCCTGTGTCTGTGTGCACGGTTACCCAATTACAATCACACTTGTTCAGACTCAGGAAATAAAAAATAGAGATATACAAACTCAATTACATGAAATCCTATTCTAACATATCTTAAAATTTTTAATAATCTAGAATAATACATGATTTCCCTGAAATATTAGTATACACACAAAATAAGTATAAAATGAAAAATACTATAAAACATAAAGATATGAGCCATAATGTTTGTTATCATCAAAAACATAAACTCATAAGCTTGAGTCACAACAAAGCAAACTTAATAATTAGGGATGCCCTAATTAGGGTTTCTATTTTTAACTTATCATCTAGGATGATTTAGAATCATCTTGTATGATATAATCAAATACTAGAAAATTCTCTAACTCAAAAAATTTTTCCCCTTGAATGTGTGTGTCAAAGGTTACTTAGCTTTAGGATCCATCATAATACATTTGACTCAAGAAATGGTAAAAGATGCATTGGAATAGAAATTACATACTAACTCAATTCTCGTCTACCTGATCTTAAGCTGATTGATGTTTCAAGTGAACCTGTGGACCTGAAAAGTTAGTGAGCAGAGCAAACAAAAAAGATATCCAAGAATAGTATAAGTGAAGAAATAGTAATTTTTGTTATCATCAAAATTATTATACTGGGGCCCAAATTTGTAACATAACTCTGACTTGATTGTGACACTATTTAAAAGTAATATGAGCAAAACTGGATTGTCTTGTATATTAAATATGCTTAGCATATTGAGCCTTTAGGATTTTCTTTATTTTTAGCAGTCTTTTTATGTTTTTTTAAATATCTCTCAAAAGGATACATCCACCGATAATGAACAGGTCCACCGATTATGGCCTCATATGATAAATATACGAGTAGATGCTCCATAGAATAAAAAACACTAGAGAAAATATCTTCTTAAGTTTATACAAAATGAAAGAGATATGCTGCTCCATAACAATCAGGTGCTTTGCATTTAGTTTTGAAGAGCATAAATCTTTGAAGAATATACTTAGCTCGATCAAGGGCTTTAAAATTTGATCTGGCAGATAACTAAAGGCAGTTCATAGTAGACATTGCATAAATATATGAGAGTCATGACTTTTTAAACCAAATATACTCCTAGTTCTTATGTCAACATATTTGCTTAGATTTGAAGAATATCCATCAGGTACTTGTAGAGACTTCACCCATTCTCGAACTACTCACCTCTGCTCTAAAGTCAAGGTGAAAAGAGCTTTTGGTTTGAGAAATTTTCCATTTCCACCATCCTTCTATTCTAATGCTTTCCTCCTACAAATCTCCTTTAAGTCCATCCTTGCTTTTATGTTATCTTTGAATTTATCTTTGATGTCCATGACTGTATTGAATATATTATCAAAAATATTCTTCTCTATATACATTATATATACTTATATATGATCAAGTTTTTCCTCTAATATGATAATGAACAAAAAATATTTTTTCTAGTCTAATTATGGTTGACATCATATCCTGGCAATTTGTAATCAGCTAATGTTGAAGAATCCACTATTGTGGGTGTAGACCTTACTCTTTCAAATATTTCTTCACTACTTAATCTAGGAGGAGACTACGACATCACCATTTTATTTTTAATAAAAACATCATTATTTTACCTGAAAGGATAACCTATAGGTAAGAATATGTGATGACAGTCAAACCAAAGTGTCTTCCCTCCATGCTTTAAAGTGAATGACTTTGTATATTCTATATAATGTGGATAAATTAACTTTCCAGAAGTGTTCCAACCTGAGAGCATGCCATACATAGGAAAGCCACCAATTATCTAAAGTAATGCTGCACACATAATAAAGTTTTGTTTGGTGGAGATATCATATGTACTTACTCCCTCTTCCCATAATAAATTCAAATCATCAATTAGCGGTTATAAGAATACATAGATCTTTCCTTTTGGATTATGTGGCCCTGGAATGATAAGCATTAGAAAAATGTAAGGAGTTATCATACACTACTTTGGGGGAAGATTATATGGGGTGAGTATTATAGGCCAGCATGAGTAAAGTGAAGCAAACTGGCTAAATGGAGTAAAACCATCTACTCATAAACCTAATCTTATATTTCTTGATTCTAAGGGATGTGTACGATCAAAGTAATTCTAGGGATATACTTTTGACGGATGTGTAATAATACCTTCTTATGAGATATGTTCCTTATGCCATCTCATATGTGTAACAGATCTAATGGATGTATATACTCATTGTAGTATAGGAAATATGGGTAAGTAAAATAACCTACTAACTAGTATCTCCTTCATCTTTCTTTTCGTGATAGATTTTAGTTTAAATTTTGGTGCATTGCAGTAACATTATGCAATATCTAATTGATCATCTTTATAGAATAACATACATCTATTGACACAACAATAGATGTCAAACCAAGGTTGGAAAATAACTTCTTAGTTCGATATAAATCTATAGGAATTATATTATCAACCGGGTTGGTTTCCTTAAGCAGTCCAATAAATTGATTAAAATATTCATCGGGGACATTATATTCTACCTTAATACTCAACCTCTTAACAGTAACAGATAACTCTTAGTGAGTGGTGCACCTCGATAAATTTCTGGTGAAAAATATCCGACGGTAATTTTGTGTGCAGAAAATATAAATCGGTGAAATTTTTCTACAAAAACCTTTCTAACGACATTTTTGAAAATATTCTGGTAGAAAATTTCTTTTGGAAACCAGCGTCTTTTAGGTGGCATATTTTAGCGTATAATCTGCCGATAATTTTGGTGGATAATCCATCGCCTTAATTTGCCACACTATTATCGATGGATATTATCGTCAGAATATCGCCCAAAAATTTTGGCATAAATGTAGGCAAAAAATGTCATTTTATTTTCATTGTATTATATAGCCGACAGTATTTCTGGCAAAACATCTACTGGAAACCTACAATATAAACAAAAAAAATAACTTTCTTTCTTTAGAAAATGATTTCCACAATACATCCTGCATAGAAAATTTTTTAATAATATATACATTCAAACATTCACCTCTAATCAAGAACATCACCAAGTATTGAACATAAACATATACACAATAACAAAAATAACAAGAATATCATCAAAAAATATCTAATAATAAATAAGTGCAGATGTCCAAAGAAAATATAAGTAAACATGTTCAAAAATATATAATTATAGATGTCCACATCATTAAAAATAAATAATATCTACTCTGATTCAGTTTCCTCCTCTACTGATATTATACACTTCCCACTGAATTGCTCCCACATCTTTTGCATTTCCTCTAACATTTGAGTTACTGCATCTGCATGTGTTGCTGTACCTCTATCTACAACTGCATCTCCATCTGCTAGTTAGTTTGTACTTTCTTGACCTACTTTAGCTCAGCTATAAGGGCAGCTACCTGTTGGCTATATAAGGACTCCTAGGTACTTGCTAAAACGTTAGAGCTATTAAATATATGCCCTATATATGCATAGGATTGTAAGCCTAAATTGTATAATCTAATGTGCTATATTCCTTCAATTGCTTGCGACCAAGTGCGTTTCTTAGAATATTCTGTTGATCCACCAGAAAAACCTTCACCTATTACAACCTAGCTCTCTCGAAGCCATGTATACTCCTCATATGAAAGTTAATAAAAATTTAAGCAATTTAGATATGACAACAAAAAAATTAAACTTATATACTTCCATAGGTTCTCCTCGCTCGCTTATTAACCCATTGTTGGTCTTCCTGCCACTTGTGGGTATGGCTATGCAATTTAATATGGTAAATTCTCTACCCAGCACCTTTTTCTATAAAAGACATATATTAGTATTCATATTAAAGCAAATTATTAATAGTTTTTAAAAATCCTTACCATATGTATTCTTTGCTCAGTGTGTGGAACAAAACCCCCAGTATAAAGGGAACTACCCATGCACACAACATCAGAAGCTCTATTCTATCTATTTTGGTCCATCCTCCTGCTATAGTCTGAGCTAACCCAAGCACTGTTGAACTCATCCCATACACTCTCACCAATCTAGAGTGGTCACTCGCCTGACTTTCTAATATCTGTAAATATGTCTCGCATGTGAGTCGACTCATGCTTCTCAAAATTCTTTTTCATTTTATCATTGTATTGTGGGAGCCAATAACAATCTTTCTGCATTTTAAAATATATAATAAAGAATATATATATTTTTTAGCTTTTGTAAATAAGATATAATACGTAACATATTTATATGATAACTAACCTCAAACTCTCTGAACCATATGATACGTAACATACTTCTTTCGAGACTTTCTTCCAAGAAATATAAGTAGCATCAAACTCACTCCGTATTATGTCCAATATTTTATACGTTGGTTGCTTTGCAGATGAAACTTGAAAGTAATATGTTAGGTGTCAAAAAAATTTATTCAATTTAATTTGCATGTTTAAAATATAATTAGTAAATATATGCCACTATCAAGTTCAATCAACATGCGACCCCCTATCGCCTGCTCTGATGCAGGTGGGGTGGAAGTTCCACCTATAGTGGGCTGAGGTGGTTGTGGGGGATAGTATGGCGGGAGATATGGTGGATATGGATATGTAGGAGGGCCACCATGAGAAGATGGGGTGGGTAGTAAGGGTAGAAGGGAGTACTCTATGTGATGTCTGGTGAAAGAAGGCATGGGTCTGTGAGTAGAACTATGGGCTACTAGTTACAGGAGTAGGTAAAGGTGGGCTAGGCTGACTCTAGGTAGTAAGATGATATGAAGAGGTGCCCTCAGTACGTATAAACCTACTAAATGGGCCACCAGTCATCTTCTTGCTGTGCCTACCAAATATGTTCTTTATTAATCCTTTGTGACGGTCATCACCTAAAGCCATCTGCACAAAAAATTCAAGAATTATTAGCAAATATAAAATAGCATAACAATTGAATAAATGAAGTACATAAAAAAAATATTACTATAGATTGTTGATTCATAATTGATTGTCAAAAATAATTTAGCTTATGTTAATTCACTTTTATATTATGTAACATCTACACCAGTATCAAATTTCTTATAACTTTCCTCTATATTTAAATCTACTTCCTCTAACTGCAACTCACTCTTAGTAGTTATAATTTGATCGTCCACATTATTAGTATGTTTGACATAAACTCTTCTTGATGTGCTGCTAGTATTGATATAGTTTTCTCAATAACTCCCCAAGGTTTGGTTTTCATAACTACGAGCCAATCTTGTTTTCCTTGTAGTCTATTCAAATAATTAGCAAAATATACATGGATTACATGGCTAGTAATGATGAATGGGTCAAACTTTAAATATCTCCTACCCCACTTAACTTCTATTATACCGTAATGCGGATCTATTCTTGTACCTTTATTTTGTATTATATTAAACCACTCACAATTGAATAGGTACACATTATTCCCATGACCAGGATATTCTAATTATAATATTTCTTGTAATACCCTGTAGTACTCAGAATCATCACATGTATGAGTATTCCCTCGTATATATACACTAAAATTCTCTATCTTCCTACCTTGACATCAAAATTTTGTTTGGAATTTGTAACTATTAACCAAAAAAATTAGATAACATTTTACAGCTCTATTTGATCCCCATACTAGATCAAGTAGCCCCTGATACTATATATTACTATCTTGAGTGTACACCTAATTAGTGGATAAAGTATGTCATTAGCATGCTTATTAACTAATTAAAGACATAGTAATTGAAATGAATAGTCAAAATATGTTCCATATTTTTAAACCAATTAGGAAATTCTATTTCAACTTTCTTTTGGACTTCTACTAGTTCTGTTGTATTTAAACCATCAATGAAACTCCTATAAATATTAAGATTTCGATCGAATTTATGAGTAATAAATTTATTAGCAGGCTAATTCATACTTACTCAAGATATGACTCAACTTCATCACTGTTAAGTAAGGCATACAATGTGGCAACTCCCATCTCCTTATCTGTTAAATAGCATAGGGTGCTAGCGCCTGTGGGTTAACCACTTCCATTAAATACAGATAAATTTAAGGATTTACCTATATTTTGAGGTATAGTGCTTTGACTTGATTGTGATGCTATTTCAAAATAATATGAGTAAAACTGGATTGTCTCGTACATTAAATATGCTTCACATATTGAGCCTTCAAGATATACTTTCTTTTTAGTTGTCTTCTTAAAGTTATTTAAATACCTCTCAAAAGGATACAACTACCGATACTAAATAGGTCCGCCGACTATAGCCTCATATGGTAAATGCACAGGTAGATGCTCCATAGAGTTAACAAAAGCTGGAGAAAATATTTTCTCAAGTTTACACAGAATGAAAAAGATATGGTACTATATAATAATCAGGTGCACTATATTTAGTTTTGAAGAGCATAATTCTTTGAAGAAGATACTTAGCTCAATTAAGGGCTTAACAATAAGAATCAGGTGCACTATATCTTGTAGATAACTAAAGGTAGTTAGTAGTAGACATTCCATAAAGATATGACAGTCATGACTTTTCAAATAAAATAATCTCCCAGTTCTTATGTCAACACATCTACTTAGATTTGAAGAATATCCATCAGATACCCTTAAAGTCTTCACCCATTTATAAACTGCTCACCTCTGCTCTAAAGTCAAGATGAAAGGAGCTTTTGGTTTGAAAAATTTTCCATTTCCGCCATCCTTCAATTCTAATGCTTTATTTCTGCAAATTTCCTTTGAGTCCATCCTTGCTTTTATGTTGTCTTTGGATTTATCTTTGATGTCCATAACTGTATTGAATATATTATTAAAAATATTTTTCTCTATATAATATTGTAATCTAGGATCCCTAATATCTGATTTTGATGATGACAAATAATATTGACTGGATTACTATGTTCTTCCTTGAAAAATATGGATGTTATTTTTTTGTCTGTTAGCAATAACACTTTAGGTAAGATGCACACCCCTCAAGCTTGCTGGAGACTCAAGACTGGGTAGAATAGGATGTAAAAGAATTTTTATTTTATATTTTCTTTCTTTTTTCATTTCTTGAGTTTGCCACAAAAGAGTGTATGCAAATTGGGTGATCATGCATGCACATACAAGGGGAGAGTTCCTTTTTGAAGATATAAATTTTTTTTAAAGAAAATTATATGGTACGATTTTTAATCATACTGTATGATCTGTCATCAACTCTTAGGCTTAACGGCTAATTCTAATAATTAGTTTGTGAACTAATCATACTGTATGATTCTTATCGGACTATATGACTTATTTCCATCTGAAAAACCCCAGTTGCCAACATAATTTAAGTAAGATTTTAAATTTGATATTTGAACTAATCATACTATATGATTTTAATCGTACTATACGATCATTTGAAATCTTGCCAAAATTATCCCCCCGTAATCAAGCAATTAAATCATGGTTTATTAATTAAACAAATCATACTGTATAATACGTATTATACTGTATAAAGTACAGAGATGAAATTTAGTCATCCTAGAGATTATACTAGAAGAAACCACAATTTTTGAACTATTTACCCCGGATGATATTCAAATCATACAGGACGATATACTTGAATTGAAGTATTCATACTGTACGAAGTGTATAGTGCGAGACAAATTATAGAGACAATTTTTGGTCATCCCATAAGTCACCCTGTAAGAATAGTGGAAAATAAAACGATCGTCCAGTACAATTTCTAGATCATACTTTATGATGTGCTTAAAGTGTGAATTGTTTGTCTCCTTTCATACTGGATAGAAATGATTTTGACCTGATTGTACTGTATGATATTGGATCGTACTGTATGAATAGTGACAACTAAATTGAATGATTAGGAATTCCTAAAGCCTAATATAAAAACAAGTTTTTTATTCTTTTCAAGTGAGAGTGAGAAAAAGAGGAATGTGATAACTGAAGGAACTCTTGAGAGGAAGCTTTTGAAGAAAACCAAGGTTTATGAGAGGAAGGATAAGGTGTGCTTGAGCATCAGGGAAAAGGAGTGTGAGTGGATCATATAGTTGCTCTAAGCTAACTGCACGCTTGCTCCTCCTGTGGCCTTGGTGAGTCTTGGGGGAGCTCTCTAGGGGGAGAGGCTTCTAGGTCAAAGTCTTCAAGGTTCTCTGCCTTCTCCAAGAGAGAGAAAATGGATAAGGTCCATTGCCGCCACCTAGAGGGTGACATAGCATCTGGCACTCTGCCACACTGGGAACGTGAAAGTGAATTTTGTAAAGGCTTCTCCGCTTTGCTGTGGGAGTAGAAGGAGAATCAACTTTTAATAGTGCAACTCTCAGAGTGGAGGCCTCTAGGGAGTGGGCGTAGGTCAAGGTTGACCGAACCACTATAAAAATTTCTAGTGTGCTTTTTCCATTTTTTGCATTTTACTTTTCTTGCATTTAATTTTTGTTATAACTGCTTGGTAAAAGTTTGATTTTAATATTCCATTCTTAGATTTAAAATTTTACCACCATTATTATAATTGTGAACGAATCATTAGCCTCCACATTTGATTAGTTAAATAATCCTTTTAAAAAATCTGAAAAATCCTTTAAAAATTAAAACTCTTATTTAGATTTTATTATTAAAATACCAATTCACCCCCCTCCCCTCTTGGAGCATCTTGTACTTTCAAGTGGTATCAGAGAGGGATTTCAAAATAGTATTTTAGAAAACCTAAAAACATAAGATCTATGACACATTTTGATAACCGTAAGACTACGGAGGGTTATTCCATAACCCATCCACCCTTATTTGACAATATACCATTTGATTTATTGGAAAATTCACAAGTGAACATTTTTAAAATCTATACACTATCGCATGTGGATGTTGGTGCAAGAAGGGTACTCTATACCTTTTCATCTCATGAATGGCATTAAAACTATTTTATCATTTAATGAATGGAATAATGAGGATAGGGAACTTATGCAGTTGAATGCAAAATGCTTAAATTATTTCTTTTGCATATTGAAATAAGAAGAGTATATGTGAGTGTCTACTAGTAGTACTGGTAAGGAGATCTGGGATAGATTGTGTACCACATGTAAAGGAACTAGTGAGGTTAAACAGTCTAAGCTAAAAATATTACTACATGATTATGAACTATTTCATATGAAACCTAGCGAGACTATATCTGAAATGTACACTAGGTTCACCCAGATTGTGACATCCTCGCATGCACTAGGAAGAGAGTTATCTAATTATGAAAAAGTTAATAAAATTTTGAGATGCTTACCTAATTCTTACGATGAAAAAATAACTGTAATAATTGAGTCCAAAGATTTAAACATTTATTCAATTAACAATTTGCTTGGGTCACTCATTGCCTATGAGTAAGGTGTGAGTCAAAGGCAAAGTGGTGCAGGATAAAAGAAGAAGGAGTGAACTGTGGCTCTAAAAGTAAACAATTCAGCAAGTGACAGTTTTACAGTAGATGAAGATGTTGACATAGCCTTGATGACTCATCAGTTCAAGAATTTTTTGAAAAGAAAATAAAGGCATCATCAAAACAACTTGAACAAAGGTTAAAGAACAAAGAATATTAAAGTTACATCTGAAACATTTTGCTTTGAGTGCAGGAAACTAGGTCATCTCCGAGTTAATTGCCCCATTGTGAAGACTCACCCAACCAAGGAGAAGGGCGAGGAGAAGTCAAAGTACAAGAAGGGCAAGCTAAAAATATAAAAAGTTTTTTAGACTGACTCTACCTCAGAATCGTTAGAAGAAGAAGTAGAGGAGGAGGTAACAAATTTGTGTCTATGACTAACGATAACCTTGATCAATCAGATCAAGATGAGGTATGTAAACTTTCTTGTGATGAATTGTTAGTTATTTCTGAAAATATTCATAACTCGTATATGAAGTTAAAGAAAGTACATGCTAGTCTTAATACTGATCTTAATACTTTATAAAAAGAGCATGCTAATTTAGTTAAAAAACATTCTGACTTGGATAGAGATCACATGAGATCACATGTCCCTACTTGATGAATTTGATACATTAAACAAGAAGCATGTTGAATTAACTATTGCATATGATTACTTGAAGTCATCACATGTTGAACTAGAAAATGCATTTAAGGAATTAGAAGAACTTACTTGTCAACTAGATAGCAATGAGCATGCATTAAAATGAGAAGTGTTAAGCTACAAAAGTGTAAACGAATACTTAAGAGCAAAGGTTATATCATTAAAAAATAATAAACCATTATCCTCATGTGTTCAATGGGATAACCCCTCAATATTGCATGCATCACACAAACTTAGGAAGAGGCACCATCACCCACAAAGGTTAGTTAACCCATTTCCCAGTGTTAGGTGTTTCTCTTGTGGCATGCTAGGTCACATAGCCCACACTTGCATAATCCACCATAGGACACATCTAGTGTGGAGACCTAAATTGCATCTATCATAGCATAACATGCATACATCTCATTCATTCAAGCATAAGTTGGAACCCAAACTCACGTGGGTTCCTAAAATTAACATTTGATTGACAATATTAGGGTGCTCTCACAAAAGGCCTAGTGAGAGCATATAGTAACTAGATAGTGGCTGCTTGAGATATATGACTGGAGACATGAAGCAGTTAAGACACTAAAGGCCAGGTCAGGAGGCAAGGTGACTTTAGGAGACAACACCATCAGGAAAGTGGTGGGCTCAGGTATCATTAGAAATTCTAAAAAATTTATAATTGAAAAAGTTCTAATAGTTGATGGTTTAAAGCATAATATGTTAAGTATTAGTCAACTGTGTAACAAGGGTTTTGGTATAAAGTTTCTTTCTAATAAATGTATGACTAGCTTAAATGACAAACTTATGTTAGAAGGAAAATAAATAAACAATATCTATATGTTAGACCTCAACTAAATTGAAAATTTAAACCCATTATATTTAAAGATAATAGCTGATGACTCTTTGCTATGGCATAGGAGACTATGCCATGCTAGCACGAAAACACTCTGGAATATCGCTTAGAAAGACCTAGTTAGAAGCATACCTATGTTAAACTTCACTAAGGACCACCTACGTGATGCTTGTCAATTAGGAAAACAACTAAAATCATCATTTCATTCCATCAAGGATATCAACACCTCTAGGCCACTAGAAATTCTTCACATGAAATTATTTGGACCTGTTAGCCTAGGAGGGAAAACTTATGCATTTATAATAGTGGATAACTACACTAGATTTACTTGGGTAAGATTCTTAGCACATAAGAGTGAGTCATTTGAAGAATTTAGAATCTTCTCCACTTGGATTCAAAGGAAAGTAGGATGTGAAATCTCAACAATCCATAGTGATCTTGATAGAGAATTTGAAAATGATAGGTTTGAATCCTTCTATCAAGAGATAGGAATAAAACATAACTTCTCTGCCCCTAGGACCCCTTAACACAAAGGAATGGCTGAGAGAAAGAATAGAACCTTGGTTGAAGCTGCTAAGGCAATGTTAGCTAAATACACTCTCCCTAGATATTTTTGGGCAGAAGTAGTGAATACTACTTACTATATCTTAAATAGGTTGAATGTTACAACCAAACTTATTTAGACACCTTATGAACTCCTTAAGGATAGAACACCTAATCTTTCTCACTTACATGTTTTTCGATGTAAATGCTTTATCTTAATTAATGGTAAGTCGCCCTTAAGAAAATTTGATTCTAAATCTGATGAAGGCATCTTCTTAGGCTATTCATTTGTAGGTAAAGCCTATACAATCTTTAATAAGAGGACCCTAGTAGTAGAAGAGTCTACCCATATGGTATTTCATAAATTAGATAAGACCTCTGAACTTAACCCTGAAGAAGAAGAAATCGAGGTCATTCAAGGGGTAGAAACTGTTGTCAAAGAAGATTGAGTAGAACCTCAGGAGCAATTGCTTACAGATTGGAGATATTCTTTTAGTCATCCTAGAGAGTTGATCCTTGAAGACCCATCTGAAGGTGTAAAAACTAGGCATAGGCTTAGGAAGGAAGTTAGTCATTCTGCATTTATCTCCATGATTGAATCCACCAATATAGATCAAGCCTTAAGAGATGAATTTTGGATCCTAGCAATATAAGAAGAGCTAAACCAATTTATTAGGAATGATGTGTGGGAATTAGTCAAGAGATATAAGGAACAAAGTGGGTCATTAAAAATAAGATGAATGACTCTAGAATAGTAGTGAGAAATAAGATAATATTAGTAGCTAAGGGGTACAACCAAATTGAGGGAATTGATTTTAATGAAACCTTTGCCCTTGTAGCTAGACTCGAAGCCATAAGGGTACTCTCAGCCTTTGCTTGCTTCAAGGGTTTTAATTGTATCAAATGGACGTTAAGAGTGCTTTCCTAAATAGGGTAATCAAAGAAGATGTTTGTGTTGAGCAACCCCCCAGATTTAAAAACTCATAATTTCCAAACCATGTATTTAAATTGAAAAAGGTATTATATGGGTTAAAGTAGGCACCTAGAGCCTAGTAAGAAAGACTTAGCACATTCCTATTAGATAGAGGCTATGTTAAGGGTAGTGTGGACACCACCCTCTTCTTAAAAAAGGTAGAAGATGAGATACTCATTATTCAGATATATGTAGATGACATCTTATTTGGATCTTCAAAGAAAACCTTATATGATGAATTTTCAAAAATAATGAGTGATGAGTATGAAATGAGCATGATGGGAGAACTTAATTACTTCCTTGGATTCAGTGTAAAATAGATGAAAGATGGAACATTCCTTAGCTAATCTAAGTACATTAAGGATATTCTGAAAAAGTAGGAAATGGACAATGCTAAGGCCATGAACAATCCCATGAGTTCTACCATTCAACTAGATAAAGATCCAAATGGAAAGTCAGTAAACCAGAAAAAGTATAGTGAAATAATTGGATTGCTCCTCTATTTAACTGCCAAAAGACTGGATATAATATTTAATGCATACCTCTACGCCCAATTTTAAGCAGACACAAAAGAATCTCACATGACTACTATCAAAAGAATTCTTAGATATCTACTAGGCACCCCAAACTTAAGAATTTGGTATCCTAGACACAGCACTGTGTTTGAAATCTTAGGATATTCAGATTCTGACTTTACAGGATATAGGGTAGATAGAAAAATGATCTCTAGTACCTGTCAATTTATCATACAATCCTTAGTTTCATGGTTCAATAGAAAATAAAATTTAGTATCCCTTCCTATAGCTGAAGAAGAATATATTGAAGTTTTATGGTTTAAATAATAACTCTTAGATCATGGATTACCTTTAGGAACCATCTCAATAATGTGTGACAACACTAGTGCAATTTGCATATCAAAAAATCCAATTCAACACTCCAGCACAAAGCATATAGATATTAGACATCACTTCATAAGAGAACATATAGCCAAGGGTGATATTGAACTGCACCATATAGCTACAAGAGATCAACTCGCTGACATATTCATAAAACTACTAGCTTATGACACCTTTAGCACCTTGAGGATAAAACTGGGTGTCATAGACATTCATGCTTAATCTAAGAAAAATAAAAAAAAATTATTTGAAAGTATTTCTTTATTTATGACTTTAAAATTAAATGTGTTTGTTCATGTACCCATTTTTTATTTATGTTTTGTTATTTGTTAGAAAATAGAAAAGGGGGGTTTCCTGATCATCTCACACACATCTTACTGACACCAAATTTTTTAACTTTTATTACTATCATGCTGTACGATAAAAATTGTATTATATGATCCATTGATATACACATCATACTGTATGAACCACCACCCATACTATACAATCCACATGTCACTCACAGTTCACATGCAATCCGTTTGGTATGACATTATTGATTATCATAATATATGATTCCTCTCTTCGTCTAGTTTGATCCACGCATCAAACTGGATTGGGATAAATTTAAACTCAACTAGTATGATCGTAATTGTACTTCTTACTGTACGAACACCCGTTTGTACTATATGATACTTTTTGTCAAAGGTCGTACCGACGACCCCTCAGGATGAATGAAATTTCTTAAGATCGTCCAGTACGATACATATCATACTATACGATTTGACTACTTTTTCTGACTATTCGGGCTGACGAATTAATGCTCCTGATCATATTGTATGAACATCTTCATACTATATGATATGCCAAAAACTCTATATTGGAGGATTTGAATGGATCAACTCATTGAATCTCTTTCATTCTTTCATCTTCTCAATCATTCCGTATAATGGCCGGTGGAAGCCAGCATGGTAGATTAATCGAGGGGAGCTCCTCCTCCTCTCATCAGTTCGACAATCATTTTCTCTCACTATGGATGAAAAAGCCTGTCATAAGTTCAAAGAGGAAAAGATCACCCCATGTCGCATGCTAAACAAGCAGCCTTAAATTTTGAGGTTATGAACCTTTTTGCCTCCACCCCTCTCTAGTTTCTTCTTACCTTGGCCTTCCCTTTGCATTCTGAACTCCTATATGAATTCTTAGAAAATCTTCTGATAGATTTTCAATGCACCACCTTGACCTCATATGTCTACAAATGAAATGCCGAAATCACTAAAGCCGGTCTAGTTGAACACATTAGCCTCTCTACTAAAGGACCTCACCCTAAGTCTCTACTCACAAATGAGTTTGATTGGACCTCTATTAATATGCTTCTTAGGAATGTGCCCACAAACCAACACCTACCACTTATCCAAATCATAAATCAAAATGCTAGCATCATCCAGCACATTCTTCAAACCTCTATTATACCCAAACTTGGAGATCACATACGCATTACCCACTTCTATATGTCATCACTTAATCATGTTCTCCACCCAATTTTATGAAGCCCAAATGATCTTAGACTATATTCATAACCTATCTACTGTTATATATCTAAGTGCCCGACGTAAACAAAATGTTGCCTTAGGACATATCATAGGGTACATCCTCAATGCCAAATATCAACTCACCTTTCCTATTCCACCTGATAATTATCCTATATTTTAAACAGATGCCTCATTCTGTATTCTTTTCCATAGGGGAAAGAGCATGTTGACTTAGATTTGGATGAAGAAGGGGAAGCTGCTCCCGCAGAAGGTCTTCCACCACCACCAATACCACCATCTACACCTGCCTACCCTGCCTAACCTCAGGACAATATTGTTCAGCGGCCCGATCGACTCAAAACTCAGCTGGACTACCACATTGACCAATAATAATGATAGTATGAAGATGATATGTGATGGTTTAGCGAATGATTCACCTCGATAGATCATCAATTTGCATCCATCAATTAGTACTATCAGCCACCACCACCACCTGATCAAGATCCAACCTACTAGTAGCTTTTGCTTGTTGGTTGTGTATTTCTTTTTCTTGTACTACATTACTTCTCAATTTTTGTGCACTCCTCTTTTTGGTGATGTCAAAAGGGGGAGAAGTTTAATGTTCTCATTGTATATATGTTATGTTATTTTTAAGCTGTGTATGTTGTTTTTTAATTATGTTAGGTTATTCTTAATCTTATTATGTTTTGTTTATATTTTTAAAAATAAAAAAAAACAAAAAATTTCAAATTATAAAGAGATTTTGTTTGTAAATGATCCCATCTTTCAAAATCCATCATCTAGTGAGGGGGAGCTAAAGAAGAAATAATATTTATCTTGTCTATCAGATAACATTATTTGACATCATCAAAAATGAGGAGATTATTGCAATCCAGGAACCCTAATATTTGATTTTGATGATGAAAAATAATATTGACTAGATTATTATATTCTTCCTTAAAAAATATAGATGTTATTTTTTTGTCTATGAGTAGTGACATTTCAGGTAAGATACACACCGCTCAAGATTGCTAGAGACTCATGACTTGGTAGAATAGGATATAAAAGAATTTGTATTTTATATTTTCTTTCTTTTTTCATTTCTTGAGTCTGCCAGAAAAGAGTGTATGCAAATTGGGTGACCATGCACACATGCAGGGGGAAAGTTCCTTTTTGAAGATAAATGTTTTTTTAAAGAAAATAGTACTGTATGATTTTTAATCGTTCTGTACGATCTATCATCAAAACTTAAGCTTAACAGCTAATTCTGATTATTAGTTTATGAACTGATCATACTATATGATTCTGATCGTACTGTACAATTTGTTTCTATATGAAAAACCCTAGCCACCAACATAATTTAGGTAAGATTTTAATTTGTTTTTTGAACTAATTGCATTGTATGATTTTAATCGTACTGTATGATTATTTAAAATCTTGCTAAAATTATCCCCATATAATAAGGTAATTAAATCATGGTTTATTAATTAAACCATTCAAATTATATGATATGTATCGTACTATACGAACTACAGAGATGAAATTTGGTCATCCTAAAGATCATACCAGACGAGACCATGGTTTTTGAACTATTCATCCCGAACGATATTCATATTGTATAGGATGATGTACTTGATTTGAACTATTTATATTGTATGAAGTGTACAGTACGGGATGAATTATAAAGATGATTTTTTGTCATCCCATATGTTATCCCATATGAACAATGGGAAATAAAATGATCATCCACTACAATCTCTAGATTGTACTGTACGATGTGCTTAAAGTTTGTGAACTATTTATCTCCTTTCATACTAGATAGAACTGATTTTAAACTATCATATTGTATGATATTGGATCGTATTATATGAACAATAATAGTTAAATTAAATGATTAGGGTTTCTTGAAGCCCAATATAAAAATAAGTTTTTTATTCTTTTCAAGTGAGAGTGAGAAAAAGAGGAACGTGATAACTAAAGGAACTTATGAGAGGGAGCTTTTGAAGAAAACCATAGTTTGCGAGAGGATGGAGAAGGTGAGCATGAGCGTGAGGGGAATACACGGTTGCCCTGAGCTAGCTACATGCTTACTCCTCCTACGGCCTTAGTGAGTCTTGTTGGAGCTCTCTAGGGAGAAAGGCTTCTAGGTCAAAGTCCTCAAGGTTCTCTGCCTTCTCCAGGATGGAGAAAAAGGAGAAGGTCCGCTGCCGTCACCTGGAGGGTGACATAGCTTCTGGCACTCCACCACATCGAGAAAGGTGAAAGTGAGTATTGTAAAGGCTTCTCTACCTAGCTATGGGAGCAGAAGGAGAGTCAAGATTTAATAGTGCAACTCTCAGAGTAGAGAACTCTGGGGAGTGGATGTAGGTCAAGGTTGACCGAACCACTATAAAATTTTCTGGTGTGCTTTTTCCCTTTTCCTCATTTTACTTTTCTTGCATTTAATTTTTACTATAACTACTTGGTAAAAGTTTCTTTTTAATATTCCATTATGAGATTTAAAATTTTACCACCATTGTTGTAATTGTGAACAAATCATTAGCTTTCGCATTTGATTAGTTAAATCATCCTTTCTAAAAATCTAAAAAATCCTTTAAAAAATTAGAACTCTTATTTAGGATTTGTTTTTAAAATACCAATTAATCCCTTCCCGCCCCCCCCCCCCCCCCCCCCCCCCCTCTTAGCGCATCTCATACTTTCATATACATCACATCTAAGTTATGTTAGATCAAGTTTGTCCGCCAATATGACAATGACAAAAAAAATACTTTTTTAGTCTAATTATGGTTGACACCATACCCTAGCAATTTATAATCAGCTAATGTTGGAGAATCCACTATTGTGGGCATGGACATTACTCTTTCAAATATTTCTTCACTACTTAATCTAGGAGAATGTTGTGACATCACCATTTTATTTTTAACAAAAACATCATTATTTTACCTAAAAGGATGACCTGTAGGTAAGAACATGTGATGACAGTCGAACCAAGTGTTCTTCCCTCCATGCTTTAAAGTGAATGACTTTGTATATTCCATATAATGTAGACAAGCTAACTTTTTGAAAGTGTTCCAACCTGAGAGCATACCATATACAGGAAATTCACCAATTATCTAAAGTAATGATGCCCTTATAATAAGGTTTTATTTGGTGGAGATATCATATGTACTTACTTCTTCCCATAATAAATTTAAATCATTAATTAACTGTTGTAAGAATATATCAATCTTTACTTTTGGATTATGTGGCCTTGGAATGATAAGCATTAGAAACATGTAAGGAGTTATCATACACAACTCTTGTGAAAGATTGTATTGGGTGAGTATCACGGGCCAGCATAAGTAAGGTGAAGCAGACTGGCTAAATGGAATAAAACCATATGCTCATAAACCTAATCTTACATTTCTTGATTCTGAGGTGAAGGTGGGATTTGTACGATCAAAGTGTTTCCAGGCATCTGCTTTTGATGGATGTGTAATAAAACCTTCTTGTAAGATATATTCTTTATGTCATATCATATGTGCATCAGATCTCATGGATGCATATAACTGTTGTAGTCTAGGAAGTATGGGTAAGTAAAATAACCTACTTACTTGTACTTCCTTCAGCTTTCTTTTTGTGATAAATTTTAGTTTAAATCTTGGTGCATTATAATAATGGCATGTAATCTTTGATTGATAATCTTTATAGAATAATATGCATCCATTGATACAACAATCTATCTTTGTGTATGTCAAATCAAGCTTGAAAACTAACTTCTTAGTCTGATATAAATCTGTAGGAATTATGTTATCTGCCAGGTTGGTTTCCTTATACAGTCCAATGAATTGATTAAAATATTTACGAGGGACATTATATTCTACCTTGCTGCTTAACATCTTAACAGCAATGGATACTCTAAGTGAGTGTGCACCCCTTTCATATTGGTTATTTGGAATAATATAACAAATCATAAAAATTTTGTGCCTCCTTATTAGGTGACTCTTTTGTATATTATTAAAATTGTTCTCCAGTTGCATTATGAACTAAGTCCTCAAAATCAGGTCTGATATTTTCTTCCTCAGCTATATTAGCACTTATCGATGGGCCGCATCAAGAATTGAAATATAGTTCATACTCACCATGAGAAGTCCAATACCAATATTCTGGCATGAAGCCTCGACGGTATAGATCAACAGTTAAATTATTTGGGCTTAGGTGCACCTAATTTTTATATTTAGAATACGGGCAATGAAACTTTTAATCTGAGATGAAGTTGGGTAGTTGAGAAGTTGTCTAAATGAAAAAATTCACCCCTTTAATGAACTCATCCATTAATGTCTTTTGTCCTTGCACCAATCGATTATTTATCCAACTTCTTTGAGTTCTGATATCTATAATTTAACCTACATATAATATGGATATATTAGACAATGTTGTAACATTTATTAATGGAAAATGGATGAATTTTTAATTTCACATAAGTTCCCTATCAATGTAAAATCTGACAGCCTCTATTTAGGGAAAATATAAAGAGTCTTAGACTGATCGGATGGCCATTATTTTATGTGACCAAACATCCAAGGCGACTCTCTCTAATCTTTTCTTCCACTGGAGTTTCTCCATCCTTCTTACATATATGCTATTTTTGTATTCTGTCTATAAGAGTAATTCCACTACTCATCCATCTGAGCATCCTCATCTCTATAATACTTAACTTAATTATGCTTAGTTTGAGGGGAACTTTTCTATCACACAATAATGCCCAATGCATTCCTCTACTTCCACCATCCAACTTGAATTTTACAAATATTATCCCAACCTATTTTATCATAAATAGATCAAAGATATTAAAAATGTGTACTTTTATTATTGACTTTATCGCCCCAAGTCATAATCCCTTAACTAGATCTATTACTACTAAAAATACACTCCATATATTAAGTTTTAGATCTACTTATGCAAAAACCTTTAGACTCTAAGGTTGACTTACATTCTCTTGCAAATGTGTAGTGAGAACATCCATAACTAAAGCCAAAAGCATTGAAGATAAAAAGTAATACTTCAAAATATTATATTTTTGTTTGAGGTAATAACTTGAGCACCTAGAAAAGTAAGGAACAAAATTATTATGACTAAGTCTATTGTAGAGACCAAATACATTACTATAACATGTTAGGTGTGTGAAATATTAAAGTTGATTGCCATTTCATATGAGATATTATAACTTTCCAAGAAGATACACCAAGATACATTCTCTTGCAAATTAATGTCTTGTGAGAACATCTATAACAAAATAAATTAAAAGCATACACCAAGATACATTCTCTTACAAATGTCTAGTGAGAACATCTATAAAAAAAGCAAAAGCATACACCAAGCTTTATTCTCTTGAAAATATCTAGTGGGAACATTCATAACAAAATCAAAAAGCATATACCAAGATACCTTCTCCTGCAAATGTTTAGTGAGAACATCCATAGCAAAAGCAAAAGCATACACCAAGGTACATTCTCATGCAAATGTATAGCGAGAACATCCATAAAAAAGAAAAAAGAATACACCAAGATACCTTATGTTACAGAGGCAGTGACCTTCTCTTACCAGAGGTGGCGAGTAGAGGCAACTAACGATGGCGAATGGTACAAGTTTGGCGGCAAAAGTCAGTGAGTGTCTGGTCGCGTTCGAGGTAGCTCTAGTATGTGAGTGAAGCAAATTGAAGGAAGAGGGAAAGAAATTAGAAGAAAGGTAGTGGAGGGGTCAAAAATGGGCCCTTTTCATCAAAATTTTTGGGATATTACTGTCAGTCAAATCACCGACAGATAATACATTGGTAACTATTCATCAAGTTTAAGTAAGCTGGTGTAATATTTTCCAGTAATAACTAGAAAAAATTGCATTGAAATTTTTTTAATTTCTAGTGAAAATTTGGAGGTATATGTGCCGGTGTTATAATGGCAAAAATTTCATCGAGAATTCCCTCGTAAAGTTACTGGCATATATTCTGCCAATTAGGCCGCCATATTTTTCTGCATATATCTATCCACCGAAAAATTCGACGGTAATGACAAATTTTCCTATAGTGATTCTTTCTTCCAAAAATTCTTTCATAGCTAACTTGTACTATTCAACAGTTTATTTATCATGGAAATATTAAAATAAATGTATACATTTCAGTTATGAAGATAGTCCTTGTGTTATAGCTGCTAATCCAATTAATTTTTCTTCTTCATCTCATTTTAATTCATATTCAGGCCACTTGGGTGTTAATCAGCCTTCTTTATTGTCTAATCATTGCCACCCTCCTCCTCTCGACTAGATTAAAGTTAATAATGATGTAACATTATTACGTTCTAATAAAGCTAGAATTGGTGGGGTTTTCAGAGACCACAAAAGAAGATTTTTATTACCATTTGTGTTTAATTGTTTACATTGGGATGCTTCTTAATTAGATCTTTTAGCTATTCAATCATTGGGAAGGATTTTACAAGGATGGATGTTTCCGTATAATGTCATCAAAATTCTTCAAGATTCTATGAAGAGAGTGGTTGTCACTAATGGTGGCTGGTGGGTGGAGGAGCTTTCTTTCTTAAAAGACTTCAACCAAGTTCTTTTTAATTTTTCTTTTAGGTATTGTAATAAGATAGCTGATTTATGTGCTAACTATGCTCTTTTTAGATTTTTTTTTGGGAAGATATTAGTGGTAATAATATTCCTCTTTCTTTTCTTAATTTATTAAAGGAGGAATGTGATATTATTAATTTTTTTTATTAGTTTGTATTAGGTTATTTTTGTTTAATGCAATTGAATATTTCAAAAAATTTCAACAAAACAAAAAATAAAACCAAAGTGGTATTCATGAGCCATTTAACTCTCTAAGTGAAATTGGCCCAAATTGGATTAAACAAATCAAGGATGGAAATGGAACTTTGGTAGAAAATAAAATGGCGATTGATGGTATTATCATGGGTTTTGTCAAAGATAAATGGAGGGAGAGGCATTGTGTTCTTCATGGCTAGCCAAAACCTATTCTGTCAATAGGTGAGGATGAAAAAGTTAAATCGGATGCTATTTTTTCTAAAGAAGAACCTCAGGCAGTGGTGGATAATTTGGGTAGTGATATTTCTCCAGGTATGGATGGAATTACTTTTTCATTTATCAAGAACTACTGGAAGATCATTCATGTAGATGCGTGGAAGGCTATCAACCATTTTTTGTGACGGGTAATATGTATCCTACTTGGAAAGAAACTTTAATTGTTCTTATTCCCAAGGTGGATAACCCTATGGTTCTTTCTAATTTCCGCCCCATTAGTCTTTGCTTATCTATTTACAACTTGGTGGCCAAGATGTTGTTAAATAGATTGGAGGGGGTCATTCATAAGATTATTTCTGAAGAACAAGCAATGTTTATTAAAGGATGCTCTTTATCAAATCATGTATTACTGGCTCAAGAAGTGTTCAATAAATTTAGATATTCCATAGCCAAGAAGGGTCAAGTGGCTATAAAAATTGATATGGAACAAGGGTACGACAGCATGGGGCGGCCTGCTTTGAGGCAAGTGCTCAAGTATTTCAGATTTCCTTTGAAGTTTTCTGAACTTGTATTACAGAGAGTTATGGAACCAAAATTCTCTATTGTGATCAATGGAAAAAATTCAAATTGGACTGAGGCTAAAGGTGGGTTTAGACAAGGGTGTCCCTTGTCCCCTTATCTATTTACAATATGTTCTAAAATTTTATCTAATGCTTTTAGTCAAAGTGGTAGTAAGATTGGAATCCGTATTGCTCCAAGTGCTCCCAAAATCACACACTTACTGTATGCAGATGACATCTTTATTTTCTCAGATGCTAGTATAAAGAATATGAAGGAAAAAAGTATTTTATACAAATACAGCACATAGTTGGGCCAAAATGTGAATGTGAGTAAATCAGCTATCTTGTTTGGGAAATCAGTCAAGTTAAGGAGAAGAAAATCAATTTCACAAACGCTGAATTTTAGAATTATTAATGAAATGTGTTATCTGGGAGTAAAGATAGCTTTAAGGATATTAGTAGCCTCATATTTCCAAAAGCTGGTGGAACTAGCTTTGAATAAATTAAATACATGGGGAAAGAAATTTATCTTTTTAGAAGGAAGGATGATCCTGGTGAAATCAGCTTTTCAATCTCTTCCAATTTTTTGTCAACACATTCTTTAGTTCCTTTGGGAGTATTGAAAGAGTTTGATATGATGTGCAGGTGTTTTATATGATAGAAACAAAATGGTAATCAAGGTATGCATTATACTACTTGGAATTTGCTATGTAAACCAAAAGATAAGGGTGGTCGTGGTTTGGTCTCTGCTATTACTAAAGTGGGACCTCTTCGTGATAAATTTGCTTAGAACTTCATTGTGAATCCAAACTCTTTGTAGAATTAAGATTTAATACCAAAATATGGCACAGATATTTGGAATGTGGTTCTGAAGAAGGGGAGCTCTATTACTTGGAGAATAGTGCTAAATGGTGTGGCATGTCTTTGGCATATTGTAAGGTGGATACTTTCTAATAGATATTCTATTAATATTCTTCATGATACATGGATTCTTAATAGAAGCATCTCTAAGTGGCCTACATTTGTAGCTGATTTAGAAGATGTAGGGTATGGACTTAATAACTTTATCTCAAATGGAGTATAAAATGTGCATCAACTTTAAAATTATTTTCGGAAGCATTTGATTGAACTAATTTTGCAAATTCCAATTTATAATGATGGTGATATGGATCAAGTGGAGCTGAAGATGAAAGTTATGGGAAAAACCTTTGTTGCCTTGTCTCAGGAGGCGTCAATGGATAATGCTTACGGTAATGATTTCTGGAGCTGGATGAAGAATATTCGTCTGAGACCTCATGTTGACTTGCTTTGGTGGTGTCTTTTTAATTATGCTCTCCCTTCATAATCTTTTTTGATGTATAGAAGATTACTTGAGTATTCTGGGTGTCCGAGAGGCTGCAACGTTTTAGAGGATACAAGCCATATAACTGCAGGGTATGAAAAACTAAGGGAAATTATAGAAGTTTTAAATAAATGGGGATATCAAGTTTCAGTGTTCACTAATTTTGTGAATTATACATATAGATTGAGAAGGTTATCAGTTACGAACTCATTCATTGCAAACATTTACTGTACAGCTTTGTTTCTATCTTGGAAAAGTAGAAATAAGTTGATTCATGGTGATAAGGAGGAAACCGTAGTAGTCATTGCAGCTGAAACTGTGTCTATGGCTTCGACTTCTATAGGCATTAATATTTTTTTGGATAACTAGGGTATTAACCAGCATAAGCTATTTTTTTCTTGGCACCCCCTCCACCCGAATGGATGAAGGTGAATATTGATGCTTTTTTGTTAAGTAATAACAAGGCTGGTATTGGCGAAGTGTTCAGAGATCATAAAGGAAGATTCTTGCTTGGTTTTGGTTTCAAATGCATGCATTGGGATGTAACCAAATTAGAATTATTGGCAGTTCATGCTTTGAAGAATGTTGTTCAGAAATGGATGTTGGAGGTGCAGGGTATCATTATAGAAGGTGATAATGTTAATATCATCAGATTGTTCAAGATTCTTTGAAGACGTTCAAGAAGAATAAATTGGTGGAGGAAGATCTTTCTTTTCTTAAAGATTTTCATCAAGTTTCATTTAATTTTTTTAGTAGACGTTGTAATAACTTAGCTGATTTATGTGCTAATTTTGCTTTATTTAGCAATTTTATTTGGGATGACCTTAGTTGTGTAGACGTTCCTCCTTCTTTCTTATTACTTTTAAAGGAGGAATGTGATGCTTTAGATTTGTTTTAATTAGTTTATAATAGCTTTTATTTTTAAAGCATAAATCATTTCCTTTAAAAAAAAAGTGAAATTGGCCGAAGACAATACATGCATCACCTACCTATATGTCTTTCGGACATGCCCCAACAAGCCTAGGTCATAGGCTAGCCTGGGTTAGCCAAGACAAGCTCTCCAAAGAGAAATTCCGTGAGCCATTCTCCTCTTTAGTGCCAATTGGACTAATCCACCCATGGACCCAAGCAACCTGCCCAACCAATTCTTACAACTGGCCCTATCTAAGCTCGACAAAATTCTCTAAAAATTAGCTGGTTGATTTCTAGGCATTCCATCATATGCCTTCTTGAGGTGTTTAAACCTACCTAAAAATTATTTTTGGTAAATTCTCGAACACCAATTTAAATCTCTTAAGAAAGAACATTACATCATAATTTTCTTTTGAACAAAGTATATATCCTTTTTCAAATAAATATACTTAAACTTGTATTTTTACTTCAAAATATTTCTTTTCAACATAATTAAAAAATTTAAGAGGGTTACAAATTTTAATCATCATCATAATATCATAAAAAATAGAGATTTTCAGAATTTATGATAGTGGAGTGAATAAAAATAAAATACCATTATATTAAAAAGGAAAAGAAATTAAAAGAAAAGAAAAATTAGCTAATTTAAGAAGGTTAGGCCTACGTGACTACATACACGCCCACTAGGCCTCTACATGGGAATTTTCTTATCTTTCTCTCTCTCCTTCTACTCTTAGGAAGGTAAAAGATCCTCTCTCCTTCATATGAAAATGAACAAAACCTTTACACCACTCTTTCCTTCTACTCCTAGTAAGGTGGAGACAAATCTTTCTATTATAAATAATAGATACACCCTCAAAGAATGTTCAATATGAGGATGTTAAACCTAGTTAAACTGTAATAGTACACCAAGAGAGGGGTGAATTGGTGTTTTAAAACATTTTCTTTTTTAATAAACTCATAAAGATAATTTAAAACAAATTTTCTCATGTTGAAGAAAACAATAAAACAAAAAAAATTAGTTATGATCTTGCAAAAAACATAAATGGAAATTTTTTTCTTCTTTGTAATTTTAATTTTTTTTCTTTTTCTTGTTTTCTTCCTTAAAAAAAATTAATGCAAAACAATAAAAAAATATTTTAACCCATATTTATATGAATGTAAAAAGTAAGAAATTTAAAATACATAAAATAAATTGCACTACAGAACAACGCATTATTACCGGCAGATGAAATCCACTGATAACATAAAAAATGAGACGAAAATAGGATGTTTCCATCAAATTTCCATCAAATTTCCATACGACGATAATTCACGCGTCAGTAAAAACTTCCAACATAAATATTATGCCGAAAATGTTTTCAGTAAACTTTCTGGCGCAAAATTGGTGAAAAACATTTGTGATTGCATCGTTTCCTTCTGCCTTCTTTCGGCGTTATATCTATCAGAATTTCTGGCTTAAAATTATACCGGTAGTGCTAACAGCTAAATCATCGGTATGTAAACCAAAAAGTATACAAGGAAGATAAACAGCACATTATACGATAGAAACACCAACAAAACAAATGCGCCAAAAATTGACACAGAATTCATTGCGTTGTTATTTCCAACGGATTACGTGCAAAAATAAAAATGAACGAGCACACCATAAAGTTTATAGGGGTTAAGTCAAAACTTAACCTACGTCCACTCCCCGGAGTCCTCCTCTCACAAAATTTCACTAAATCTTTAGTGACTCTCCTTTTTGCCACACAACAAGGTTGATAAGCCTTTACACAATCACTTCCACCCCATGGTGTGGAAGAGAAGTTGAATTAGATTCACCAACCTAGTGCGGCAGAGTAGCTGAATCCCTTTCATGAATCTAGTGGGACAGAGTAGCATAATCCCTTTCACCAACCCAATGTGGTGGAGTAATCGGATCCTTTAATGCCACGAGCCTCTTTCTAGAGTTTCCTTCGAGAAAAGAAAAGACTTTTGGAGGGATAAAGTGAATGTTCACAGAGCAACCCTATGTATAACTGCTCTCACACACTCCCTTAATCTCACAAGGCTTTTCTTTCTCAAACCTCACCTCTCTCTCTCTCTCTCTCTCTCTCAAGAATAAAGCTCTCTTTGAACCCTAACTTATAGAAAAGAACTCTAAAAAAAGTTGGTCAAAGTCTCTCTTAAATGAGTTAAGAGATGTTTAAATACAAGGCTCCAAAGAACCCAAAATTTTAATTAAATTGTCTATATTTATACAATATGATCTGAGGATCGAATAGTATGATTATTTCAGTTCTCTCTAAAGTGTTGTATGATGGCTACTTTCTTTATGATCAGTTCAAAGTGTTTTAATTTATCATTGTGTACGATGATAAGGTCGTACCATAATATCAATTTAATAGAATAATCGGTTCATCCTGGTTGAAGCTTGGCAATTAATTATTGTCTTAGTTGAAACTCGATTTGTATAGTAAGAGATTCACTTTGTACTAAATAATCATTAATCAAACTTAGTTTATTATTTAATTTCTTAATCTTAGGGAGTTAATAAGGCAAGGTTTTCAAATATTGTTTGGTATAATTGTCAACCAAGTGTATGAATAGAACAAATTTTAAATTTTAAAATTTTGCTAAATTCTAATTGGTCCCGGGGATTTCTTAATTTAGACTAGTCATCCTGTATGATTAATTGTTTGTTGAAAAAAGAAGCTTTACTTTGCATTGGAAAAATGCCAAAATAAATTAGAATTAAATTTCTTTGGAAAAGTTTGATTTCTGGAATTTTAGTTTTGAAATCGAACACATCATTATGAATGATATATCTCCTCAGGAGGCAAAAATGTCATTCCCTAATATGTTGAGATTACAAAAGATTAGTTCATCCTGATTATTATAGTCAAATTCAGAAGAAATACATATGACCCCAAAGAGTCAAAAATGATATTCATTCTAGTATTTGAATGTGATAATTTGGATAAAGGACCATTAATTTTATAATCAAAGTTGACATAATAAATTGATATACCTTCCCGGAGAATAAAGATATCATTTACTAACAATCATTTGAATATGGCAATAATGATCATTGACTTTTATTTTACCAAAGAAAATTAATTAAGTCTTAAAAAAATAATCTGGGTTTTTAAATCTTCTATGACTGCTAGCCCTCATAGTTAATTACATCGTAGAAACTGAACTTTCCTACAAAAACTCTCGATTAAAATAATGGAAGAAATTTTATTTTGGAATTCTCTGTTGTGACTCGAGCTCATGAGTTTATATTTTTTATGATAACAAACACTATGGCTCACATCTTTATGTTTCATAGTATTTTTCATTGTATACTTATTTTGCGTGCATACTAACATTTCAATAAAATCATATACTACTCTAGATTGTTGAAGATTTTAAGACAAGTTAGAATAGGATTTCATGTAAAGGAGTCTGTATATCTTTATTTTTTATTTCCTGAGTCTGAACAAGTGTGATTGAAATTGGATAACCGTGCACACACACAGGTGGAGAGAGAGACAAAACTTGATTTTTGAAACTAATCATACTGGACGATCTTCAATCGTATAGTATGATTTGGATTTAGTGTTTTTTCCTCCAACGTGTAATTAATCAAATTATGGCTTGAAATTTTGAACAGATCAATCTGTATGATGTATGTTTGTACAGATGACTAATAGAGTATGAAATTGGGTTTGTACCAATTCGTATCGATTGAAGCCTTGATATGATGAACTGTTCATACTGTATAATGTCAGTTTGTACAGATGACTGATAGAGCATGAAAATTGAGTTTGTACCTATTTGTACAGACAAATTTGAATTATTCATACAGGATGATATACATTTCATGCAAATGATTGAATTGAGTTTGTACCAGTTCAAAAAGTTCAAATTTGCTTGTATGAACTGGTACAAACTCAATATAGTCGTGCGTATAAACTCATATCATCCTATACAAACTATTCAAATTTATCTCTAGGAACTGGTATGAACTCAATTCAGTCGTCTATACCAAATGTATAGCATCCCGTACGAATAGTTCAAATTCTTCTGTATGAACTGGTATAAACCCAATTTCCTACTCTATCAGTCATCTGTACGAACTGACACATATAGTACAAATAGTTCATCAAATCAATGCTTCATTCAGTACGAACTAGTACGAACCTAATTTTGTACTATATCAGTCTTCTATATGATTAGAAATCGTGTAGTACGATCTGTTCAAAATTTCAAGCAACGATTTGATTAACTACACGTTGGAGGAAAAACTACTAAATCCAAATTGTATAGTACAATAGAAGATCATCTAGTATGATTAGTTTTAAAATTCAAGTTTTCTCTTTCTTTCCCCCTATGTGTGTGCATGGTTACCCAATTATAATCACACTTATTTATACTCAGGTAATAGAAAATAGAGATATACAGAATCTATTTCATAAAATCCTATTCTAACTTGTCTTGAAATCTTTAGCAATCTAGAGTAGTATATGATTTCCCTGAAATGTTAGTATACATATAAAATAAGTATAGAATGAAAAATACTGAAACATAAATATGTGAGCCATAATATTTGTTATCATAAAAAATATAAACTCGTGAGCTCGAGTCGCAATAATCTCCCCATTTTTTATGTTGGAAAATATTAATTGTTGAATTTGTAAATTAAAATTATTTTCTCATAATCTCCCCCTATCTAAGATAATTATTTAAAAATAGGGAAAACTAAAATAATTTTCTTCTTTTAAATAAAAATTTTTACGCACTTTAATGTTTTGTGGTTGAAAAATCTTTTATGTATAATCTTATCCAACTAACTACATATTTTAAGATCAAAGATTTAATAATCTAAAAGAATTCAAAAGGTTCTCAAAATCTAAGAGAATTGTTTAAATAACAAATTTAACCCCGTCTTAGTTAGCCTTGGGACGTTTCTACAAGGTCTAACAACCTGCACAAACTTTCAAGTGGTATCAAATTTGAACTATTCGTACGCGATGATATGCGTTAGTACGGACGACTAAATTGAGTTCGTACCAGTTCGTACAAACAAATTTGAATTGTTAGTATGGGACACTATGCATTCATACGGGCGGATCATACGGGATGATATGCGACCGTACAGTATGATCGTAGGATAGTTTTTTTGTAATTTTTTATTTTTAGATAATTTTTCATGTCTTTTTTATATAAGGAGTCCTAAAAACTATCACTAAACACCTTTGTTACAAATTTCTCTTGAGAGTGGACATTGAGTGTGAGTGTTTGGGAGAGATTGTGAGAATGGAGTGTGAGAGATTTAGTGAGGGTGAGTTGTGAGCGATTCACAAGGTTTCCCAAAGCGAGGATCTCTTTGTCTTCTTCAAGTTTCTACCCATCTCCTCTGGAGGCTCTTGAGGGATGATTTTCAATATTGTATCAAGGTTCTCTGCCTTCACCAAGAGGTGAAAAGGATGAAGGTTCTCTGCCTTCACTAGGAGGGTGAAAAAGGATGATTGTTCTCTGCCTTCACCAGAGAGGGTGAAAAACGATGATGGTTCTCTGCCTTCACCAGAGAGGGTGAAAAAGGATGATTGTTCTCTACCGTACCAGGTTGGTGGGAGGGAGTTTGTAAGGGCTTCTCCGCTTTACTGTGGGGGCAAAATGAGAGTCACTATTGTTTAGTGTAATACCTGAAGAAAGAGTCTTCATGGAGTGGACGTAGGTCTAGTTGGACCTAACCACTGTAAAATTTGGTGTTATTTTATTCTTTTTTATTTTTACATTTTTTTATTTTACGCACTTTAATATTTTATGGTTGAAAAATCTTTTGTGATAATCTTAACCAAATAACTGTATATTTTAAGATCAGAGATTTAATTATCTAAAAGAATTTAAAAGTTTTTAAAATTCAAGAGAATTTTTTAAATAACCAATTCACCCCCCTTGGTTAGCCTTGGGATGTTTCTATAAGGAATCACAACCTGCACGAACTTTCATTCTCAAGGAGTGATATTAAACGAGTGAAGTTTAAAATTTAACTAGGATTGGATCAAATTGGAACACTTATTTTTTGAGGTCAAGGGAATAGATGTAGGAGGCATTCGAGATTTTGAAATAATTCAGAAATGCCTCAGTCTTCTCTATGTGTTGGGCATTAAATTTTGGTTTTTAAAGAGATTTTGATTCAAGTTATCAATTTATTAGAAGGTTAGGATTATATTCCCGAAAGGTGAGGTCTTAAGATTTTGAGTCTAGCTCGGATCCTAAGTCTACATTGGGCATTGAACAATAGCAGCCTGAACCTTACTAATGTAGTGCAAATATGGACCTACCTCGGTCGGGATTGGGGAGCCAGCTAACCACCTAAGCACTTTAAATCCATGAGTCCAATCCTTTTATGAAATAGTGGTGGGGACATTATTTAATTAAGTTTGATGAATCAGGGCCAACATCTAGAGCAGATCCTAATTGGCCCCTTAACACATATAGGATGATTTAATGCTTGAAAGTAAAATGTAATTAAAATTTTGACTCATTTTAATTTATTTCAAATGCAATGCATGCTAATTGAGTCGATGAACACATAGAAATGATATGAAGAACTTTAAAAATCTAGCTTAAAAATAGGTTTTTCCCCAGAGATTGCATAACATCCACTTGAAAGAATTGCACTCTAAAAGGCCAGGTGGTCTGCCCAAACTCACAAGCGGTGAGGTGCTTAATAAGGAGGAGATGATTAAAATATTAATGCATGCAAACTCTTAGCAATCCTGAGCATACTTCTTAAAATGTTAGAGTTTTTATGTGAGCTTAAAATTTTTAATTTTAATTACATTAGAAAAATTTTAATGGTACCCTCACGAGCCTCTGATCAAATCCAAGCTAAATCAAAAATGGCATACAATAAAAAAAGATAGAAAAATATGTCATTTTTACTACACAATTAATAAAAATAAATCAATCAAATTAATTAATTAAATTTAATATCCATATGGAATGTTTCACTAAATATTACAACCTAGGGTCTACAATAATTAAAAGTGGTCGGGTACCCCTAACAACTACCCATATTTTACTCCTAAAATGCACTTCTTCATCTTTCTATAAGCTCCTTGGATTTGTTAGATCTAGATATCCCAATAAAAAAACTCCTCCCCGAAGGGATATTTTCTTTTCTCTTTGGATATTTAAAATCATCTTTAACTTAGATCTCTAAATGAAAGGGAACTCTGCCCTAAGGGATGTTTCCTCCTCTTCGAACTCTAAGTTGGATATGTATCCCATCTCAGAGATTTACTTTCACATTACAACTCAATTGAATTGAACTAAACATAAAAAATTTAAAAGACTAGACTCAAATAAACCTACAAGGTTATCCTAAGCAATTAATGTTAAAATTAACATCCCAAGCGGTTAAATGTTTTAAATTACTTAAACTTTTATCACAGTCATGCTTTTTTTTTTGAAGAATGCAAAATTGCATTGATAAAAGAAAAGAAAAACCAAAGACCCTAACTACAAACTAATGAGAATTAGCTACCCTATCACATTCTTCCTTCACAAGTTGAACGAAAGAAGGTGGTAGTTTATTCTCACCAAACAAGTCCCGACAAAAGTCATAAGAAAAATCTAAGTTAGCATAATAGTGAGCTAACTTATTACAACCATGACTAACATGATGCAAAAGTACATTATTCCAATCACCTAATAAGAAACAATCTTCATCTTCAACGCCGCCATCCAATTTCTCCTCTTTGCTATACACTTTATGAAGAAAATGGATCACATTTTTATTATCACCTTCTATAATAATACCACTAGCATCTAGCAATCTTCCCTTCAGCATATTCTTCAAAGAAGTAAAAGCCAACAGCTCCAATTGTGCAATGTCCTAGTGAACTCCATAGAAACCGAAAGCAAACACAAATCTACCTTTGTTGTCCCGAATAATACCTCCAATTCCTGCTTCATAGTTCTCCTTGAGGGTAGCATCAACGTTTATTTTATACCGCTCGGGAGGTGGGGGATGCCAAGAATTCGAAAATAGTCCAAAGGACTGATTACCATCCAAGTGATCCGAGAGTATAAGATCATTCTTGTGCAAATTTACAAAACTGAGAACACTGGCTGCTGTTTGTGTATCCGTAGCCTCCACCTTCCCATGCTTGATCTTATTTCTGTTATTCCAAGAAAACCATAACAAAGAACAATAAATTCTAACCACCAATGGATTAGATCCAACCAATACTTCCAACTGATACAAACACTCCTGAAAGGAAATGAATTTGGGAATCATGAACCCCCAACTTCTTAATACGTCAATGACTTTTAACAGCTTACGACATGAAGTGGAAATATGGTCAATATCTTCAACCTCTCCACATCCTCTAGGACACAAATTGATGGTAGCTATCTTCCTCCTCATAAGAAAGTCTGTTGTAGGAATTGCTGCCTTGCATAACCTCCACATAAACAACTCTACCCGAGCATTTAACTTCAATTTCTGAATCCAGGATCCAAAATAAACCCTCAGCTCATCTTTAATGACTTCCTCTTTAATCAATGCTGAAATGGATCTTCCTGAAAACCTTTTCTTCAACTCTAAGAAGTCCTCATCATGATTCCTATAGATCTGGATATTACTAATTAAAGTAATTAACTCATTTCCAAAGTATAACCTTAACCTGTCAAGATTCCAACTTCCCTCATAAATGAAGAAGTAAAGATTTGTATCATCATCTTCAAAGTTGGCAACAATAGTGGGCCACTTAAGCAAGCATTTATCCAAGATCCAAACATCTTTTAAGACATTAATATTGTTACCCAACACTATCCTCCATCTAACTGCACTAGGAAGAGCTTTCCGCCCAGAAACAATGATCTTCCAAGAAGGAGATCCACCCTTCATGCTTCCATTTCTCCGCCAATCTTCCCCATATTTGGCCAGTAAATTCCTGTTAAGTAAAGAGGAAGGATTTTCCAATAGATTCCATGCAAATTTAGACCTTAAGGGACCCAAGCTAGACAAAGCCGAGTGGATACCCCATCCTCCCAAATCTTTTGGTATACAAAGCACTTCCCAAGCCACATAGTGCAGCCCATGACTACCATCAACTTTATTCCAAATATAATTCATGCAAAGTTTCTCAAATTCCTTTAATATGCTTAAAGGAATGAGAAAGTGTGTCATAAGGAATACTAGAAGATTGATAAACACAGATTTCACCAACACTAACCTCCCAGCCAAGGAAATAAATCTATTGCTCCAACTTTTTCATAGACTTATCTATAAGAATTTGGAAATCAGCCTTCTTCAACCTACTTAATGCCACCTTTGTTCCCAAATACTCCAATTCTTCAACCACCTTAAACCCCAGGAAACTTTCCATTTTTTCTTCCTCCTTCTATCAACCACTTTACCATAAATCATAACAGATTTATTATGATTTAATCTTTGACCGGTCCAGCTGCAATAGTCACTAACAATAGCCTTCAATTTCCTTATACTTCTCAATCTAGCATCAGAAAATAATAGCTTTCAAATTCTCTCTGACATGAAGTCACTAGTATAGAACCATCCACTTGTAAACCCATATTACCAATGAAGAATGGAGATCTCAACAAAGAGGCCAAAGAGCGGCCATCAATCGCCATCTCCCCCACCAATTTTTGTTCATCTTTTGCTTCCAGTTCCTGACTCACCCGTTGCTGGTGAACATCATCTTTAACCTGCTTATTAAACCTAGGTAACTGACGATCAGCAGTAGTACCAGCTGCTGAAGGACGACGGCTGTCGCCCCCATTGCCTGAAAAGCGATGATGAAGACGGAGGAAAAATCGGGAAAATCGGCCATCAATCACAGTCATGCTTGGCTAGCTCTTTTTAATTTAAAAGGGGACTTAGCAATTATAACACCTGTAGAAAACTTGTTAATTAAAAGATTAATTTTCCCCATATTTATTTAGCCCTACATGAGCATGGCCGCCTATAGAAGATTATGTGAGTATTATGATTGGTCCTAACCTAAGGGTAATCTAAAGTCCATCAAATCAATTTATAGATTCCATAAATAAATAAACAATCACATCAACTTAATTTAGCAACTAGCATGTAGTGAAAACCATAAAAAACTTGACACATAATAGCAAGAAAGTAAACAAAAGCCTAGCCTAAAAATAGAGACAGTTGTCCTATCAAACTATCTAAAGTGTGTAGAGTTGGCTGTGTGGCTTGGATATGTCCTATATCGGGTAGTTTGTTAAAGTTGTCTAGTGTTTTAATTTACTGAAAAGCTTAAGGGATTTTTAGTTTTAGTTTAAGTTTTAATATCTTAATATCAATTTTAAATTATATTTTATGTGTTAATTGATTACTACCTTTGTTTAGACCAGGGCTGTGAAGTTTATTTCACAATTCTTGGGGCAAAGTTAATAACCTTGTAGGCCCGACCTACCTTGTAGTAACCAGTATAAATTATTTGATTTGATTGGTTGAAGCTTAAGGGTTGATAATTTTTAAGTGAACTGATTAGTTACTAGTTTTGATAAGTAAATTAAAGTTTTTTAGAATTTAAGTTGATTATTAAAATTTTGAATTATTTAAATTATTTTAATTCATTAAATTAAGTAGTTAAAATTTGAGTTTTTAAATTAAAGTAAATTCTACAAATTTGATATTTTTCATAAATATTAGACCTTAAGATAAATAATTAGACACTAGGTTTATTGGAATTAGATTTTGTAAGATTTAGTTATGAATTTTTAAAGTTTTGACTCCAATTTAAACTAGGATTAACTGAAATGTTGACTTTTTGACTTTGACTTATTTCTGGTGGTTTGATATATTTAATAAATATTAGACGTCAAATAGAGTCTAATGCCATTGAGTTTGCTCAATTTAGAATTTTTGGAATTACTTATGAATTTTTAAAGTTTGACCAATTAATTAAAATTTTAAATGATTTAATTGAAGAAAGTTTAAAGAGTTTTGATCCAAATTAATTCTAAACTTCTTGAAATCACTCCAAATGAGTGTTCTCAAGTGTTTGAGAATTTCTTAGAATTTTTAATTATTTTTTTATTTAAATTAATTAAATATTGATTTTCATTTAAAATTTAATTAAACTTAAAATTGAAGTCCATCTAAGTGTCTTTTAATTTTCTTGAGTTAAATGTTTAATTCTGGTCAATTTTGTAGGTTATTTGAACTTTTATGATTTAATTTGAATTAAATATATAAAATTTTTTAAAATAATTTTGATTTTAAAATAAAGGTACTTAAAATTCTGAGCAAAATTATAAATAATACTTAATTTTTGGATTTATAATGATTTTTTATGATTTTTTGAATTTTCTTTATTTAAAAATAGATTTAAATTAATTTAAATTAATTTAAATGAAACGGCGATGTCAGTGGGCCACACATCATTCTCTGGTTTGGTAGATCAAAATCATAGCGATGGCCTTACACGCATCGTCACCTAATTGGCTAGCTCAAAACCTCATGGCTGTGGTAGCATAATGGATTATAACTACGTCGCCACGCAATGATTAGCATTAATTAAACCACAACGGTGAGGATGTGATTTTAACTTATCCACATAAGAACTGTCATAGAACCATTGGATCTTTTACTGTTTGAAATAGATGTTCAAGATGTAGTCGAATCAAAGATCTAAATAATTAGAGGCTAGGCGCGGTCAGATTGAAATGCGAAATGATCGGATCTCAGCCGTCGATCGAAAGATCAACAGCTGAGATTTCATACACTTAAAATTGGCTATGAAAGTAGAGCTAGAAATGAAAACTCATTCGCTCTCAAAATTTAACTGGTCATTTTGCATGATATTTAAACATAGGTGGTATTCATGAACAGAAATCTTGGGGATATGATTTCATGGCTTAAAAAGAGCTTAATGAAAGCTATTTTAATCTAAGTGTCCTAGGCTAGGGTTAAAGATATACCTTGATAGGATTGATGGCTTTTGATGATTAAGAGCTCTATAAACTTGTAGATTGTCTATATAAGTTTTCCTAGTTGAAGTTGTGGTCTGAAACGCGCTGGATAAAGCATTCTCCACCTTGAACGAATTTGACATTTAAGGAGTTAGAGGATGGCCACTGGTGAGCCTTTGATGGTCGGGTTGAACTAGGGAAGTGAAGAGGAGGACCTTGGGAGCTCAAACAAAAAATGTATAAGGCTTGAGAGCTAGAGTGAAGTGAGAGAATATGTTATGAGTGAATAAGCCCATTTCCTTCCTTTGGCTTAATTCAAACACTCCAGGTCAATTGGATGTCTGGGATTCATTTGGAAGCATTCTCAAATGCATGACACCTTATTTATGGTTGTTAGGAAGCAAGGAATCAAAGGACAATGACATGTGAAGGGGGTTTATCCTCTTGTGCACATGTGGGATAATTAAGGTTTAACTTGAACTTAATTTAGGGATTAAGGCTGACTTAAGAGTTTCTAGAGAATGTTTAGAGCCTCTAAGTTGTTGGAATAAAATAGGTTTGAAATAGAATGATGTGTATAAAAGGATTTCTGAGGATTTGAGGTGTTATACCACTTATTGACTAGTTTGTCTAGTCAACCGGTGGCACCATAAGTTGATTGGAAAGGTTTGGAATAAATATAGAGCCATAAGGTTGCGATTTAAATCAGGATATGGAAACTTTAAGTGAATTTGACAAATTCTTAATGAGTTGACTTGGTCAAATTGAGGGTGGTTTAACTTATGGAGAACTAGGAAGGGTTCAAGTAATTAAATGCAATGCATTTGAGAGGTTTTAAAGCAATAGCTTTAGAATTTGAATGGAAGAATAAATGAAGTGTGAAGTTTAACCATGGGTAAAGGTTTGACCAAGTCATACATGTTAAATTTAAGTCATTAATGACTTTGAATGTATTTAAATTTTGAAATAAGTAGGTTTGGGGATTTGATAGGGTTCAAATGAAATCATCTAGTAGTGAGCCTTGATTTGGCTCAATTGGGTTAAGTTTTGACTAGACTTTGACCCAATTGACCAAGTCAACCATTGACTGTGTCAAGGTGTCCAATAAGGCCCGAATCAATAGGGAAAGTGATTAAATGGTTTCGATAGAGTTTGAATGTACTTAAAGCTTAATGTACTTTGAAAAGAGCTTAATGGTTGATCTGGTCATCCACGTTGACTTGGTCAACAAGGTCAAACCAGGGTTGGGTTTGGGCTCAACAAGTTTAATTTGATTAATGAAGACTGATATAAAAGTTTGAGAAGGTTATTAAACCTCACAGAATTAGCCCAAGGTGCACCATGAGAGGGGGGGGGTGAATTGGTAATTTAAAAAATCCTAAGTAACAATACTATTCTTTTTCAAGTTTTTTAAACTTTAAAATAAACAATTTGTTCACACGATGCGAAAGCTAACAATTTTAATAATGATGATGAAATTCTAATTAATATAATAAAATATTAATCTCAGATTTTCACCAAGCAGTTATGATAGAAATTAAATGTCAAAAGTAAAACATGGAATATAAAAAAGCACACTAGAAATTTTATAGTGGTTCGATCATCCTTGTACAATGTCAACCACCCGGAGTCCTTCGCTCTAGGAATTGCACTTATAAAAAGTGACTCTCTTATTACTCAGACAGTAAGGCGGAGAAGCCTTTATAAACTCACTTTCACCAAACTTGACGCAGCGAAGTGTTGGAAGCTATGGAACCTTCCCGGGTCATGAAAATGAATCTTTAATCATTTTTCTCTCTCCTAGAGAAGGCAGAGTTCCCTGAATCCTTTATCTCCCTCCTGGAGATGATAGATAATCAAAATCCTTTCAGAGGTAGAGAACCTCAAATCTTTTTTCTCCCTCTTGGAGAAGGCATAGTACCTTAAGGACTAGACTTAGATGCTTCTCTCCCAAGAGAGCCTTCAAGGACTCACCAAGGCCATAGGAGGAGCAAGGGTGTAGCTAACTCAGTGAAACCGTGTGATCCCCTTACACTTCTTCTCCCTCACACTCAACCTCACCTTCTCCTTTCTCTCAAACCTTGGATCTCTCTCAAAAGCTTCTCTCTCAAAGTTCCTTCAGTAGTCACATAGTCCTCTCTTACGTTTCAAAGAGATTCTAAAAACATTAATTAAGTATTGGGCTTCAAGAAACCCTAAAAATTCAAGTTGGATGTCACTGTTCGTATGATGTAAATAGTTATTCAGACAAACTATTCATCTTTTTAAACCCATCATACAATACGATCGAAAGATCATCTAGTACGATCCGTTTGCTTTCTCTCTATTTGTACAGGATAATTATTGAGATGAATGGAAATCATCTCTGTCAATCATCTCGTACTGCTATCATCATAAAATATGGTTAGTTAATTTTAAGTCGCTCCTCTAGTTAGATATAAATATCATATCGTATGATTAGCTCAAAAATCATGGTTTCATTTGGTATGATTATTGGGATGACCAAAATTTATCTCTACCAAACAAATGGCACAATCAAGATCATATAGTATGTTCTACTATCATTTATTAAATTATGATTTGATTAAATAATTATGTGGGTTAATTTAAGTAAGATTTCAAAATTTCATACAGTATAAAGAGAATCATACAGTACGATTAGTTCAAAATTTTTTTTTAAAATATCTTACTTAATTTATCTTGCAGCTAGGGTTTATAGATTGTAATGAATTGTATAGTATGATCCAAAATGTATAGTATGATAAGTTCACAGAAACTAATTATTTAATTAGTTGTTAAGCCCATTCTTTCTCTAACTAATAGTATAGTACGATTGTAAGTCGTACCGTATGATTAGTATAAAAACTTTTAACTTTAATTTTTCTTACTCCCTCTATATGTTTATGCATGATCACCCAATTGCATACACTCTTTTGTGAGCAAATGCAAGAAATAGAAACTAAAGAAAGATAAAAGTACAGACTTTATTTACTTGACATTCCTATTCTACCCATTCTTGAGCTTCCAATAGCCTTGAGCAATGCATATTTTACTTGCAATATTAGTGCTTACAGATAAAAGAAGTATCCAAAATATTCACTAAAAAAAGTAATAAATCAATCAATAATGTTTGTCATCATCAAAATCACAGATTAGGGATCCTGGATTGCAACAATCTCCTTTTTTTTATGGCAAACAATATTAGTTGATATGTAAGATAAAAATTCTTTTCTTCTGAGATCCCCCACACAAGGTGATAGATTTAAAAATTAGGGGTTGTATTTTTTTTTATTATTTTTTTTTATGAAAGATAGAATGAAAATAAAATAGTAGAAAATAAAAGCAAGCACAGGAGTCTATTAACATAAAACATGGTGCAGACATACATTTTATCCCCTTTTTGACATCACCAAAAATATGAGGAACAACAAAAAGGTGAACATTACAAGAAATAAACACAGTAAAACACAACAAATAAATACTAAAAAAAAGATGGATTCTGATCAGGTAGTGGTGGTGGTGGTTGTTGTTGAAAGTATTTATGGATGAAGGTAAATTGATCTTCAATTCAAAAAAACTTTTCTCCAAATCATCCCATGTCTTCCTCTTGTTGCTGTTGTTGTTATTGTTATTGAATATGATAGTCTAGCCTGGTTTTTAATTGCTCGAGCATCTAAATTATGTCATCTTGAGGGTAGGTAGGGATGACAGGTGCAGGTGGTGGTATTGGTGGCATTGTAGGTCCACCTACTGGAGCTTCCCCTTCTTCCGCAAAATCTAGCTCATCGTGCTTGTGCCCGCGATAGAAAAGAATATGGAAGGAGGCATCTGTATAAAAAATGGGAAGATTATTGGGAGGAGCAGGGTAGTTGATTTGGTGTTTTTTTTCTAAGACATAGCCTATGACATGTCCTAATGCTACATTTTACTTTCTTCTAGGCTTCAATAAATTGAGTTTTGGATGTTGTTAGATAGGTGACTATGGAAAAAAGTGGAGTGATGTTGACACGATCACCAGATTTGGGTATAATTAAAGTTCAAAGAACATGCTGGATAACTCGAGCATTTTAATTTAGGGTGTGAACTAAGGGTTGATATTGATTTAGAGGCACAATCCTAATGGTTTGGTTTACAGCACTCCAATCAAAATCATTTGTAAAGATTATGGATTATGGACGAGGTCCTTCAATAGAAAGACTGATATACTCTTATAAATTTTCCTTGGTGATTTCTACGGGTTATCTACAAACATAGGAGGTTAGGGTAAAGGTTTCAACATAGACCCTAAGATTGGCTAGGAATTCATAGAGCAATTCAAAATTAAATGGAAATACTAGGATGAGTATAAATTGGAGAGTGGTTGAGGCAAAGAGGTTCATCACCTCGAAGTTGAGAGCTGGTTGATTTAACATTTTGGAAGGGGTGATTTGAGCCTCCTTGAATTTGTAGTATGCATCCTCACCTTTTATAGAAAGAAATCGATCATTGAAGTGACGAAAGGAGGAGCAGCTCCCTTGGGTCATTCGACCGTGTTTACTTCCACCGGCCATTAGAGAATTTAGATTGTAAAGGTTAGAAGTTTAAAGAAAGGATGAGTTGAGTGATTTAAACCTTTGAAAAACTCTCCAATTTATAGAATTGTATAAATCTTACAATACAATGTGATATCGTATAGTATTATTAGAGAAGTTGAATCTTCAGGATGACTTATCGAGAAAAGGTGGTCAAATCATACCGTACGATCAGTATCGTACTAGACGATCTTCAGGAATTACATTCATTCTGAGGAGTCATCTGAACGACTTTTGACTAAATGCATCACATAGTATGAGTGGGTGTTCTTACAATATGAAGTGCAATAATGATCGTATCGGCCATAATGAATTTGTCCTAATAGTTTCTAAGACATGTTTAGCATTGTATGAATTGAGGTTCGTACAGTATGAATTGCAATTATCATTATATTGGTCATATTGAATTCGTTCCAACAGATTCTCACACTTGGATTATACAGTATGAAGGGTGGTTTGTATAGTATGATCACCAATAATAAATCTCATCTGAACCTTTTATTTGGCTAATGGTTGTGATTTGTGTATGTGGACAAATTGTATAATACGAACATGGATCATACAATATGATAAAAAATTTTTGTTTTCATTAATTTTCATTTTTTTTATCTAGTGAGTGTATTTGTGATGATCAGAAAATACCTTTAAAAAAATATGCAAAAATGACAAAACATAAATAAATGTACACAAAAATAATACAAAAAATACATACGATGTAACACATAAGAATTATTAATTTCAAATGATAACAAAATTTAATTTATCCTCAGTTAAGCATGAATGTCTATAACACCTAGTCTAGACCTCAAGGCATTAAAGGTGTCATAGGCTTGGGTTTAGTAAAGATGTCTGCTAATTAATTTTAGTAGCCACATGATGTAGCTCAATATCCCCTTTTATCACATGGTCTCTAATGATATGTTGCCTAATATCTATGTGTTTGGTTTTTGAATGTTGGATAGGATTCTTAGATATGAAAATGGTACTAATGTTATCACACATGATTTGAATGGTACCTAAAGGTAGTCTAAGATCTAAGATTTATTATTTAAGTCATAGGACTTGTGCAACAAAACTCCTTATAGCTATATATTCTGCTTCATCGACAGATAAGGATAGTACATTTTATTTTCTACTAGACCATGAGAAAATATGTTATCCTATAAATTGGCATATTTTAGAGGTACTTTTCCTATTAACCTTACAACCTACAGAGGCAGAATCAAAATATCCTATGATCTCAAAAGAAATGTTATGTATAAGATACTAGATTCCTAAGTTTTAGGTTACTAAAAGATATTTAAGAATTCTTTTAACAACAGACATGTGTGATTCTATGGGATTAGCCTAAATTCTAGCACAGAGATAAACACTAAACATGATATTAGGTCTACTAGTAGTCAAGTAAATTAGTGATCCAATTATCCCTCTTTATTTCTTCTTATCAACTGATTTTCCATTTGGGACTTTGTCTAACTGAATAGTAGAGCTCATGGGAGTGTTTATTATTTTAGCATTATTCATTTCTTATTTCTTCTGGATGTCCTTAATACATTTTAATTGACTAAAAAAAGTTCCATCATCCTTCTTCTTAACACTAAATCTAAGAAAGTAGTTTAGCTTTCCCATCATACTCATCTCAAATTATCTACTCATTGTTTTAGAAAATTTATCACATAGGTTTTTATATGACAATCCAAACAAGATGTCATCAACATAAATTTGGACAATGAGTAAGTCTTCTCCTTCTTTCTTGAGGAAGAGGGTGGTGTCTACACTACTCTTAATAAGGCCTCTATCGAGAAGAAATGTGCTCAATCTTTCATACCAGGCTCTAGGTGCTTTCTTCAACCTATACAAGGCCTTTTTTAGTTTGAATACATGATTTGGGAATTTTGGTTCTCAAAACCTAGGTGTTTCTCAACATATATATCCTCTATAATTACCCCATTTAAGAAAGTACTGTTAACATCCATTTGATATAGCTTAAATCCTTTAAAGCAAGCAAAGACTATAAGCATCATTATGGCTTCTAGTCTAGCTTTTGGGGTAAAAGTTTCTTCAAAATCAATCCCATTAATATGATTGTACCTCTTAGTTACTAATCTAGCCTTATTTTTTACTACTATGCCCGAGTTATTCATTTTATACTCAAAAATCCATTTGGTTCCTACAACACACTAGTCTTTAGTTCTACTCACCAACTCCCAAACATCATTCCTTATAAACTTATTTAATTCTTCTTGCATTGCTAAGATCCAGAATTCATCAGATAAGGTTAGATCTATGTTGGTGGGTTCTATCATGGAGATAAATGTTGAATTACTAACCTCCTTCCTAAGTCCATGCCTAGTTTTAACACCCTCAGATAGGTCTCCTAAGATAAGTTCTTTAGGATGACTCGAAGAATATCTCTATTTTTTAGGAAAATGCTCCTGAGGTTCTACTCTATATCCTATGGCAATGGCTTCTAACCCTTGAATAACCTCTGTTGTAAATCTTGTTTTGATGATGACAAACATGTTTCCAGTGTGTTTTGCTTGGCTAACCCATTTTAGGCATAAACGATCACGAGCAAATCAAGCCAACTAAAGATCGGGCTCAAGTGTATCAAATGTATGATTTTTCTTTTTATTGAGTCAATTGTAATGTAACTGATCCCCGAGCTAAGTAACCTTGCACACACACACTCAGGGGGAGAGCTTGAGTGAATTAGAGTTTCTGTTCATCTTTTGTTCAGATCGTCCTGGACGATATTCACATCGTCCTGGACGATCCAGCAAAAATAGAAACCCTAATTAGGGCGACCAAGTTAAGTGAGTCTGATTAAGCAGATCATCCTAGATGATCTTTGGATCGTACGAGACGATATGCTCAAATCGGAAATTCTCAGCTGCCAGATCAAGTTAGGCAAGTTTTTATTTTAAGTTATTTGGTCTGATCATCCCGGACGATACGTGTATCGTCCTGGACGATTCAGTACAATCATGCCTAAATTAGTCTGGTAATTAAAGAAAGTAATTAATATTTAATTGATACGATCATATCGTCTTGGACGATCGTAGGATCGTCCCGGATGATCATGATCGTCTAGTGTATTTCAGCTGTACGTCCTGAACTGTGTTCAGGACGATTTGTGCACTTTTTGAACTAATCGTACAGGACGATACCCGTATCGTCCTGGACAATCAAGTCATTTTTTTGTCATCCAGCACAAGTTTCTCTGGACGATCCGAACTATCTTCTAGACGATATTCCTCAATTTGCACTAATCATCCCGGATGATCGCAGGATCGTACGGGACGATATGAACATTTTTTTCTACTGATCGTCTAGAAGAGCCAGATCGTCCAGGATGAAATAGCTGAATTTGAACTGATCGTATAGGACGATATACCGATCGTCCTGGATGATCTTGGCCGACCAGTTGAGATTTAGGGTAAATTTTAAGCCCTCCTATAAAAGAATTTTTTCTTGAAACAAGAAAAATCTTTTGCCACCATCCTTTCCAGAGAAACCCTAGAGAGAGAGAGTTTGGGAGAGAGAGAGAAGATCTTGTGAGGGGGAGTTAGTGAGGGATTCACTAAGGTTGCTCCATGCACGGATCAGAGTCATCTTCTCCGCTCGTCATCTTTCATCTAGTTGGTGTTCGTCGTGGGAGGATCATTCGCAAGAAGATCCGGGGTTCTCTACCCGCTTCCGGTGGAAGCAAAAGGAGTTCGAAGGTTCTCTGCCTGCTTCAAGAGGAAGCAAAAGGAGGTCGGGTTCTCTGCCCCACCATGTGGTGAAAAGGAGGTCTTGTACAGGCTTCTCCGCCTTGCTGTAGGAGCAAAAAGAGAGACACTTTTTGTTTAGTGCAATACCCAGAGGGGAGGCTCCGGGGAGTGGACGTAGGTCAAGTTGACCGAACCACTATAAAATCTGGTTTACTTTTCTGATTCAGTTATGCACTTTACTTTTTGATATTAACTACGTGGGTGAATATCTGAGATTGATCTTTTTGTTCTTGTTTAATTGTTTCTGCTGCTAAGTATCGAAAAGATTTTTCATTGTTGTCGTGAAATTTTTGAATAACCAATTCACCCCCCCTCTTGGTTAGCCTCGGGACTAGTTCACTAGGGCTTAACATCCCTATCGAACTTTCAACCTCCACTTCTTCTTCAGATTTAGATTCAGAGGTCCTATCTGAAGCATCAAATCCAACATGGGTAGACTCTTCTACTACTAAGGTCTTTTTATTGAAGATTCTATAGGCCTTCCCTACAAATGAATAACCTAAAAAGACTCTTTCATCAAACTTGGAATCAAATTTTTCTAAGGGTGATTTTCTATTGATTAAGATAAAGCATTTACATCCAAAGACATCTAAGTGGGAAAAATTTAGTGTCCTACCCTTAAGGAGTTCATAGGGTATCTTATCTAGCTTGGATCTAACATTCACCCTATTCAAAATATAGCAAGCAGTATTCATTGCTTCTGTCCAAAAGTATCTAGGGAGAGTGTATTCAGCTAGCATTACCTTAGCAGCTTCTACCAAGGTTCTATTTTTCCTCTCAGTTATTCAATTCTACTAAGGGGACATAGGGGTAAAGCTGTTATGTTCTATTCATATCTTTTGATAGAAAGATTTAAACCTATCATTTTTAATTTCTCTACCTCGATCACTATGAATGGTTGAAATTTCACATCCTAATTTCCTTTGAATCTGAGTGTGGAAAGTTTTAAATTCCTTAAATGACTCACTCTTGCGTGCTAGGAATCTAACTCAAGTAAATCTAGAGAAATAATCTACTATCATAAATCCATTTGTCTTCCGTCCTAGGCTGGCTATACTAACGGGTCCAAATAGGTCCATGTGAAGGATTTTTAGTAGCCTAGAGGTGTTGATGTTCTTAATTGAATGAAATTAGGACTTGACTAATTTTCCTAGTTGTCTAATATCACATAGGTGGTCCTTAGTGAAGTTTAACTTAGGGATGCCTCTAACTAGATCTTTTTGGGTAATCTTCCTAAGAGTTATCATGCTCGCATGACATAGTCTCCTATGACACAGCCAAGAATCATCAAACATATGTAATTAGAATATTCAATGCAGTTCAAGTATATCATGTAAATATTATTTATTCAGTTTCCTTCTAATACAAGTTTTCCAATTAAACTTATTATGCTTTTTCAAAAAGAAATTTTATATCAAAACCTTTATCACATAATTGACTGATGCTCAGTAAATTATGATTTAAACTATCTACTAGAAGAACATTCTCAATAATAAAGCTTTTAGCATTGTCGATTATACCTAAACCCACCACTTTCCTAGTGGTGTTCTCTCCTAGTGTCACATTGCCTCCTGACCCAGCCTTCAGTGTGATGAACTACTTCGTATCACCAATCATATGCCTCAAGCATCCACTGTCCAGGTACCACATGCTCTCATTAGGCCTTTTATGAGAGTACCCCTATACAGTCATTCAAAGGTAAAATTTTAGAACCTAAGTTAGTTTGGGTTCCACCTTATGCTTGAATGAATGAGATGAATGCATGCTATATTGTGATTGAGGTAATTTAGGCCTCCATACTAAATGTGTCATACAGTGGATTGTAGAAGTATGGCTATGTGACCTAACATGCCATAAGAGTAACACCTAACACTAGGAAATAGATTTACTAACCTATGTGGGTCATGGTGCCTCTTCCTAGGTTTATGTGATACATGTTGTGTTGAGGGGTTATGAAATTTTTCTAAGGTAGGTGATGGTTTGTTATTCTCAAGTGCAATTAGTTTTGCGTCTAAAACCTTATTCGCACTTTCAAGAATGGACATTTCAATTTTCAATGCATGTTCCCTACCATCTACTTCTAATGCACATGCTACTAATTATTTGTATGCTTTTTCTAATTCAATATGAGATATTTTCAAGGAGTTGTGTGCATTAGTTAATTCGATATGCTTCTCATTTAGGGCATCATATTCATCAAGTAAGGTCATGGCACCATCTAATCTTGAATGCTCAGTAATTAAACTAGCATGCTCTTTTTATAAAGTATATGATTCAATATTGAGACTAGCATGCATCTTTTTCATCTTCCAATAAGAATCATGAATATTTTCAGAAATAATGAGTAATTCATCATAAGAAAATTGATATACCTCATCTTAATTTGATTGATCAAGATTGTCGTTAGCCATAAGACACACGTTTGTTACCTCTTTCTCTGCTTATGATTCTAAAGATTCCAAGGTGAAGTCAGCCCAAAATGCTTTCTGTTTCTTTTGCTTGCCCCTTTTGAACTTTGGCTTCTCTTCACCCTTCTTCTTGATTGGGTGAGTCTTCATGTTGGGACAATCAGTTTGGAGGTGGCCTAGTTTCCTGCATTCAAAGCAACTTGTGCCAGAAGAAACTTTAATATTTTTATTGCTTTTACCTTTGCTCCATTATTGTTGATGACGCATCTATTTTCTTTTTAGAAAACTTTTGAATTGTCATGTCATTAAGGTGATGTCATCATCCTCCTCCGTAGCAGAACTGTTACTGTTAGAATTATTTTCTTTTAGTGCTACAGTTCTTTCCTTCTACTTCTCTCCTGCATCACTTTGCCTTTGACTCTCTCCTTGCTCCTAGAAAATGGGTGACCCAAGAAAATTGTCAATGGAATAAACATTCAAGTCTTTAGATTCAATAATTACAGTTATCTTAGCATTGTAAAAAGTAGATAAACAACATAGAATCTTACTAACTTTTTTAGAGTTTGTTAGTTCTCTACCCATTATATGTAGGGATGTAACTATTTGTGTAAACTTAATATATATTTCAGAAATTGATTCACTAAGTTTCATGCAAAATAGTTTGTAGTCGTGAAGCAAGATGTTTAACTTAGACTGTTTTACTTCACTATTTCCTTCGTATGTTATTCATAGTTTATCCCAAATATCTTTTCCAATAGTACAAGTTGATATGTATATAGTCTTTAGATTTAAATGCATAGAGTAAATAGTTTAAACATTTTGTGCTAAGTTGGGCTAAATCCTTATCATTATTACTCCATTTATTAAACAGAAGTTCAGTTTTAATGTCATTAACAAAATAAAATTATGTAGAATATCCTTCTTTGATTAATATCCATATACGATAATTTATAGTTTGCAAGAAAGTAAACATGAGAATTTTCCAAAAGTCAAAAGTTATATTGTCAAATATAGGTGGACGAGTTATTGAATAACCCTCAGATGTGTTACGATTACCAAAATGAGCCATTGATCTTTTTTTAAAAGTTTTCTAAAACTATTTTTTTTTTGAAACCCGCTCTGATACCACTTGAAAGTTTGAGAATGTTGTTAAACCTTACAGAACTAGCCCTAGAAGCACTAAGAGGGGTGGGGTGAATTGATAATTTAAAAAATCTTAAGCAAGAATACTATTCTTTTTGTAGCTTTTCAAAACTTTGAAATAAACAATTTAATTACCCGATGCGAAAGCTAATAATTTAACAACAATTTCAATAATGATGATGAAATTCTAATTAACACAACAAAATAATAATATCAAATTTGCACTAAGCAGTTATCATAGAAATTAAATGTGAAAAGTAAAATACAAAAAATGAAAAGCACACTAGAGATTTTATAGTGGTTCAGTTAACCTTGACCTACATGCACTCCCTAGAGTCCTCCACTCTAAGAATTGCTTTGGCAAAAAGTGACTCTCCTTTCACTCCAACAGCAGGGCAGAGAAGCCTTTACAGACTCACTTTCACCCAACCTTATACAGTGGAGTGCTGAAAGTAATGTCACCTTCCCCGGTGATGGCAGCGAACCTTGAATCATTTTTCTCTGTCCTGGAGGAGGCAAAGAACCCCAAATCCTTTTTCTCCCTCTTGGAGTTGGCAGAGAACTAGAATCCTTTCACAGGAAAAGAATCTTGAATCCTTTTTCTCCCTCCTTGAGAAGCCAGAGTGCCTCGAGGACTTAACTTAGAAGCCTCTCTCCCAAGAGAGCCTTTAAGGACTCACCAAGGCCATAGGAGGAGCAAGGGTGTAGCTAGCTCGAAGCAATCGTATGATCCCCTCACACTTCTTCTCTCTCACACTAAACCTCACCTTATCCTTCCTCTAAAAGTCAAGATCTCTCTCAAAATCTTCTCTCTTAGAGTTCCTTCATCAGTCACACAATCCACTCTTATGTTTGAAAGAGATTCTAAAAATATTGCTTAAGTATTTAGCTTCAAGAAACCCTAAAAATTTAAGTTGGTTGTGACTATTCATATAGTATGATTGAAATTTGTATAGTATGATCAGTTCAAAAATTAGACCCATCTAATATGATGTAAATAGTTATTTAGATGAACTATTCAACTTTTCAAACACCTAGTACAATACGATCCAAAGATCATCCAGTATGATCTGTTTGCTTTTTCTCTATTCATATAGGATGAGTGCTGGGATGAATGGAAATCATCTCTTTCAATCATCATATAATATGGTTAGTTGATTTCAAGTTGATTGCTCAATACGATATAAATATCATACAATATGATTAGTTCTAAAATCATGGTTTCATTTGGTACAATCTTTGAGATGACCAAATTTCATCTCTTCCAATCATACGATACGATTAAGATCAAATCGCATTTTGTAGTATCATTAATTAAACTATGATTTGATTAACTAATTATGAGGGTTAATTTAAAAAAGATTTCTAAATTTCATACAGTGTGAAGAGAATAGTACAATACGATTAGTTCAAAATTGATTTTTTAAATATCTTACTTAATTTATCTGGAGGTTAGAGTTTACAGATTGTAACAAATCTTATAATACGATCTAGATCATACATTATGATTAGTTCATAGAAACTAATTATTTAATTAGTTGTTAAGCCCATTCTTTTTTAAACTGATCGTATAGTATGATTAGTATAAAAATATTAACTTTATGTTTTTCTCACTCCCCCTATGTGTGTGTGGATGGCCACCTAATTGCATACACTCTTATATGGACAAACTCAAGAAATAAAAAAAAAGAAAGATAAAAGTATAGACTTTGTTTACTTGACATTCCTATGTTATCTAGCCTTGAGCTTCCAGTAGCCTTGAGGAGTGTATATTTTACCTACAATGTTAGTGCTCACAGATAAAAAACTATCCAAAATATTTACTAAGAAAAATAATGATTCAATCAATAATATTTGTTATCATCAAGATCACAGACTAGGGATCCTGGATTGCAACATGATAGATATGGTCTCCTGGGCTGGAAGGGTCATTTCAGTCAACATGATCATTTGGACCCTTAAGGGGCCTTTTGGACAACTCAGGTTGACTCGGTCAATGAGGTTAGACTGAGGCCTGGGTTTGGGTCCAAGATATTTAAAATGATATTTTGAGTTAAATGGAGGTGGTCCCATATAATGGCGAGGTCATTTGGATTGAAATTACCATTTAAGCCCATAAAGGGCAATTTGGTCAAAATAGGTTGACTAGGTCAACAAGGCTTGACCAAGGTTTGGATTTGAGTCCAATGCACTCCTAATGCTATTTAGGATGCATTAGAGTAGGTTTTAGGATTTGATTTGACTAGGCCATACTGAAGTTTGAATGAAACTTCAGTTTTTTCCCTTAAGGGTCATTTTAGTTATTTTGACCCCTGGTCAACTGGGGGTCAAACTCAATCCACCAAAATATAGTTTAATACTCAAAATTTCATAATAAAGGCTATCAAGGGTCTCAAAAAAGGTCCCAAGTTTAAATTCCACTATGTGGAAAGTCCATTGGCATAGGTTGTAACTATTTAAAGGTTTTGCAGCCTTTGCAATTCTATTTAATTTCTAAGGCTAGAGGTCTCAAATTATGGGAAGGATGATCATGTGAAAGGAAGCATTACTTTTCATAGAAGATCAGGTATGGATTTGAAATTAGTTTGGTGCCACAAAGGGTGTGCTCCTTCACTAGAATGTATAATCCCAAGGAAAAAGCATGATGATTCCAATCTATCCTTAAGCAAAAGTAAACCGAAAGATCGTGTGGGAAGAAAGCATTGCTTCCCATAGTGGATCAGGTCTGGATTTGAAATTGAAACTAGGATGGTGCCAGAAAGGGTGTTCACCATAACTAGGACATCAAATCCTAAGGAAATAAAGTGCGATGACTCACTTCAGTCCTTAAGGAAAGGAAAATTAGATGATCGTGTGAGAAGGAAGTATTTCTTCCCACAGAGGATCAAATCAAGATATTAAAGTTAGGATAGTGCAGCAGAGGGTATGCTCCATCACTAGGATGTCTAATCCTAAGGAAAGAAAGCACGATGACTCACATATGTCCTTAAGGAGAAGAAAACTGGATGATCTTGTGGGAAGGAAGCATTGCTTCATATAGAGGATCGAATATGAATTTTTGAAACAAGAATGGTGCCAGAAAGGATGTACTCCATCACTAGGATGTCTAACCCTAAGGTAAGAAAGCAAAATTTGGAGATATGTGGGAAGGAAGCATTACTTCCCATAGAGAACCATATCTGGATTTTGAAACTAGGATGATGCCATAAATGTCAAACTCCATCACTAAAATGTCTAATCCTAAGTAAATAAATCATAATTACTTAAGGAGAAGAAAATTAGGCACTGGAAATTATAATTTAAATGAAAAAAATTTAATTGATTCAAAACTTAAAGAATATTTTATTTATTTGAAAGTCGAGCTACATCAAGCATACTATTTCTTAAAAAAATGCTCGTTGACTCGCAACATTGGAAAATCTCCTTTACAATTAGCTAACTGATATGAGCCTCCTTTGTAGACTATTTTAATAAAAAAAGGTCATTCCTAGGTTGGTTCAAACATTCCACCAATTTTTCAGTGAGCTAAGATAGACCTCCGAAGAACCAGGACTAAGTCTCATACTTGGAAGGTTTTAGGTCGCATTAGCTTATCGTGAGCTTGAACCATTAGGGATTTATATAACTCTAAATTCTGTTGAGCTTGGAGATAGTGCTCTTTAAGGCCTTCGAGCTCTTCTAACTATAGTTATGCATTTTTTTCTATTATGATTTCATTATGGATTGCAACTTTGAGTGAAGAAATCTTACTTCCAGAGGGAGTACGGCCTCAGACCCATACACTAGTACAAATAGAGTGGATTGGGTTGAGGTCCTGTAAGTGGTCTGTTAGGCCCACAAGGCTTCTACCTACCTCTCATTCTATTGGTGCTTGTTATCATCCAAGGTCTTTTGATGATTTACATAAGGGTTTTATTGAAGGCCTAAACCAACCCATTTGCCCATGGGTAATAGATTGTTGAGTATCTCCAATCAATACCATGGCGGTTTGAAAAATTATTAATTTTTGTAGACTTGAAGGCATGCCCATTATTAGTAAATAATTGTATAAGGTATGCCAAATCAATATACGATATGGCCACAAAAGAACTTCATGATATGGTGTGATGTTACATTACATAGGGGAACTACTTCTACCCACTTTGAAAAATAATCAGTCGTTGCTAAAATGAAGTGATGACCCTTTGAAGAAGGAGGGTCAATAGGCGTGGTAACATCCATACCCCAACTTTTGCAGGGCCACAAAGCTATCATGGAATGCAACACATTAGGTGGCTGATGTAAAATCATACCATGTACTTGACATTGATGACAACATTTTATAACATTCATGTAATTGTCAATCATCGTAGGCCAATAAAATCCATGTCTTTTAATTTTAAACTTCATCTTAGGACCTAATTTATGAGCACCGTATAGTCTGGCATAAACTTCATTTATAATATTCAAGGCCTCTCATTTGTCTAGAAGATTAAGCCACATTTGGTTGAATAATCGATGGTATAATTATTTTTCATAAGTGCATACAATAGGGCATGTTTCTTAATTTGATTAGCAAGTGAACAATCGAAAGGGAGCTTACCTTCTTGAAGGAAATTGATCAACAGTTGTCTCCAATTTCCTTCTTTATCGATTACTGAAGAGACAGATAGGACCTGAGAAGATTTCTTATTGATGTGCTCTAAATCTATATGAGATAGGACCTGATGACCCTAAATCTCTATATAAATGGAGTCTTCTTTTAGACGGGTAAATTCTTTTGTAAGCTTTGCTAGGGTATGCACCACAAAATTGCTTCCATTGGGAATCTTATACATAGTTACAATAGAAATTTGCTCAAGCAGGTTCCTGGTGTAGTGGTGGTATTTGAAGAGTTTATGATTCAAAAGCTTATAGGTTCCTGTAATCTAGTTGATCACCAGTTGAGAATCTCTAAAGATTTTAATCTCTTTAATATCCATAAAGATTGCAAGTTTCAGGCTAGTTATGAGAGCTTTGTACTCAGCCTCATTGTTCTTGTTAGTCTCGAATAAGTGGTAGGAAAAGTGCATTATTCCCTTATCTGGTGTTTTAAAAACCAGGTTAATTTTGGCTTTTCCAAGAAAAGTAGGTTTCTGTGCATTACTTCATTGGGCGGACGCCGCACCATCAAAATATAATTTTAAAATATGATCACTAGATTACTTAAAACTTGTAATTTATTCATCATTTAAATCATCATCCAGAGGAGATTCCATCAGCAGTAGGTGTGCCGCAAGGAAGTCAGGAATGGCCTATCCTTCCAAAGTACGCAGGAGAATGAAAGTGATTTCAAATTGAAGCAATATTATAGACCACCATGTCAGACATCCTGGTAATGTAGGCCGGGTCATAAGATATTATAAGGGGTTGACATTGGAAATTAAGTTGATATGGTAAGAAAGCAAGTAATGGCTTAGCTTTTGGGATGCAAAAACAAAAGCAAGATAATGCTTCTCTATTGAAGGCTACCAAATTTCCATAGGGAGAAATCTTTGTCTAAAAAAGTAGAGGGCATTTTCTTTTCCCTCATCATTAACATGAGCTAGTTGGGCACTAAGAGACTCATCGAGGGCCATAGTGTAATGGATTAGAGGTTTTCCCAGAATAAGGGCTGCCAAAACTAGCAGATTTTAGAGGTAGTGCTTAATATTTTTAAAAGAAATTTGACATTTCTCATCCCATATAAATTTGGCATCCTATTAGCTAGGATAGAGAATGGTTGACTTCTTCTAGAGAGGTTAGAAATGAACCTTCTTATGTATGCCAGCCTGCCCGGAAGTGACCTTAATTGAGTAAGGCTCTTAGGAAGTGGCATATTTAAGATGGCTTCAATTTTAGTAGGATCAATTTCACTTCCACGGTGCCTCACTACGAAGCCTAAAAAGTTTCCTAAAGTGACACCAAAAGTGCACTTCAAGGGATTTATCTTAAGGTCGTAGCGGCGTAACCGCTTAAAGATGATTCTAAAGTCATAAAGGTGAACCTCTTTGACTTTGCTCTTGACAACTAAATCATCAATATAACATTCAACTTGATTGTGGATTAAGTATTCAAAAATTAGAGTCATGTCCCTCTGGTAGGTTGCACCGGCACTTTTAAAGCCGAATGTCATCAGCTTATAGTAAAAGATTCCCATAGGGGTGCTGAATGCAGTGTTTCTCTCATGTTCTGGGGCCATCTTGATTTGGTTATAACTAGATGAGTCATCCATAATGGAGAAAATAACATGCAAAGAGGTAATGTCCTCCATAAGTTCTAGTACGGTTAAAGGAAATTCATCCTTTGTACACACCTTATTCAGATCCCTATAGTCAGCACAAAGCTGGATTTGAACATTATTTTTTTGAACTGGCATGATGCTGGCTACCCAAGAGGGATATTATTCTATTCTAATCAATTAGGCCTAGGACAATTTCTTGACTTCAAAAATGACTTGCTAAACAAAAATGGCATCATGTCGAATATCGAGTTTATGAACTACTATGTCAGCAGATAGGCTGGGCATTTCATCGTATATCCAGGTGAAGCATTCCTTAAACTAAGTAAGAAGTATAATTAGATCCTCAGACACATCTGTACTCATCAAATAACTTATAAAAGTGGGTTAAGGGTTATCCTCTGTTCCCAGGTTAATTTCTTTGAGTTTGTCAACTATCGATTTAATCTATTCCTTGAATTCATGGGGTGCATCCTGAATGTAAAGTTCATCAAAGTTTTCTGAAGTCTCCAAAAAAAGTCTATCGAGGGGATAAAAAACTTTCATAGGGACATTCTCAAATTCAGGATGATTAGTTATTATTAAATAATATTCATCATCGTCAAATGAACTAACAGTATAAAAGCTGATACCACTTGTCTAATTTTTTTTATTTTTTGAATGCTAGATGTTGTCGTGGTATCTAGCTTGACCCATAGTCCATCGACTCGGTGTGAGACCATTAGGGATTTTAAGTCTAAGGGAAGGAAAAAAACTTAACTCTAGAAGATTGAGTTTGAATTGATACAAGGGTAGTTCATTGAATGGCGTACTCATTTACTAGCAGGTCAAATCCTAAGGGAAGAAAGTACAGAGACTTATACCTAACCTTAAGGAAGAGAAGAATGGATGATCGTATGGTAAGGAAGCATTGCTATTCATAGAAGATCAGATATGGATTTGAAATTAGGATGGTTCCACAAAGGGTGTGCTCCTTCACTAGAATGTATAATCCCAAGGAAAGAAAGCATGATGATTCACATCTATCCTTAAGCAGAAGAAAACTGGAAGATCGTGTGGCAAGAAAGAATTGCTTCCCATAGTAGATTTAGTCTAGATTTGAAATTGAAACTAGGATGGTACCACAAAGGGTGTGCACCATAATTAGGACATCAAATCCTAAGGAAAGAAAGTGCAATGACTCACATCTGTCCTTAAGGAAAAGAAAACTAGATGATCATGTGAGAAGGAAGCATTTCTTCCCATAGAAGATCAGATCTAGATATTAAAGTTAGGATAGTGCAGCAGAGGGTGTGCTCCGTCATTAGGATGTCTAATCCTAAGGAAAGAAACCACGATGACTCACATCTGTTCTTAAGGAAAGGAAAATTGGATGATCATGTGGGAAGGAAGCATTTCTTCACACAGAGGATCGGATATGGATTTTTGAAACTAGGATGGTGCTAGAAAGGATGTACTCCATCACTAGGATGTCTAGCCCTAAGGTAAGAAAAAAAAATTGGGAGGTCACGTGGGAAGGAAGCATTGCTTCCCATAGAGAATCATATCTAGATTTTGAAACTAGGATGGTGCCATAGATGGCATACTCCATCTCTAAAATGTCTAATCCTATGGAAATAAATCATAATAACTTACATCTGTCCTTAAGGAGAAGAAAATTGGACACTGGAACTTAAAATTTAAATGAAAATAATTCAATTGATTCAAAACTTGAAGAATATTTAATTGATTTGAAAGTTGAGCTACATCAAGCATAGTATTTCTTGAGGAAATGTCCATTGACTCGCAATATTAGGAAATTTCTTTTACAATTAACTAGCTGATATGAGCCTCCTTTGTAGACCATTTTAATGAAAAAAAGTCATTTCCTAGTTGGTTCAAATATTCCACCAATTTTTCAGTGATCTAAGATAGACCTCTGATGAACCAGGACTAAGTCTCCTACTTGGAGGTTTTAGGTTGCACTAGCTTATCATGAGCTTGAACCATTAGGGCTTTATATAACTCTAAATTTTGTTAAGCTTGGAGATGGTTCTCTTCAAAACCTTCGAGCTCTTCTAACTATATATATTCATTTTGTTCTATTATGATTTCATTCTGGATTACAATTCAGAGTGAAGGAATCTTACTTCCAGAGGGAGTATGGCCTCAGACCCATACACTAGTACAAATAGAGTGGATTGGGTCAAGGTCCTGTAAGGAGTCTGATAGGCCCACAAGGCTTCTACCTACCTCTTATCCTATTGATGTTTGTTATCATCCAAGGTCTTTTGATGATTTACACCAGGGTTTTATTGAAGGCCTCAACCAACCCAATTGCTCGTGGGTAATAGATTGTAGAGTATCCCCAATCAATATCGTGGCAGTTTGAAAATTTATTAAATTTTGTAGGCTAGAAGACATGCCCATTATTAGGATTTAATTTTATAGGGTATGCCAAATCGATATACGATATGGCCACAAAAGAACTTCATGATATGGTGGCATGTTACATTTCATAGGGGAACTGCTTCTACCCACTTTAAAAAGTAATCAGTTCCTGCTAAAATGAAGTGATGACCCTTTGAAGATGGAGGGTCAAAAGGCCTGGTAACATCCGTACCCCAACTTTCGTAGGGCCTCAAAGCTACCATGGGATGCAACACAATGAATGTTAGATATAAAATCATACCTTGTACTTGACACTGATGATAATATTTTGTAACATTCATGCAATCGTCAATCATCATAGGCCAGTAGTATCCATGTCTTTTGATTTTTAACTTCATCTTAGGACCCAATTTATGAGCACCACATAGTCTAGCATAGACTTCATTTATAACTTTCAAGGCCTCTTATTTGTTTAGAAAATGGAGCCATATTTGGTTGAATAATTGATGGTCTAATGTATTGTTCACAAGTGCATACAATAGGGCACATTTCTTAATTTGATTGGCAAGGGAACAATCAAAAGAGAGCTTGCCTTCTTGAAGAAAATTGAAAAATAGTTGTCTCCAATTGCCTTCTTTATCGGTTGTTGAGGAGGCAGATAGGACCTAGGAAGATTTCTTGTTGATGTGCTCTAAATCTATATGAGATAGGACCTGACGACCCTGAATCTCTATATAAATGGAGTCTTCTTTTAGACAGTTAAATTCTTTTGTAAGCTTTGCTAGGGCATCCACCACAAAATTGCTTCCACTGGTAATCTTATATATAGTTATAATAGAAATTTGCTCAAGCAGGTTCCTGGTGTAGTTGTGGTATTTGAGGAGTTTAGGATTCAAAATCTTATAGGTTCCTGTAATCTAATTGATCACCAGTTGAGAATCACTAAAGATTTTAATCTCTTCAATATCCATTAAGATTGCAAGTTCCAGGCTAGTTATGAGAGCTTCGTACTCAGCCTCATTGTTCATGCAAGTCTCGAATAAGTGGTAAGAAAAGTGCATCATTCTTTTATCTGGTGTTATAAAAATAAGGCCAATTCTAACTTTTCTAAGAAAAGTAGGTTTCTTTGTATTTCTTCATTGGATGGATGCTGCACCATCAAAATATAATTCCTAGATACAATTACTGGATTACTTAAAACTTATAATTTGTTCATCATTTAAATCATCATCCAAAGGTGATTTCATCGACAGCGAATGTGCCACAAGGAAGTCAGGAATGGCCTGTCCTTCCAAAGCACATAGGAGAATGAAAGTGATTTCAAAATAAAGAAATAACATGGACCACCATGTCAGACATCCTAACAATGTAGGTCGGGTCATAAGTTATTGTAAGGGATTGACATTGGAAATTAAGTTGATATGGTAAGAAAGCAAGTAATGCCTTAGCTTTTGGGCTACAAAAACTAAAGCAAGATAATGCTTCTCTACTGAAGGGTAACAAATTTCCATAGGGAGAAATCTTCTTCTCAAAAAGTAGACAGCATTTTCTCTTCCCTCATTGTTAACATGAGCTAGTAGGGCACTAATAGACTCATTGAGGGCCACAGTGTAATGGATTAGAGGTTTTCCTGGAATAAGGGCTGCCAAAACTAGCAAATTTTAGAGGTATTGCTTAATATTTTCGAAAGCAATTTGTCGTTTCTCATCCCATATAAATTTGGCATCCTTTTTAGCCAGGATAGAGAATTGTTAACAACTTCTAGAGAGGTTAGAAATGAACCTTCTTATGTATGCTAGCCTGCCCGGACGTGACCTTAGTTGAGTAAGGCTCTTAAGAGGTGGCATATTTAAGATGGCTTCAATTTTAGTAGGATCAATTTTAATTCCACGGTGCCTCACTATAAAGCCAAAAAATTTTCCTGATGTGATGCCGAAAGCACACTTCAAGGGATTTATCTTAAGGTTGTAGCGGCGTAACCGCTCGATGATGATTCTAAAGTCATAAAGGTGAGCCTCTTCGACTTTGCTCTTGACAACTAAGTCATCAATATAACATTCAACTTGATTGTTGATGAAGTTGTCAAAATATAGAGTCATGGCCCACTGGTAGGTTGCATTGGCATTTTTAAAGCCGAATATCATCACCTTATAGGAAAGATTCCCATAGGGGTTATGAATGCTGTGTTTCTCTCATCTTCTGAGGCCATCTTGATTTGGTTATAACTAGATGAGCCATCCATAATAGAGAAAATAACATGCGAAGAGGTAATGTCCACCACAAGTTCTGGTATGGATAAAGGAAATTCATCCTTTGTACACGCCTTATTCAGATCCCTGTATTTAGCATAGAACCAAATTTGAACTTTTTTTTTGAACTGGCACGATGCTGGCTACCCCAGAGGGATATTGTTCTTTTCTAATCAAACTGGCCTTGGCTAATTTCTTAACTTCCAAAATGACTTATTATTCAATCTCCAGATGCATGTGTTTAATTGCTTGCTTAATATAAATGACATCATGTCGAATACTAAGTTTATGAACTACTATGTCAGTAGATAGGCTAGGCATTTCATCGTATATCCAGGTGAAGCAATCCTTAAACATAGTAAGAAGTATAATTAGATCCTTAGACACATCCGTACTAAACAAATTACTTATAAAAGTGGGGCAAGGGTTATCCTCTATTCCAAGGTTAATTTCTTTGAGTTTGTCAACTATCGATTTAATCTAATCCTTGAATTCATAGGGTGCATCCTAAAGGTGAAGTTCATCAGAGTTTTTTAAAGTCTCCAAACAAAGTCTGTCTAGGGGATCAAAAACTTTTGTAGGGACATTCTCAAATTCAGGATGATTAATTATTATTATATAATATTCATCATCGTTAAATGAACTAACAATATCAAAACTGATACCACTTGTCCAATTTTTCTAATTTTTTGAATGTTAGATGTTCTCGTGGTATCTAGCTTGACCCATAGTCCATCGACTCGGTGTGAGACCATTAGAGATAAGATTTTTAACACCAATAGGAAGTAGCCAAAAGGAAATTCCATTAATTTATTAAAATATGCCTCCTCGAGGATTACATCATCTTTATTTCCTTAGGAGGAGGACGAGATAGGGAAAAACATCTGGAATTTTCTTACTTCACTACTTAAGTTAGGACCATCCTTAGTCACTATCCCTACAACCCTATCGGTAGATAGTGGGGTTAAGGTTAATGCTTCAATCCTCCTATTAAGTTTTTCATATGTTATCAATTCAGGCTCTTCACTTAAAAATTTTTAATCGTCACCCTCTAGGTCACTATCTTGTTCAAAAGTGAGATTAAATTTGAGTTTTTATTTTTTGATAGTCAAAAGGAATTCTGGCACCTCGTACTTTTGATTCTTGATTAGAACTTGATTCCAATTCAATGTATATTGGAGGTATTCATTTTTCAAATGAAGCATGGCCTGGACCATGTGCTCTTTGGGCCATCCTCCAATCTCTTTAAGGTAAACTATTTTGAGGCCTAAAGACCACGCCCTCCACGTCATCTTCGCTCTCTACTTTATATCTTTTTTTATTTCTTTGTTTCTTTAACTTTTGAATTCTTTTTGAACTTTGTTCATCTGCATTCTCCTCTTTACTTATGATCCTACCCTTAGGATAGGTTGTGGCTCCTTTGGATGCATAATATGCAGCATCCTCATAGATCCATATCTCATGAATAGAGAATAATTGTATATCACCCTTAATTTCATACTCAATGTCATCTAATTATTACTTGATGCATTGGTGTAGGGTAGATGGAACCATCCTATACTCATGGATCTAAGGCCTACCTAGGAGAATATTGAAGGATGTTGTCAAATAAATTATATAAAATTTTTCTTCTATTTTGAACTCCCCTATCTTTAGAAGGAGGGTGATTGAACCTAAAGCTTTCTTACCCATTTCATTAAACCCACGTAATACCAACTTATCAATGGTGAGTTTACAGGTATCAATTTGAAGGTATGTGAGAGTCTTTATATTCATCATGTTGACTGATTCACCTAGATCAAAAAGAACTTTGGATAACTTGAAATTTCCCTCATTTATAGTAATGTACAGTGAGCGATTATGATTGGAAGTACCTAGAAGTAAATCCTCATCAGAGAAGATTACTCCTGAGATTTTCTTGAAGTATAAAGCTTCATCTTACAAAGTCAATGGTAACTGAGCTAAGAAAATATTTGGGTCAAGAAGTGTTACAAACCTGAATCCAACTACTATGATTTTGATGAGAACAAATATTCTTCTTTCTTTACTACTACTATTCTTATATATATATTTTGTCTGCCCTACTCACTAACCTTTCAGGTCCATAGGTTCACTTGGAACATCAATCAGCTTAAGATTAGGTAGACTAGGATTGAGTCAGTCTGTAATTTCTTTTACCTTTTCTTGAGTAAAATACTGTGATGGATCTTGAAGGTAATTAACCTAGCACACACATACTCAGGGGGAGAAATTTGGTGAGTTAGAGAGTTTTCTATTTTTCGATCATGTCGTATCGGATAATTCTAAATCATCCTGGATGATCAGTTAAAAATAGAAACCCTAATTAGGACATCTCTAATTATTATGTTTTGTTAACTAATTATCTTGGATGATTTATATCATACATGATGATCAGTACATATTGAAACAAACAGTCACCAAACATAAATTAGGCAAGATCCATATTATCTTAGATGATTCATAACATCATGCCTAAAATAATCCCTTAATTAAGGGATTAATTATAGTTAAATTGATCAATCAAATCATACAGGATGATTGAAGGCAATCATACTGTATAATCCGAGCACTGTATGGTACGAATTAATCGTCACCCATCATACAGGATGAAATCTATAACTTTTTTAACTAATAATCCTGGATGATAAATATACTTCATACGGGACGACCCGTCTGCTGCATGGGATGATAATTAATCATCAGGCATTATAGTGGATGAACCGTGTACTGCATGGGATGATAATTAATTGCCAGCCTTCGTACTGGACGATCAATAGCCATTCGTGAATTAATCATCCAGAATGATCAAAAGGTCATACATGATAATTTGTTTGAATACTTGAACTGATTATACATAGCAATACAAATCGTATTAGTTAAAAGGACTATTTTGTACTAATCATATAGGATGATCTTTGAATCATCCTAGACGATCTTTGCCGTCAAATTAAAAATTAGGACTATTTTTGAATCCTCCTATTTAAGTTCCCTTAATTGCTGGGAAAAAATCTTTTGCTATTATTCTGACCCAAGAGAGCTTAGAGAAGGAGAAGGAGAGTTTGGGAGAGAGAGAGGATCTTATGAGGAGGAGTTTGTGTGGGGATTCACAAAGGTTACTCCAAATAAGGATTCAATTGTCTTCTTCCTTCTTCATCCTTGGTGGCTTTGGGGAGACGATCATCAGCATCAGATCCAGGTTCTTAGCCTACTCTAGGAAGGTGTAAAAAGATTGTCAGGTTCTCTGCCTACTCTAGGAAGGAGTAAAAGGATTCTGGGTTCTCTACCTTCACCAGGAGGGTGAACAAGGATTCAAGGTTCCATTTCTTATCGGGTCAGTGGAAAGATTTTGTAAGGGCTTCTCCACCTTACTGTGGGGGAAAGAGGAGAGGCATTAAATGATTAGTGCAATACCTGGAATGGGAGGTTCTTGGGAGTGGACTTAGGTCAGATTTGATTGAACCATTATAATATTAAGTTTGCTCTTTCTTATTACTTTTTCCACATTTTATTTCTACATTTGTTTGTAATTTGTTTTATCGTTGAAATCTCTGATTTTGGTATCTGCTTTTACTTAAGACTGTTTAGTTTTAAAATATTTTAAAAGATAAAAAATAATTTTATTTAAGAATTTTTAAAAATAACAACTCACCCCCCCCCCCCCCCCTCTTAGTTAGCCTCTGGCTAGTTCTACATGGTTTCACAACCCTCACAAACTTTCAAGTGGTATCAGAGCGGGATTTATAAATTAAGTTCTAGAAAATATTTGAATTTTGATCAATGGCTAACTTTGATAATCGCAACACCGCAGAAGGTTATTCAATTACAAGACCACCTCTATTTGATAATATTTCTTTTGATTTTTTGAAAACTCGCATGTCCACCTATTTACAATCAAATGATTATTGTAAGTGGATGCTAGTTAAGGAAGGTTATTCTGCACCTTTTAGATTACTAGATGGCATTAAAATAGAAATTTTTTTTTTCTAAATGGACTTTATATGATAAAGATTTAGCACAACATAATGCCAAATGTCTGAACTGCTTCTTTTATGCCTTAAAATCTGAAGATTATATGTGTATCTCTACCTATGCTACTAGAAAAAAAGTTTGGGATAGATTATGCATTACTAATTAAGGAACAAGTGAATGTGTAACCTCTCAGAAAGTTGGATTGAGTTTTTTCTAGAGAGAGAAGCTCTAATTTTTCTAGAGAGAGAAACCCTTTTTTTTTAATTGTGTTTTACCTCCTTTGCTGGCGAATCTTCTGCTAATGGTGGGAGACCCTTCGACGGCAGGCTACGGTCGCTGGATTCCACCCTTGCTTACTCCATCTGGTTCTCAGACGGTTGCTGGTCATTCTGGTCTAAAGAAAGTTGGTGTTCCTGGTGTTTTGACGATCAAAGATCCATCCCCTGCCATTGTGAAGGTAAAGCCGACTGTGGGTAACGATAAATAAGTGGAAGAAGAGATTCAAACTCCACAAATTTCAAACAACTTCTCTGGTGGAAGACGACGCAATGATGGCGAAGCTTCTTCTTCCTCGGATATGAAGCTAATTGTGAGCAAATTTGAGATGCTGATCCTTTCGAATAGATCGCCTATGTCAAATTGTGTTGAAGACCCCTCGGTTGTTTGTATTTATGCTAAATCGGTGATTCCTGGAGAAATTTTGAAGAAAATTAATGTCAGTTCGGATGGGGTTAAACCTAGAAACCCATGGACCAAGAATCCAAACATCAAGGTGAATTTTATAAAAGACGACTCTATTTTGACGGAAGATGGTATGGCTATAAAGCTATATGAACATGGTGTGGAGGAGAATTTAGAAAAACTGAAGTTCTCAGTTGTTGTTAAGGTTTTTAATTAAAACATTCCCATGCAATTCATTGATGGTGAATTATGAAGACAATGGACGCAATTTGGAAAGTTTCATTTGACTATATTGGGTCACGACTGGGTTTTATGCTCATTTTTTTCAACAGAATCCATGGAGAATGTTTTGACAGGTGGCCCATGGTTTGTCAATGGTCATATAGTGGGCATTGATAAATGGACTCCTGAGTTTTCACTTCATCCTTGAAAGTTTGACATCTCCAATCTGGGTAAGGCTATTGCACCTACCACTATTTTGTTTGGATGAAATAAATGTAGCAAGAATTGCATCTTTAATTGGCATTCCTTTGTTGATTGATGGGATTATGTTCCACTGCGGTAGAAGAGAATTTGCAAGGGTGTGTGTTCGTGTTGATTTAAACAAGAGCCTTCCCACGGGGCTATGGGTGGAAGGAAGGAATGGTAGGTTCTTTCAAAGAGTGGAGTATGAGAAGATCTCAACTTTTTGTTTCAAATGTGGGAAAGTTGGTCATTTGAATAATGAATGTTTGATGAATGAAATTCCTGTGGCAAAAGAGGGTCAACCAAATCCATTTTCAAGAAATAAAGTTATGGAGTAGTCTCAAACTTTGGTTGAAGATAAAGGAACTGATTATGGCCCTTGGATTCATGTCAACCATGGTAAAAGAGGCAGAGGTGCTGGCAACTTTAAAGGACTACACAAGAGTAAAGCTCCAGAGATTGTGAAGAAGTTTCAACCTGTTAATAAGAATGGGAATGGGTTAAACTTGAAGAACATCTCTGTGGAAAATTTAAAAGATATGGAGATTATTAAGGAGAAGAATTGTTCTTTTGTTGATCATCATAATTAAGAAGGGAATTTAAAATGAGTCAAGTTGATAAAACTCTAGACCATCTGGATTCTCATCTAGAATCTGATGGTAATGGGGTGGATAAAAATCATGTGGTACATGAGGAAGTTAATACGTTTGCGATTCTTAGCTCAATTGAGGTTGATGAGAATGTGTCTACTATGGCTAACTCTTTGGTGGATGTTAGAGAAGAGGGTGAATTGATTGAGGAGGTCAATGAGGTTGGCGAGCCTCAAGGTATTGTGGATGCTAGCAACTCCAGTATGATGAAAGTTAAGTTACTCAAAGAATTGAAGTCCCTGGGCAATGCTACCTTGACGTCCAAAACCAGGAAGAATGATGTATCGAAGAAGAAAGGCAGTGGGGCTATTCCCACATCCATTCCTAAATGAGCTCCATTATTTTTTGGAATTGTAGGGGGGCTAGGAAAGTTGAAGCCTCCCGGTACTTGAAGGAGATTGTGACGGATAATGATGTAATTTTTGTTGGGCTTACTGAAACTAAAATTTCTTGTACAGATCCTCTTGAATTCAAGAGATTTATAGGTGAAGATTGGGACGTTTCATTGTTTCCTGCAATGGGCTTATTTGGTGGTATTATGGTGTGCTGGAGGTCTGACTTGGCTTCAATTGTAGTGAGTGAAGCTTCCAGCCAGGTTGTGGTTGGTGAATTGAATACAACAAATAATGCGAGATGGGTGATTGGCACAGTGTATGGAAGTACATACTGCTGTATTAGAAGGAGCCTATGGAGAAGTCTGGAATGTCTGGCGAGCAATAATGTTCCTATGGTTATTGGTGGAGACTTCAATTGTATATTATCTCAAGATAAAAAGAAAGGTGGTAAGAAATTTGTTCTTTCTCAAGGGCCTTCATATATGTATGATTTTATGAGAGATTGTGATTTTCATGAAGTAGGATTTATTGGTCCAAAATATACATGGTGCAATAATAAAACTGGAAAGGCCCATATCCTTGAAAGGTTGGATCAGTGTATACATAATTATTCTTCTTTAAATGTCTTAAAGGTGGAGGTTGTTAGGCATTTGGCGAGAGTAGCTTCAGACCATTGTCCCGTAGTACTTAAAATCTTTTCTTCTGGTATTAAGACGAGAAAAAATCTGATGTTTGAAGATGTTTGATCAACATATCCTGCATCTCATTACGTTGTTTGGTATTCTTGGAATAAAAAAGTTAGAGGTGATGCATCTGAAATGTTGAATAAAAAAATTTTTAGATCGTTGAAGGCATTATTTCATTGGAGTAGAGGAAAGCTGAAGAATTTAGTGGAATTGAAGGAAATGCTGAAGAAGGAAGTTTTAGAGTTGCAAGAGGAAGAAGCTGTTGTTGGCTTTCTTACTGATCAGAAGTTGTGCTTGATGAGATCAAAGGTCTCTAATCTGAATTCAACTCTTGGGCGAGTTAATACTTGGTGGAAACAACATGCTAAAGTGCAATGGATGAAGGATGGTGATTTGAATTCAAAGTTCTTCCATGCGTATGCCACAGCTAGAAGAAATGCAAAGTGGATCAATCAAGTTAAAGATAAAAGTGGAGTGATTTTTGAAGATGAGTGATTTTTGAAGATCAGTAGAACATTGAAGTTATCATTATAAATTTCTTTAAAAATAAATGGAGGGAACGAAAATGCTCCTTGGGAGGCTGGCCTTCTTCTTCAATCAAGCTTGATGATGGTGATAGGAAATTGCTTGATAAAGATTACTCTAAGGAGGAGCTGGAGGTTGTTATCCAATAATTGGGATCTGACAAGTCTCTAGGTAATGATGAAATTTCATATTCCTTTATTAAATCATATTGGTCGATTATTCAAGATGATGTGCGGTTGGCTATTACCTCTTTTTTCAATTCTAGCTTGTTATGTCTTGTTTGGAAAGAGACTAATGTTGTGTTGATTCCAAAGGAGAAAAGTCCTATGACGCCTTCTAACTTTTGTCCTATTAGTCTTTGCAAATCCATCTATAAAATTGTGGCGAAAATGATATTTAATAGGATGAATTATCTATTTCCCAAAATTATCTCTGAGGTTCAGTTTACATTTGTCAATGGAAGGTCTATGTCGGATCAAATCTTACTTGCTCAATAATTATTTTCTAAATTTAGATTTTCTAAATCTAAGAAGGGTTTAGTGGCTATCAAAGTCGATATGGAGCAAGCTTATGATAGCTTGTGTTGGTCTACTCTTGATCAAGTGCTTGATTGTTTTGGCTTCCCAAGAAAATTTTCTAGTCTTATTATGGAGTGTGTGGTTAATACTAAATTCTCCATCTTGATTAATGGCATAAATTCTGATTGGATTGAGGCTAAGAGTGGGTTCAGACAAGGATGTCCGTTATCTCCATACCTTTTTATCATGTGCTCTCAATTGTTAACAGAAGAGCTTGCTTTTAGAGGAAAAAGTGTTGGTTAGGTGGGTCCGAATGCTCTTAGGATCTCCCACTTGATGTATGCTGATGATATAGTTATTTTCTCAGAGATGAATAGTAAGATCTTGAAGAAAGTTAATCGTATTTTAAAGAACTATTGTAGATGGACTGGTCAAAAGGTTAATTTGCTTAAATCTTCTATGTTGTTTGGAAGTTCTATTAGAAGAAGTAAAGTTCATTCTTTGTCTAACATTATGAGGTTGAAGGTGGTTAATGAGATGGAGTATTTGGGGGTCAAGGTTGCTTTGAGGAGGCTTGTGAGTTCAGATTTTCATAATCTGTTGGAAAAAGCAGCTAGTAGACTTAATGTATGCGGAAACAAATTCATCTCTCTCATGAAAAATGGTTCTGCTTAACTCATCCTTTCTCTCTTTACTTACATTTTCATCAACTCATTCCTTAGTTCCTTTGGGAGTTTTGAATGAGTTGGAAAAAATGTGTAGAAACTTTTTATGGAATAAGATGGATGGAAGCTATGGTATACACTATGTTGCTTGGGATGTTTTGTGTAAGCCGAAAAACAAAGTAGGGTGTGGTGTGCAGTCAATTGTGGAGAAAATTGGTCCTTTAAGGGATAAGTTTACTTTTAATTTCATTAATAATCCTGCCTCTCTTCTTAATCAAACTTTATGAGCTAAGTATGGGTGTGAATTATGGAAGGTTAATATTAAGAAGTGCTATTCTTTTACTGGAAGATCATTGTGAATGGAGCCAGGTTTTTACATCCTATCATGAGATGGAAAATTTGTAATGGAGAAGATGTTGATCCTATTAAAGATGTATGGATTCTTGACAAATGCATTGGTGGATGGCCTACATTTGTAACTGAGGTAACTCAGGATTCTGCTCGTCTGTCAGATCTCATTATAGATGGAAGATGGGATGCAGATAAATTGAAGCCCTGTTTTGGCCAGCAGCTGGTTGATATGATTATTTCCATTCCAATCAATTTAGGAGCCGGTAAAGATGAGTTGGAACTGTCCTTCAAGTGCTCAGGTAGATCTATAACAGCTTTGTCAATTGAAAAAGTTTATGAAAACTCCATGGAAGATGTACATTGGCGCTGGTTGAAAAAATGAAAACTAAGACCGCAAATTAAATTATTCTGGTGGCGCTTGTGTAAGAATGTGATTCCATCAAATTGGTTCCTATAATATAGGAGATTATTTGAGTTTGATGTCTACCCAAGAGGATGTAAAGCTGTTGAAGATGGAGAACATGTTGTTGTTCATTGTGGGAAGATCAAACAAGTTCTGGATCAGCTTGCTGTTTGTGATTTTCGTATTCCTGTTACAAATTCTCTGGGTGATTTGTATTTACTATTACAGCAGTTTGCAGTTGTTAATCCATTCCTTGGTAATTTGTACTGTTCTATGGTTTTCTTTTGTTGGAAAAGAGGGAATAAGGTTGTTCATGGAGGTTTTGAAGATAGCTGCTCATACATTACAGCTAATTCTATTAGCCATCCAATTGGGTCTTTTCAGTCTTATCTAATTTGGGAGAACTGGGGTGCTAATCAACTCTATAAGCTATTGAAATTATCTTAGCATCCTCCACCTCCTGGTTGGATCAAGGTTAATGTGCATGCTTCTTTAAGTAGTAATTACAGAGCGGGTATTGGAGGAGTTTTCAGAGATAGCTATGGTCGATTTCTGGTGCCTTCGGATACAACTATCTTCATTGGGATAGTTCACAAGTAGAGATCTCTTCAATTCTTGCTCTGAGGAATTTTTTTCAAGAGTGGATGCTTGGAGCTAAAGGTATTATGATAGAAGGTGATAATTATAATGTCATCAAGTTATTTCAAAACTTATGGAATAAGCAGGTCATCAAGGAAGAATTTCTAAAACCAAAGGTGTTAGATTTTCTTATAGGATTTAAACAAGTTATTTTTCATTGTGTTCAATTCTTGCTCTTATTTCTACTTTTTTCTGGGATGATGTCTCTTATAATTGTATTCCTCCTTTTTTTTTAGCCTTGTTAAAGGAGGAAGCTGGTTACAAGTAGTTGGATCAATAAATTGCTTCATGCATTCTCTTCAAAAAAAAAAGCGAAGTGAAATAATCTAGGTTGAATTTTTTGCTGCATGAATATGAACTGTTTCACATGAAACCTAGTGAATCCATATCTGAAATGTATACTAGGTTTACACAAATCGTCACATCCTTACATGCTTTAGTTAAGGAATTATCAAATTTTGAAAATGTAAATATGATTCTGCGTTGTCCACCTTCTTTCTACGATGTAAAAATTAATGCTATTACGGAATCCAAGGATTTGAATGTTTATTCTATTGATAATTTATTTGGATCACTCATTGCCTATGAGCAAGGAGTGTACCAAAGATAACTTGATGCAAGAGAAATAAAGAAGGAGAAAACTATAGCCTTTAAGGCTAGTGGTTTAGATAGTTCCTCTAATGGAGGAGATGAAGAAATTGCACTGATGACTTGACAGTTCAGAAGCTTTCTAAGAAATAAGCAAAAGCATCATCAGTAGAAGAATAAAGGTAAGAATTATAGAAATTCTAAAGCTTCTGATGATATTATCTGTTATGAATGCCTGAAACCAAGGCATGTCAAAACTAATTGCCCAACTCTTAAAGGCCACCAAAGCAAGGAGAATGCTGAAGATAAAGCCAAGTTCCACAGGGACAACTGAAAATCTCAAAAAGCACTTTTTATACACTCTACTTCAGACTCATCTGCAACAGAAGCAGAAGAGGAAGTGAAAAATCTATGCTTAATAGCATACAACTATCTTGATCAGTCTGATCAAGATGACGTATGTTAACTTTCATATGATGAATTACTTGTTGTTTCAGAAGAAATTCATGATTCTTACAGGAAACTAAAAAAGAAGCACGCTAACCTGAAAAATGAATGCTCAATTCTGCAAAAAGAAAATGAAATGCTTAGAAAATTTTGTTCTAATATTGATAAAGATCATATGCTTAGGTAGATGAGTTTGATGAATTGAATAAGAAATATTCTGCTTTATCTGAAACACATGAGTCTTTGAAAGCACTACATCTTGATTTAGAAAATTCATTTAAAGAGTTAGAAGCATGTGATAACATTTTAGAACTCAGTGAGCACTCATTAAAAATTGAAATTTTTGCTCTTGAAAGTGCTAATGAAACGAGGTTAGAAAAAATAAAGGAATTTCAAAATAAACATGTTTGTAAACACTCATCAAGTCATGCATCTCAGAAACCTAGGAATAGGAATCATAACTATCGTAGGTTAGTTAACCTTTTTCCAAATGTTAGATGTGATTCATGTGGCATGTTAGGACACACTAGCCACACTTACACTATTCATCATAGAATATATTGGGTATGGAGACCAAAGCTGTAACAAACACAGTATGACATACATTTTGATGATTTATCAAAATTTAAGAAGGGACCCAAACTCACTTGGGCTCCCAAAATTGTTCTTCCACGATCTTTTGATGTGTAGACTCCCACAAAAGACCTAGTGGGAGCATGTGGTTTTTGGGCTCGATGTTTATGCCCATCACTTGAAATCAGCCATTCATGAGCTTCTCAATGTATGTGCTTTTATCTTGTGATTTCTCATGATTTTATTTTTACTTCATGTTTTAGTTTTTTTGGTTTTGTTATTATAGTTCTTTATGATTGTGTCCTGATCATCTCATAAACCATTAACTTTTGAAACTTTCAGCATCTTGAGAACAAGGTTAGGTGTAATAGATATTAATGTTAGAAATTACTACTTTCTGTTTATCTGATGCTTTTGTTTTTATTTTTATTTTATTTGCATTTCTGTTTCTGTTTATGTATTTCAGTTTTATGTTGCTTTCCCATTAGTTTTAAAAGAATCAGACCAATGCTCACTACTAGTATTTTAAATGACATTTTTTGCTTTATTTTTGGTTTTAGAGATTAGTAAGCGGTGATTGACTTCGCTAAATCAGTTAAAGGAAGAAACATTGAGGATTGTATCTCTTCCTCTAACTACTTTAGCGGTGTATTTTTCTTTTTGAAGCAAAATATAATTCAAATTAAAAGTTGGACTTTGAAATTTAGATCTACTTTATTTTATTACAAGTAAACTATCTCATATGAATCTTGCTCAAAGTTATTAGGTCACATTCAAGTTTTCTTAATCAGGATGTTGCATTTATTATATGGAGATGAGTCTAATTTGTGGTTTATTCTTCCTTATATGAGAGAGTGAGTTTTTCTTCTCTTATTTCTGGAAGATATTCTTAAAACTGAGAGCCTTAAAAGGTTTTAAAAAGAAAGCCATCTTGTAAAAATGAAAAGAGGCACAAAATGAGCCCAAAAGAAAACTAAAAAGGATGGTGCAATGATCACCAAATAATTGCAAGATGCATAATGTGTATCAAAAATCAAAAGATGTGCAAAGTTTGCCAAATAATTGAAAAAGAGGCACAAAATGAGCCCACAAAAATAAGCTTCCTTCTCTTTCAAATCTTTAAATCTTAGAAGAATTCATGTGCTACTTGATATATTCAAACACTTGTTTTTTGAAAATCATGATTTGATATGATTTTGATTGATTACTTTGCAATATTATTCTATCAGATATTTTTCTAAAATGAAGTTTTAACAAGATCACTTTTCTTATCTGATTTCTTTTCTGAATTATATTTTTATTTTAAAAGAATTTTAACCTATAAGAAGTCCGAGCTAGGGTTAATAGGATCGGTCTTCTATCTTTTTTTTATTTCAGTGTTGTTAATTCATTTCTTATTGATTTGTAATCCACTCACAAGGGAAATTTATCATTTAGTAGGGTTGATCGATTAAAAGAAAATGTCTATTCTCTTATCTATGAGTCGTTTTTAGTTGATTTTTTTTGTTATTTCTTATTTTTTATGTTTTTATTCTTATTTTGGAATCCTCTGATCATCCCACTCAATATCCTAAATATTTCAATTTTTACTCACATCGTCTAGGACTATCCATATCTTCTTGTACGATATTCACATGAATTCCCATCACTGATCGCTACATCCAACAGTTGATTTGAGTAAATTATTGGTGATCGTACTAGACAATATATGTTTCATCCTATATGATCCATGTGGCAAAAACTGTTGGATGATTTGAGTGTTCTTAGGCCAATCCATTATTATATATCATCCTGTATGATTCACGTGTTCTTCTTGTACGATCCCTTTATTCAACGGTCGTACAAGCTGACTCCTCAGGATGATTGCTTTATGTCTAATCATCCAGTATAATATCTAATCATACTGTATGAGATAAATAAACTTTTGACCATTTTCCTGGATAAATTGATTGAACCAGATCATCCTATAAGATAAACCTATCATACTGTACGATCTATCGAGTATTTTATAAATAGCTATTTTTCATCATTTTTCTCACACCATTCCAATCTCTCTTCTTACCTTTTGACTTCTTACTTCTATAATGGCTGGTGAAAAGTGCTCCCGAGCCCTCAGAGGCAGCTCCTTTAGGAGATCCATAGATCCTAGATTTGTCGAAGACGCTAATGAAGCTTCATATCATCGCTACAAGAATGCTGGCATTAATCCATCAAAAATAGTCAACTAAGAAGTGTTAAACATCCAAGTGCTTGAACTCTTTGCTCATACTACTCTTGGATTAATCCTTACTTTGGCCTTTCCCTTTAACTCTAAGTTACTTTTCAAATTTTTTATAAGCCTCAGAATCAATAGTGAGGGTACTACCCTCAAATCCATTGTTAATAGGAGGCTAGTAGAGATCACCTATCAGGACTTACATGAAATTCTCCATCTCTCAATTACTGGCAAAAAAATTCACACTCTAGCTGTAAATCTTGATTTTAATTGGACATAGGCCAACACTATTCTAAGAGAATCCAATGTTAACTCTCACATTTGTACCGTTAACACCTTAGTACAAAATGCTAGGATTATTCAGCATATTCTTCATAACTCCATAATTCCAAAAGTAAGTGATCGAATAAACATTAATCTTGTGGTATCTCTTACCACCTATTTCATAATGGCTTAAATTGACTTTAATACAACTGACCTCCTTATTCGGTACCTTAAAAATCTTATAGTCATTCGAGATCCTCATCATAAGAGATTGCCCAATTTAGCTTTAGGACACCTCATTTACTTTATCCTTGAATCTAAATATAACCTTCAATATCCTGCACCACCTGTTCACTTTCTGGTCTTCTATTCTAATAGCTCCTTCCACATCCTCCGTGGTGCTCATCATTGCAACATTCATGATGGAGACCTCCCATAAGAGGAAGAGGAAGGTCCAACACATATTCCTTCACCTACTCCTTTCAGCCAGAAGTCCCAAATAGATCAGCTGGGGGAGAGATTTGACCAGTGGGACACTAGATTTGATGCCTATGTAGTCTAGCAGTAGCAGCAGCTTGATCGAGATATGGCCTAGTTTGGGGAGCAGTTTGCATCTTTTCACCAATAATTTTAGCCACCACCATCACCTCCACTTAATCAAGGTTCCTCTTTTTACTAGTCTATTAGTTTTTTTTTCTATTTTTGTACTTGTGCTCTTTTCTATATTTTGTTCTGTTTAGCATTTTTTCTTCTGTTTCCTCCATTTTGTGATGTTAAAAGGGGGAGTAGTGTGTTATTTGCTTATGTTTTAGTGAAATCTGCCTTGTGCTGTTGTTTTCTTTTTATGTCTCATTTATTATTTTTTATTTTTTATGTTTTTTTATGTTTCAATTTTTTAATTAAAATAAAAAATTTTCTTACTTGATTTGAAATTTTCTAACAACAAAGTTTGTCATCATTAAAAAGGGAGAGATTGTTGCAAATCAAGATCCAAGTACTGTGATCTTGATGATAAAAAACATTCTTGTTTCTTTACTACTATCATTCTTGCATATCTATTTTGTCTGCCCTGCTCACTAACCTTTCAGGTCCATAAGTTCACTTGTAACATCAATCAACTTAAGATCAGGTAGACTAGGATTGAGTCAGCGTGTAATTTCTATTCCAATGCATCTTTTAATTTTTCTTGAGTCAAATGTACTGTGACGGATCTTGAATCTAAGTAACCTTACACACACACACTCAGGGGGAGAAATTTGGTGAGTTAGAAAGTTTTCTATTTTTTAATCATATTGTATCGAACGATTCTATAACATTATGGAAGTTCAGTTAAAAATAGAAACCCTAATTAGGGCATCCTTGATTATTATGTTTTCTGAATTAATCATCCTGGATATTTTATATCATATAAGATGATCAGTACATATTGAAATAAATAGCCGCTAACCACTATTTAGGCAAAATTTCATAATTCAAAATTTATTCTTATTATACAAGATGATCCATAACATTCTGGAGAATTCATGACAATCATGCCAAAAATAATCCCTTTATTAGGGGATAAATTATAATTAAATTAAATCATCTAATCATACAGGATGATCAGAGATAATCATACTATACAATCGGAGCACTACATGGTATAATAATTAATCATCACCCATCGTACATGATAAAAATTATAACTTTTCAACTAAAAATACTGGACGATACCTCTACTTTGTATAGGAAGACCAATCTACTGCATGGAACAATAATTAATCATCAGGCATTGTATTGGATGAACTGTGTGCTGCATGGGATGATAATTAATCGCTAGCCATCATACTAGATGATAAATAGCCACTCATGAACTAATCATCCACTATGATCAAAAGATCATACGGGAAGATTTGTTTGAATACTTAAACTAATTGTACATAGCAATGCTGGTCATACTGGTTGAAAGGATTATTTTATACTAATCGTACAGGATGATCTTTAAATCATCGTAGATGATCTTTACCACCAGATTAAAAATTAGGGCTATTTTTAAAGCCTCCAATTTTAATTCTCTTAATTGCTGCTATAAAATTTTTTTGCTATTGTTCTAACCCAAGAGATCTTAAAGAAGGAGTAGGAGAGTTTGGGAGAGAGATAGAGAGGATCTTATGAGTGGGAGTTTGTGAGGGGATTCACAAAGTTTTCTCTAAGCAAGGATTCGATCATCTTCTTCCTTCTTCGTCCTTGGTTCCTTGGTGGCTCTAGGGAACTGATCATCAGCATGAGATCCAGGTTCTCTGCCTACTCCAGGAGGGAGTAAAAGGATTGTCAGGTTCTCTACCTACTCTAGGAGGGAGTAAAAGGATTTTGGGTTCTCTGCCTTCACTAGGAGGATGAAAAAGGATTCAAGGTTCTCTGTCTCACCAGGTTGGTGGAAAGATTTTGTAAATGCTTCTCTGCCTTATTGTGGGGGAAAAAGAAGAGACACTAACTGATTAGTGCAATACCTAGAACAGGAGATTCTAGGAAGTGTACGTAGGTCAGATTTGACCGAACCACTATAAAATATTATGTGCTCTTTCTTATTACTTTTTCTGTATTTTATTTTTGCATTTTTTATAATTTATTCTATGATTGAAATCACTAATTTTTGTATCTGCTTCTGCTTAAGACTATTTAGTTTTAAAATATTTAAAAAGATAAAAAAGATTTTATTTAAGAATTTTTAAAAACACCAATTCACCCCCCCCCCCTCTCTTGGTTAGCCTCGGGCTAGTTCTACAGGGTTTCACAACCCTCACAAACTTTTAAGAAGTTCTTTAATTAAGGATTCACTCATCAATTTTGAGAGAATGAGCATGATGTAGATGCTCAACTTAGCAAGTAACTTCCTAAGATGAGCTAACTTATTATAATCATCCTTAGGAACATCAGGACTGAGACTGGGTGGATTAGAAGGAGGATTTGATTGTTGGGAGGGTACTTAAATTTGATTATTGGAGATAACTTGCTTGTCCTTTTCATGGGGAGAAAGCATAGGGGGTAAAACTTTACCACCACAAAGTTGTACCTCCAATAATCTCCTTGGGAGGATAAACTATTGCGGGGTCGACGCACTTCGTAGCTGGTTGAAAGTCATTTTCTAAGGGGGAGTCTGAATCTAGAAGATTTATCAAGATGGGGCTCCCTTGATAAGATCTCATATTTGTTTCCCCCTTGAGAGATCAAATCTGGAGGGCTGAGTTTTTGGATTTTTGACACTTTACCTTTTATAGGGCAAAGTAAAAGTTAGATAATATTAGTAGGGATAGGGGTTTTATGCCACCATCAAATACTTGAATATATCTCTCATCAACATATTTCCTCTCTACAAAGATATCTCTCTTTTCTTTTTTATTGATTACAGTAGGTCATATAAATATTGGAGATGAAAGCATCTCAACATCCTCCTGCGAAGCCTCTAGGTAAACCTCTTAGATTCTGCCATGGGCTCTCATCGACAACTGTTAAGAAATATGAGAAAACTTTTTAATCGATTTTTTAAATGCCAGAGAAAAAGCAATATCCCGAGCATATTTAATGGACAGAGAAATGTAAAGGTTTTTACCTGAGATTGATTTGACTGACCCCTGGTGTAGATCTACCAAGTACTCCTTTGGAATTATGATGTTCCCCTTCTGAAAGTTCTTTTCGAGCCATTCCTTAAAGACTATATAGTCTTCGACTATGTGGCCCAAAATGCGGTGATAGGGGCAAAAATTGGGATCATCCCTTTTATTTGCCTCTTCAGGCTTCTTGGCATCCAACAATCAAAAGTATGGTTTCTTTAAAAGACTCTTGAATATTTTTCTTATTGATTCTCTTTTAAATGGATAAGGATGACCCAATCTCTCTTTAAAAGAAATAAGGTAAAGATCCTTAGTATATTGAGGGGTTACATGGAAGGGTTGTTGCTTCTGAACTGGCTGAGGTGGAGGACCACTCAATTAAGCATTGACTAGTTTCTTCCCCTTATCAATAGCTGAGACTATTGTTACCTTTCTCTTAAAAGACTTCAGCAGTTTATTGGCCTTCTTCTCATCAAACAAATCCTTAAAGAATGGCATCCAAGAAGCCTCATCTTACAAGTTGTTCAATTCGTTGAGAAGTTTATCAAAAGTTTAGATTGTGAACCCCTTTAGCAAAAAAAGTAATAGGCCCATGAATGTTTTTTAAAAGAATCTCCACTACATGTGTCTCCTATAGTTAGTGTTCACACTTCATTGAGAGGTTTCACCACCTCAAGATGCATTCAACCAATGACTCTCCCAATTTTTACTTTTAAATGACCAGATCACCTACAGTTATACACTGCTAAGCTCCAAAGAATCTCTTAAAACATAAACTCTCCAGCTCAATAAAGGTTCTCACCAAATAGTTAGGCAGATTGGCATACCATTCAAAAGAAATCCTAGAATGACTACTAATAAAAAGGCAAAATAGTAGATCATCTAACACTCCTGTGTTGCAACAACTTGCTCAAAAGTGGGCCATATGCTATCTCGGGTTTTCAAGACCACTAATTACTTTGAAAGAAGGTGGCACGAAGCACTTCGGATAAGGGACTAAATCATATTCTTTGGGGTAGGACCTACCCTTCAAAATAGATGTGGTCCCTTGGGAAAGGGCTAAGGCCTCCCTCACCTAGTTCTCAATCAACTATCGGATATCTTTACCTGATGGTGTAAGAGAGATAGTTGAAATCTTTAGTGCTATGGAGGTACTCTTGGTGTAGATTCTAGAAACATTTCATCAAACTCCTTTTACTCTAACTTTGAAAGGATATCCTAGATCTTAAGGTCTTCTTCAGTGGCTAGCTCTACAAGTAACTGTTCGAGCATATCTTCATTAGTATCTAGAACATTCCCCTCCCCTTTGACTTTCACGGTGTCATTAGTCATAAGGGTGTCATCCATAGCAGGCTGTGGGGTATCCACCTTGATTAGTGATGGACGTACTTGAGGAGTGGAAACTCAAACATGAACATGGGTGGAGTCCTCGCATCCCTGAATAGGGAGCTGGACATTAACTTGTGGATAGAAATCTTTGATCTTAATGAGCTTCTTCAGCAAATAGTGTTTTTTTGGTGAAAAGGGCCTCTTTCCCTTAACATATGGTTCTTTATTATCTTTAATGGCCACCTTAGACCTAGCTATAACTGGGGCTAGCTTTGATAATCCTAAAGGAGGGATTGGTAGCCTAAAGATGTGGGGGTTGCCCTTACAAGATCTAGTCAAAACTATCTCCTCCCTCTTTACAGATGGGAAGTGAGGTACCAATGGTATCCATCCACTAAAATAAAAATGACCTTCTACTTAACAAATTTCTTATTTCTCCTCACTAGCTGAGGAGTCAGGTTTCTGGCTTCAGATTTTTTTTCTTTTAATACTATCTTTTCTAACTTGTGTGAGATCACCCCCCTTTAAGTGTCTCATGTATTGTTCTTTTGTTTCAACTACTTGAGCAGTGCAGGTGTGGATTATATTTCTTAGCATTCTTATTCTCAAGGTCTATATCTCTTTAGGCGTCTTTTTGACAGCGTAGTTCATTGAGCATGGTGGAGAGCTGGCGATTCTGGAAACTCTCTCCTCCCCTACGGCAGCAGTAAGAGCGTAGAAATGACTCCCTTTGATGATGGGAGATGACCTAGGGATATGGAGCTCTTTAATAGCCTCAGGCTCCACCTAACTTAAGGCCTTCAGCTCGGCCATCTTCTTAGACTTGGTTATCTTCTTCTTGATCGTCCTCAGATAATGTTTCCTTTGATTTTTACTTGTAAAGGTGATTTCAGAGCTTCCCCTTACCTCAAAAATAGACTTGACCTTATCATCAACTACATATTTCAACTTCTCTTTATCCTTAGAGGATACAACAGGCACAAGGGAAACAATAGCCTCTACTTTGGAGATGGGGGAATCAGTCCCCGATCGCACAAAGATATCAACTAGGGGGATATCCTTATTGCCCTCAATAGCAAGCTCAACTACCACTCCTCCGTTTATAAAAAATTAAAGGGTCTTAAAACCCATCAAAAATTGGATTGAATTGTTATAAATCAGTTCCTCAACATAGAGGTCTTGGTCATTTGAGAAAATTAGTTTTTCAGCCATTGAATCATAATTTGATTGTCTGGAATTTAAGAGAGAATTTTTGAGTCAGATATCTTGAGATTCAATTTTTAAAAAAAATCTCACAGTTCATGACAAATACTGAATTATGGAAGCTATAATCAAGGATACGATGAAAAAATATAGAGGTCAATTATGATTTAAAGAAGATTGAATTTTCATTACATATGTTAGACTATAAGGAGATATTGTAGAAAAATATATGGCAGCGATAATCTAGAATTAATTTTGAAAAGAATTTAGATTTTAAAAATGATTGTGAGTTTTATTTAAAAATTGATATATTTTCTATGAATTTTGAAACTCAACATGTTGTGTTCGCACTCAGTATGAGGGTTTATAAAATTGATAAGAAAATCTAAAAATTTGGCTTGGCTCTTTTACTCCGCAAATTGACTTGGGGGTAAAATGTCAAAGCCTGGATATTGCTGGAAATATTTAAGTCTTAAATTTAAAATTAAAGGGTCTTCTATAAATTATGAAGCTCAACATATTAAAATTCATTTGAATATGCAAGCTTATAACATTTACATGAAGATCATAAAAGGTTTGGCTTAACTCTTTTGCTTCAATAATTGACTTAGGGGGAAAATGTCAAAGCATGTGTTTGATAGAGGTTTTCTCACTCACCTCCCTTTCTGACATGCCTTTTCATGGTTTCCACACTCACCAAAGAATGAAATGGTAGAGGGACCAACATAAAAAAGGTAGTCAAAACTACCGATGTAATAAAATTTTTACCTTTACTAAAGATGGAGTGTGATATTTATCCCTAGTGGAGTTGCCATTTTTATCTTTGTTGAAAAAAAGAAGCTTTGCTTTGCATTAGAAAAAAGCAAAAATAAATTAGCATTAAATTTCTTTGGTGATATTTAATTTTTGGAATTTTAGTTTTGAAATTGAACACATCATTATGAATGATATATCTCCTTGGGAGAAAAAATATCATTTCTTAATGGTTCATAATATAAAACTATAAGTTCATCTGGATTATCATAGTCAATTTAAGGAAAGAACTACTTATGACCCCAAAGGGTCAAAATAATGTTCGTTCTAGTATTTTACTGTGATAATCTGGATAAAGTTATCATTAATTTCATAATCAAAGTCATGATACTAAGTGATATATCTTCCCAGAGAAAGAAGATATTGTTTACTATCTTTCATTTAAATATGATAGTATTGATCATTCACTTTCATTTTCCTAAAGAAAATTAATTAAGTTTTGAAAAATTAATCTGTATACTTAAATCTCCTATGAGCGCAAGCCCTCGTAATTAATTACATCTTAAAAAACTTGAGTTTCTTATGAAAACTCTCATTTAAAATAACAATAAAAATTTTATTTTGGCATTCTCAAGGAGTGATATCAAAGGAGTGAAGTTTAAAATTTAACTAGAATTGGATCAAATTGGAACACTTATTTCTAGAAGTCAAGGAAATAGAAGTAGGATGCATTTGGGATTCTGAAATAATTCAGAAATGCCCTGGTCATTCCTATGTATTGGGCTTTAAATTTTTATTTTTGAAGAGATATTGATTTAAGATATCAATTTGTTATAAGGTTGGGATTATATTCCTGAAAGGTGATGACTTAAGATTTTAAGTATGCCTCAGATCCTAAGTCTAAATTGGGCACTGAATAATAGTAGCCCAAACTTAGCTAATGTAATGCAAATTTGGACTTACCCTAGCCTAGATTGGGGAGCCAGCTAACCACCTAAGTTCTTAAAATCTGTTAGCCTGATGTTTTTATGAAAGAGTGGTGGGGATATTATTTAATTAAGTTTGAGGAATCAAGGCTAACATCTAGAGCAGATACTAATTGGCCTCTTAACACAAATAGGGTGATTTGATACTTGAAAGTAAAATGCAATTAATATTTTAACTCATTATAATTAATTTTTAATGTAATGCATGATTATTGAATTGATGAATGCATAAAATTAATATGAAATAATTCTAAAATCGAGCAAAAAAATAGGTTTTTCTCTTGAGATTGCACAATATCACCTTGACAGAACTACACCCTAATAGGTCAGGTGGTCTGCCAGAACACTCAGGCAAAGAGGGGCCTGACAAGGAGGAGAAGATTAAAATATGAATGTATGTGAACTCTTAGCGATCCCGTGCTTACTTCTTAAAATGTTAGAGTTTCTATGGGAGCTTAAAAATTTTAGTTTTAATTAGAATAAAAAAAAATTATTCATACCCTCATAAGCCTCCAATCGAATCCATGATAAAAAAAATGACATGCAATCAAAAAAAGCTAGAAAAAATTGCCATTTATACTGTATAATAAATATAAATAAATTGATCAAATCAATTAATTAAATTTAATATCCATGTGCTAAGTGTTATTTCATATTATAACATAGGGTCTGTAGAATTAAAAGTGGCTGGGTACCACTGAAAACAACCCGGATTTTACTTCTAAAATTGACATAAGTGACTTTGAGAATGGGATTCTTCTCTCTCTTCACTTCTTCATCCTTTTGCGAGCTTGTTGGATTGGTTGGGTCTGAATATCCAAATGAAAAGAAACTCCTCCCCAAATGGGTGTTTTCTTTTCTCTTTAGATATTTAAAATCATCCTGACTTTGATCTCCAAAGGAAAGGAACTCTCTCCCATGGGATAATTCTTCCTCCTTGGACTCTAAGTTGAATACGTATCACTTCTGAAAGATTCACTTTTATATTACAACTCAATTGAATTAAACAACACATAGAAAATTTAAAAGACTATTCTCAAATATAACCTATAAGGCTATCCTAAGCAATCAAAATTAAAATCAACATCTCAAGCAGGTAAATGTATTATATTACTTAAATTTTAATCACAGCCACCCTTGGCCTAAAACTAGAGTCGGTTGTCCTAACAAATCATCTAAAGGGTGTGGAGTAGGCTATGTGGCTTGTATACGTCCTATATTGAGTAGTTTGTTAAAGTTGTCTAAAGTTTTGATTTGTTGAAAGGCTTAAGAGATTTTTAGTTTGAGTTTAAGTATTAATATCTTAATATTGATTTTAAAATATATTTTAAGAGTTAATTGACTAGGGCTGTGAAGTTTATTTCACCTTTGTTGGGGCTAAGTTAATAATCTCGTAGGCCCGAGTTATCTAGTAGCAACCAGTATGAATTAATTGATTTCATTGGTTGAAGCTTAAAGGTTGATAATTTTTAAATCAACTAATTGGTTGTTGTTTTGATATGTAAGTTAAAGTTTTCTAGAATTTAAGTTGATTATTGAATTTTTGAATAATTTGAATTATTTTAATTCATTAAATTAAGGGGTCAAAATTTGAGTTTTTAAATTAAAGCGAATTTTAAAAATTTGATACTTTTCTTAAATATTAGACCTTAAGATGAGTAATTAGATATTGAGTTTGCTGAAATTGGATTTTTCTATATTTAGTTATAAACTTTTGAACTTTTGACTCTAATTTGAACTAGGGTTTACCAAAATATGGACTTTTTGACTTTGACTTATTTCGGGTGGTTTAATATATTTAATAAATATTAGATCCCAAATGGAGTCTAATGCCTTTGAGTTTGCTCGGTTTAGAATTTTTTGGAATTACTTATGAATTTTTAATGTTTGACCAATTAATTAAAATTTTAAATTATTTAATTAAAGAATATTTAAGGGTTTTGATCCAAATTAATTCCAAACTTCTTGATATCACTCCCAAAGGAGTGTTCTCAAGTGTTCGAGAATTTTTTAGAATTTTTAATTTTTTTTAATTAATTAAATATTGATTTTCATTTAAAATTTAATTAAACTTAAAATTGAAGTCCCGTCAAGAGTCTTTTAATTTTCTTGAGTTAAATGTTTAATCCTTGTCAATTTTGAATTTTATTTGTATTATTATTATATTATTTAAATTAATTATGATTCTTTTTGAAGTGCATCACACATCATACAAAGAACCCTAAGGCTTGGTACATGTGCAATCCTAAGGATTAAAAATAAAGAGTAGCTTAAATAATTAGATCCTTAATTAGTGAGAAATTAGAATATAATTGCTCACTAATCACTCGGCAATGAATCTATTCAAGGAAGTCATTGTCCATTTAAGATTTTAGAAAACTTACCTAAATGCATATAAGAGGATTTAAAAAAAATGAACTTAAAAATTGTTTTTCAAAATTTAAATATAAAACATAAGTTTTGGATTTTGAAATTCAGAATAATAATAAAATTAAAATAAAATAATTATGAAAAATTCGCTAGATATCAGAAATATTTTAATATAATTTTTCTCAAAATTTGAAATTATTTGTATTTATATCTAATTAAATATTAATTAAATACCAAATAACTAATATCTAAAATTATTTAAAATATATAAAACATTTTAAAATAATTTTAATTTAAAAAGAAAGTGTTTAAAATTCTAAGAAAATGATATATAATACTTAATTTTTGGATTTAAAATGAATTTTTAATGATTTTTTTATTTTTCTATTTTTAAAAATAGATTTAAATTCATTTAAATTGATTAAAATGAAACTGTGGCACCGGTGGGCCACACATCATTCTCTAGCTTAGCAGATCGAAATCACAGCGGTGGCTTTACACACGTCATCGCCTGATTGGCTAGCTTAAAATTGTGTGGCGATAGCAGCATAATGGCTAATGATTGTGCCATCATGTAATCATTAGTTTTAATTAAACAGTAACGACATGGACACAGTTTAACTTATCCGCGTCAGCACCATCACGGAGCCATTGGATCTTCCATCATTTGAAATAGACGATCCAGATGCCATCGAATGAGAGATCTAAATGATCAGAGGCTTGGCATAGTCAGATTAAAATGTGGAATGATGGGATCTCAACCATCGATCGAAAGATCAATAGCTGAGATTTCGTACACTTAAACCGGTCATGTTGCATGAAATTTTAAACCTAGGTTCTATTCATGAATAAAAATCATTGGAATATGATTTCACGGTTTAAAAAGAAATTAATGGAAAACTATTTTAATCTAAGTGTCCTAGGCAAGGGTTAACAATATACATGGATAGGATCGATTGGTTTTGATGATTAAGAGCTCTCTAAACTTGTAGATTTTCCACAAAACTTTTCCTAGTTGAAGCTACGGTCCGAAATGGGTCCGATTGAGCATTCTCAGCCTTGAACGAATTTGTTGTTTGGGTGATTGGAGGATGCCCACCGGTGGCCTTCAGATGATTATGTTGGACTTGGGAAGTTAAGAGGTGGACCTTCGGAGCTTAAACAAGAAAAGAACAAGGATTAAGAGCTGGAGTCAAGTGAGAGAATGTGTTATGAGTGAATAAGCCCATTTCATCCTTTGGCTCAATTCAAAAACTCCAGGTCAATTGGATGGATGGGATTCATTTGGAAGCATTCTTAGATGCATGACACCTAGCCTAGGGTTATTAGAAGGCAGAGAATCAAAGGACAAAAAGACAATGACATGTAAAGGGGGGTTTTATCCTCCTGTCTACATATAGGAACATTAAGGTTTATCGTGAACTTAATCCAAGATTAAGGCTGACTTAAGAAGTTTCTAGAGGATGTTTCAGACCTCTAAGCTGCTAGAATGAAATGGGTTTCAAAATAGAATGATGCGCATAAAAGGTTTTTTGAGGATTTGATATTTTTTAACCACTTGTTGTCTAGTTTGACTACTCAATAGGTCAAGATGGATGAGGTGGCATCTAGGTTGCACCATAAATTGATTGGAAAGGTTTGGAATAAACATAGAGCCATAGAGTTGGTATTTGAATAAGGAAGTGGAAACTCTCAATGAATTTGACAAAGTGTTAATGAGTTGACTTGGTCAAATTGAGTGAGGTTTGACTTATGGAGAACTAGGAAGTGTGCAAGTCATAAAATGAAATAGATTTGAGAGGTTTTAAAGCAATAGGTTTAGAATTTAAATGAAAGAACAAATGAAGTGTGAAGTTTAACCATGGGTTAAGATTTGACCAAGTCTTACATATCAAAACTTAGTAATTAATGACTTTAAAAGTATTTAAAATTTGAAACAAGTAGGTTTAAGGATTTGATAGGGTTTGAATGAAATGATCTAGTAGAGAGCCTTGATTTCACACAATTGGGTCAAGTTTTGACTAGACTTGGACCCAGTTGACCAAGTTAACTATTGACTAGGTCAAGGTGTCCAATGTGGCCCAAATCAATAGGAAAAGTGATTAAAGGGTTTTGATAGAGTTTGAATGTCCTTAAGGGTTAATGTAATGAGAATAGGACTTAATGGTTCATCTGGTCAACCATGTTGACTTGGTCAACAAGGTTAAACCAAAGATTGGATTTGGCCTCAACAAGTTTAATTTGATCAATGGAGACTGATAGATGTGGTCTGTTGGGCTGGAAGGGTCATTTTAGTCAAAATGACCATTTAGACCCTTTAACTGCCTTTTAGTCAACTCAGGTTGACTTGGTCAATGAGGTTAAACCAAGGCTTGGGTTTAGATCCAACAGATTGAAAATGACATTTTGAGTTCAATAGAGGTGGTCCCATGTAATGGTGAGGTCATTTGGATTGAAATGACCATTTTAGCCCAAAAAGAGAAAATTGGTCAAAATAGGTTGACTTGGTCAACCAGGAGTAACTAAGGTCCAGATTTGAGTCCAATACAGTCCTAATGTTGCCTAGGATGCATTAGAGGAGGTTTCAGAGTTTGATTTGATTGAGCCATGTGAAAGTTTGAATGAAACTTTAATTTTTCCCCTAAAGGAGTATTTTGGTCATTTTGACCCCAGGTCAACTAGGGGTCAAATTGGGTCCACAAAATCTATTTTATTACTCAAAATATCATATGAAAGGTTACCAAGGGTCTTGGGAAAGGTCCTAAGGTCAAATTCCACAAGGTGGAATGTTTAGTGGCATAGGCTATAAATATTTGAAGGTTTTATAGCCTTTGAAATTCAATTTAGTTTCTAAAGCTAGAGGTCTTAGATTGGACTCAAAATTGGAGGGTTAATCCTAGGGACATGCATAATCAATATGAAATTGACATATCATGAATCAGAGGTCATTTTACTAAGTTTTGAAGAGATTAAAAAATTACTGAAAAAGGGTTTAAGGATATAGACCTTTAGCCCTGGATTTTGGTCTGAAATTTTAGATTTGAGCTAAGATTTGGATTTGATGGATTAAATTTAGACTATCCAAATTAATCACAATCAATTGAATGATTATTAATGATTAGATAGGGTTGAATCTTGATTGAAGATTGATTGAAGATTTAATGGAATCTCAATTGAAGGTTAAATAAGGTTTGATTGAACATTAACTGAAGTCTGGATTAATTGAAATCTTGATTGATTAAAGTCTAGATTGATTGAAGCTTGGATTTATTAAAGCTTTAATTGATTAAGTTCTGGATTGATTGAAGCTTAGATTGATTGAAGCTTAAATAAATTAAGGTCTAGATTTGGAGTCTAGATTAAATATTGAATAGAAGTCTGGATTTTAGATTTGAATTAAAATCTAGATTGGGATTTGGATTGAGCTTTAGATGGTTGATAACTAGATGATTATCAATTATTACATTAATAGGTAGGAGTTTGGATGGATCCTGATGACCTCATACAAAAATGAGGTCAATAGATGGACTCCGAATATGTATAGTAAAATGAAGTTCTGTTGTACATATTGGTGTTGATCGAATAAAAAGGTCAAATCTGAGATTTTGAGTCTAAGGGAAGAAAAAAACCTAACCCCAAAAGATTGAGTTTGAATTAATATTAGGGTAGTGACACGAAGGGTGTACTCTATCACTAGTAGGTCTAATCCTAAGGGAAGGGAGTACGGACACTTATACCTAACCCTAAGGAAGAGAAGACTGGATGATCGTGTGAGAAGGAAGCATTGCTTCCATAGAGGATTGAGTCTAGATTTTGGAATTAGGATGGTGCCATAAAGGGTGTGCTCCATTAATAGAACGTCTAGTCTTAAGGCAAGAAAGCATGATGACTCACATTTAACCTTAAGGAGAAGAAAACTGGATGATCATATGGGAAGGAAGCATTACTTTCCATAGAGGATCAAATCTGGAATTTAAAGCTAGGATGGTGCCATAGAGGTGTGCTCCATCACCAAAACTTCTAATCCTGAGGAAAGAAATCTTGATGATTCACATCTATCCATAAGGAGAAGAAATCTAGAAGATCGTGTGGGAAGGAAGCATTGCTTTCCACAGAGGATCAGGTTTGGATTTAAAATTAAAACTAGGATAGTTCCACAAAGGGCATGCTTCATCACTAGGACATCTATTTCTATGGAAAAAATGTGCAATGACTCACATCTATCCTTAAAAAAAAGAAAAATGGATGATTGTATGGGAAGAAAGCATTGCTTCCCATAAAGAATCATGTATGGATTTTGAAATTAGGATGGTGCCACAAAAGGCATGCTCCATCAATAGAATGTCTGTCCTAAGGAAAGAAAGCATGTTAACTCACATTTAATCTTAAGGAGAAGAAAACTAGATTATCATGTGGGAAGAAAGCATTGCTTGCCACAGAGGATCAGATCTGGAATTTGAAACTAGGATGGTGCCACAAAGGGTGTGCTCCATCACTAAAACATCTAATCTTAAGGGAAGAAAGATCGATTATTCATATCTATCCATAATTAGAAGAAAACTAGAAGATCGTATGGGAAGGAAGCATTGCTTGCCACATAGGATCAGGTTTTGATTTTAAATTGAAACTAGGATGGTGCCATAAAGGGCATGCTCCATCACTAGGACATCTAATCCTAAGGAAAAAAAGTGCAATGACTCACATCTATCCTTAAGGAAAATAAAAATGGATGATCGTGTGGAAAGGAAGCATTGCAAACCTTAGAGGATCGGATATAAAATTTTAAATTAGGATGGTGTAATAGAGGGCTTACTACATCACTAGGATGTCTAATCCTAAGGGAAGAAAGCATGATGACTCACATCTTTCCTTAAGAAGAAGAAAACTAAATGATCATGTTAGAAGGAAGCATTGCATCCCATAGAGGATTGGATATAGATTTTTGAAACTAGGATGGGCCCACAAATGGTGTACTCCATCACTAGGATGTCTAACCCTAAGGAAAAAAAACACAATGACTCATATATATCCTTAAGGAAAAGAAAATTGAAAGATCATGTGGGATGGAAGCATTGATTTCCATAGAGGACCGAATCTAGATTTTGAAACTAGGGTGGTGCCATACAGGGCATACTCCATCACTAAAATGTCTAATTCTAAGAAAAGAAAGTATGATGAATCACATCTATCCTTAAGGAGAAGAAAATTGGACTCTAGAACTTAAAATTTAAATGAAACTGACTCAATTAGATTTAAAATTAAAGAACTTTTTATTGATTTGAAAGTCAAGCTACTTCAAGCATAGTATTTCTTGAGGAAATGCCCATTGACTAGCAACGTTGGGTGATTTCCTTTATAATCAGCTAGCTGATATCAGCTCTTTCATAGAATATTTCTATGACAAAAGATCATTCCTAGATTGGTTCAAACTTTCCACCAATTTTTTAGTGAGCTAAGATAGGCTGTTGACGAACTAGGACTAAGTCTCCTACTTGGAAGGTTTTAGGTCATACTAGCTTATCGTGAGCTTGAACCATTTGGCCTTTCTACAACTCTAAATATTGTTGAGCATGGAGATGAAGCTCTTCAAGACCTTCGAGCTCTTCTAACTAAGTTGTGCATTTTTTTCAATTTTGATTTGATTCTAGATCACAATTCTACGTGAAGGAATCTATAATTCCAGAGGGAGTAACAGCCTCGGACCCATACACTAGTATAAATGCAGTAGATTGGGTTGGGGTCCTTTATGTGATCTGATAGGCCCATAAGACTTTCACCAACCTCTCATCCTATTGATGTTTGTTATCATCCAGGGTCTTTTTGATGATTTGCATCAAGGTTTTGTTGAAGGCCTCAGCTAACCCATTAGTTCATGGGTAATAGATTATTGATTATCTCTAATTAATTTCATAGCAATTTGAAAAATTACTAATTTTTGTATACTTCAAGGCAGAACCATCATCATATATGATTCTGTTTGATATGCCAAATCAATATATAATATGGCCACAAAAGAACTTTATGACATGGTGTGATGTTACATTGCATAGAGGAACTATTTTTTCCCACTTTAAAAAGTAATCTGTCACTACTAAAATGAAGTGATGACCCTTTGAAGAAGGAGGATCAATAGGCTCGATAACATCCATGCCCCAACTTTTTAAGAGCCATAAAGCTATCATGGGTTGAACACGTTAGGCGGCTGATGTAAAACCATACCATATACATGACACTGATGACAACATTTTGTAATATTCATGCAATTATCAATCTTCGTAGGTCAGTAGTATCTATGTCTTTTGATTTTCAACTTCATCTTAGGACCAAATTTATGAGCACCGCATAGTTTGACATAAACATCATTTATGATCTTTAGGGCCTCTCATTTGTCTAGACAATGGAGCCACATCTGATCGAATGATCGATGATATAATGTATTATTCATAAGTACATATGATAGGGCACATTTCATAATTTCAATGGCAAGGGACCTTTCATAAGGGAGCTTTCCTTCTTGAAGTAAATCGATCAAATTTTATCTCCAATTGCCTTCTTCATCATTTGCTGGAGTGGTAGAAAAGACCTTGAATGATTTCTTATTAATATACTCCTAATTTATAGGAGATAAGACTTGATGATCCTAAATCTTTATGAGAATGGAGTCTTCTTTTGGACAGGTAAATTCATTTGTAAGCTTTTTTAGGGCATCCATCAAAGAATTACTTCCACAAGGAATCCTATACATAGTTACAATAGGATCCTTCTCAAGTAGGTGACTGGTGTATTGGTGGTATTTGAGGAGTTTAGTATTTAAAACCTTGTAGGTTCTTGCAATCTAGTTGATCACCAAATGAGAATCACCAAAGATTTTAATCTCTTTAATCTCCATTAGGATTACAACTTCTAGGCAAGTTATCAGAGCTTCGTACTCAGCCTTGTTGTTTAAGGAAGTCTCTAATAAGTGGTAAAAAAAGTGCATCATTCCTTTATCTGGTGTTATGAAAATCAAGCCAATTCTTGCTTTTCTCAGAATTATAGGTTTCTATGCATTGCCACGTTGGGAGGACACTGCACCATCTAAATATAATTCCTAGACACGATCACAAGATTCCACTAAAGTTATGATTTGTTCATCAGGTAAATCATCATTCAGGGGAGATTTTGCCAGTAGCAGGTGTACCACAGGGAAGTTAGCAATGGCCTATTATTTCATAGCACGCACGGGAATGAAAGTGATTTCAAATTAAAGCAATATAATAGACCACCATGTCAAACATCTTGGCAATGTTGGTCAGGTCATAAGATATTGCAAGGGATTGACATTAGAAATTAAGTTTACCTGGTGAGAAATAAAGTAATTCCTTAGCTTTTGGGCTGCAAAAACTAAAGCTAGATAATTCATCCTGATTGAAGGGTACCAAATTTTTGTTGGGAGAAGTCTTCATCTCAAATAGTAGATGACATTTTCTTTTCCCTCATCATTAACTTGAGCTAGAGGGATGCAGTGTAAAGGATTTGAGGTTTTCCCAGAATGGGGAATGCCAAAACTGGCAGATTTGAGAGATATTATTTGAAATTTTTGAAAATTATTTAACATTTCTAATCCCATATGAATTTTGCATCCATTTTAGCTAGGACAGAGAATGGTTGACATCTTCTAGATAGGTTAGAAATGAGCCTTCTTATATTTGCCAACTTGCCCTGAAGAGATCTTAGTTAAGTAAGGCTCTTAGGAGGTGGCATATTTAAGATGACTTCAATTTTGGCAGGATCAATTTCATTTCCACAGTGCCTCATTACGAAGCCTAAGAATTTTCTTAAAGTGATGCCAAAAGCATACTTCAAGGGATTCATCTTAAGTTCGTAGTGGCACAACTGTTCGAAAATGATTCTTAAGTCATAAAGGTGAGCCTCCTTGACTTTGCTCTTGACAAATAAATCTTTGATGTAACATTTGACTTTATAGTGGATTAAGTCATCAAACATTTGAGCCATGGCCCACTGGTAGGCTCCACTAGCATTTTTAAGGCCAAATGGCATCGCTTTATATCAATAGATTCCCATAAGAGTTCTGATGCATAGTTTCTCTTATCTTTTGGGGCCATCTTGATTTGGTTATAACCAGATGAGCCATCCATAAAGGAGAAAATAACATGCATAGAGGTAATTCCCACCATATATTCTTGTATGGGTAAAGGAAATTCATCCTTAGAGCATGCCTTTCAGATCCCTATAGTCAACAAAGACTAGGATTTGACCATTCTTCTTTTAAACTTGCACAACGTTCGCTACCCAAGAGGAATATTATTCCTCTCAAGTAATTTGGCCTTGGCCAATTTCTTGATTTCAGAAATGACTTATTGCTCGATCTCAAAATGCATACATCTAGAAGCTTGCTTAATATGAATAACATCATGTCAAATACTGAGTTTATGAACTGTTACTTCAGCGGACAGGCCTGGCATTTCATCTATGCCCAGCTGAAGCAATACTTAAACTCAATAAGAAGTTGAATTAGTTACTCATACTCATTTGCACTCAACAAAGAAATTATGAAAGTGGGGTAAGGGTCATCCTTTATTCCAAGGTTAATTTCTTTGAGTTTCTCATTTGTCAATTTAATCTCTTCTTCGAATTCTGGTGGTGCAATCCAAACATGAAGTTCATCAAAATCATCTAAAGTCTCTAAAAAAAGTTTGTCGAGGGGATCAAAAACTTCCGTAAGGACATTCTCTGATTCAGGATGATTAGTTATTATTAAATAATAATCATCATTATTAAATAAACTAACAGTTCCAAAGCTCATAGCACTTGTCTATTTTTTTTAGATTTTTGAATGCTAGATGCTCTCATGGTATCTAGCTCGACCCTTAGTCCATCGACTTGGTGTGAGACCTTTAGAAATAAGATTTCTAACACCAATAGGAAAGTAGCCAAAAAGGTAATTCTATTAATTCATTAAAATTTACTTTCTCGAGGATACATCATCTTTATTTCTTAAGGAGGAGGAGCAAGAGAAAAACTTTTGGACTTTGCTTACTTCATCGTCTAAGTTAGGAGCATCCTTAGTCACTAACCCTGCAGCCCTATCGGCAGATAGTGGGGTTAAGGTTAAGGCTTCAATCCACCTATTAAGCTTTTCATACATTATCAATTCAGGCAAGTCACTTTGAATTTTTGAATCGTCACCCTTTACGTCACTATCGGGTTCTAAAGTGAGATCAAATTTTGGAGGTGGATTTATTTTTTGATAGTCAAAAGGAATTATGGCACCCCATACTTCTAATTCTTCATCGGACCTTGATTCCAATTCAATGTATATTGGGGGTATTCTTTATTCGAATGAAGTATAGCCTTGACCACATGCTCTTTGGGCCATCCTCCCACCTCTTTGAGGTAAACTATTTAGAGGCATAAAGATCACGCCCTCAACATCATCTTTGCTATTAGATTTCTAACTTTTTTTATATTTGACTTTTTCTACTTTGAATTTTGAATTTCTTTTGGACTTTATTCATTTGCTTTCTCCTCTTTACTTATGATCTCTCCCTTAGGGCAGGCAGTTGACCCTTTAGGTGCATAGTATGTAGTATTCTCATAGATCTCGATCTCGTAAATAGAGAATGGTTATAGATCACCCTTACTTTCATACTCAATGCCATCTCATTGGTACTTAATGCATTGGTATAGGGTAGATGGAACCATCCTATACTCATGGATCTAGAGCCTACCTAGGACCACATGGAAGGACATCACCAAATCAATTATATGAAATTTCACTTCTTTTTTCAACTCCCCTATCTCTAGGAAGAGGGTGATTGAACCTAAAGACTTCTCACCCTTTTTGTTGAACCCACATAATTTCAACTTATCAATGGAGATCTTACAAGTACGAATTCTAAGGTATGAGAGAGTCTTTATATTCATCATGTTGACTAATGCACCCAGATCAACAATAACTTTGGATAACTTAAAATTTCTTACATTTATAGTAGTATAAAGTGGGTGATTATAATCGGTAGAACCTAGAAGTAAATCCTCATTAAAGAGGGTTACTCCTAGGATTTTCTTGAAGTATAAAGCTTCATCTTGCAAAGTCAAAGCAAACTGAGCTAAGCAAATATTTGGGTTATGAAGTGCTTTGATTATGGATTCCCTCATCTCTTTCGAGAGAATGAGCGTGTCGTAGATCCTCAACTTAGCAGGCAACTTCCTAAGATGAGCTAAGACATTATAGCGGGGATTTCTAAATATTGACTGATCTTTCTGTACAATTAATGTCGTACAATAAACTTTTCTTAATTTAAGTATTTTAATTAATTTTTGAATGAATATATTACATAATACGATCCATATCATATGGTACAATCTTTAAAAAAATTTTAAAACCTTATGTTTTATTCCCCCAGTTTGCTTGTGCATGGTTGATATGCTAGCATGTACCTTTTACAAAACATTGACTCAAGAAATATATAAAATATAGACTCTTTCATACATTAACCTATTTTATTGAGTATTGAGCCCTGATCGTTTGGCAAGACTTGGTGATGTTATACCTGAAATATTAGTACACAATATATATATATATACAATAATAATAAGTAAGAGAAATTAGATAAAGTTCAATAATATTTGTTATCATCAAAACATAAGCTCGAGTTCTCATATTTCAACACTCTACACCACTTACCTCCTTCAAAATACATAAACTCTACTCACTCTAACTAGATTTTCAGGACACAAAGATCTCTTTAAGATCTCTACATTCTTTTCAACAAGAATCAAGAGGCACTCCACCAAGAGATCTGAACTTGCAAATTAGAGGAATATAAGGATATGATTTGACAAAAACAAAGCATGGACTCACACAAAATCTCTTAATGTAGTTGAAATCCTATAAGAATGAAAATTTATTACAAGCCTCTCAAATCATTCCTCTCACAAATATCTTAAGAATCACTTGAATGTCTGTGAAAATATGTTAAAATTCTATGAAAATCTCTCTCATGTGTCCTAGTGAATAATATTTATCCGATGGCAACATTAGAAACCCTAAAAAGTAAGATTACTGGGATGATTATACAGTTTGTTCTATTAGGTCAAATTATATAATATTGATTGTATGTAATGGTTTATTGGTCTCCTTTGACACATTTAATTGATATGTATTATTTTGGATCATACTAACATGCTCTTTATCTATTTAAACTGTATGATATGATTTAGGTAGTATGATATTTCTGTGATTTAATTTTAAGAGTTTCCATGGATTCTCGACTCTTTATTAAATGAATCTTATAGAAAATTGAGCAGTATGATATGAACCATACAGTAAAATTTATCTGAATTTAAAGTTATCTATTTAAGAAAGAGTGGATAAAAATTTATTCAATCTTAATTATGATGGATCGAACTGTCTAACCATGGTCGTAAAGTGTAATTAGTTATATAAATTTAATTTACAATATAACTTAATTAATACAACATAATTTTTCAGAATTACCAAAATTGACATTCTTATTGAATAGTATAATCCAAGTTTATATTGTATGATCTGTAATAAATCATGTGTTTTTAACTAACTTAAAAATTCCATTTTTTAATATATTATCTCTCATGTGTCTATGTTTATTTGTTGCATAAATTATATGCCTGAAATAATATAAGAAGACTCTAATAAAATAAAATAAAAAGTTATTGGTGATCTCCTTTTCTTTAATAGTTTTTCTTCTCCTATTTGGGTTAAATGTGCTTATATAATTGCCATCCAAAGTCTATGTCCAATATCATTTGGTGTTTATTTTTTTTAATTTTCATGAAATGTTAGCTAAATAAGAAAACCTCCATATACAACTTCATCAGCACATTATCATAACAAACAACAAGAATTGTAATCATCAAAACTTTGTAATCTTACCTAACTCATGGGATCTAGCATATTTCTCACTCAACATAGTGGGAATATATTATCAGGGTAACAGTAAACTTGATATATTCAAAGATATATTTCACTCTATCTAATGCATGAAATTGAATGATTTCAATTGCAATAGCTTCCAAAAAAAAGTATTAAATCTATGGTTAAAGAATTCACAACAAGTTGTTCCCTTATCATTCCCAATACTAAAGCATCTAAGATATATTTAAGATTTAAAATTATACTTTCACAAACCTATGGACTATGACAAAATAGATACCTCACCTTGAGATTAGCTCAAGGTAGAAAACCATCCTCTTTATTTGGCAAGTACGAGCTAGAAAGAGTTAGATACTAAAGGAAAAAAATGTATTTTGAGCCACCTTATGATGAAGCTCACAAATCTTCTTGATCTTGATTCAATAGCTTCAAAGAGATTCTCAAGGTTGATAGTGGGAATGGAGATCAATTGTGAAACACTGACTAAATGATTAGCTTGATAACTCCTAACTTAAGTATTACTAACCTATTTTAGCTATTGGATGATGCAAGGTTTAACAAGCTGATATGAATGATCATCTAGATTGTGATTGTCCCCTTGTACAAGCCTTGCATTTTGGGTTTAATTAATCTCTGTTAAATAAGCATCAATCCTAATTTAGGCTTAGTTTATTACTAAGGTGTAATGGCCTTTCATCTTGTAAAGATACATGTGCTTGTTAAAGTCCTTAGGTATCTATTGTGTGAGTTCAAGTTAGCCATATGGGTTGGGTTATTGCTAAGGGTCCAAATGGGTCATGCATAACCTATTTTGGTTTTCTTAGGATCTAAATGAATTTTGATAAGCAAATGGCTCAATTAGATTAATTGACTCATGGTTGATTAATTAGGGTCAATTGTAGAGTTTGGATCCAATCAATTAAGCCAATTTGACCAGTTGGTCAAATGGATTAAGACGGGCTAAGCATGGTTTCTCATTTGTTCAACTTGGATTTTAAGGCCAATTTTGTCAAGCCTATAGTTAATTAGGTTCGATTAAGATGTTTTGAACTCAATTGAATGATTTCTTATAATCAATTTGATCAAATTGAGGGTTTAAACTCAAATGTGCTAACTAGGTTCCATAGGATTCCAACTAGAGTAAGTTGAGTCAACTAAGTTTAATTGGCTCAATCAAGTCAATGTAATTCAATTGATTCATAGTGAACTTATTGGGCCAATTTTTAGGCTCAAATTAAAGCAATTTGATTAATTTTTTTAATTTACTCCAAAGTGTTCAAATTGGGCCACTTAGAGTCAAGTAAAATTAATGACTAAATATAATGGGTTCATGGGTTAATTCACCAAATCAAGAGGTCTAATGATTAATTATAACTGATTAAATGTAATTTACTCAATGAAAAAGATAATTGATTGCATTGACCTCTAACTCCTCATTTAACCAAACTAGACTCAAGTTATAAGGCTAACCTAAAGATGGCTCTGATCAAAAGCAGAGTTAAATGTTAGTGTTAGCATTTAACCGAAAATTTATCTGATCACTCTCCTTTATTGTTAAGGATTAATAGGACTATTATTAATACTTTTCAACCCTTTAGATTCAAAAATATGTGGCTTCTTGATGATAATTTTTTACATACTGTGCAAAGCAACTGGGATGCCCCTCTTTTCCCTTCTGATAATGTTTATGGTATGACTAGGCTTTGGTTTAAACTTAAAAGGCTTAAGCAAAAACTTTCTTGGTGGAATAAATGAATTTTTAAGAATGTATTTTCTAGTATTATGCTTGCTGGAAAAGATGTGGAAAATGTTGATATGCTTTACATGCATAATTCATCTTTTGATAATTTGTCTATTCTTAATGAAGCCAAGACTACTTTGTTCAAACTTCAGGAAAAAGAAGAAGCTTATTAGAGATAGAAGGCCTCCTCTAAATTTCTTGTGGAGGGTTTTTGCAATACTACCTACTTTCATAACATTACTAATCATAATAAAGTTAGCAGGCAAATTCATAGGATCACTTCCCCTGACGGTAATGTTATTGAGAACCCTGATTTGATTTCTGCCTCGGGTGCTGAGTATTTTGAAAAAGCTTTCAACACTAACTATTACCCTGATCTTAATACTAACTTTTATCTCTTATTTCTGAGGAGGATAATTTTATTTTGACTAACATTCCTTCCGAAAGGGATATTTGGCAGGCTTTGAAAGATATGAATTCTGATTCTGTTGCTGGTCTTGCTGGTTTCACCAATAAGTTTTTTCAGTATACTTGGGAAATCATTTAAAAGGCTTTTGTAAATGCTATGGTGGATTTTTTAGGGGCAATCCTATTCCTAAAGTTTTTACTTCTACTTCTATAGCTTTAATTTCCAAATCTAATACCATTAATTTTTAGAATGATTTTCGTCCCATTAGTTTATGTACCTTTTTTAATAAAATTATTGATAAAATTATTATGCAGAGGCTTGCTTTAATACTTCCTAATATCATTTCCTTGGAACAAACTGGGTTTGTGAAAGGTAGATCTAGATTTGATAGTGTTTTACTCACACAAGAATTAGTTCATGATTTGCATGCTAAGCTTGCTGGTGGTAATATAATTTGAAAGTGGATATTACTATTTTTTTGAAGAAGCAATAATTGCATTAATAGCTAAAGAAAACAAGCAAACTACAAACTACTAACAATAGATTCCTCCTTTAACACCTTAATAAAAGATGGAGGAACCTTACTCATAGTAATATCTTCCAAAAAAAAAAGAACTAAAGATAGCATAGTTAGCACATAAATCCGCTAACTTATTACAACTCCTATCTGTACAATTGAAAATTACATAATTGAACTCCTTAATAAAAGAAAGATCTTGCACTTCTTATCCACCTCTTGTTAACGCATCCTGAATGAGCTTAATGATGTTGGCTTTGTCACCTTCAATAATGAGACCCTTATATTCAAACATCCAATCTTTAATAACATCTTTGATGGATTGAATAGCTAGAAGCTCCAATTATGAAATATCCGAATGAACACAAGAATGCCCAAAAGCCAAAAGAAATCTGCCTTTGTGGTCTCAAAAAATGCCTAAGATTGCATCTACATTAATTTTGATCCAATTGGGTGGAGGAGGATGCCAAAGATTGTCTAACAGCCAATGCTGATTAACATCCAGCCGGCCCGAGCTAAAATAATTATAGGCTGTAAAAATAGCAGCATAGCTAACAGAGTCAGCTGCGATCACTAATGAGCTCCTGTCACTTTTTCCATGAACTAGCTCATTCCTCTCCTTTCATGTAAAGTAAACCACATTACAAAACAATTTAACCAATGAGGATTTTGTAGAGCCAGCCACTTACAACTATCTTCAAAAGAATTAAAAATTGAACTTCTAATCCCCACTTATTTAAATGATGAAACACCTCCTTCAGCTTCTTACATTTGGTCACCACATGATCTATGTCTTCAACTTCATTACAACCTCTTGGACATTGGTCAATCCCTTGCAATCTTCTATATGATAAGAAATGGTAAGTTGGTATAGCATTATTAAAGATTCTCCACCCGAAAATTTCCACCTGAGGATTGAGCTTTGCCTTCTTTATCCAAACCCAGCTTTCAGAACCGGGATGAACTTGCTCGACCGCAGTAGAAGCCAATGCTGATATAGACTTCCTAGATTGCTGATGTATTAATTCCAGCCGGTCTTCAAGTAAGTTAGGAAAAATCTTTATCTTACTAATCAGATTTACAAGATCAATCCCAAAATATTTATTCAATTCAGTAATATTCCAGCTCCCATTAGAAATAAATGTGTCCACCATCAATTCATTGCACTATTGAGACACCACAAATGTTGGCCATCTATTTATGCTTTTATCCATGACCCAGATATCTTTAAGGATATAAATAGCTTCTCTATTAGCAATGCACCATCTCAAAATTGATTTAAGAAACTTCCCACCATCAATAATTAATCTCCAAGTAGCTGGACCTGCCTTCTTCCCAGCACCATGATGCCAAAGTGAACCATATTTCTGATAGAGGACCTTATGCATCAATGAATCTTTGTCTTGAACATACTTCCAAGCAAGTTTAGCCCTCAAGGAACCAACTTTGCTAGAACATAAGTGCAATCCATGGCCTCCACAATTCGAAGGCCTGCATATTATATTCCAACTCACATAATGGAGCGCACATCCTCCATTCAACCTGTTCCAAATGAAGCTTCTACACATCTTATAAATTTCATCAAGACTCCCTTGGGAATCATAGAAAGAGTGGAGTGGAAAGTCGGATAAGAGAGCAATACCATTTTAACAAGGGTGATCCTTATAGCCAAAGAGATGAATTTGCCACTCCAAATGTTCAACATCCTTAAGAATTTATCAATGATGAATTGAAAATTTGCCTTTACTAGCCTTCTCAAAGCAACTTTAACTCCAAGGTAATTGAACTCCTTGACTGTTTTGAAGCCCATAATATGAGATATAGCGCTTCTTCTACTTATTCTAACAGATTTTCCAAACAAGATCACTGATTTGATGTCATTTATCTTTTGACTAGTCCAACCGCAAAATTCCTTCAATATACCTTTGATCTCCTTCACTATCTTAAACATAGCTTTAAAGAAGATAATAATATCGTCTGCATAAAGAAAATGCAAAATCATTAGACCATTTGGACTAACATGAATACCAATTGAATCATTTCTCAAAAATGCATTTGACAGGAGCTGAGAACAAAGGATAAATAAATAAGGTGACAATGGACATCCCTGATGAAATCCACTTCTAGCATTGATCCAACTTGTATGATTTCCATTAATCAATAAGGAGAAGGTAGGTTCTTGAACACATTCCATAAATAATTTAGAAAACATAGAAGGGAAACTAAAATAATCTAAAGCTTTCCACAGAGCCAGCCACCCCATAGAATCATAAGCCTGCTCCATGTCTATTTTGAAAGAGACTAAACCCTTAGAAGATTTAGAATACAAAAACTTATGGAATACCTCTTGCTCTATCAGGACGTGATCAGACAGTGATCTCCCTTTTAGAAATGCGACTTGCTCCTTAGAAATCAACTTAGGAATAATACAAGATAATCTGTTCAACGGAACCTTGGCGGCTACTTTATAAACAGTGTTGCAGAAGCTAATGGGTCTGTAATTAGAAGGATACATAGGATTACTCACCTTAGGAATCAACACTATAAGAGTCTCTTTCCAACCATCACACATTTCAGCTGTGGAAAAAAACTGGTTCAACGCATTCCAGAAGTCATCCTTAATAATGGACCAATATTTTTTGATAAAGGAGTATGAAATGCCATCATTTCCTGGAGCAATGTACCCCCCGGCCTTCTTGATCACAATCTCCACTTCCTCTAAGGAGAAATCTTTATTCAACAATCTGATGCCCTCCCCATCCAAACATCTCCACGGGGAAGGCCACCCGTCAAGAGAACAGCTTCTATTACACCATTTTTCCTTAAAGAACTGGAGTAGAACCTCCTCAAACTGGTGTTGATCCTCCACTACACATCCATCTTCCATCTTTTATGCTGAAAATAAATTTAGAATTCCTCCTTGCACTAGCAAAAGCCTGATAAAATCTGGAATTACAATCATCTCTACCATCCACTTTACCTTCACACGTTGCCTCCACCAAGTGTTCAGACGAGCCAAAGTAGAATTCAGCTCATATACCTTTGTCTTAAGGGACCAATTCTCTTCAACTGAAAAACACCCATTATTAGCTTCTATTATTTGAAGCTCCAAGATTTCCCTATTAAGGTTCTCCTTCTACCGATTTAACTTTTAAGTTTGGCTCTGCTCTAGTAAAATAAGGACTTCAAAGCGCTATTCATCTTATAGTTTAGAATTTGATAAAAACTTCCAAAAGCTTTCTTTCTCCAAGCATTCCTCACCACCGTAGCAGAGACCGAGAAAGAGGCCCAGACATCTTCAAATTTAATAGATATCTTGGCCATAGGACTGAATTCCAGCAGATTTAACAAGATTGGGCAATGATCTGATGCCACTCTTGGAAGGTGCCTAACCACTATGCAATGAGAAAATCTTATAGCCATTGAGTTCACAAAACATCTGTCCAACCTCTCAAGGATCCGATCAGCACCAGATTTATTATTACGCCACGTAAACTTTGGCACTACACAACCAACCTCATGAAATTCATTGCAAGCCAAGAAAGATTTCATCTCTTTAGGACCCAGGAAAAATGTAAATCTTCTCTTCACCCCTCTTGTCCTCCTTAGAGAGTAAGCAGTTGAAATCAACACCCACCACCATAGGAAAATCAATTCCAGAATATGATTCCAATTTCTCCCAAAGAGTCCTTCTTCTATAAACATCTTTATTGCCATAGATGGTTGCAACTCTCCATCTACCTTTGTTAAGAACATCCAACTCACCAATTACAAATTCGGGAGAAAATTCCAAAACACAATAAGAAGCCATGTTATTTTTCCAAATCACCAATATACCTCCTGACAACCCTTCCAAAGGAACTTGGAAATAATCCTATCCACCATCAATCAACGAACTGACATCCCTACTATCAATAGATGTCAATTTGGTTTCCAACAACCCCACATAAAAGTCACCATGATCCTTTACAACCTCCTTGAGATATCGAGAAGCTTTCCTCTTCCTAGCTCCTCTACAATTCCAAAAAACTATAGAAGACATTATTGGATAAGAGGGGAAGAGATCCCCACTTTCTCCCTTTGATCACCATCCATTCTTCTACTTCTAGTAGCCAGTTTAATATGTCTCATTCCTTTAAGGTTTTTTGCACCTTTCTTCTTAATATTAAAAGAGCCACCTTCTTTAAGACCCAACTCATCATTCACAACAATATCTAGTTTTTCCTTAGCACCCACAACATTTTTTTTTTGGCAAGATAAATGGTTGGGAAACTTTTCTATTGATAATCTCTTATACACTCACTCTACTTCTACCTACAAAGTTAAGTATTTTATTATCAATGATTGCTAGAATATTGATCTACTTACCAATTTTGTGCCTGACTTTATTATTAAGTTAATTCTGAATATTTTTATTCATTTGTAGAATAAGGATTGAATTTTTTTTAATCATTCTAATGATGGTAATTTTGATACTAAACAAGTTTGGAATTCTATTAGGAAAAGTCTTCCTAAAAATTCTCTTTATTTACCTTTTTGGCATGCTAGCATACCTCCCTCTTACTCTTTCCTTCTTTGGAGGATTTTGAACAATTACTTGCCCTTGGATTTTTTTTTATTAAGGAAAGGTTTTTATATTGTCTCCAAATGTCAATGTTACTACCATATTGAGAATTTGAATCATGTGTTTATTCAGGGCCCAATTGCTATGAAAGTTTGGGTTCATTTTGACAATATGTTTAATGTGCTATCTACTACTCGGTATAATTCTATTGCTAATCATCATAAAGAGTGGTTCATTCCCACTAAAGGCCATATTAGGAATATTCTCACTGTTATTATTTGCTAGTTTTTATGTAGTAGGAATGCTTCTAAGCATGAGAATATTAAAATGGATGCTTTAAGTGTCATTTCAAAAGTTAAGAATAAAATTTATCAGCTACTTGTTGCTAAGTTATTAAAGGCTGAGTCCTTTAAAGGTTTTCTTCATGTGGCTTGTGAGTTTGGTTTAGTTTTTATTTCCTATCCTGATGGTTGCAAAGATAAGATTATTTATTGGAGAAAGCCTTTAGAGGGCCATTTTAAACTAAATACTGATGGCTCTAGGAATAATTTACATGCGGGTTGTGGTGGTATTATTCGAGATTCTAATGGTTTTGTGATTGTGGCCTTTGCGGGTCCCTCTACTGCTAATAATGCTACTCAAGCTGAAATCGAGAGTCTCCTTTTTGGTATCCAATATCTTGATTGAAGTTGATGTTTGGCTCTTGATCCATTATATCGAAGGTAACACCTCTTCCAATCTGGCTAATTTCTATATGTTAAAAGATATTAAGTATTGGCTTTCCTTCATTACTTATTCTATTTCTCATATTTTGCAGGAGGGTAATGTTGTTGATAATTCCTTGGCAAAAATGGGTTGTAACTTGTCTGGTTTCATTGAATACTATGAGCATTCTCTTCCCAAAGAGATCAAAGGCTTGGCTAGATTAGATCGTTTGGGCCTCCCCTATATTCGCTTTAAATAGTGGTCTTGTGTTTGGGTCTTGTTGCTCTTGGTTCTGTTTATCCTTTTCTGCTGCTTGGTTGTTATTTCTATTTTTATGGTGGCCAATAGGTTTTTCTTTGAGTTCTTGGGTTGTTATAGTTCATTGACTGCTGCTCATGTCATTTGGGACTTTGGTGGTTTTCTTTGGGCAGAAGTCTTCCTTCCATTTGCTTTTGATGTGGAGCTTGGCTCTTGGCGGGTTGGCTCATTTTTTCTTCACTTCTATTACTAGGTTGTTATTTTTTATTGTTTTTATTTTCCTTTCTCTTATTTGCTAGTTGTGTTTAACTGTTGTTGTTGGTTGAGTCTTAGCAATGATTGGAAATATTATTTTTCTTATTTAACCCCTTATTGCTGCTCTCTTTTCCTTTGGGGGAGTCTGTTGGGGTGTTCGGCTTTGGTTCCTTCTTACCTTTATCTAGTGGGAATTCTTGTTTGTACTAGCACTTTAGGGTGTGTTTGTTGCCCTTCTGTGTAGATTTTGGATTTATTTTTCAGTTCGGGTAGTTGGAGTGTGGCGTTCTCTTGTGGTGGAACTTCAGGTTTCATATATTCTTCTCTGAGTTATTTCCCTATCATTTCGTATACTAATTTCCTGTGCTGCTTTGATTCGGCTAATCCAGGGATTAGATTTGAGAGGCATTTGGGGTATATCATGATGGTGCATGTACTACACTCTTGAGCTCTGCTCCAACTGATGACTTCAGTTCTGTGGCTATCCAGTACTCTTTGGCTAATCCTAAGAATTTTGGTTTTTTAATTGATTGGGATCGTATCAGTTGGGGCTTCTTTCTGGGGTTTTTTTGGTTTTGGACTGGTAAGCGTTTGTGTCAATGTTGTAGTTACTATAGTCTGATCTCCTATTATGCCAATTTCAATAATTTACAATTTTTGTTTAATAGTTAGTGGCATCATACTATTCCCTGTTATGGTTGGAAGTCCGGCTGCAGTTGTGTTATCTTGCTCGTTACCAATCAGTCCATTCGGTTGTAGCTGCTGTTAGTTATATTAACATGAAGTGCAAGGACAATATCAATATCATTTTCACCTTTATTATACTAATTTGCAGAACTATTTCTCATTCTGGAGTTTGATCTATTGGCTTAGCTTTGTTAATTTCTTTGTTGGATTTTTCTTGTTCTTAAATATTTTGTTTAGTGTCCTTGCAGGCCTATTTTTCAGGTTTTTGCAGACTCGTTCTCATTTTGTGCAGACTATGGTTGGCAAGGCGGTGCTGAATGTGCTCAATTTATACCTCTCTTTTGGGTTTTTAGAATGTTATTAAGTTGCTTTGTTATCGTGCTTAGTAGAGATATTCTGCTCTTAGGTTCTTTTTTGACTTTTCTTGTAGCTCTTCGGAGCAGAAGCGAGCTAGAGGTCCCTTTAAGGACTTTGTACAGGTAGGCCCATCTGAGGGTTTTATCCAAAGAAAAAAAGAGTTAAATGTTAGTGTTTAAGAAATTAAAATTTTAAATAAACTATTTGTGACAATATGTTAAATGATCCAAGATTAAAATATGTTGCTAAGTAGTATATCTATAAGAAGTGAAAGAATAGAGCACTATATCAAAAAAAAAATAATAATAAGTAATATACAATAAAAACATGTATTTATTGTAAAAAATTAGTATATTGTAAGCTCATAGTAGATATAAAATATTTAAGATAATAAAAAACATTTTATTATCAGAACATCCTTATACAAAAATTCTTCCGTTCTAAACCAGAAAAAAGAAAAATCACGATTCACCAGTAATCTTTACATGAGCAACTACCACTACTGAAGTGGTGGAAGCGTGTCTTATCTCTGACAACGATCACCCTTTTATAAATTCTTGAGATCAATTTTATTGCATTGTGGCAATCTAAACATATCCGCAGATTTTTAACGACTCTAATTGTCGCACCTGCCGGAGAACTAAGCAGTCCAAAAGCAATCGCCAACTTCTCACAGTGCTTGTAAACAGTATCTTCTTTTTCCTCTTCGGAAATGTCAATAAAAACCTCCGTGGTGTCTGGGGCATAGCCAGCAAGCATCAGTTCCCTTCCCATCTCCTCCATTTTTGTGTGAATCTCTTCAATCCTCGGATGAGCACAATCGCCTGCGACAAATTCATGTATGTTTCCATTTATTTCAATCAAACTACAGCCAGGAATCTTCTTTACACCTCTCTGCATCAGCATATCCTTCACCTTCCCCACTTCTTCCCACCTGTTGAGCTTTGCATAAAGGTTTGAAAGCAACACATACACAGCACCATTATCTGGCTCAAGCTCCAGAATTTTGTTGGCAGCCAACTCCCCCATCTCAAGGTTTCTATGGACTCGACAGGCACCAAGCAGAGCACCCCAGACACGCGAATTAGGCTTCATTGGCATGTTTTTTATTGTCTCCAATGCTTCGTTAAGTTGCCCAGCCCTCCCGAGGAGATCTACCAAACAACCATAGTGACACACATTGGGAAATATTCCATGAGTGTTAATCATGCTCGAAAAGATTTCTCTGCCCTCCTCAATAAGTCCGTTATGGATGCATGCTGTTAGCACACCAATGTAGGTTACCTCATCAGGTCTTACCGATGTTCTTAGCATCCTGGTGAAAAGATCAAGAGCATGTTCTCCATGTCCATTAATAGCAAGGCCGTTTATCATTGTAGTCCATGTAAACTTATCCCTCTTTTGCATTTTATCAAAGATGTCAAAAGCATTTTCCACGCATCCGCACTTGCAGTAAAAATCTATCATAGCATTGTTCACAAAGACATCAATATTAATCTTGTATCGTTCCATGTATACTCTTATCCACTCCCCAACCTCAAATGCCCCTAAGTTTGCACAGGCAGTGAGCACACTGACCATTGTGAACTCATCTGGCCTCACACTCACAGATTGCATCTCTCGGAAGATCTCGAGCACCTCTTTAAAACGATTTGCCTTCATGTATCCATCAATCATGACTGTCCATGATATGATATCTCGTTCAGGCATTCGATTGAAAAGCTCTCGAGCTTGGTCAACCTGCCCAAGATTAGCTAACCCAGCAACCAATGCAGTCCATGATATCACATCCTTGGCTTCCATGTTCTCGAATAAACTCCAGGCGGTCCTAATGTCGCCACAGCCAGCATACATATCAATCAATGCATTCTGCAAAGCTAAATTGGGCACTATCCAGCAATTTTCAATGTTTCTATGTATCCAAGCTCCGTACTCAAGGTTTTTAAGCTTGGCGCAAGCTGAAATCACCAAGACAAGAGTCACCATAGTGGGTTCGACTTGAAGTTCTTCCATCTCCGCAAAAAGCTTGCATGATTCCGCATATTTCTTGCTCCTATTATAAGCAGAGATTATAGCATTCCACAACACGGAATTTTGCTTAGGACTTTTATCAAACAGCTCACGGGCGGCATCCATCTCACCGCTGATTGAATAGACATGAATCAGAGCATCCTGAACGTGAGGATTGCTGCAAAAACCAAACTTAGTTACATGTGCATGGAGCTCACCACCAAATTCGATTGCCATCTGTCGATCGAATGCTTTGAGCAAGAAAGGGTAGGTATAGTTGTCCGGTCCTACGCCTCGGGCTAGCATTTCAATGTACAAAGACACGGCGGCTTCGGGGGAGCTATTGTTCGAGTAGCCCCGAATCATGGTGTTCCACATGAAGTTGTCCGGCTCAGGGATTTCGTCGAACAGAAGGCGGGCGTATCCCATATCGCCTTGGCCTTGGGTGCAACAGAATGAAACCATGCGGTGCCGCTCCGAGAGGAAACCGGAAAGACCTGACCGGATGATTTGTGAGTGGATTTGCTTGAACTCCTCCATAGTTTTGCAATGATTAATCAAAGAGATTAATGGAAGGGTTTGTAAAGGAGGTGGGCCCTGGTTGGAGACGAGACAGTGATGGCTTGAAGGGAAAGGAAGAGATGAGAGAGAAGTCATGACAAAAGTTGACAAACGGAGACTACTGAAAAGAATTGAAGGGAGAAAGAGCCGGATTAGGGTTCTGTTGAAAGATAGAGTGCATGAGCACATTGGAGATGGGAACTTGAATAGTTTTAAAATTCTCGGGAGACCTGATAAAACCTTTGCATAATCCAGCAGGACGCGAATTTTGCAAGACTATTGCAGACAAAGCTCACAAAAAAAAAAGGTGTATTCACGGTTGAGATGGAGACAATCATAAGCTGCTTTATGATTTGCTCTTTATAATTTTATAGCCAGTTTGGGTAATTAATGCTTAGGTCTGATTTATTGCAGACGTCCAGAGTAGAATAACGATATGATATTGAAATTTGTTGCACATAAGATTGTGAAAATAGGATCAGATATTGAACCGGAAGAATGAGAGGCTCAAGGTTCAATGATTTGATCGAAATTAAACCGGATGATATAATAAATATAAAAAATTATTTAAATTTTATTTAAATGAAATTATAAGTGTATTGATACGCCGTCATCTAGTACTAATCTCGTGGCACATACAAGTTGAAAATTATCAAAATTAAATTTGGGACAATCTGAACTCTGATTTCAGCAAACATATAGTCAAAATGAACATCTCAAAGAGACAAACCCAACGACACAAAAATTGTCCTGATTCGAGCCCTAGTGGGTCTGAATCAAGACTCTGAAGTGTATTCGAAAGATTATAATCGAATCGAACGGATCGGTGAGACAAATTCAACAAGCCTAAGATCGCAGAATTTCGATATTGTTAAGGCAAATAAACACTTGAAAAATGCTCTATGATCGGTGGAATCAATACGGGCCATCCAATGGAGCACTCTTAACATAGCTTAGATCTTCTCCATATTTATGGGGTGTGCCACTCAAAAAATTTATAAATCAACCCCCACTCTTTACATGAAGGGTGCTTTTTGGTTGGAGATTGGAGAGAGCTCTAAGGCTTCAAGAGCTCTAGCAGCAACGCCTACGAACCTCCACAGACTGTTGTCAGACCACCGTCTGGCTGCCGACTGCCGACCACCGACCACCGACCATCACTAGACTTCGGCTCTACCGGCAACCGCCGCCGTACTTTCACTCGACCCTCGTTGGACCACCACCCGGCCGTCGACCTCTACCAGATTTCTAGCCGGTCACTAATCACCACCGGACTTCCGCCCGAACATCATTGAACTGCACCCGACTACCAACAGTCGTTTGCCTACCACCTAACCACCCATCGCCGCCGGACTTATGCCAGACCATCATCGGACCACTTCCAGATTGCTGACCATGGCTAGACCTTCACTAAGCTGTCGATCGCCGCCAAACTTCTACCTGACCATAATCGCACCACCGCTCGGACGCCGACCACCGCTGGACTTCCAACCGACCATTATCGGACCACCACCTGGTCGATAACCACTGCTAAACTACCTCCAAACCATTGACCACTGTTGGATCTCTCCCTAACCATCATTGGATCACTGGCCATCTGCCAAACTTCCAACCAGACGACATCGGACCACTACCCAACCATCGCTAAACCATCGCCCAACACTTCAAACTATTATAATTCTACCACCCCTAAGTCAAGGGACGAGTAAACCTCTACAATTCACACAAATTTAGTAGAATTTTTTCACCTGGGCAATGCCCCATGGTTTTTCCTTTTTTGTGTTTTTCATGTAAAAAAGATTTGGTATTTTACTTTTCTCTGACATAAATCTCATGTATGGGTGTAGGGTATCTGTACATCGCTATGCTAAAAAATTTAATAACTCTACCAGCGTAACTATTCTAGCTTGCAACAGTTTGGCACCATCTGTGAGAAACAAACCCACCCTTATATGCTCAACTAAATCCCCCCTTCGATGGCCAATAGGCATAGAAATTGTAACAACTGAGCCTTTTGCTCCCAATAACATTAATCCAAGAATCAGTCTATGAATCAAGGACACCAGATATCTGCTTCTTTCTTTTTCAGTGGAAGAAATCCTATTGGGGAAGGAATATAAGGTTCATCTATAGAAGATCGTATCCAAAAAATAGAGAAATCTCAAAATGAAATTCTCCAACTTTTAAAAAGCACTCACCAACCAGCGCTAGTGCAATAATAGGAGACCTATCTCCCTCGAGATCTTTGACTAGCGGAGGATGTTCAACCTAAACATGCTCCCCTCAGTCATGGAGTTACCCCTTGTCACAACCAGACCTCAAACTCATTAATAGAACTAGCTCTACCAATCCCTCTCATACTGGTTGGTCAACCCACATCCCTCCAGTTATCGTTGAGAACTTAGATCCACCTCACATTACTTAAATCCTGCATAAGGCTCTATGTGATGAACTGTAACAATTGGTCCAAAAAGAGTTACCTTTAAGAGGTGTAATATAAAATCTGCATCATTAGACTTTCAAGAGTCATCACACTTAACTGAAGCCATCCTTCAACACCCCATTTTTGTGGGCTTTAAATTATCGACCATAGACTCTTACGATGGGTCATTAGACCCTTATAAGCATATCGATCACTATATAACCATTATGTATATTCAATGAGCCTCGGATGCGCTCCTCTGTCAACTATTTCTTGCTACCCTGAAAGGGTAAGCTCATTCGTAGTTTTTCTCACTTTCTTCTAGAACTATTCACACATTCATTAAGTTGGCCAAATTGATTTTTGAATTATTTATTATTAATCAAAGAATTGTTAAAGATTGTTATCATCTCTTTGGGATTTTCTAGAATGAAGGAGATTCACACAAAGAATATTTTCAAAGGCTCTCCATCAAGGCTCAAAAAATTCTAGGTGTGGATCCCAAGTAGCTAAAAAGGGTTTTCCTCGAAGGGCTTTATCCTATTCCTTTTTACTCGCCACTCATCATAGACATAGAACATTTATATGCTGAACTGATTGATCATATAGAGGCATAAATCTCGGTGTATGGAGCCGTGAATGCTCATAAGAAGAAATTTGAACAAACAACTTAGAAGCACAAAAATGCACCAGGAACGGATAATTCATCATCCTAGTGGAAGAAGCATGGGGTAATAACTTGCCCCATTGACCTTTATAGTTAAATGGGAGCCTCGACCAGAGAGGGAGTATACACCTCTTAATACGTCTCAAACAAATATCCTAATGACCATCCGAGATGAATAAAATGTTAAGTGGCCAAATCACTTAATGCCACACTCAGAAAATCAAGAGCAATATTGTCAGTTCAACCATAATCGTGGACACACAATTGAAGCATGCAAACAGCTCAAGGAGGAAATCAAGATACTAATATAATAAAGCTACCTTAGTTGGTTCATGTAAAAGTCACCTAGTCATAAGGATACTCCTCCTTCTGTGAGGAAACTAACACAAAGATTATCGCAGAACATTCACAAAATGGTTGGATAGATCGACACCATTGCTAGGGGCCATTATTATCCAATAAAGTCTTAATCTTAGTGAACGAGAAGCCGACACAGAAGAAGGCTTATGTTGACCACTCTATTACTTTTAATGATGCCAACCTGGAGGGCATTCTTACGGCTCATTAGAATCCACTTGTGATTAATACAGAGATTGATGACTCATGTTTTAATGTCAAAAGGATCTTAGTTTACAATGGGTGCTCGATCGATGTCTTATTCTACTCCTTTTTTTCCTTAGTATGGTCCTCATTATGGAAAAGCTCCAGCCCGTCGTAGCACCACTGTATGGGTTTGACAACCAATCTATATAGTTAAAAGGGATGATTAGCCTCCCAGTCACACATGGAGAATTTCCTAAGAAGGTTACTCATCCAATCTAATTCATTGTAGTGAAGTTAGAATCGGCTTATAATGCTATTTTTGGGAGACCCTTACAATCAATTTTTGGAGTTGTTACCTCTATTCTATATCTCAAGCTGATGTTTTTAACCCCATATAGGATTGACATGGTGCATGGAAATCAACAAGTAGTATAATCGTGTTCTCTTAAATAAGCTTAACCATGCCCATCAATTTCCCTAAGCATTAAGAATTTTGATCTCCAGAATGAGGATGCCCCTTAGAGGGCTTCCCTTGTAGAAGACCTTACATTTATATCCATAACATATAACCACCCCTAGAGAATAGTGCATGTTGGATCTTTGCTCTTAGAGGGAATACATCGATTTGCTATGCAGAAACTAAGAGATCCTTGCATGGAGTCTAATGGATATGTCAGGAGTTGACTTTGAGATAATCGTATATTCCCTCAAAATAAACCCAACATGTAAGATAATTATCCAAAAAAAGTAAAATTTTGCGCTAGATTATCAATAAGTCATCGAAGAGGAAGTTGATAAACTCTTTAAGTTGGATTTATATAAGAGGTAAATTATTCCATATTTCTCATAATTATCATCATTGTTAAGAAAGCTAGTGGAGCTTGGAAGATGTGTATGGACTATACAGACCTCAATAAATACTGCCCTAAGGATTATTTTTCATTCCCTTGTATTGACCAACTGTTAAATGTGACATTTGGGTACTAAATATTGAGCTTCATGGATGCTTACTCCGGCTACAAAAAGATAAAAATGGATCTCATAGGTGAGATAACAATAGCTTTCTAGACTAATAAAGGACTATATTATTATTGGGTCATATCATTTGGACTCAAGAATACTAGAGCCACATATCAGCACCTCTTAAATAAAGTCGTTAAAGACCTTATACTTCAGAGGCATATATAGATGATATATTGGTGAAAAATCTTAAAAATCATGGCATATCTCAGACATGGAATAATGATTCTTCCTCCTTCTATCCTATAACATGCATCTCAATCTCACCAAGTGTACATTCAGAGTCTCATAAGGAAAAATCTTAGGTTTCATAATTACCCACCACAGGATCGAGGCCAACCATAAAAAGATTAAGGCGTTAAGATATACAGTGCCCCAAAGGAATATCAAAGAAGTCCAACATCTGAATGAAATAATTACAGTCCTATCTCACTTTTTGGCCCACTAGGGGGATAAATACCTCCCTTTCTGCAAGATAATAAGAGGATCTCATAACTCAAGATTCTAGGGGACAAATGAATCCCAGGAGGCTTTCAAACAGATTTGAATTTATGTAGTCTCACCTCTACTACTTTCAAAGTCAGTATTGAGAGAAATGTTATATATATATATATGGTCATCTGTTTGTATGTTATAAGCTCGAATCTTAGCTCAAGAGGAGAATGCTATTCAACGTCCCACCTATTATATTAGCAAGATCCTTTCTAAGATGGAGGGTCATTGCCCTTTAACTAATAAAATAACTTTGGCATTAGTCTTCTCAACCAAAAAGTTATGCCCTATTTTCAAGCTCATATAAATAAGGTCTATATTAATCTCCCATTAAGAAATATTCTCCAAAAACTACAGTCATTTGGAAGACTTATCAAGTGGTCGATCGAACATAGAGAATTTGACATCAATTTTCTTCATCAGAAGTGCTTGTAGACTTTATTGTCTAATATAGCATGCCTTTTTCTGACGAACCACTAGTCATTCCTCCTCTTTCACGTTACTGGACACTATATGTCGATGGAGTCTCTAGGAGCTCTAGCGATGGGGCTAGAATCTTATTAATCTACCCACAGCAAGTTACATACAAAGAATTTGGGCTTCGGCTCAAGTTCCCTGTGATAAATAATGTTGCTTAGCATGAAGCCCTCTCTTAGATAGAAGGCTAATTTGAATCCCATAACCCATATTTGGCACACTATTATGACTTAATGATGTAACTTCTTGCCAACATAAAAAAGTATCACATTATTCATATACTCTAGGAGTAGAATGCCCATGCATATGCACTCTCAAAGATCGTTGCATCAGCAATAGGGGATCTCTTCAAAAGAAAGTTTATCGAGGAAATACACTTGCTAAGCATTTAAGGTCCTTAGGTTATACATTCCATCGATGAGTCAAGGGAACCCTCTTCGATGGATCCTATCTTATCATTCATACAAAATGGTGTGTTACCCAAAGACTTGATAGTTACAATACGACTCCAAAGAAAAGAAGCAAACATTATCATTATTGGTGGAGAGTTATATAAGCAGTCCTTTAGTCGGTCATACTTTAAGTGTCTCCAACCATCAGAGGCTGGTTATGTGCTACAGAAAGTCCATTTATGAAATATAGAGAGTACTTAGGAGGGAAAACACTCACTCTTATGATTATGAGGCAAGGGTTCTATTAGCATATGATAAAGCAAGACACACTGGAGCTTGTATAAAAATGCAATAACTACCAGCTACACTCTAACCTCACCCACTCTCATGCCATTGAGAGCTCATCACTTTAAAGCCCGTGGATGTTCGTCCAATGGGGGATTGATATAATGGAGGCCTTCCCTGTGGCTACCAGATAATGAAAGTTTATCATCTTGGTCATGGAATACTTTATTAAGTGAGTAGAGGTTGATCCCCTAAAAGAATAATCAAAGAAAATACCAAGCAACTTATTTAGAAAAATATAATATGTCATTTTGGCCTTCCATTTAAGATCATTACTGATAATGGGACTTAGCTTACTGAAAAAATCTTCACAGCATATTGCAAGGATCTCTATATACTATTGGTGCACACAACCATGACCAATCCTCAAATAAATGGGTAGACTAAGGTTACGAACCGAATAATACTAAAGGGACTAATGATGCACTTTGGGAAGGTTGGGGGCAATGGGCTGATGAATTCCCCAATATGTCATTTGGGCCTATCGCACCACCTCTAGGACTCCCACTGAGGAAACACCAGTCAACCTCTGCTTTGACACTAAAGAAGTCATCCTGGTCGATAATGGAGTTCCAAGCCTAAGAGTGCAAACTTTTTATTTCAATAATAAAGATGAGAAACTCTGAAATAACCTCCATCTTCTCCCAGAAGTTAGACGTAACCTTACTCAAAATTGCTGCTTACTAACAGAGAGTAGCTTACTACTATAACCAAACGGTTAAACCTCGGTGCATCTCCATCAAATTCTAGGTCCTAAGCAGCCTTAAGGCAACCGACAAAGGATCCAAATGTAAAAAAATCTCTGCCTTTGCGAAGGCCCTTTTATTGTGGCAGTTATGATTAAGTCTAGAACTTTTAAGCTAAAGAATGCTGATGGAAATTGCTACCTCAGACTCGAAACACTGAGAATCTTCGAAAAATATTATCACTATGAATTTTTGAACCTACTATATAGTTTATATATTTTGAATTAAGTATTATGCTGCTCTTATGTCATTAAGATATATTATATCATCTTTTTCAATATAATAAAATTTTTTTAGACTATTATCATTAATGTCTCTTTTTTCAAGCAAGATTATTATGAGCCAACAAAATTTAAACCTTACTACTTATTTGAGAAATACTCAAGATTCATTTTATCTCAGTCAATAGATGATCAATCACAAGGGATTCGATTCAACCTCTTCTATACAAGTTAATGTCATCATGCAGCACTTTGATAAATAACCTCAAATAGGTCAAACATCCTAGGTGGATATCTCTCAATCTCTTCCTAACTAGGTAACTTCATCAAGTGGCCTCCCAATTTTTAACTAAGAAAAAGTTGAAAATATTTTATAAGCTCTCTCTTCAGCCTTCATAGATCTAGGGCTACCTATATGGTAAGCTTCATTAAAAATTAAATATCAAAACTTTAAAATAACATAATATTATGATCCAAAAATTTATCATTTATTTTAACTTCAAAATATAGACATCTTAAGTAACTAAACATACAACTTGAGATAAATAAAAGAGATAATCATATAGTGAAAAATATGATGTATTACATAATCTCAACATCTTTATCATTACTGGAGAAGGCCTTCCTCAGCTCACTTTCAACACCGTCATCATCAAAATCTAGAGTAAAGTCCTTGGACGCATAGTTTGGAGACAGCTCTTCAATCTTAACCCCTACCTTACACTAGACAAACCGTGCACCTTTTATGAAGCCACAAACAAATGCTTCCTTAAGGCACTGATGATCTATATCCCTTGACTCCACATCAAATTGCTTATCAAAAGCCTCTTGGATGTGATTCTAGATCTCTCGATAATATGTTGAATACTTCTTGAGTTTTTCCACGGCCCCCAGTGATATAGCCTCTGTGCAAGTATCAACATCTAATATGGCTACCTCTTTCTCTTGAAGATGATCTTGTAATTGTTTATTCACTATCTCAAGGGAACAATTCTCTGCTGCAAGTGCCTTTAAAGCTTTATTTATAATTGGCCTATATGCTAGCATCAATCAACTCAGTACGAGAATGGTTAGCTTCGCAATTTTGAAGTGAAAGGGTGGTGGACATTGTTACCAACTCAGCTCGACACTCTGCTAGTTGGCTTTCCAATGCTAACGTCTCTTTAATCTTTGCATCCAACTTTCGTTTATACTTCCCCTACATATATTTAAAGTCGCCCAACAAAAATATATTTTATCACCTCTTCAAGGATTGATACTTAATTATATTTTATCACCTGAATCTCATTATCTGAATTAAGGGTAACAATATCATTCATTTAAGGCTGAGGGACCTCCATTCGTACTTCACTATCATTTGATAAGGTCACTGCATCATTCACTCTTCTCTTCGTTATGGAGGAACATCCATTCTATTTTTTTCCTCCTAGAAGATTATTGGATGAAGACTTTAAAGCATTGGGACTACAACCACCTTTTTGGGCATAGGTTAGGCACCCTCACCTTTGGTTGATGACAACGCCTTCCAATAGGGGAAAAATGTAGCCTATGTTCTTAATTGCCACCACCACCAGCATTTAGACTCTTATCAGATGTTTTTTTCTCCACAACAGGAGTAAGCTGGAGCCTGCTTAAGAGTACCAAGTCTTAATTGCCACTGTCACCCATATTTAGACTCTTACCAGATAGTTTTTCTCGCAACGAGAGTGAATTAGAGCATGTATAAAAGTATCAGGTCTTGGTTGCTACACCATCGATATTTTTACTCTTTTCAGATAGTTTTTCCCCCAAATGGGAGTCAACTAAAACCTATATAAGAGTACTAGGTCTTGATCACTACCATTAATATTTAAACTCATGCCAAATAAATTTTCTCCCAATGGGAGTGAACCATAGCCAACGTAACAGTATCGAGTCTTAATTGCTGGCAATAATCTCCAAATTTTTGCCAATCCATTTTTCCCTTAATTTTTGGGAGAAAATGTTAGACTGACTTCGAGAAGTGGTGCCCTCTCCTTAACTACTAAGGTGTGTATTTATAGTTTTTCAAGGGAGGTTTAGAGAGAAAATTTTTAAATTTTTAAATAATTTTTTGAAATTTTTAATGCCAAAAAAATAATAAATTTCTATTTAAAAAATAAAATTGGAAATAATCTAAAAATAATTATGTTAAAAAAGAAATTAAATATGTAGAAAATTAATTATTTCCTTTCAAGAAAAAATTGTGGATTCTTTTACAATTTTATGGAATTGTTCTAGAATTTCGTGGGGCAAAAAAAGTATTTTTCTATTAATAGTTCTTATTATTTTAATTAATTAAATATAAAAAAATTTTGAACTCCTTCATTGAGGCGGCTACGATAGCTTCCTCCCTTAAAAAAGAAAAAAGAAAAAATAAAACTTTATATATATATATATATATATATATATATATATATATATATATATATATATATATATATATATATATATATCATGGAATGTCTGATTTGGATGTTTTTTTGGTCCCATGAGCCATTTTTTGATATTTCAGACTCAATTTGGATACTTTTGTAGCGATTCGGAGCTTCTACAATCAATTTCAACAAGTTCAAATATTTTGGAGAGTAGTTTTCTAAAATTTTTGCTCCAATTAATGCTCCAACTATGTAAAATATTGAAATGTTTTATATATTTTTGGAATTTAGAAGATTCAACTTCTTAAAATAGCAGAGAAATTGATACGTCATCCCTTAAGGGTTAAGGACAGGGCACTCCGAACCATCCCTGGATCTTCTCAATATTTATGAAATGTGCCACACACAAAAATCAATAAATAGGCCCCCACTCTCTTTCAAAGGCATTAAAAGATCCATCACCACTGCCGACAAAACTCTATCGACCATCACTGGACCACTTACTCGCCACCGATCACCGTCGGACTTCTGCGAGGCCACTGACCGCCAATTGACTTCAACCAGACCCTCATTGGAATAGCACCCTGCAGTGTACCTCTACCGGACTTCCACTCGGTCATCAACAGTCGTCAGACTTCAACCCAACCATTATCAAACCACCATCTGACTGCTGACCATTTTTGGAGTACCACCCAGCCCTTGACCTCCACCGGACTTCCACCTAACCATCGTCGAACCACCACCAAGCTGCCGACCGCCACTAGACTTCCACGGGCCGCCGACTACCTCTGGACTTCTACCCAATAATCGTCAGACCACAGCCTGGTCGCCAACCATTATAGGACAACCACCCGGCCACTAACCGCTATTATTTCCGCCCGACCATTGTCGGATCACGGCCCTGTGGTTTTTTCCTCTTCGAGGTTTCCATGTAAAAAAGATCTGGTGTTTTATTGCTCTCTCTCATGAATCACCCATTTGTGTGCCGAATATCTGTACATCATTAAGATGAAAAATTTACTCACTCTAATGCCGTGAATATTTTAGCCCGTAATAGATATAGTAATCATGCAATAATATAAACTTTGTGATTAAAAATATGAAAAGTCTTACATAAATAATATTTTTTATAATTTTAAATTTAATCACATTTAATTTTTAAATATGATTCACATTGTACATAAATTTTATTCACATATAAATTTATAAATTTAATATAAGTTATTTTTAATTTATATTATAAGTTTAAATATATTTTACTTATATAGGTTATATACCAAATTTATTTAATAAATTTACATCTAAAATTGTTTTATGGTAAATAATGTATCATTCATAAATAGATAAATTTTTTTTGATAGTGCATAAATAAATTAATAATTACTATTATTAACTAAAAAATAAATATTCTTCACATTATAAAAGCTAACTAAAAAATCTTTATATATATATATTAATTGTGCCAAGTGATTCGATTTATATTTTTATGATCAACTATTCAAAGCTCACAACATACCATCTTAAATGATGGATTGATGCTTCACTATCGATCTAAGGATAGAAATAGAATTTATTTTCATAATTAAACTTAACATAGAGAATATTCTATTCATATCTGAAAATAAAATTATATTCAATTATTATTTTCAAAATCAAATTAATAATGGATAAAACTTTAATTTAGGTTAAGAGATTTTTTGCGGCTTTCTAAAAATCTAGTAAGGTTTATTTTTTTATTGGATTTTTGGTTCCGTAGATGGGCAAGCTTATATTGTTAATTATAACCAAAGAAAAATCTCAAGAAAACTCTTAATTAAAGTTGTGCTAGACTTCTTTATATTTACAAAGTTTAGATGATGGATTTAAATTTAGACCTAAAGCATGAACATTTCTTTACTAAATCATTAGAAGAAAGGTAAAGAGTATTGTGGACAAATTTAACACCTAAAATATAAATGTTATAGAAGATTTATTTTAAATTTATATTTTTGGTTTCTTTAGTCAAATATGTATAGATTGACATTATAACATCCTCAAGAATAGACTAATATTTTACAATCAATTTGAGAAGAGAAACTTTACATTAATGATTGAACACTACATAGGGAATATTCAATTATCCCTGAAGGATAAATGAAACATTAACCTATCATTTTAATAATGAAAATAATCTATTATTTAAAGCTTAGGTCAGCATGCCACAAATCTTTTCCCTACCTTAGAAAAAAAAAACTAAGAAAGGGTTTATTTTATTATAAGTTATAGACTCCCTATAGGGGAAAACCCCTATTGTTAATTATCTCCTAAGAGAATACTCTTGATTAAAGTGAAGACTAAAGATTTTTAAAGATATAGAGATTTAAAGAAATGTTTGGGCTAACAATATTTAATGTATAAGCTTTAGATTATAAATTCTCTAGTTATCTTTTGATTTAATATTTTTGATTTTTAATTTTAAAAGAATTGAATCTGAATGTACAAGGACTGAAGAGGTGTTTAGAATTTAGACTTATACTTGCTTGGAGTGAGTTGTCAGTTAACATTCCTAATATATAATTATTTGATTGAAAAAGTTAAGATTGAAAAGTTTAATTTTCTTCAGTAGAATTTAATTTCTAGAATTTTAATTTTGAAACTGAATATATCATTATGAATGATATATTACCTTAGGAGGCAAACATATCATTCCCTAATGGGTTCAGGTAATAAAACATCAAGTTCATCCTGATTATCATAGCCAAACTCAAGGATGAACCACAAATATAGGGTTAAAATGATATTTGATTGAGTGTTTAACTGTGATAATAAGGATTAAAAATCATTAATATCATAATCAAAGTTATGATAATAGAATGATATCTTCTTGAAGAAAGAAGATATAGTTTATCATCTATCATTTGAATATGATAATAACGAGCATTGACTTTGACATTGATTTTCCCAAAGAAATTAATTGAGTTTTAAAAAATTGATTTTTTGAAAATTTAATCTAGGTTCTAAATCTCCTACAAGTGCAAGCCCTTATAGTTAATTAATTCATAGGAAACCTAAGTTTCTTATGAATACTCTAGATTAAAATAATGGTAGAAATTTTATTTGAAATTTTTAAAGATCGATATCAGAGGAGTGATGGTTAGAAATTTTACTGGGAATATATTAAAATTGAACACTTATTTTTGTAGGTTAGAGGAAGGATAGGGGGTGTTTGGGATTCTAAAACATTTCAAAAGTAGCCCAACATATCCTAAGTGTTGGGCCAAAATTTTGGATTGAAAGAGATTTAATTTGAGTTGTCAATTTTATTAAAAATTTATAATCCCATAAGGTTGAGGTCTTATAGTATGAACCTTCCTTATAACCTAAATCTAATATGACCACTATACTATAGTGACCAGAACCTAGCTAATATAATGCAAAACCTAGACTTTCCCCAGCTTAGATTAGGGAGCCAGCTAACCACCTAGGCGTTTTATAACTACAAATTTGGTCATTTATGTCGAAGTGGCAGGGGTGTTATTTAGTTAAGTTTGAGAAAATTGGGATGATATCTAGAGTAGATCCTAATTGTCCCCTTGATTGATGTTGGGTAAAATGAAGCTTGAAATAAAAATGTAATTAAATTTTATACTCATTTAAATTTATATATAATACAATGCATGCTAATTGACTCGATGAATACTTAAATCAATATGAAGCAGTTTTAAAATTAGGCTTAAAATAGAATTTATCCTAAAGAATGCAGAACTTCCCCATGATAGGACTGTACCCTAATATGTCAGATAGCTTGCTAGAACTTGTAAGTGGGGAGGTGCCAAACAAGGAAGAGAAGAGTATATTAAGCTTGCATGAAAAACCCTCGATGATCTCGAGCTTACTTGTTAAGATCATTAGAGTTTATATATTATTTTAAAATTTTTTTTTTAATTAAAGTAGAAAATTTTTTTTTTGTACCCTCATGAGCCTTTGATAGTTCCATCCTTAAACAAAAGTGGCATGCAATCAAAAAAGCTAGAAAAGATATACAATTTCTATTGCACAATCAAATTAAATAAATCAATCAAATCAAATTAAATTAAATCCAAAGTCCATGTGGCAAGTGCCACTTAATATTACAACCTAGGTTCTACAAAAAAAGTAAAGTGGCTTGGTACGACTAATAATAGCTTGGATTCTACTCCTAAGACTCACGTAACTTTGAGAATTGGATTATTCTTGGTCTTCACTTTTTCCTTCTTCTATGAACTTCTTGGATCCATCGGGTTCGGATATCAAAATGGAAAGAAACTCCCCCCTCTAAATGGGTGTTATCTTTCCTCATTGGATATTTGAAATTATTTTAACTTACTTTTTCAAATGGAGGAGAACTCTATACTAAGGGATGTCCTCTCCTCTTTGGAATCTAAGTAGGATATATACATCCCATCCCAAATATCACATTCAAATTACAACTCAATTGAAATTAAATTATATTTCACAAAATAAAAAATATGGTTTCAAGTAGAATCTATAGGGTTATCCTAAGCAGTTATAATCAAATTCAAAATCTTAATCAGTTATATTTATCAAAATTAAAATGCTCAAATTCTCAGCCACACATGGCAATGCTCTTTTAATTTTAAAGGGGGGCTTAAGAATGTGTACCACTAGTAAAAGAATTATTAATTTAAAAGCTTAATTTTTATTTGCCCCCTTTATTTTTATAGCCTTATATGAGCATGGCCACCTACATAAGATTATGTTAGCATTTAATTTTTCCCTAACCTAAGGGTAATCTAACGCCCATTACATCAATACATTAATTATAAAAATTAAGTAAAAAATCACATCAATTAATTAATTATAACAAAACACATGCAGTGAAAGCTCGAAAAACCTGACACATAATAACACGAAAGTAAAACACTACCCTAGACTAAGAATAGGGTTGATTGTCCAAGCAAATCATCTAAAGTGTGTGAGGAAGGCTGTGTAGCTTGAATATGTCCTATATAGGATAATTAGTTAAAGTTGTCTGGTGTTCTATTTGGTTAAAGACTTAAGGGGAAAACTTAATTAAAGTTTATGTATTAATAGTTTAAAATTAATTTTGTAGTGTATTTTAAATATTAAATGGCTACCATCTTAGTTGCTCACTGGGGCTGTGAAGTTTATCTTACCTTCATTGGGGCTAAGATAATAGCCTTGTAGGCCTGGGTTACCTAGTGGTAACTGATATAGTTAAGTGAATTTAATTGGTTGAAGCTTAAAGGTTGATAAATTCTAATAAAGTTGATTGGTTACTGGTTTTTAAAGTTGGATTAAGGTTTTTTAGATTTCTAAATTAAATATTCAATTTATCAAATTATTTGAATTATTTAAATGCATTAATTAAAGGGGTCAAATTTTGATTTTTTTATTTAGGTTAACTTCTAGAAGGTTGATATTTTTCTTAAATAATACACTTTATTTATAATTAGACTATAAGTTAACTAAAATTAGATTTTCTTACATTTAGTTATGAATTTTTGAAGTTTTGACCTATTTTTGACTTGTGGTTGACCAAATTGTTGACTTTTTTATTTTAAATTATTTTTCAGGTTTGACTTTTTTGTGAAATATTAGATGTTAATTTGAGTTGAATGCATTTGAGTTTGATCAATTTAGATTTTTCTTGAATTATTTTTGATTTTTCAAAGTTTGGGTATTTATTTGAATTTTTAAATTATTTTAATTAAGGGGATTTAATTATTTGAATCCAAATAAACTCTAAAGTTCTTGAAATCACCTCCAAAGATCAGAAATGATCTAAAGAGGAGTTTTCAAGTGTTTGAGTGCTTTTTAGAATTTTCAATAATTTTTAAATAATTAAATTAATTAAATATAAATTTAAATTATATTAAGGTTAAAATTAAAGTCCAATCAATGGGCATTTATTTTTCATAAATGAATATCTAAATTTTGGTCATTTTGAGATGTTATATGTAATTTTTGGATTTATTAGAATTTTTTAAAATTTCCAGGTTTATTAAGGGTTTAATCTTAAATTAATTAATTAAGTGGCTTAATGATTTTTAAAAGCAGTGAGAAATTTCCCTAGGGTAGAGATCGAATATCACTAAGTTTAAGTAGTTCAAGTTTCATATCTAAAAGACATATATTTTATTTTCTAAAATTTTTCCTAAGTTTCCTAAATAAGACCTTAATTTTTGTCATTAAGATGTCACTAGGTTTTATGGGATTGAATCTATATCTCACTTACCCTTGACCCACATGTAGATGCACACACAAACACAATCAAGTGCTTAAAACTAAGAATGCCTAATCTAAGTGAAAGTGTGATCCTATACATGCAAATTAATATATAATAGAGATAAAGAATAATTTGATTAGTGAATAATTGAAACACAATTATTCACTAATTTTTTCCTATCAAATCTTTTCAAGTAAGCTTAAACCATGTTTAAAATTTTAAGATCACTCAAAGCTCACAATTGATTTATCATATATAATTTTAAATTTTATATATGAAAATAGCTCAATTTTAATTTGGATTTTAGAAAAATTGAGAAAGTTTTAAAATAATTTCAAAATAATTTTTTTGAAAATACCTTAATAATATGAAAATATTTTAAAATAAAAGTTACTAATTTTTAAACATTAATTGATCAATAATTAATAAAAAATTAATTAAATTTTAAAATATTTAAATAATTAAAATTATTTAAAATATATAAAATGTCTTAAATTAATTTTAATTTTAAATTAAAATATCTTAGAATAATTCTCTGATTATTTAAAATGTTTTAAAAATAAACTTTTGATTTTGAAAATATTTAAATAGTTAAATAATTAAAATCATTTAAAATATATTAAATATTCAAAATTAAACTTAATTTTAAGATATTTAAAATATCTTTTATGATTAATTAAAATGTTTTAAAAAAAACTTTGAATTTTTAAAAATATTTAAATTAATATTAATTAAAAATTAATTAAAAATTGAAATATTAGAATTATTTAAAATATTTAATGAAAATATCTTAAATTTAATTTAATTTGAAAATAAAATATTTTAAATATTTTATCTAAATATTTAAAATATTTTAAAATAAAATTTTGAATTTTAAAAAATATTTAGATTAATATTTAATTAAATAATAATCAAAATCTAAATATTTAACAATTTAAAATAAATTAAAATATATTAAATATTTTAAACTAATTTTAATTTTAAATTAAATAGGATTAAAATATGAGCAATTTGATATACTAAACATAATTTTTGGATTATAATTATTTTTTAATGATTTTTTGACTTTTTAGTATTTAAAAATAGATTTAAATTAATTTAAAACATTTTTTATTAAAATGGCGACAGCGAGGGCTACGTGGTGCTCATTGGTTTGCTAGGTCAAAATGCGTGGTGGTGCGTAATCATTTGTAATGTTTGAGCCACCGAGCAATCATTACAAATGATTGCAATGGCGATATGGCACGACACAATTTTACTTAACCACGTCAATGCCACGTGGAAGCTGTCTGATCGCCCGCCTTTCAAAACCAACAGCTCAGATTGAGCCAGACAAAGGAATGAACTGCAAGATTAAATGACCAGTTAAGCAAGACTATGGAACGGCTAGATCTAGACCGTTGATCGTGTGATCAATTGTCAAATAAATGTACAAATAATGCAGGTTACAAAAAAACCTTAATTTTTGTCCCATTTTCTTGATCGGATGGATCATTTGACTTAAAATTTTAAACATATATTAAACTAATGAACAAAAATGCTAGGGAATAAAAATCACGATTCAAAATGCTCTATATGAAAAGTTATATAATCCTAAGTTTAGTGGCGTAAGGTTAATGTTTTGAGGAATTTTACTCTTGGATCTTCAGGATTTTGATTCAATTTATATTTTTATGATCAAATATTCAAAGCTCACAACAGACCATATTAAATGATGGATTGATGCTTCACTATTGATCTAAGGATAGAAATAGAACTTATTTTCATAATTAAATGTAGCATAGAGAATATTCTATTCAAATCAGAAGATAAAATTATATTCAATTATCATTTTGAAAATCAAATTAATAATGGATAAAACTTTAATTTAGGTTAAGAGATTTTTTACGGCTTCTAAAACTCTAATAGATTTTATTTTTTTATTGGATTTTTTGTTCCCTAGATGGGCAAGCTTATATAGTTAATTATATCTCAAGATAAATCTCAAGAAAATTCTTAATTAAAGCGGTGCTACACTTCTTTATATTTATAAAGTTTAGATGATGGATTTAAATTTAGACCTACATATTAATTGGGAAAGGAAAAAAGCTTGAACATTTCCTTACTAAATCATTAGAAGAATGGTAGAGAGTGTTGTGGACAAATTTAATGCCTAAAATAAAAATGCTATACAATATTTATTTTAAATTTATATTTTTGGTTTCTTTAGTCAAATCTGTATAGATTGAAATTTTGTTAGGGATGTTAAGCCCTTATAAGCTAGCCCGAGGCTAACAAAGAGGCGGGGGGGGGGGGGGGGGGTGAATTGGTAGTTTTAAAAATTCTTAAGCAAAATTAATTTTGAAAACCTTTTGAATGTTTTAAAATAAAAACAATTGCACGTTGATGTGGAGATTTTTAATCAACCAAAATAATCACTTTAACCACACGATCATCCACAGGAAAGTAAGATACAGAAATAAAAAAATAGAACAGTAAAAGAAAGAACACACTAGATTTTATAGTGGTTCAGTCAACTTGACCTATATTCACTCCTCAGAGCCTCCTCTCTAGGTATTGCACTAAAACTCAGTGACTCTCCTTTTGTTCCTATAGTAAGGCGGAGAAGCCTTTACAAAATCTCCTTTTCACCAACTCCGGTGAGGCAGAGAACCTAAACTCCTTTTCCTTCCTCTTAAGGTAGGTATAGAACCTTACCTCCTTTCGCTTCCTCCTAAAGCAGACAGAGAACCTTACCTCCTTTTGCTTCCTCCTAAAGTAGGAAGAGAACGTCAATCTTCTTGCTGACGATCCTTCCCATAGAGCCGCCAAAGGATAAGGGACAACGACTGGAGAAGACAACTCAAATTCTTGCTTGGAGTAACCTTTGTAAACACCTCACAAACTCCCCCCTCACAAGAACCTCTCTATCTCCCAAGCTCTCCCTCTCTCTCTCAAGACTCTCTCAAGTGAGGACAACAGCAAAAAGTCTTTTCATTAATAAATAAGAGAGCTTAAATAGAAGGGTTTAAAAATTACTCTAAATTTCAACTTGCTGTCAAAGATCGTCAAGGATGATCCTGAGAGCATCCTGTACGATCAGTGTAAATAAGCTCCTTTTGGCCTGGACGATCTGGTTCTTCTGGATGATTAGAAGACATGGTCTGTTCTGACCATCTGGGATGATCCTGTGATCGTCTTGGCCGATTAGTTCAAAATCAGGAATATCATCCAACACATAGTTCAAAACAACCTGGAGAAAAGTTTGGATGATTTGTAGAAAATGACTTGATCGTCAAGGATGATATGTCTATCGTCCTGTACGATTAGTTCTAAAATGACCAATATCATCCGACATATAGTTCGGGTCATCGAAGACAACCATGATGGATGATTTCAAAGTAACTGATAGTCTAGGACAATAAGTCTATCATCCTCTATAATTAGTATAAATATGGCTATATCGTTCAGCACATTAGTCGGGTCGTCCAGGTGAGTTATATTGGATAATAATGATTCATAACTAATCATCCAGGATGATGTAATCGATCAATTAATCCTTAATTTCTTTCCTTAATCACCTGACTAATTTAGACATGATTGTAATGCATCATCCAGGATGATACATATATCATCCTGTATGATTAAAATAAATTCCTAAAATAAAACTTGCCTAAATGAGTCTAGCGGCTAAGGAACTTTGATTTGAGCGTATCATCTTGGATGATAGGAGGATCGTCCAAGATGATATGCTTAATCAGATCGACTTAATATGGCAACCCTATATAGGATTTCTATTTTCAATGGATCGTTTAGGATGACATTTCTATCATCTAGGATGATATGATCAAAATAAAACATAAACTCTAACTCACTAAAATTCTCCCCCTGAGTATGTGTGTGCAAGGTTACTTAGCTTGGGATCCATTACATTACATTTCACTCAAGAAAGGGAAAAAGATTACATTTGAATACAGACACACCCGATCTTGAGCTGGCTTGAATTGCACTTGATCTTGTGGACTTGAAAGGTTAGGCAAATAAATAGAAATAGAAATATTTTTTATCATCAAAATTATAATCCTTGAATCTAGATTTACAACAATCTCGCCCTTTTTGATGATGGCAAACATTTGTTGGGCAGTTTCAAACCAAGTAGATTAAATAGATTAACACATATGCCATGGAAAAATAATTTAAACAAAAGAAAACCAGATTTCACTAAAATATGCACGAATCATTACAATACTGACACTAATCCCCCTTTTGATATCTCAAAAAGGAGGGAATAGAAAATCAACAGAAAACCCATAAATAACCTAGAGATGAACGACAGTATAAAAACATCACAGAAAAATAAATAAGAAAATCAACCAAGCTAAAGTAGGAGGGACCCTGATCAGGTGGAGGAGGAGGTGGTGGTGGCTAAAAAGACTGTGGATAGTGGTGAACTGCTCTCCAAACTAGTCCATATCCTGGTCATGCTACTGCTGCTGTTGGGTGATGTATGCATTGAATCGATAAACATCTTTTGCATGCTGCTACTCTTGTGCAGCCACGTAAGAGTCCTAGCGGGCCTTCCACTGGTCAAATTTGTCCACCAGCTGATCCAATTGTAATTGCTGGTGGATAAAAACGAGTATAGGAACAGCTTCCTCCTCGGCCTCTGTAGCCTCCACGAGCTCCAGATGGAGATGAGTGCTGTGAAGTGTTGCAAATTTGGTTTGATGATGATAAACATGTTTCTAGTGTGTTTTGCTTGGCTAATCTGTTTCAGGCACAAAAGATCACGAGCCACTCAAGCCAAGTCAAGATCGGGTTCAAGTGTGTCCAATGTACTATTTTTCATTTTATTGAGTCAATTGTAATGTAACTGATCCCCTGGCTAAGTAACCTTGCACACACACACTCAGGGGGAGAGCTTGAGTGAATTAGAGTTTCTGTTCAATTTTTGTTCAGATAGTCCTGGACGATATTCACATCATCCTGGACCATCAGGTAAAAATAGAAACCCTAATTAGGGCGACTAAGTTAAGAGGGTCTGATTAAGAAGATCATCCCGGAAGATCTTTGGATCATACGAGACGATATGCTCAAATCAGAAATTCTCAGCCGCTAGATCAAGTTAGGCAAGTTTTTATTTTTAGTTATTTGGTCTGATCGTCCTGGATGATACGTGTATCGTCCTAGACGATTATGTACAATCATGCCTAATTTAATCTGGTAATTAAGGAAAGCAATTTATTTTTTATTGATACGATCATATCATCCTGGACGATCGCAGGATCGTCCCGGACGATCGCAGGATCGTCCCGGACGATCATGATCGTCTAGTGCATTTCAGCTGTACGACCCGAATTGTGTTTAGGACGATTTGGGCTCTTTTTGAACTAATCGTACAGGATGATATCCCTATCGTCTTGGACGATCAAGTCATTTTTTGTTCATCCAGCACAGATTTCTCTGGATGTCCCGAACTGTCTTTTGGACGATATTCCTAGATTTGCACTAATCGTCCCGGACAATCGCAGGATCGTACGGGACGAATGAACAATTTTTTCTACTGTTCATCCAGAAGAGCCAGATTGTCCAGGCTGAAACAACTGAATTTGAACTGATCATACAAGACGATCTATCGATCGTCCTGGATGATCTTGGCCGACCAGTTGAGATTTAGGGTAAATTTTAAGCCCTCCTATAAAAGAACTTTTTCATGAAACAAGAAAAATCTTTTGCCACCTTCCTTCCCTTAGAAACCCTAGAGAGAGAGAGAGAGAGAGAGTTGGGAGAGAGAGAGAAGATCTTGTGAGGGGGAGTTAGTGAGGGATTCACTAAGGTTGCTCCAAGCACGGATCAGAGTAGTCTTCTCCGCTCGTCGTCTTTCGTCTAGTCGGTGTTCGTCGTGGGAGGATTATTTGCAAGAAGATCCGGGGTTCTCTGCCCGCTTCAGGTGGAAGCAAAAGGAGTTCGAAGGTTCTCTGCCTGCTTCAGGAGGAAGCAAAAGGAGGTCGGGTTCTCTGCCTCACAGTGTGGTGAAAAGGAGGTGTTTGTACAGGCTTCTCCACCTTATTGTGGGAGCAAAAGGAGAGACACTTTTTATTTAGTGCAATACCGGGAGGGGAGGCTCCGGGGAGTGGACGTAGGTCAAGTTGACCGAACCACTATAAAATCTGGTTTGCTTTTCTGATTCAGTTTTGCACTTTACTTTTCCGATATTAACTGCTTGGGTGAATATCTGTGATTGATCTTTTCGTTTTTGTTTACTTGTTTCCGCTGCTAAGTATTGAAAAGATTTTCATTATTATCGTGAAATTTTTAAATAACCAATTCACCCCCCCCTCTTGTTTAGCCTCGGGACTAGTTCACTAGGGCTTAACATCCCTATCGAACTTTTAAGTGGTATCAGAGCGGGATTCAAAATTTAGGTTTAAAAACTTTTGAATTTGATCCATGGCTAACTGTAACAATCGTAATACTGCTAAAGGCTATTCCATTACATGACCACCGTTGTTTGACAATATTCCTTCTGATTTTTGGAAAACACGCATGTCTACTTTTCTGCAATCTATTGATTATCGCATGTGGATGTTAGTTAAGGACGGATACGAACCACCTTTTAGATTGATTAACAATGTGAAAACTAAATTGCCTTTTACTGATTGGACGTTTGATGATCGTGATTTAGCACAGTTAAATGCAAAATGCTTGAACTGTTTCTTTTGTGCTTTAAAATCTGAAGACTATATACGTGTTTCTACTTGTACAATGGGAAAGGAAATCTGGGATAGATTATGTATAACATACGAAGGTACAACTGAAGTCAAATAGTCTAGGTTAAACATCTTGTTACATGATTACAAACTTTTTCGCATGAAACCTAGTGAGACTATTTCAGAAATGTACACAAGGTTCACTCAGATTGTTACCTCTTTGTATGCTTTAGGTAGAGAACTTACTAACTATGAAAGAGTGAACAAAATTCTTAGATGTTTGCCTGCTTCTTATGATACTAAGATTACTACTATCAATGAATCTAAAGATTTAAATACTTACTCTATTGACAGCTTACTTGGATCACTCATTGCTTACGAGCAAGGGGTGAACCAAAGGCAACTTGATGCAGGTGAACGCAAGAAAGAGAAGACAGTGGCACTAAAGGCCAAAGATTCAGATGCTAGCACTTCCGGGTCTGATAGCGATGATGTTGCCTTAATCACAAGGAAATTCAAAAGCTTTCTAAGGAAGAAACATAAGAACTATCAAAAGTGGAACAAGGGTAAGTCCAGTAAAAATTTTAAGGGTTCATCTTAATCTGTTTGTTTTGAATGCAGGAAGCCTGGACACATTAAGGCTGATTGTCCTACGCTTAAAGCTCACCCAAGTAAGGAGAAGGGTGAGGAGAAACCAAAGTTCAGAAAGGATAAGAAGCAAATTCAGAAGGCGTTCTGGGCAGACTCTGCATCTGACTCTTCTGAGACTGAAGCTGAAGAGGAGGAAACAAACTTGTGTTTGATGGCTGATGATCACCCTGGTCAGTCAGACCAGGAAGAGGTATGTGAGCTTACTTACGATCAATTATTTGAAGTTTTTGAAAAAATTCATACATCGTATAGGAAGCTTAAGAAAACTCATGCTAGTCTGAAATTAGATTATTTGAGTTTGCAAAAAGAGCATGATTCTGTAGTTAAAGATCATTCCACACTTGATTCCAATCACATGTCCTTGCTTGATGAATTCGATGATTTGAACAAAAAATATTCTGATTTAACTGTTGAGCATGATTTGTTAAAAACATCGCATGTTGAATTAGAAGTTGCTTTTAAGAAAGTGAATGATATGGCATGTGAGTTAGAAAGTAATGAAAGTGCAAGAACTTTTGAAATTGTAAGTTTAAATAAACATATTGAGTTCTTGAAAGTGAAAATCAGTGCTTTTGAAAAGAATAAAACACAGCCTACTTTTGAACAGTTTTATGCACCGCCACCTTTTGAAAAATATGTTGCAAGTTCATCAAAGCATGTTTCATATACATCTAGGAAGAGGCATTATCACCCATGTAGATTAGTTAACCCTTTTCCTGGTGTTAGATGTTTTTCATGTGGCATGTTAAGACATATTTCCCACACCTGCACTGTTCACTGTAGTACACATTGGGTGTGGAAACCCAAACTGCCTGTTTCACAGCACAGCACGCATGCATTGCATTCTTCTTTTCATAAGAAGGAACCCAAACCTGTTTGGGTTCCTAAGACTGACATTTGATATTTTTGTAGGTGTGCTCTCACACAAGACCTCGTGAGAGCATGTGGTACCTGGACAGCGGATGTTCTAGACATATGACTGGAGATGCAAATCAGTTCATTTCACTTGAGGCCAGAGCTGGAGGCAAGTGACACTTCGAGATAACACCACCAGGAAGGTGGTAGGCTCAGGTATAATTGGTGATTCAAAGAATTTTATGATTGATAATATTTTACTTGTAGATGGACTGAAACACAACTTGCTGAACATTAGTCAACTCTGTGACAAGGGATACAACATCAAATTCCTGCTCACTGGCTGCATTTTAAGCTTAAATAATGAAGTTGTTTTGCAGGGGCAAAGGATCAACAACGTCTACAAGCTGGATGTAAGTTGCATTAAATCTGATAATTTAATTTGCTTAAAAACTACTACTGATGAGTCTTGGTTATGGCATAGGAGATTGTGTCATGCCAGTATGAAAACCCTTCGGAGAGTCACCCAAAAGGACTTAGTTAGAGGTGTGCCCAAGCTTAAGTTCACTAAGGATCACCTGTGTGATGCCTGTCAGTTGGGGAAGCACGTCTAGTCCTCTTTTCACTCTGTTAAGGACCTTAGCACCTCCAGACCTTTAGAAGTTCTTCACATGGACCTCTTTGGACCCATTAGCACTGCCAGCTTAGGGGAGAGAGTCTATGGGTTTCTAATTGTAGATGATTATTCGAGCTTCACTTGGGTTAAGTTTTTGTCACATAAATCTGAGTCATTTGATGAGTTTAGATCTTTCTCTACTTGGATTCAGAAGAAGTTAGGATGTGAGATTATTACCATCCATAGTGATCACGGAGGGGAGTTTGAAAATGAAAGATTTGGAAGTTTTTGTGAGGATCATGGGATTAATCACAATTTTTCAGCTCCTAGGACCCCTCAGCAGAACGGGGTAGTTGAAAGGAAGAACAGGACCTTAGTGGAAGCCGCTAGAGCCATGCTTGCCGAGTATTCACTTCCAAAATACTTTTGGGCTGAAGCGGTGAACACTGCCTGTTATGTGCTGAATAGGGTGAATGTGAGAGTCAAACTGAACAAGACACCTTATGAGATCATTAAGGGTAGAACTCAAAATCTGTCCCACCTCCATGTCTTTGGCTGTAAGGTTTTCATTCTGAACAACGGGAAATCATCCTTAGAAAAATTTGACCCCAAATCTGATGGAGGAGTGTTCTTAAGATATTCAAGTGTGGGGAAATCTTTTAGGGTGTTCAATAAGAGGACTTTGGTCGTGGAAGAAATAACCCATGTAGTGTTTGATGAATCTGATCCTAAGGAGTCTAGATCTGAAGTAGAAGATAAAGAGATTGTTGAGGTTACCCAAGGAGTTGGAAATACAAATTTGGAGGAAAGGGTAGAACCTCAAACCACGTTGCCTAGAGATTGGAGATATTCTTCGAGTCATCCTAAAGAACTGATCTTAGGTGACCCTTCTGAAGGTGTTAGGACTAGGCTTGGACTTAGGAAGGAAGTAAACCATTCTGCCTTTATCTCAATGACTGAACCCACAACCATCAATCAAGCCTTATCGGATGAGTTTTGGATTTTTGCTATGCAGGAAGAATTGAATCAATTTGTAAGGAATGATGTTTGGGAGTTAGTAGAAAGACCTAAAAATCAAAGTATTGTGGGAACCAAGTGGGTCTTTAAGAATAAGATGAATGATTCTGGTGTGGTGGTGAGAAATAAGGCAAGATTGGTGGCTAAGGGGTATAATCAGATAGAAGGGATTGATTTTGAGGAGACTTTTGCCCCTGTAGCTAGATTGGAAGCCATTAGAGTGCTACTAGCCTTTACCTGTTATAAGGAATTTAAGCTGTTTTAAATGGATGTTAAGAGTGCCCTTTTAAATGGGGTAATTAAAGAAGATGTTTTTGTGGAACAACCCCCAGGTTTTGAGAATTCCCAATATCCAAATCATGTCTATAAATTAAAAAAGGCCTTATATGGATTGAAACAGGCACCCAGAGCTTGGTATGAGAGGCTTAGCACATTCCTGTTAGAAAGAGAGTTTGTTAAGGGGAGCGTAGACACCACCCTTTTTCTGAGGAGATTTGGGGATGACTTACTCATTGTCCAGATCTATGTTGATGATATAATTTTTGGATCTTCTAATAAACATTTATGTGAAGAGTTTTCTAAAACAATGAGTAAGGAGTTTGAGATGAGTATGATTAGAGAATTGTCCTACTTTTTGGGGTTTAGCATAAGGCAAACGGATGATGGAACCTTTCTCAATCAATCAAAATACACTAAGGACATTTTGAAGAAATATGAAATGGACAAAGCCAAGCCAATCAATACTCCAATGCCCTCCTCAGTTCAGTTAGATAAGGATTCAAATGGAAAATCTATTGATCAGAAGAAGTATAGAGGGATAATAGGTTCACTGCTTTACCTGACTGCTAGCCGACCTGATATCATGTTTAGTGTCTGTCTTTGTGCTATGTTTCAGGCTGATCCTAAAGAGTCCCACCTGACTGCTGTTAAGAGAATTCTTAGATATCTTTTAGGGACCCCAAACCTAGGAATTTGGTACCCTAGGCACAACACCTCTTTTGAGATCATTGGATATTCTGATTCTAACTTTGCGGGGTGTATGGTGGATAGAAAGAGCACTTCTGGGACTTGTCAATTCATAGGACAGTCGTTAGTCTCCTGGTCCAGTAGAAAATAGAACTCAGTTGCACTTTCCACTGCTGAAGCGGAGTACATTGCCTTAGGGAGTTGTGTGGCCTAAGTTCTTTGGTTGAAGCAACAAGTTTTAGATTTAGGGGTACCTGTTGGCACAATTTCTGTTATGTGTGATAATACTAGTGCTATCTGTATCTCTAAGAATCCAATCCAACATTCTAGGACCAAACACATTGATATAGGGCATCACTTCATTAGGGACCATGTTACAAAAGGAGACATTGAGCTACATCATGTAGCAAATGAAAATCAGCTGGCTGACATATTCACTAAACCACTGGCCTTTGACTCATTCAGCATGTTGATAACCAGATTAGGAGTGATTGATATAAATGCTTGATTCTGATGACTGCTGATTTCTGATTGTTTGGATTGGTATTCTATTTTTTGTTAGTTAGTTTTTGTTTTTATTATTTGCTTTCAGTTGATTTTATTTCCTCTGCTGATTTCTATTTTAGCCTTACTGTTAGTTTGATTTGAGTAGTTACTTTGCTGTGATTTTCTACCTGTTTTTATTCACTGGTTCATATCTTGCACTTACTGTTTTATGCTTTTCAAAATCTGATCACCGCTCACTACTTCTGATAATCTGAATTTTTGACTGGGAGTTTTTACCTTATTTTGGTTTGGAAGCTGGTAAGCAGTGATTGATTCCACTGAATCTGTTAAAGGGAAGAAACATTGATGATTGTTTCTCTTTCTCTAACTCCTTTACTAGTGTATAGTTTCTTTTGGATAAAAATCCTCTTCAAAATTAAAATGTTAGTTGTTGAAATAGAGATTATTTTATCTTCCTACAGTAATCTGCCTCATTTCAATAGTGTTTTTCAAAGTCTTGAGTCATTAGTTTGATTTTCTAAACCAAGTGATTGCATTTATCATATGATGTATGGCTTTTGTTTTGTGAATCATTCTTCCTTACTGTGGAGAGTCATCTCCTATGTCTGGAAGATAATCTCACAGCTGAGACTCTTTAATGATTATGAAAAGGAGAAAGCTTATAAAAGATGCGCAGTGCGCCAGATAATTTGAAAAAGAGGCATAAATTGAGCCCAAAACTTAAAAGATGCGAAATTGCCAAACTAGATACACAAAGTGTATCAAAAATTAAAAGATGCGCAAAGCACCAACCAATTTGAAAAAGAGGCACAAAATGAGCCCAAACCAAGCTTTCTTCCCTTTCAGATTGTTAAATGTCTTAGAAAAATCCGTGCGCCACTTAATATTTTCAAAAGCTTGAGTTTGAAAATCCTGATTTTTGATTTTTTACTTTGTAACACTATTATATCAGATATTTTTCTGGAACGAGGCTTGAAAGGATCTCTTTTCAAATCTAATGTCTTTTCTTCTGAATCGGATTTTTATTTTGAAAGAGGTTTGCATCGATAAGGTGCCTGGGGTCGGAGTTACGAAAGTTGATTTTTCCAATCTTTTCTGGATTTCAGCACTGTCAATCATCCTGTTATTGGTTTTTGAATCTAAAGTCAAGGAAAAATTCTGATTTACTCGAGCAGCTTGACCAAAAAAAAAATGTTGCTTTTATGTATTTTTGCTGTAAGATTTATTCGTTTTTGTTTTTTTTTTTGATTTCATGATTATATTTTTGGGATCCTGATCGATCATCTTCATCCTTCATCTTTTTCTATTTTCTTCACATCATCCTGGACGATACCACGATCGTCCAGGATGATCCCCTTCGTCCTGGACGATCCAAACATCATCCTGGACGATTCGTTCAAAATCGTCCCCAAACTGCTCCTGCTGCTCAAAAATCTTAATTATTGGTGATCGTCCTGGATGATCCTTACATCATCCTGGATGATATGATCCATATCTTCCTGATCTGATCAAACGGCTGACATTGCACCAATTATTGTCCATCATCCTGGATGATCCACCTCATCATCTCGGACGATCCACGTGTCAGCTGCAGGATGATTGGAATTCGGCCTGTCCGATATATTTATTGCATATCGTCCCGGACGATCCACCTAATCGTCCTGGACGATACTTTTCATCAACGTTCGTCCAGCCTGACTCCTCGGGACGATCGCCTGTGTCTAATCGTCCTGGACGATATCTGATCGTCTTGGACTATCGGACCGCCTTTTTGACCAATCGTCCAGGACGTCATAAATGACCACATCATCCCGGACGATGTCGCGATCGTACGGGACGATCAGGCCATTTTCTATATAAATAGCAGTTTCCTTCAGGTTTTTCACACTCCTTCTTTCACCCTCCTTCTAGTTCCCTACACTCTTGATTCCTCATGGCTGGTGGCAAACGTTCCCGTCAAAAGGGTGCCAGTTCCTCCCAGGGACATATCGATCCTCGCTTCCCGAATGTCGCCGATCAGGCTTCTTTTGAATGCTATCGTAACGTGAGGATCACACACTCTAAAATTCTAAATCCCCGTACTCTCACTTATCCCATTCTAGATCTGTTCGCACACACCTCCCTCACCTTCATTCTGACCTTAGCCTTTCCCTTTAATCTTGAACTCCTTCAAATCTTCTTTGCCAACTTGCGCATTTTCGCGGACTATTCCACTCTTCGATCATACGACAATCAAAGCCCCGTGGAACTCACGACCTATGATTTTCACAATATTCTTAACCTGTCTATCACTGGCAACAAACTTCACACGCTTATCACCGATCTTGACTATGATTGGAGTGTCGCCAATCACTTCCTTCGCAATACAAACACACCATATCATGACAATGCTTGCACTTCCCTTCTCAAGGACGCAAGGACCATTCAGGACGTCCTTCGTTCCTCCGTCATTCCAAAGGCGGGGGATCAAATTCACATTACCTCGCTACTATCCTTGACCACCTACTACATCATGGCCCGTCGAGAATTTAATGCCTCTGATCTGATTATCCGAGACATAGAACACCTAACCACGATTAGAGATCTGGGTCACAGGCGTTGCCCAAATCTAGCTTTAGTTCATCTTATTCACTATGCCTTAGAGACAAAATATGACCTTCAGTATCCTATCCCTCCTGATGTCACTCCTTCCTTCTTCACAAACAACTCATTCCACGTCCTACACAGCCCCGACTACATCTGGAGCCCGCCCCGGATGTTGAGGAGGAAGAGGAAGAGGCCATTCCAGTTCCTGCTGCATAAGAGGCACCTGCTCCCCTTCGCATTGCCTCTCTCTTTGACCACCTAGTGTAGATTTGACTCCTACGTGGTTGCCCAGGAGCAGCGACACGCCGAGGCATCCAGCGCTTCACTGACTATGCTGCGCAGCAGCAACAGCAGCATGACCAGGACATCGCCTGGATTGGAGCCCACTTTCAGGCCATTCACCATTACTTCAACCCTCCACCGCCACCTCCTTCTTCCGATTAGGATCCGCCTCAGTTTTAGTTTCCTGTTTTGTAGTTGTTCTCTTTTATGTTTTATTTCCGTGTTCTATTTTTCCCTCCTCCTTTTTGTGATGTCAAAAGGGGGAGTCAGTTGTAGTCGTTTTAATTTTTGTTATGTGTTATGTTTTATGTATTAGTTTGATTATTAAATGAAAATTTGAAAAAATATATATTTTTAGATCTCCTGTTTAGTTTTATTTTCAAACTACTGTACAAATATTTGCCATCATCAAAAAGGGGGAGATTGTTGCAAATTTGGTTTTGATGATGATAAACATGTTTCCAGTGTGTTTTGCTTGGCTAATCTATTTCAGGCATAAAAGGCCATGAGCCACTCAAGCCAAGTCAAGATCGGGTCCAAGTGTGTCCAATGTACTATTTTTCATTTTATTGAGTCAATTGTAATGTAACTGATCCCCTAGCTAAGTAACCTTGCACACACAAACTCAGGGGGAGAGCTTGAGTGAATTAGAGTTTCTGTTCAGTTTTTATTCAGATCATCCTGGACGATATTCACATCGTCCTGGACGATATTCACATCGTCCTGGACGATCAGGTAAAAATAGAAACCCTAATTAGGGTGACTAAGTTAAGAGGGTCTGATTAAACAGATCGTCCTGGATGATCTTTGGATCATACGGGACGATATGCTCAAATCAGAAATTCTCAGCCGTCAGATCAAGTTAGGCAAGTTTTTATTTTTAGTTATTTGGTCTGATCGTCCTGGATGATACGTGTATCGTCCTGGATGATTAAGTACAATCATGCCTAATTTAATCTGGTAATTAAGGAAAGCAATTTATTTTTGATTGATACGATCATATCGTCCTGGACGATCGCAGGATCGTCCTAGACGATCATGATCGTCTAGTGCATTTCAGCTGTACGACCCAAACTGTGTTCAAGACGATTTGGGCACTTTTTGAATTAATCGTACAGGACGATATCCCTATCGTCCTGGATGATCAAGACATTTTTTGGTCGTCCAGCACAGATTTCTCTGGACGACCCGAACTGTCTTCTGGACGATATTCCTCGATTTGCACTAATCGTCCCGGACGATCGCAGGATCGTACGGGACGATATGAATAATTTTTTCTACTGTTCGTCCAGAAGAGCCAGGTCGTCCAGGCTGAAATAGTTGAATTTGAACTGATCGTACAGGACGATCTTGGCCGACCAGTTGAGATTTAGGTCAAATTTTAAGCCCTCCTATAAAAGAATTTTTTCTTGAAACAAGAAAAATCTTTTGCCACCTTCCTTCCCTAAGAAACCCTAGAGAGAGAGAGAGTTGGGAGAGAGAGAGAGAAGATCTTGTGAGGGGGAGTTAGTGAGGGATTCTCTAAGGTTGCTCCAAGCACGGATCAGAGTCATCTTCTCCGCTCGTCGTCTTTCGTCTAGTCGGTGTTCGTCGTGGGAGGATCATTTGCAAGAAGATATGGGGTTCTCTGCCCGCTTCAGGTGGAAGCGAAAGGCGTTCGAAGGTTCTCTGCCTGCTTCAGGAGGAAGCAAAAGGAGGTCGGGTTCTCTGCCTCACCGTGTGGTGAAAAGGAGGTGTTTATACAGGCTTCTCCGCTTTGCTATGGGAGCAAAAGGAGAGACTTTTTGTTTAGTGCAATACCCGGAGGGGAGGCTCCGGGGAGTGGACGTAGGTCAAGTTGACCGAACCACTATAAAATCTGGTTTGCTTTTCTGATTCAGTTTTGCACTTTACTTTTCTGATATTAACTGCTTGGGTGAATATCTGTGATTGATCTTTTCGTTATTGTTTACTTGTTTCCGCTGCTAAGTATCGAAAAGATTTTCATTGTTATCGTGAAATTTTTAAATAACCAATTCACTCCCCCTCTTGGTTAGCCACGGGACTAGTTCACTAGGGCTTAACATCCCTATCAAACTTTCATGAAGGACATGGAAGGAGCTATTTGTGTAGAAGGAGGGTGGATAATTTGGAGGGGTAAGATACTAAATATTGTACTTGGTTTCTAGGACATATACAATGAGGTGTCCTAGGTCAAAGTTTGGTTTCCTTCTATGTCCAGGATCCCTAATGCTAGTCAAGTGCTTAATGTAACTAAAGTGAAGATCAGTAGCATTGAATTCCTAATGAGTCATGATATAGAAGGTGGTGATGGAAAGTAGGGGAATAATGGGAACCTGGTCATAGCCTTGGGAATTATGGATGTTCTGAGGACATGTTGGATGGTCCTAACATCTTTAACTAATGAGCTCGAGGCACCATCATGGTAGGAGGCATTAGTGTTCCTTAGAACTTGATTAATTGGACTCCAGTTGAAATTAAGATCTGAGGTAATGAAATGAAGCTTTTCCCTAGTGGTAGAAAGTCGAAGAAGTTCTTGACAGTCCTGATAGGTGATCTCTACAGGACATTTTATGACATATGATTGGAGTGAAGTATATGTAGAGTTGATGCAGAGACTGGCGAAGAATTCATATAAGAGTTCTGAATGAAAGGGAACTACCAGGGTCAGAATGAAGATGAGAGTAGTGTGGGCAAACAGATCAAGGACCGGGTATGTAAGGGTGCGATGATTGATGATTTTAGATGAAGTAATGCTAGCAGTCTTATACATGAGGTAGGCAGCCTATTCTGTTGCATCAGTGAAGCGGGGATCCACAGTTCCCCTTGAGGAGCTTTCAGTGAGCATCCTGGAGCATTTGCCACTAGCCATTGGAGAAACTTAACTGAAGGGAAGAGGGATGTGAAGGGAAGAAAGAGATTAGAGTGAAGAAAAATGTTGAACTTGGGCTAAATTTAAAGATTTGTAAATATCATCCAGGACGATCATGATATCTTCCAGGATAGTTTGCAGCAATAATATCGGTCTGGTTGATTGGTCAAAAAGGTGGTCAGATTGTCCAGAATGATTAGAAATCTTCTAGGATAATTAGACTCAAACTATCATCCCAAGGAGTTAAGCTAGATGAATTTTGACAAAAAGTATTATCCAGGATTATTAGGTGGATCATCCAGGATGATCAGTAATTAATGAATCAGACAGGCTGAATTTAAGTCATCCAACTACTGCCACATGGATCATCCACGATGATGAGGTGTATCATCTAGGATGATCACCAATAATTAGTTTAGATCAACCATTGGTTCATAATGGGGATGAGTTGATCATATCGTCTAGGATGATGTGAGGATCATCCAAGATGATATGAACAAAAAATTAAAAAATGAAGGATGGAGAGGAATGATCAGGGGACCCCAAAACTACAAAAAATCAAAATCAAGGCAAAAAGGAAAAAAACCAAAAAGAATAAAACAGGGAACAACCATAAAAAATAATTAAATTTTTTTTTGAATTGATCTGCTCCAATAAATCAGAATTTTTCCTTAATTTTTAATTCAAAAGCCTATAAGAAGAAATCGACGGGATGAAATCCAGAAAAGTTTGAAAATCGATTTTCATAACTCCTACCTCGGACACCTTATAGGTTCAAATTTCTTTAAAATCAAAATCTAATTCAAAAAGAAGTTAGATAAGAAATGTGATCCTTTCAAACTTTGTTCCAAAAAAATATCTGATATAATAATATTGCAAATTAGAGAATCAGAAATCCTGATTTTTACTCTCAAGTGTTGAATATATTTAGTGGTGCATGAATTCTTCTAAGATTTTTTAAAGATTTGAAAGAGGAGGAAGCTTATTTCTTTACGGGATCATTTTGTGCCTCTTTCTTAATTATTTGGTGCACTTTACACATCTTTTGATTGTTGATACACTTTATGTATCTTTTCAATTTTAGTGGCAAACATTGCGCATCTTTTCAGTATTGGGCTCATTTTGTGCCTCTTTTTACAGTTGATGGGCGCACTTTTTGCATTATTCGTAAGCTTCCTTTCTTTCAAGACCTCTAAATGACTCTCAGTTGTGAGATTATTTTTCAGATATAAGAGAAGAAGAGAAGACTCAATCTCTTAGATAAGGAATAGTAATCCACAAAACAGAATAATTCTCATATGATAAATGTAACCACTTGATTAAGAAAACCCGAATCTGATTTAATGATTTGGAACACTACTCATATGAGATCGATTACTGTAGGAAGATAAAAAGTTCTCTATTTCAAAGTTCAACCTTTTTAATTTTGAAAAATATTTATATTCAAAAATAAAAATACACCATTAAAGGAGTTAGAGAAAGAGAAATAATCATCAATGTTTATTCCCTTTAACTGTTTCAGAGAAGTCAATCACTGCTTACAAGATTCTCAATAAAAATAAAGTAAAAGTCTCATTTATAAAACAGGTTTATCAGTAGTAGTGAGCAGTGATCTGACACTGAAAAAAATCACCAGTAAATCAAAAATAATAGGAAAGTGCAAAAAAAAGGAATAACTAAATCAGATAAATAATAACAACAAATAAAAAATCTGCAGAAAATAACAAACTCATAAAAATTGACAATCAAATCAAATAAAAGCAAAAGAAAAATGACAAACAGAAATTTTAGAATTCAATAATTATTAAATTTATGCATTTATGTCAATCATACCCAATCTGGTCCTTAAAATGTTGAATGTGTCAAAGGTCAGTGGTTTAGTAAAGATGTCAGCTAGTTGGTATTCAGTTATTACATGGTGTAACTCAATATATCCTTTGGTAACATGGTCCCTAATGAAGTGATGCCTTATGTCAATGTGTTTGGTTCTTGAGTGTTGGATATGATTTTTAGAGATGCAGATGGCACTAGTGTTATCACATAGAACTGAAATTGTGCTAACAGGTAATCCTAAATCCAAGATTTATTGCTTAAACTAAAGAACTTGGGCCACACAACTTTCTGAGGAAATGTACTCAGCTTCAGCAGTGAAAAGTATAATAGAGTTTTATTTTCTACTAGACCAGGAGACTAAGGACTATCCTATGAATTGGCAAGTTCCAGAAGTGCTCTTTCTATCCACCCTACACCCTGCAAAATCAGAATCAGAATATCCAATAATTTCAAAAGAGGTGTTGTGCCTAGGATATCAGATTCCTAAGTTTTGGCTTCCTAAAATATCTAAGGATTCTCTAAAACTACAGTCAGGTGGGATTCTTTAGGATTAGCTTGAAATCTAGCACAGAGACAAACACAAAATATTATATCAGGTCGGCTAGTAGTCAAGTAAAGCAGTGATCCAATTATTCTTTTATACTTCTTTTGATCAATAGATTTTTCATTTGAATCCTTATCTAACTAGACACTGGAGCTCATGGGAGTGTTTATTGGCTTAGCTTTATCCATTTCATATTTCATCAAGATGTGCTTAGTGTACTTTAATTGATTAGGAAAGGTTCTATCATCCATTTGCCTTATGCTAAATCCCAAAAAGTGGGATAATTCTCTCATCATACTTATCTCAAACTCTTTACTCATTATTTTAGAATAATTATCACATAAATTTTGATCAAAAAATCAAAAAAGTATATCATCAACATAGATCTAAATAATGAGTAAATCATCTCCTACTTTCCTTAGAAAAAGGGTGGTATCTATGCTCCCCTTAACAAACTTTCTTTCTAGTAGGAATATGCTAAGCCTCTCATACCAAGCTCTAGGTGCCTGTTTTAATCCATACAAGGCCTTTTTTAATTTGTAAACATGATTTAGATATTGGGAACTCTCAAAACTTGGGAGTTGCTCTACACATACATCTTTTTTTATTACCCCATTTAAAAAGGCACTCATGACATCAATTTGGAAACGCTTGAACCCTTATAATAGGCAAAGGGTAATATCACTCTAATGGCTTCCAATCTCACAATAGGGGTAAAGGTCTACTCAAAATTAATCCCTTCTATTTAGTTGTACCCTTTAGCCACCAATCTTGCCTTATTCCTAACCACTACACTAGAATCATTCATTTTATTCTTCAATATCCATTTGGTTCCAACCATATTTTGATCCTTGGGTCTTTCTACTAAGTCCTAGACATCATTCCTCACAAATTGGTTAAGTTCTTCTTACATAGCTAAGATCTAAAATTCATCAGAAAGGGCTTGATTGATGTTGGTAGGTTCAGTCATTGAGATAAAGGTAGAGTGGTTTACTTCCATTCTAAGTCCATACCTAGTTTTAACACCTTCAGAAGGGTCTCCTAAGATCAGCTCTTTAGGATGACTAAAAGAATATCTTCATTGTCTAGGTAAAGTGTTTTAAGGTTCTACCCTTTCCTCATGATTTGTAGTTTATACTTCTTGGGTAATCTCTCCTATTTCCACTTCTTCCTCAGCTCTAAACTCCTTAGGATCAGATTCATCAAACACCACATAAGTAGTCTCTTCCACCACAAATGTCCTCTTGTTAAACACTCTAAAGGATTCCCCATACTTGAATATCCTAAGAACTCTCCCTCAATAGGATTTAGGTCAAATTTTCCTACGAGTGATTTCCCATTATTAGGAATGAAGACCTTACAGCTAAAGACATGGAGGTGAGAAAGTTTGGTGTTCTACCCTTAATGATCTCATAGGGTGTCTTATTTAGTTTGGATCTAACATTCACCCTATTCAACACATAACAAGATGTCTTCACCACTTCAGCCCAAAAATATTTTGGAAGTGAATACTCAGCAAGCATGGCTCTAGTAGCTTCCACTAAGGTCTTATTCTTTCTTTCAGCTAAAACATTTTGCTGAGGGGTCCTAAGAGCTAAAAAATTATGGCTAATCCCTTATTCCTCATAGAAAGTTCCAAATCTTATATTTTCAAACTCTCCACCATGATTAATATGGATGGTTAAGATCTCACAACCTAACTTCTTCCAAGTGAAGAAAGATTTAAATTCATTAAAAGACTCAGTTTTATGTGACATAAATCTAGTCTAGGTGAACCTCAAGTAGTCATTGACAATCACAAATCCATAGACTTTTCCCCCTAAGCTGGTAGTGCTAATAGGTCTAAATAAATTCATGTGAAGGACTTCTAATGGTTTAGAGGTGCTGATGTCCTTAATGGAGTGGAAAGAGGATTGGACTTGTTCCCCTAGTCGACAGGCATCACACAGGTGGTCCTTAGTGAACTTAAGCTTAGGGACACCTCTAACTAAGTCCTTTCGATTTACTTTTCTAAGGGTTTTCATACTGGCATGACATAACCTCCTATGCCACAGCCAAGTTTCATCAGCAGCATCTTTTAAGTAGAATGAAATAGCACACTCAATGTTATTTAAATCAAGTATGTAGACATTATTGATCCTCTTTCCCAGCAAAATAGTGTTATTATTTAAGCTGATAATGCAAGTGTTTGCCACAAACTTTATGCTGAACCCTTTGTCACAAAGTTGGCTAATGTTGAACAAGTTATGTTTCAGTCCATCTACAAGTAAAATATTTTTAATTAAAAGGTTCTTACAGTTTTTTATTATACATGCACACACCACATTCCTGGTGGTGTTGTCTCCAAGAGTGACCCTGCCTCCAGCCTTGGCCTCCAGCGAAATGAATTAACTTACATCTCCAATCTATGCCTTAAATATCTACTGTCTATGTACCATATGCTCTCACAAGGTCTTATGTGAGAGCACCCCTACAAAATCATCAAACGTCAGATTTAGCAACCCAAACAAGTTTGGGTTCCTTCTTATGAAAAGGAGAATGCAATGCATGTGTGTTATATTGTGAATCATGTAATTTAGGCCTCCACACCCAATGTATACTATGGTGGACAGTGTAGATGTGGGAGATATGTCCTAACATGCCACAAGAGAAAGATCTAACACCAAGAAAAGGGTTAGCTAATCTACATGGGTGATAGTGCCTCTTCTTAGATTTGGAGAATGCATGCTTTAATGATTATGTATGAAATTCTTCAAGTGATGGTGGTTGCTTATTTTTCATAAGAGCAGTTAATTCAGCATCCAAAAATTTCTTTTAACTACCATGAATTAAATTATTCACTCTTAATGCATGCTTCCTACTTTCTACATCGAATGCATGAGTTTCTAATTCCTTGAATATAATTTCTAATTCTACATGTAATGCTTTCAATGAATTATGCTCAATAATTAAATCAGAATGCTTTTTATTCAACTCATCAAATTCTTCAAGTAATGACATGTGATTGCTATCAAGTGTAGAATGATCTTTAAGAAAAACTTCGTGCTCTTTTTGTAGGTTCAAGTATTCTAATTTCAGGCTAGCATGCGATTTCTTAAGTTTCCTATATGATGAATGGATTTTCTTAGAAATATCAAATAATTGATTGTAGGTTAGTTCACATACCTCTTCTTAGTCAGAATGACCAAGATGTTTATCCGTTATCAAACACAAGTTTGTAGTCTCCTCTTCAGCTTCACTCTCCGAGGAACCAGATGCAAAATCAACCTAAAAAGCCTTTTGAATCCATTTCTTGTCCTTCCTAAACTTGGGGTTCTCCTCACCCTTCTGCTTGCTTGGGTGAGACTTGGAGCAAGACAATCATCTTTTATATGTCCTAGCTTCCTTTATTCAAAATAAACCATATTAGAAGAACCTTTAGTATTTTTGCTAAACTTACTTTTATTCCATTTCTAATGGTGCTTTTGTCTCTTTATTAGAAAGCTTTTGAATTATCTATTGATTAAGGCAATATCATCACTTTCAGACCCAGAAGAATCAGTCTCCATATCATTAGCGTTCAGCACCATAATTTTCTCCTTCTTTTTCTCACCTACATCAAGTTATCTTTTGTTCACTCCTTGCTCATAAGCAAAGAGTGATCTAAGTAAGTTATCAATAGAATAAGTGTTCAAATCCTTGGATTCAGTGATTACAGTTATCTTCGCATCATAGCAAGAAGGCAAACATCTTAGAATTTTGTTAACTTTTTCATAGTTAGTGAGTTCTCTTCCTAAGGCATGCAGGGAGGGGACAATTTGTGTAAACCTAGTATACATTTCAGATATTGACTCACTAGGTTTCATGCGAAAGAGTTCGTAGTCATGAAATAAGATATTCAACCTAGATTGTTTAACTTTAGTTGTGCACTCATAAGTGATACATAATTTATCCCAGATTTCTTTACCAGTTCTATAAGTGAACATACATATGTAATCTTTAGATTTCAGTGCATAAAAAAATATAAACATTTTACATTAAGTTATGCTAAGTCCCTATCATTATGAGTCCATTTAGTAAAAGGAAGTTCGGTTTCAACACCATTAACAAGTCTATAAGGTGCATCATAGCTATCTTTAACGAGAATCCACATGCGATAATCGAACGATTGCAAAAAAGTGGACATTCGAGTTTTCCAAAAATTAAAAGGTATGTTATCAAATAAGGGTAGATGAGTAATGGAATAACCTTCTACAGTGTTTCTATTACCAAAGTTAGCCATGAATATAAGTTCAAAATTATTCTAAAACCTAATTTTTGAATCCCACTCTGATACCACTTAAAAGTTTGTTAGGGATGTTAAGCCCTTATAAACTAGCTCAAGGCTAACGGGGGGGGGGGTTAATTGGTAGTTTTAAAAATTCTTAAGCAAAATTGATTTTGAAAACCTTTTGAATGTTTTAAAATAATAACAATTACACGTTAATGTGGAGATATTTAATCAACCAAAATAATCACTTTAAACACATGATCATCCATAGGAAAGTAAAGTATAGAAATTAAAAAATAGAATAGTAAAAGAAAGAACGCGCTAGATTTTATAGTGGTTTGGTCAACTTGACCTACATCCACTCCCTGGAGCCTCCCCTCAAGGTATTGCACCAAAACCTATAGACTCTCCTTTTGCTCCCACAGTAAGGCGGAGAGGCCTACAAAACCTCATTTTCACCAACCCTGGTGAGGCAGAGAACCCAAACTCCTTTTGCTTCCTCCTGAAGAGGAAGAGAACCTTACCTCCTTTCGCTTCCTCCGGAAGCAGGCAGAGAACCTTACCTCCTTTTGCTTCCTCCTGAAGCAGGTAGAGAACCATGATCTTCTTGCTAATGATCCTTCCCACAGAGCCACAAAAGGATAAGGGATGACGACTAGAGAAGATGACTCGAATCCTTCCTTGGAGTAACCTTTGTGAACACCTCACAAACTCACCCTCATATGATCCTCTCTCTCTCCCAAGCTCTCCCTCTCCCTCTCAAGACTCTCTTAGATGAGGACAGCAGCAAAAAGTCTTTTTATTAACAAACAATAGAGCTTAAATAGAAAGACTAAAAAATTGTCTTAAATTTTAACTTGCCGTCAAAGATCGTCTAGGATGATCCTGAGATCATCCTGTATGATCAGTGTAAATAAGCCCCTTTTGGCATGGATGATTTGATTCTTCTAGATGATTAAAATACATGGTCTGTTCTTATCATCCTGGACAATTCTGCGATCATCCTGGCCGATTAGTTCAAAATCAAGAATATCGTCTAGCATATAGTTCGGGACATCTAGGAGAAAGCCTGAATGATCTATAGAAATTAACTTGATCTTCCAGGATGATATATCTATCGTCTTGTCCGATTAGTTCAAAAATGACCAATATCATTCGGCACATAGTTTGGGTCATCCATGATAATTATATTGGATAATTTTAAAACAACTGATCATCTAGGATGATAAGTCTATCATCCTATATAATTAGTACAAATATTGCCATATGATCTAGCACATTGGTCAGGTCATCCAGGTGAGTAATATTGGATAATGAGGATTTATAACTCATCATCTAGGATGATCGCAAGATCATCCAGGATGTTGTGATCAATCAATTAATCCTCAATTACTTTTCTTAATCACCTGGCTAATTTAGACATGATTGTAATGCATCATCCAGGATGATATATATATCATCCTATATGATTAAAATGAATTCCTAAAATAAAACTTGCCAAAATGAGTCTGGTGGCTGAGGAACTTTGATTTGAGCATATCATCCCAGATGATAAGAGGATCGTCTAGGATGATCTGCTTAATCAGACTGACTTAACATGGCTGCCCTAATTAGGGTTTCTATTTTCAATGGATCATCCAGGATGATATTTCTATCATCCAAGACAATATGATCAAAACAAAATAGGAACTCTAACTCACTAAAATTCTCCCACTGAGTGTGTGTGTGTAAGGTTACTTAGCTTGGGGATCCACTACATTATAATTGACTCAAAAAGGGAATAAAATTACATTTGAACACAGACACACCTGATCTTGAGCTGGCTTGAATTACACTTGATCTTGTGAACCTAAAAGGTTAGGCAATCAAACAGAAATAAAAATGTTTGTTATTTTCAAAATTATAATCCTTGAATCCAGATTTGTAATATAGATTGACATTATAACATCCTCAAGAATAGACTAATATTTTACTATAAATTTGAGAAGAGAAACTTTACATTAATAATTGAACATTGTATAGGGAATATTCAATTATCCCTGAAGGATAAAGGAAACATTCACATACCATTTTAATAATGAAAATAATATGTTATTTAAAGCTTAGGTCAGCATTCCATAAATCTTTTCCCTACCTTAGAGAAAAAAAAACTAAGAAAGGGTTTATTTTATTCTAAGTTATAGACTCCCTAGAGGGGCAAGCCCCTGTAGTTAATTATATCTCCTAAGAGAATACTCTTGATTAAAGTGAAGACTAAATATTTTTAAAGATATAGAGATCTAAAGAAATATTTGGGCTAACAATATTTAATGTATAAGCTTTAGATTATAAATTCTCTAGTTATCTTTTGAATTAATATTTTAGATTTTTAATTTTAAAAGAATTGAATCTAAATGTACAAAGACTGAAGAGGTGTTTAGAATCTATACTTATACTTGCTTGGAGTGAGTTGTCAATTAACAATCCTAATGTATAATTATTTAATTGAAAAAGTTAAGTTTGAAAAGTTTAATTTTCTTTGGGAGAATTTAATTTCTACAATTTTAATTTTGAAATTGAACATATCATTATGAATGATATATTAACTCAGGAGGCAAACATATCATTCCCTAATGGGTTTAGGTAACAAACTTGCAAGTTCATCCTGATTATCATAGCCAAAATCAAGAAAATCACATATGATCCTAGAGGGTCAAAATGATATTTGATCGAGTGTTTAACTATGATAATCTGGAATAAAAAAAATTAATATCATAATCAATGTTATGATAAAAGAATGATATATCTTCCTAAAGAAAGAAGATATTGTTCATCATCTGTTGTTTAAATATAACGATAACGAGGGTTGACTTTGACATTGATTTTCACAAAGAAATTAATTGAGTTTTAAAAATTTGATATTTTGAAAATTTAATCTTGGTTCTAAATCTCCTACAAGTGTAAGCCCTCATAATTAATTAAATCATAGGAAACCTAAGCTTCTTACGATATATCTAGTTTAAAATAATGGTAGAAATTTTATTTGAAATTTTTAAAGATTGATATCAAAGGAATGAGGGTTAGAAATTTAACTGGGAATAGATTAAAATTAAACACTTATTTTTGGAGGTCAGAGGAAGGATAGGGGTTGTTTGGGATTCTAAAACATTTCAGAAGCACCCCAACCTATCCTAAGTGTTGGGCTTAAATTTTGGATTGAAAGAGATTTAATTTGAGTTATCAATTTTATTAAAAATTTATAATCCCATAAGGTTGAGGTCTCATGGTTTAAACCTTCCTTAGAACTTAAATCTAAATTGGGCACTAAACTATAATGACCCAAACCTAGCTAATGTAATGCAAAACCTGGACTTACCCCGGCTTAGATTGGGGAGCCAACTAACCACCTAGGCGCTTTATAACCATAAATCTGGTCATTTATGCAAGAGTGGTAGGGGCATTATTTAGTTAAGTTTGAGGAAATTGGGATGATATCTAGAGTAGATCCTAATTGGGCCCTGATCGTTAGAGTTTTTTATGTTATTTTAAAAACTTTAATTTAATTAAAGTAGAAAAAGTTTTGTCCTTACACTCACGAGCCTCTGATAGTTCTAGGCTTAAACAAAAGTGGCATGCAATAAAAAAAGCTAGAAAAGACATATAATTTCTATTGTGAAATCAAATTAAATAAATTAATCAAATAAAATAAAATTAAATTCAAAGTCCATGTGGTAGGTGCCACTTAATATTATAACCTAGGGTCTATAAAAAAAGTAAAGTGGCTGGGTATGACTAACAACAACTTGGATTGTACTCCTAAGACTCAAGTGACTTTAAGAATGGGATTCTTCTCGATCTTCACTTTTTAATCCTTCTATGAACTTCTTGGATCCATTGGGTTTGGATATTCAATTCTAAAGAAACTCCCCCCTCGAAAGGGGTGTTATCTTTCCTCTTTGGATATTTGAAATTATGTTGACTTACTTTTTCAAATGAAAGAGAACTCTACACTAAGGGATGTTATCTCCTCTTTAGATTCTTAGTAGGATATATACATCCCATCTCAAATATCACATTCAAATTACAACTCAATTGAAATTAAATTATATTTCACAAAATCAAAAATCTGGTTTCAAGTAGAACTTGTAGGGTTATCCTAAGCAGTTATAATCAAATTCAAAATCTCAATCAGTTATATTTATCAAAATTAAAATGCTCAAATTCTCAGCCACACTTGGCAATGCTCCTTTAATTTTTAAGGGGGACTTAAGAATGCATACCACCAGTAGAAAGATTATTAATTTTAAAGCTTAATTTTTATTTGTCCCCTTTATTTTTATAGCCTTATATGAGCATAGCCACTTGCATAAGATTATGTTAGCATTTAATTTGTCCCTAACCTAAGCGTAATTTAATGCCCATTACATCAATACACTAATTATAAAAATTAAGTAAAAAAACACATCAATCATTTAATTCTAATAATACATATACAGTGAAAGCTTGAAAAACCTGAGACACAATAACACAAAAGTAAAACACCAGCCTAGACTAAGATTAGGGTTGGTTGTCCTAGCAAACCATCTAAAGTGTGTGAGGTAGGCCGTGTAGCATGAATATGTCCTATATAGGATAATTAGTTAAAGTTGTCTAGTGTTCTATTTGGTTGAAGGCTTAAGGGAAAAATTTAATTAAAGTTTATGTATAAATAGATTAAAATTAATTTTATAGTGTATTTTAAATGTTAAATGGATATTATCTTAGTTTCTCACTGGGGCCGTGAAATTTATTTCACCTTTCTTGGGGCTAAGATAATAGCCTTGTGGGCCTGGGTTACCTAGTGGTAAATGGTATAGTTAAGTGAATTTAATTAGTTGAAGCTTAAAGGTTGATAAATTTTAATAAAGTTGATTGGTTGCTAGTTTTTAAAGTTGGATTAAGATTTTCTACATTTCTAAATTAAATATTAAATTTATGGAATTATTTGAATTATTTAAATGCATTAATTAAAGGGGTCAAAATTTGATTTTTTATTAAAGTTAATTTCTAGAAAGTTGATATTTTTCTTAAATAATAGACTTCAAGATGAGTAATTAGAATTAGACTATAAGTTCGCTGGAATTGGATTTTATTATATTTAGTTATGATTTTTTAAATTTTGACCTATTTTTGACTTGTGGTTGACCAAATTGTTGACTTTTTGATTTTGAATTATTTTTAAGGTTTGACATTTCTGTGAAATATTAGATATTAATTTGAGTTGAATGCATTTAAGTTTGATCAATTTAGATTTTTCTTGAATTAATTTTGATTTTTCAAGGTTTGGATATTTTTTTGAATTTTTAAATTATTGTAATTAAGGGGATTTAATTATTTGAATCCAAATGAACTCCAAAGTTCTTAAAATCACCTCCAAAGATCATAAATGATCTAAAGAGGAGTTTTCAAGTGTTTGAGAGTTTTTTAGAATTTCTAATTAATTAAACTAATTAAATATTAATTAAAATTAAATTATAATTATAATTAAAGTCCAATCAAGGGGCTTCTATTTTTCATAAATGAACATCTGAATTTTTGTCAATTTGAGATGTTATAGGTACTTTTTGGATTTAATTTGGATTTATTAGAATTTTTAAAATTTTCAAGGTTTATTAAGTGTTTAATCTTAAGTTAATTGATTAAGTGGATTAATGATTTTTAAAATCAATGAGAAATTTCTCTAGGGCAGAGATCGAATATCACTAAGTTTAAGTAGTTCAAGTTTCATGTCTAAGTTTTCTAAATAAGACCTTAATTTTTGTCATTAAGCTGTGAGTAGGTTTTATGGAATTGAATCTATATCTCACAAACCCTTGACACACATGTAGATGCACACACAAACACAATCAAGTCATTAAAACAAAAAATGCCTAAGCTAAATGAAAGTGTGATCCTATACATGCAAATTAATATATAATGGAGATAAAGAGTAATTTATTTAGTGAATAATTGAAACACAATTATTCACTAATCTTTTCCCATCAAATCTTTTAAAGTAAGCATAATCCATGTTTAAAATTTCAAGATCAGTTAAACCTCTCAATTGATTTATCATATAGAATTTTAAATTTAAATTTTATATATGAAAATAGTTCAATTTTAATTTGGATTTTAGAAAAATTGAGAAAGTTTTAAAATAATTTCAAAATAATTTTTAAAAATACCTTAATAATATGAAAATATTTTAAAATAAAAGTTACTAATTTATCAAAGTTAATTGATAAATAATTAATAAAAAATTAATTAAATTTAAAATATTGAAATGATTAAAATATCTTAAATTAATTTTAATTTTAAATAAAATTTTCTTAGAATAATTCTCTGATTATTTAAAACATTTTAAAATTAAACTTTTGATTTTGAAAATATTTAAATAGTTAAATAATTAAAATTATTTAAAATATATTAGTTATTCTAAATTAAACTTAATTTTAAGATATTTAAAATATCTTTTATGATTAATTAAAATGTTTTTAATTGAATTTTTGAAAATATTTAAGTTAATATTAATTAAAAATTAATTAAAAAATTGAAATATTAGAATTATTTATAATATTTAATGAAAATACCTTAAATTCAACTTAATTTTAAAATAAAATATTTCAAATATTTTATCTAAATATTTAAATTATTTTAAAATAAAATTTGAATTTTAGAAAATATTTAGACTAATATTTGTTAAATATTAATTAAAATTTAGGTATTTAACAATTTAAAATAATTTAAAATATATTAAATATTTTAAACTAATTTAATTTTAAATTAAAGAGGATTAATATATGAGAACTTTGATATATTAAACATAATTATTGGATTTTATTTATTTTTTTATGATTTTTGAATTTTTTGTATTTAAAAATAGATTTTAAATTAATTTAAAACATTTTTTTATTAAAATAGAGACTGCGAGGGCTGCGTAGTGCTCGTTGGTTTGCTGAACCAAAATGCATGGTGGTGCGTAATCATTTGTAATGTTTGAGCCGCCGAGCAATCATTACAAATGATTGCAATGGCGATGTGGCACGACACGATTTTACTTAACCATGTCAGAGCCATGCAGAAGCCGTCCAATCACCTGCCTTTGGAGACCAGTGGCTTAAATCGAGCTAGACAGAGGAATGAATCGCAAGATTAAATTTACAGTTAAGCAAAACCATGGAATGGCGAGATTGGGACTGTTGATCGCGTGATAAATAGTCAAAAAAATGTACAAATAATGCAGGTTACAAAAAAACCCTGGAATGTAATTTTTGTCCTGTTTTCTTGATCGGATGGATCATTTGACTTGAAATTTTAAACATATATTAAAATAATGAACAAAAATGCTAGGGAATCAAAATCGCGGATAAAAATGCTCTATGTGAATAGTTATATAATCCTATGTTTAGTGACATAGGGTTAATATTTTAGGGAATTTTAGTCTTGGATCTTCAGGATTTTGATTTGATTGAGCTTGTAGATTATCCTCATACATTTTCCCTATTAAATTCGTGGTCTAATAAGCTCTAGATTGCTCAGATGAAGCCTTAGACAAAAAGGGTGCTAGGGTTGCTAGAGGATCGTTACCGGTGGCTTTGACAAGTCGGATTCTACTGGGAAGTATAAAAGAGGCTGTGGGGAGCTCAAACAAAAAGAGATTTGAACTAGAGGAGCTCTGGGTAGAGATATAAAGCTAAAGTTACAATTAAGGCTTGATTTTGTTGTTTTTCCCTATTCATTGAAAAGGATTTCAGGACATAGCCCTTTAGCCTTGGATTTTTGGATTTGATCTAGATTTTGGATTTGATTGATTAAGTTTAAGACATCCATATCAATAAAGTCAACTAGATGATTGTTAGTGGATAGATATGATTGAAGCTTTATTAGAGGATGGATCAAAGGTTAATTAAAATCTATGTTTCAAGACTAGATTGGTTTGAGTTTGGATTTTGAATTGACCAGAAGTCTGAATTTTAAATTGAAGTTTGGATTTAGATTGAATTGAAGCTCTCAATAATTGACAACTGGATGTGTGTCAACCATCAAATCAGTGGGTAAAAGTCTAGATTGATTATAAATCTTAATTGATTTAAGGTCTAGATTGATCTGGGGTTTGGATTGATTTGAAGCTTGAATAGATTGAGTCATAATTTAAAATCTAAATGATTGACACTTAGAGATTTATTAACCATCAAATTCACGGGTAGAAATCTTGATGGGATCCTGTGACCTCATACAAAAATGAGATCAACAACAATCAATTACCTTAGATATAATGCTTGATAGGCTAACCTCTATTCTAAGAGATCAAAGGATGAACTAGTCTCTAAAATTCATGACTCAAGATGAGTAATTTTAACTTTAAGTTCAAATGACACTAGTGAGAAGACTCACCAAGAATTCAAATTTTATCTTATTCAAATTACGTAACTAAATTTTCTAACAACCAAAAGTTCTTAGAAATTTTGGCAAAATAATGACCCTATACCATAGAAAACATGTAGTATCCTTCGAGTGTAATGAGGACCCCTCTACCTTGCCCTTGTTGGGCATAAGTGCTTTGCCTAGTATACATTACAGAAATAAAATACATGTATGTATGCACGTATAAGTAAAGGGGTAGGTGTATACGGTACCCAGTACTGTATTACTACTAGAACAAGTATGCATATTCCTACAAAGCCTGATACATATACACAAAAAAAATATAGAAAAACTTCTATCCATAAATACAAACTACCACATTTATGAATACAATGCATGAAGCAACGTAATAAATGAAGATTGAATATAAAATGTAATTTATTTATTCATTGATTTGCTAATTTATTACAGACTCAAACTCTGCAGAAAAGAAAGGTGGCCAGGCTCCACCACAATAAACATGGGTTTCTAATCCCACCATATATATAGATTCAAATGTACTTTCTTATGGTTTCCAAGCTCCAAGTCTTATAAGAAATTTCAAAAGAGAATATCCTTCAAAGTAAAGGATATCATCTTTTGATGCCCCATTTGTATATGTTTAACCAGGTATATTTAAATCTTTTACAACTCGAGATCCTGTACAACTTGATCTATATACTTTTTACTTTTACAATGACTTATATATATATATATATATATATATATATATATATATATATATATATATATATATATATATATATATATATATATATATATATATATATATATATATGCATTAATCTTATGTATATTTTACTTTGGCTATTATAGGAATTTAATGCAATAAAATGCATATAAATCCACGTAAGGTGCAAAGCAGCTGTGTAATAACCTAATGCTTCTAATACAGTCCTTAAAGAGCCTAAGTGCACTAATAGAAATTTATAATGTATAACATATAGATTATTAAAAATAAGTAAACATACATAAGGTACTCTCTTAGTAAAGTACCTGGCTAGCAAATCATGCCACCAGCCTAGCGTAGGTTAGAGTTGAATATCCTAGCTAGCAAACTATCTAAGTATGTGTAGAAAAGTTATGTGGCTGGGATAATTCCTATGCTTTATTAGTTTAGAGTCATCTATAAATGAATTTATTTGTTCAAGGTCTTTAAAGAATGATTTGAGTTTAAGTTTTAATAATTTAGAGGTTTTAAATTTCTTTTAAGGATATTTTGATTGCTGAAGTTATTTAGCTTTAGGTTTTAAAGAACATAGCAATCAACAATTTCTAAGTGCTAGAAGCTGTTGATAAATATATCCTAGACACACAATGTAATGCTACCATTCCTCAAAGATGGGGGTAGATTGATTGCATGGAGTCTTTTATTTTAATTAAATGTTTTGGTGTTTAAAGTTTCTCAATCCAAATCACCTTTTCCCTCTTGAAAGGAATCATACACAAGGGAATATAAGCTGCAACATCTAAGTATTTAATTAATGATTTTTAAATTAATTCAAATTGATTTATTACTAATTTTTTAAGTTTTATTTTAATATTTATATTTTATCAAATTCATAAGTGGCATTGTCATAACGAGCATGAGGACCAAGGCCTCCTTAGGACACATAGCCCTATAGCTTGAGGTAGTTCAACTATTTATTTAATATTGTATTCTGATTTAATTCCATTGAATTAATGATTAACTGAAATTTTAAAAATTTATTCATTTTTTAAATTTAATGAATATTTTAATATATTTAATGTTAGGTCTATTTCTTAACTTTTATTTACATTAATTTCTAGAATTTTTATAATCTTTATAAATACTAGACCAAGGGATGAGTCTAATTCGTATAATTTTATTAAATTTGGATTTTTTTGTAATTAGTTATGAATTTTATAAATTTGATAGATTTTGTAAACTAAGTTTGACCCATATATTGACTTTTTCATTTACAGTGAATTCTGGAGAATTTTTTATTTATAAATACTAGATCCAAGGATGAGTCCATTTGCTTTAAGTTTGCTCAATTTAGAGTTTTCTATAATTAGTTGTGAATTATTGAAGCTTCATGATTTCATGGATTTATTTAATTTGGGCTATTTCTTATTTTTGTACCAAGTTGACTCTAAACCACTTAAAAAGTTTTCCAAATATAAGAAATGACCTCTAGGTATGATTTGAAGTGTTAAAATTATTAGAGTAATGTTTATATATTTTTAATTATTTATTTTAACAAAATATTGAATTTCTTTAATTTTTAAATTAATTTTTATTTCGAATGAATTTTAACGGGGTTTTAATTTTTCTCTGTTAACCTTTTAATTCTGAGTTTGATATATTATATGCAATTTATGGAGTTGAAATGGATTTATGGCAAATTTTTAAAAATCCTAGGTTAATTATGTACATGAATCTTAGGTTCACTAAATGGAAAACCAAATGATCTCAAAATACTATGAAATTTGAAAAATAAGTAAATAAATACATGTTCTTCAAACACAATGACTTTGAGCTCATTAAAGCCTCCCTAGTTTGGTGATTTATTTTAGGAGCTACACTTATTGGAATTAGGTGAAAAACATCAACAAAAGGATTTGGCTAATGGATCTGATCACAGAAGAATGTATGCTCCAGGAGCTGCCACATTGCCCATGCATTTCAGTTGGAGGTCGTGGCTTTGAAACCCGTCGTATACATAGATTTTTATGACGTGGTCTGCACCATCCGATCACAATACACAGGCTATCGGATAGTTCAGATAGTGCCCAAATCTAAGTTCAATTTGAACTAAGATTTCAAATGCTTATAACTTTCAACCCAAATGTCCAAATTTGATGAAATTTGAAATAAAGGATGAAGATGCCCTAATCTTGCAATACTTGGAGTTTGGAGGATCCATGCATTGGAATTTGGGAGAAAATGTAATTTGAATTTATAACTTTAAATAAAGATATCTCTCTAACTTGTTGATAAATTTTGATGATCTTAGTCTTACTGGAAAGCTTGAGATATCCTCTTCAACTTCATAGAAGACCTCTTGAGCTAGTTCTTGCCAAATCAAAAGTTGTATTTAAATTCTCCTTTCTCTCACTTTGTTTCTCTCTCTTGCTAGTTTTAGAATTTCTTAAACTATGGAAGGTAGAGAAGAGCTATGGCAGGGATGGGGAGGTTGCTTGGGAGTTAGGGAATTAGATTGATCAACCCTTTCTTCTTAGGAAGAAAAGGTACATATAAAAGAGAGAAATTTGAATGGAGGGCTTAAAACTTTCCACCTAAGCCATGACCCACCTCTAAATCAATTTTGGACTAACCAAAGGGAGCTCAAGAAACATTCTTGAGAGTTTGAAAGCACATGGTTAGTTATTGAGGGAGTTAGGCTTGAACAAATCATTAGAAAGAGGTCATTTTGGAGCTTATTTCCACATCAAAATCCAATGTGGCATGAGCTTGACATGACATGTAAAGAGAATATTCTAGAGTGCATGTAAGCCATTGGTTGGGTTCAAATTGGGCAAAGTTGGACTAGGGTCCAAAAACATGGGTTTTGGAGAGCTTGGTTCAACCGATACTTTTAAACTAGGTTAAACCATGGGTTCAAACTCTTGGTGTGTGAGCATGGTGAGGTCAAAATTAAGTGTTTTGATTTTTTAAATGTGTATGGAATGATTTGGTCAACCAAGTTTGACGATGGGTTAAGGGCTTGTCCATATCATTCCAAATGATTTATTGGACATGTTGGAAGTGGTCCCAAGGCTTGGTGGGGTCATTTAGTTCCGAATGCATGTTTGGTGGCTAAAAAGGCCATTCGATCAACCTAGGATGACTTGGTCAACTATAGTTGACCATGTGTTAGAACTTAGTTCAATGCATTCTAAATGAACTTTAGGGTTTATTGGAGGTGGTCCCAAAGTTTGATTGGGTCTCCATGCATGTAATGTAGTTTAAAGGTAAAAAGGGCAATTTGGTCAACTTAGTTGACTTGGTAAATAAGGGTTGACCAGGCTTGGAACTTAGTTTAATGCACTCTAAATCATATTCTGAATATGTTTGGAGAAGGTTGCATGTCTTGGTTTGGCTAGGCCATATTAAGGATTAAGGAAAATTCCATTTTACTAATTTAGGGTTTTATGGTTTTATTATCAATCATGGTGAACCATTGCTAACCAATGTCTAATGCTAACATAACGCATCATGCTAGTAATGATGATCATGATCATTGTGTTTGGAGTTTTGAGTTGATCACTATGTTTAGTCATTGGATTGGATTTATATTTCATTTAGATAATGATTTGTGAGGATTTAAGGCTTCAAATACTCAAATCATTGACAATCATTAATAATCATTAGTGATTGAACAAGTGATCAACTATTATTACTGGGGACTTTCAATTGATGGATTTGGGGCTTAATTTTGATTTAGATTTTAAAGCGATCAATGGTGGTCAATTATTAAGGAAATTTTAGGCTTTGAAATTTTCATATCACTAATAATCAATGGTGATTGTCAAGTGATGGTTTCAACGGTCAATGATGAAATCACCCTGCCAAAATGTAGAAATGAATTTAATTTAGGATTAGAAATGTGTTTTAATGATTTAGGTTTAAAGATTGGAGTTTGATATAAGGATATTTGACCTCATAAAAAAATGGGGTCAATAAGTGCTTTAAGGTTTAGATACCCAAGAATACTCTAACCTAGTATATAATCTAGATTTAAAAGTTTAGATCAGAATAGTTGTTGCAAATTTGGACACAAGACCAATGATTTTGATGATAATAAACATTATTAGGTTCTTCACTATGTTATCTCTTATTAATTGCTATTATTGCATATTTATTATTTATGTCTACTAACATTTTAGGTCCATCGTATACTTGCAAATTTGACCAGCTCAAGATTGGTTAGACTAGGGTTAAGTATGTCATGAAATATTTGTAATTTTAGTTCCTATATATTTTTACCTTTTTGAGTCAAGTCATGTATTTGGTGGATACTAAGCATGGAGACCATGTATATACACACTCAAGGGAGTGAGTTAGTAACAATATCAGGAGTTGAATTTTTTGAACTAATCATACTTCATGATATCTATCATATTGTATGATCAGCTAATTAGAAAATGATTGAAATGACTAATTATTAATGCAATATGTACTAATCATATTGTATGATCTTGATTATACAGGATAATCGATTGAAATCAAGATCCCAGCTGCCAATCAGAATTTAGGCAATATTTTGAAATTAAAATTTTATACTAATCATACTGTATGATAGGTATCGTACGATACGATGTAATTAAAACTTGCCTAAATTAATCTTGTGATTAGGGGACAATTTTGGAATAATTGATCTAAATAGATCATACAAGATGATGGGACCCATTATACTATATTACCTGGTTCCTACATGTGACGATAATTATATCATCGCCAATCATACGGAATGGTAATCCAAGTTATTTAAACTAATCATTCTAGACGTTGGACTAAATTGTCCTGGATGATCAGCTCAATTCTTTAAACTGATTCTACAACATCTAACTCTTCATATAATACTAACAAGAATACTTTGAACTAATCATATTGGACGATCAATAATCATATTGTACGAATTAGAATCAGACAAATTGAATTTTAGGGCTTCTTGTGGGGCCTTGTATTTAATCTATCTCAAGTGACTTATTTTAAAACTTTTGGCTGCTGAGTGTTCTTGAGAGGAAGCTTTGAGAAGAATATCTAAAAGAGCTTTAAGAAGAAGAGGGAGAGCTTGTGGTTGAGTAAGAAGTAGTATGAGGGGTTCACACTTTTGCTCCAAGCAAGTGTCATGCCTTATACCTCCAAATGTTTGTTTAGGTTTCTTGGGTGGCTCTGGGTAGAAATTCTTCAGCCCAAGGTCATGGTTCTTTGCCATCACCAGGAGGCTAAGAAAGGAATTAAAGGTTCTCTGCCTTCTTTAGGAGGGAGAAAATGATTGAAGGTCCAGTGCTGTCATCTGATGGGTGACAAAGCTTCAGTCTCTCTGCCTCACCAAGTTTGGTGGAAGTAATTTGTGTAAGGGCTTCTCCACCTTACTGTGGGGGCAAAAGGTATGACACTATAGTGATAGTGCAATACACAGAGTGGAGGACTCTAGGGAGTGGACATAGGTCTTTGTCTGACCGAACCACTATAAATCTCTGGTGTGTTTATTCTATTTTTTTATTCTCACACTTTTATTTTTTGTATCTTAATTCTGTAATAACTGCTTGGTGAAAATCTTGATTAATTCTTCATTTTATTAATTAGAATATCATCTTTTAATTCTTTCATAAATTTATTCTTCTTCTATGCTAAGTGATAATTGTTATTTTTCAATTATTGAAAAATCCAAAATATTATTTTTATTTTTGAAGTAAGCAATTAGTCTTTAAATTCACTAATTCACCCCCTCTTAGTGTCCTAGGGACAAGTTCACTTAGGCTTCACATCCTTAGCAAACTTTGAATTGGTATCAAAGCAGTACCCAAAATTGAGTTTTCGAAAATTTAGAGGAAAATAATCAATGGCACACTTCAAAAATAGGAACACCATAAGAGGTTACTCTATTGCTCATCCACCATTATTTGAGAATATTCACTTTGATTTTTGAAAATCCACATGTCAACATTTTTATACTATATTGATTTAAGGATGTGGTGTATGATTCAATCTGGATATTCTTTACCGTCACGTATTATGAATGGTGTGAAAATTGATATTCCTTATGCTGAATAGAGTTAAGAGGACAGATAATTTTCTCAATTAAATGCTAAATGTCTTAACTATTTTTTTGTTCTTTGAAATTTGAGGACTATATGTGTGTATAAACCAATACTACTGGAAAGGAAATCTCGGATAGATTGTGCATTACATGTGAAGGGAAAAGTGAAGTAAAATAGTCTAGATTAAACATCTTGAAACATGATTATGATCTCTTTCATATGAAACCTAGCAAATCAATATAAAAAATGTATACTAGGTTCACACAGATAGTGACATCACTACATGCATTGGGTAGAGAACTATTGAATTCTAAAAAAGTTAATAAAATCCTATGTTGCCTGCCTAGTGCCTATGATGCTAAAATTACTACAATTACTGAATCCAAAGATTTGAATATCTATTTTATTGATAATTTGCTTGGGTCACTCATTTCTTATGAGCAAGGCGTGAGTCTATGACTAAATAATACATATGATAGAAAGAAAGAGAAGACTATGGCATTAAAAGTGAATAATTTTGACTGTGACAGTTTTATAGCGGAGGAGGATGATGACATTGCGTTGATGACCTGCCAATTCAAAAGCTTGTTAAAGAGGAAGCAAAGGCGTCATCAATAACAATAGTGGAGTAAAGGTAAAAGCAATAAAAATTTCAAAGCATCGTCTGACAAAATATGTTTTAAATGAAGGTAACCAGGACATCTTCGAATAGACTGCCCCAACTTCTGAACTCAACCAGTTAAGGAGAAGGGTAAAGAAAATGCTAATTTTAAGAAGAGGAAGAAAAGGACACATAATATGTTTTGGGCTGACTCCACCTTAGAATCATATAAACCAGAAGCAGAGGAGGTGGTAACTAACCTATGTCTTATGGCTAACCATAATAAGATCAAGAAGAGGTATGTCAACTCTCTTAAGATGAATTATTTATTATTTCTGAGAAACTTCATGATTCATATAGAAAACTAAAAAAGATGTATGCTAATATGAACAATAATTTTATTACTTTGTAAAAAGAGCACACTTGTTTGATAAATTATTATTGTAGCTTCGATAGAAATCATATGTCTTTACTTGATGACTTCTATGCATTAAATAAGAAGCATATTGAATTATCTATTGTATATGATTCTTTGAAAACAAAGCATGTTGAATTAAAAAACTCATTCAAAAACTTAGACATGTGCAACAGAGATAGAAGACAGTGAGCATGTATTTAAAATTGAAGTATCCATTCTAGAAAGTGTAAATAAATTCCTACAAGAAAAAATAAATGCACTTTAAGACAATAAATCATCTCTTACATTGGCATAGTGGCATAACTCATCACAGCATACATCATATACCCCTATGAAGAGGAACCATAACCCACGTAGATTAGTGAATCCTTTTCCTCGTGTTAGGTGTTACTCTTGTGGCATGCTATGTCACATAGCTCGCACTTATACTATCCACCACATGACACATCTAGTGTGGAGGCCAAAACTACTTGCATCATAGTATAACATGCAATCATCTTATTCATCAATGCATAAGGTGGAACCCAAATACACTTGGGTTCCCAAATATGATGTTTAATGACTTTGTATGGAAACTCTCACAGAAGACCAAGTGAGAGTATGTGGTACCTACATAGTAGATACTCGAGGCATATGACTGGTGATTTGAAGCAGTTCATCACACTGGAGGCCAGGTCTAGAGGCAAGGTAACACTAAAAGACAACACCACTAGAAAAGTGGTTGGCTCAGGTATAATTGGCAATTCTAACAAATTTATTATTAAAAATGTTTTCTCAGTTGATGGCCTTAAGCATTATCTACTTAACATTAGTTAATTATATGACAAGGGTTTTGATATATAGTTTCTTTCTTAGAAATATATGAATAGCTTAAATGGAAAACTTATTTTAGAAGGAAAAAGAATAAATAATATTTACATGTTTGATTTGAACTACATTGAATATTCTAATTCGTTGTGTTTGAAAACTATTATTGATGATTCTTGGCTATGGCATAGGAGACTATGTCATGCAAACATGAAAACTCTTGGGAAGATTACCCAAAAAGATCTAATTAAAGGCATACCTAAGTTAGACTTCACTATGGACCACCTCTATGATGCTTACCAACTAGAAAATAAGTTAAGTCTTACCTTGAGTGTGTGTGTGTGTGTAAGGTTACTCAGCTTAGTGTCCATCAAATATATGACTTGACTCAAGAAATATAGAAATACATAGCAATTGATATTATACACTGACTCAATCCTAGTTTTCTCGATCTTGAGCTGATTGATGTTACCAGTGGACTTGTGGACCTGATATATTAGTGAGTAGGGCAAAAAAATAGATATGCAATAATAACAATGATAATGAAACAATAATATTTATCATCATCAAAATCATAGTGCTTGGGCCAAGATTTGCAACAATCCCCCCTTTTTGATGATGATAAATATTATTGTTAAGGATATTCAAAGTCCTTTGACATTTTTTGAAAACTCCGCCTTAGAAGATAAAATTTTAAAAATAATGAGAGTTATATTTTACTTTTTATTTTTATTTTTTTTATATTTCTTAAACAAATGCAGAACAGTAAACACTAAACAAGAAACTAACTTCATTAAAATAAAATATGTAAATAAGTAACAACAATCAATAAAAAACTACTCCACCTTTTGACATTACAAAAAGGAGGAAAAAGAACACAAAATAGAATAAAGTAAATACATTACAAAAAAAAAATCAATAGAAACAAAATAAACTAGAATCCATAGGGATCCTGATCAGGAGAACATAGTGGTGGTGGATGAAAGAGAAGGTGAAGAGAGGCAAACAGATCTTCAAGCAAGGCCATATCATGGTCATGCTACTGCTATTACATAGGCATCAAAGCAAGCTAAGTCTTGGTCATGCTGCTGCTACTGCTCGGCTACGTACGAGTCAAAGTTAGCCTCCCACTGATCAAACCTTTGAACCAGCTAATCAATAGGAGACTGCTGGCGGATAGGAGCTGGTGCTTGGGGTTGTTCTTTGGCTCCCTCTTTTGGCTTTTGATCAATATAACGAACGTTGTAGTGACAAGCACTATAAAGGATGTGGAAGGAGCTATTGGAATAGAAGACTAGGTGGTAATCAAGTGGTGTAAGATATTAAAGATTATATTGGACTCTAGGTTAAAGGAAATGAGATGTCCTAATGTTAGATTGGGCAGTCTCTTAATGTGGGGATCTTGAATGACTATTAAATTTTTAAAGTAGCGAATAAGAAGGCCAGATACATTGAAGTCAATTTCAGCCGTTATGAAATAAGTTGCAAGAGAGAAAATAAGGGTAATATTTATCTAATCACCAGCTTTTGGAATTATGGAGTTGCAAATAATATGTCGGATAATCCTAGCATTTTGTACAAATATGTTAGTAGTAAAAATGTGATAGTTAATAGTGGATTATCACATAACAGTGTTGGTTTGGGTCTGATAAAAATTAGGATTTGCAGCTTGAATGTGAACTTTTTCACTAGTAGTGGAAAGATCGAGAAAGTTATGGAGGTCTTAGTAGGTAATCTCTACTAGCCTCCCATTAATAAAGGATTGGAGGGCAGTACCATCACTATTGATTCTCAAACTTGTGAGAAATTTGAAAAGTAATTTAGAATTGAAAGGAAAGGCTAAAGTAAGAATGAATCAAGGAGTGGTATGGGCAAAAAGTTCAAGCACCTGAAAGTTTAGCACCTCTTGGTTGACTATCTTGGACGAGTTAATTCTAGCACTTTTATAATAATGATAAGCTGCTTCATCAGCTTCTTCCTTGAATCTAGGATTAATAGTTCACCTAGATTAACTACCCATGAGGGCTCAAGAATGTTTTCCACTATCCATTACAAAGAAGGAGAGTTCAAGAGGAAAGTGAATGATTAGAAGATTGGAATGGTGTGAATAAATTGAAAGAATTATTGCTGTTTAATTAGAATAGGAGTGATCGTACAGTATGATCGTGAGATCATACTAGATGATATAGTGTAATTAATTCATCTAGATGATTGGTCAAAAGGTGGTCATATCATACATTATGATCCGACATTATTCTGGATGATTAGACACAGTGTGATTGTCTCGAGCAGTCAGCCTGTATGATCATTGACCAACTAGATTGTACTATATGAACATGTGGATCATACAGGATAATTTGTCATAAAGGATCATACCGACTACATTCAAATCGTCCAATGACTTCTTCCATGTGGATCATATAGTATGAAGAATGAATCATACAGGATGATCACTAATAATTGATTGATATCAACCATTAGATGTGCTGTGATCAGAGAAGTGATGTTTTGTTAAGATCGTATAGTATGACGTGAATCATAGTGGATGATGTAAACAAATATTAAAGAACTTAGAAAATAGAATGTGATGATCAGGAAGGGTTCAACATAAAAATTAAGCAAAAATAATAGAAACCAATCGAAAATATAATAAAAGAATAATAAGACAAAGTAAAAGTTTCCTTTTAATTGATTTGCTCTAGTAAATGATAAATTTATCTTATTATCAGATTTAAGAAAAGGTATGAAATGAATTGACAATGCTAAAATTTAGAAAGGTTAGAAACCAATCTTGTTAGCCCTAGCTCAGACTGCATACAGGTCAATAAATAAAAATCTAAATAAAAAATGAAATTAAATAGGTAAAGTGTTCTTTTCAAACTTTGTTTTGAAAAAACTATCTAATAGAAAAATATTACAAAGTAATCAATTAGAAATCATGATTTTCAAATTCAAGTATATGAGCTGTCAATTGGCACATGGAGCCTTCTATGATTTTAAGGATTTGAAAGAAAGGCAAGCTAACTCATAGTGGGCTCATTTTGTGCCACTTTATCAGCTTTTGGCGCACATTATGCATCTTTTGATTTTTTGTGTACTTTGTGCATCTTGCAATTATTTGGTGGTCATTGCGCATCTTTTTAGTTTTGGGCTCATTTTATGTATCTTTTTATTTTTGCATGCTTGCTTCCTTTCTAAATCTTTAAGAAAATTCCTCAATTATGAGATTATCTTTCAGATATGAGAGAAGATAGACTCACTCTCATATATAAGAAAGGGTAAACCAAAAAAATAGGTTTCTATCCATATGATAAATGCAAACAACTTGATTAACAAAACTTGAAAGAGATTTATTGACTTGAAACATTATTCATATGAGATATATTACTGTAGGAAGGATAAAAAAGATCTCTATTTTAAAGTCTAAGTTTTAGTTTGAAATAAATTTTGATTCAAAAAGAAAATACACCACTAAAGGAGTTAAAAGAAGAGAAATAATCATCAATGTTTCCTCCTTTAACTGTCTTAGAGGAGTTTTTTTTTTGAAAGATGCAATTTGCATTAGAAAATAAAGAAATACAAAATACTAAAGAAAGCATTCACACTCCTTCTTCACCAAATCAAACAATGGAGAAGGAGTGCAATTTTCAAAAAAACTATCAAAAGAAAAGCTACTTTCTAGTGCTAAGGTAGCACAACAATCAGCTACCTTATTATAATTTCTAGGAATGAAATGGAAAATCACATCTTTAAACTCATTAAGAAAAATGATATCTTCATTCGAATTTGCCAGATTTTGCCAATTCGTCTTCTTGAAAGATTGTTGAAGCCATTTGATCACATTGTAATTGTCTCCTTCAAAGATGACTCCCTTGTATTGTAACATCCATCTCTGTAAGTGAATTTTAACAAACAAAATAGCTTGTAATTCCAGAGTAGTAATGTCCCAATGTAGTAACTTCTCACCAAAAGCACAAAGAAATTGGCCCTTGTGATCTCTTAAGATAGCTCCAATACCAGCATTATATGATTCCTTCAACGTAGCATCCACATTGATCTTAATCCAATCTAGGGGAGGAGGATGCCAAGTGTCAATAGACTCCCAATGGAGATCAGCACCCCAGTTTCCTAGAATAGGACTCTTCAGCGGTTGAATAATGGATGTTAACACATTTGCAGCCAAAAAATTAACCGATGAGGTAGGAATCCCAAGCTTTATTTGGTTTCTTCTCTTCCATGAATAATACACAACTGTACAGTAGATTATAGCTATGTTACTGTTAGATATAGATAATCAATCCAACTTCTTTATACAATTTTGGGAAGAATGAAAAATGGGAACATGAAATCCCCAATCTCTCAACTTATACACAATAAGGATGAGCTGGCTGCAGAAAACAGCCACATGTTCTTGGTTTTCCTCAACATCACAACCACATGGACATAAATTAGAATGCAACAAATTCTTGTAATTAAAAAAGGAATTAGTTGGCAATGCATTCTTACATAATCTCCACCAAAACAACTCCACCTTATGCAGCAATTTGAGTTTCCTAAAATTATTCAGCGTATGAATGCAATAGTCTTCTGTTTCTCCTAGCCTTCCTGTTGCTTCCATCCAAGCATCAAATGAGAGGGCATAAATTGATCTACCCGAATGCTATTTGATTTGTTCAATGTGATCTTCCTTTAAATCCACATTAATTTGATTACAGAAATCAACCTTTATTAATTTGATTACAGAAATCAACTCCACAATAAACAAATTCTGCATCTCCACACAGTTCCAGCTCCCATCTTTAGAAATGAAGTTATGGACCGAATCATTTAGGAGCTCTTGACAATTAACAAAGGTAGGCCATTTGTTAATAGGTTTATCAAAGATCTAAGTATCATTAAAAATACTCACTTTGATACCATTTGCTAACTTCCATCTAGCAATACCTTTTAAATATTTAGCTCCATCAAGCAAAATTTTCCAAGCGGAGAATTCCCTCTTCTAACCATACCATTCCAAACATCACCTCCATATTTGGAACTAAAAGCACCGTTACATAAAGAGTAAGGATTCTGGATAAATCTCAAGTAATTCTTGACCTTAGAGGTCCAACCTTAGAAACCGAAGAGTGAAGGCCCAATCCACCAAGCAACTTTGGTTTACATAGATCTTCCCAACAAACATAAAGTAAACCTCTCTTCTCCTTATCTTTATGCCATAAAAAATCTCTGCATAATCTATCCAACTCATATAAGATTCCTTTAGGAACCAAAGAATGCGTTGATAAGAAGATAGGTAGAGAAAGTAACGAACTTTTAATAAGAAGCACCTTGCCAGCCAAAGAAAGACATTTGCTCCCCCATGCATTTAATCTTTCCAATGCATAATTTAAAATAAATTTCAAATCAGACTTAACAAGTCTTCTCAAAGCCATCTTCACACCCAAGTAATGCATTTCTTTAACTATCTTGTAACCCAACTTTCTAGAAATTTTCTTCCTGCACTTTTTCTTCACTGAATTCCCAAATAAGATTTGAGATTTCATATTATTAACTTTTTGACCCGTCCATCCACAGAAATCTTTTAGATGTTCTTCAAACAAAGGGATGATCACATGGTAGCATTAGAAAAAACCAAAACATCATCAACATATAACAAATGAGTAATTTTATTAGATTTTGGTGAAACTTTGATGCCCAACTCAAGATCCCTTTGATAAATGGCATTGGAAAGCAATTGAGAACAAAGAATATACAAATAATGGGATAGAGGGCATCCTTGTTTAAAACCAGATTTAGCATCTATCCATCCTGTTCTTCTACCATTAATAAGAATAGAAAATCTAACCTTTTGAACGCACTCCATCATAAACATTATGAGTCTTAGAGGAAAACTGTACTAGTCCAAGACTTTAGCAAGAGTTGGCCAACACATGCTGTCATACGCTGGCTCCATGTCCACTTTAACTGCCATAAGTCCCTTTTTGCAATTCGAATATCTAAATTTGCTGAAGACTTCTTGAGCCAATAAACAGTGATCAGACATAGATCTACCAGAACAAAAGCTACTTGATCTTCAGTGATTAAATTGGGTAAACATGACTTCAACCGATTCATGATCATTCTAGCCACCACCTTGTATATTGATTGACACAAGCTAATTGGTCGAAAATGCGATGGTTCCAATAGATTCTTCACCTTTGGGATCAATACAATCAACATATCCTTCCAATCTGGATACATCTTTCCACTAGTGCAGAATTCGTTTACTGCACTCCACAATTAATCTTTAATTATACTCCAATAGCTCTTGATAAAGGAAGCTGTTATGCCATCTAAACCAGGAGACTTGTTGTTACCCAAGCTGTTCACAGCTTCTAACATATCCTCTTGGTTGAAATCAGCATTAAGACTCTTCCAAACAGTGATATCAATCCTTTGATGACACCCAACCTCAGGCCAACCCGAAAGGCAACACTCCCTATACTTCCACTTTTGATTGAAGAAATTACAAAAAGTTGTCTCAATTTTATCTTGATCAACCATAAGACCCTCCACACCATCTTTTATTTGGTTAATTTGCTTTCCATTTCTCCTAGCTGAAGCATAATCATGCAAAAAATTGGAATTAGTATCACCTTCTTGTATCCATCTAGTCTTGGCTCTTTGATTCCACCAGGTAGATAGCCGGGCTAACGTGACATTGAGTTCACGCACCTTACTCCTTAATAGCAGCAACTCCTGAAGGTTTAGACCCTCTACACCACTTTCTTTAGTTCTCAACTCCATAATCACATCCTTCAAAGTATCCTTCAATAAAGCTAGATCTTTTGACTTGTTCTTATTCCAATAATACAAAGCTTTGAGTGATCTATTTAGCTTTCTTCTAAGGATTTCAGCATCAGTATTGAAATCTTTCCTTCTCCAAGCTTTGAGAACCATGTTCCAAGAAGCCGGGTAGGATCTCCATACATCCTCAAATCTAATATATTTTTGATGAGACCTCATAGTTTGATTAATTTTGAACGTAATAGGAGAGTGATCAGAAACTCTCCAGCCAATCTCTGGAACTTGTTGAAGAGCAGCAGAATTCAACATACAGCGATCCAACCTATCCTATATCCTGGAGTTTCTATCCTTATTATTACACCAAGTATATCTTGGTCCGATAATACCTATATCATGCAAATCATTGTTAGCTAAAAAGGCTTTCATCTCTTGCGGGTCTTGGGAAAAAATAAACCTCTTTCCCCCCCTTTTATCTTCGTTGCTCAAAATGTAATTGAAATCCCCTCCAACAATAGAAGGAACATCCCCTTCTAACACCTTGTCAAGACTATCCCATAAGCCCCTTCTAGCCCACACATCCTTGCTCCCATAAACCATAGCAACATTCCAACATCCCATAAGAGGAAATTGGAAGCACCCAAAAACAACCTGAGAAGAATCCAACACCACCTTAAAACACCCTTTCGACCTCTACCATAAAACAAGAATACTCCCAGAAGTTCCAATAGTAGGATGATGAAAAAAATCCCAATCCTTCCCAATGATTCTATTGACATCATTACTATCCAAGCTAGACAATTTCATCTCCACCAACCCAATAAAAAACACCTCATTGTCCCTCACTAACTCTCTAAGATATAGAGAAGCCGCTCTTTTTCTAGCTCCTCTACAATTCCAAAATAAGAAAGAAGACATTAAGAACCCAATGGGTAAAGGTCCCTAGCACCAATAGATCCGCCACCTCCTCCTCTCCTTCTTCTTGGGAAATCAGGACCTAAAGATTTGATTTCTTTAGCAAGCTTGATTTTATTTTTGTTAGCAGCAGATTCTATAGCCCCACATGAGTGAGACACAAATTTTTCAGCAAGCACACCATTCTTCAATCCTGGTGATTCCTGCTCAAGAACTTCTTCAACAATGGTAGTGCATCCATCCGTAGAAATACTCTCTGACACCAGTTGGTGAGTAAGGATTACCATAGTTATAGATTCAACATTCTAAATACTAACTAATTCAGTGATAGATGGTTCCAAATCCTGATTAGAATTGCAATCAGAATTTTGCTTTACTTGTTCAATTACCTCTCCTTCCTCCTCCACATTCTCCATAAGCACATTAAATTTATTTGCAACTGCCACATCAGACACCACCTTATCAATCTTCCCATCTTCTTTTGTGTGAATAACACTTGATTTAACCATATCTGCTGCATCAACCCTGGAAGGCATTTCTTGTTTATCCTTCATGTTGAAATCTCTACCTTGGACAAACTTCCTCTTCCTATTTTGAAACTTCACATGGATCCAAGGCCCATATTCAAATTTTTCCACTTGACTTTTAGTCAAACCAACATTGGTAACCTCATTCAAAGAAGAAATTGTAGCCTCTTTATTAAGAATTCCACTCTTATCCTTATCAACCACATTAACAGACAAAGATTTGATTTATGTCCAACTTTTCCACAACTATAACAAAAAGAAGAAATCTTTTCATATTCAATTTTTTGATAGAACCATCCACCCAAGCCATCAATCCAAATAACACCTGGCAATTTATCATCAAGATTAATTCGCACACATACTCTTGCGAATTCCCTCCTTCCCCACTTGAACATATTCCCATCAAGGAGCAAAGAAACCTCAATCTTAGAGGAAATCTTTGTAATATTTATCTCATCCCAATAATACAATGGAAGATGAGGCATTCTAATCCAAACTGTCTTAGAGGAGTTAATCACTGCTTACATGCTTCTAAATAAAAATAAGGCAAAAATGTCATTTAAAAAAAATAAATTCAAAAGCAGAAGTGAGTAGTGATCTAATTTTTAAAGCACTAAAGGAAAATAACATAAAATCAAAAGCATAAAACAAAAATAAATTAGCAGAAAAAAACATGAATAAAATAGGAAAAAGCATAAATAGAAAGCATCAATTTCAAGCATGAATATCTATCACACCTAATCTAGTTCTTAAGGCACTGAAGATTTTGAAGGCCAATGGTTTTGTAAAGATACCAGCAATTTAATTTTTAGTGGCTACATGGTGTAACTCTATATCTCCTTTGGTAACATGGTCCCTAATAAAATGGTACCTTATGTCTATGTGTTTGGTCCTAGAGTGTTCGATTGGATTCTTTGAAATACAAATGGCACTAGTGTTATCACATAAGATTAAAATCGTGCCTATACGTAATCCTAAATCCAATATTTATTACTTTAACCAAATAACTTGGGCCACACAACTTCCTTAGGTTATGTATTTAGCTCAAACAATGGATAGGGCAACTGAGTTCTATTTTTTACTAGACCAGGAGAATAAGGACTATCCTATGAATTGACATGTTTGAGAAGTTCTTTTCTATCATCTCTATATCCTATAAAATCTAAATTAGAATATCCTATGGATTCAAAGGAAGTGATATGTCTATGATACCAGATTCCTAAGTCTTGGGTTCCTAAGAGATATCTAAGGATTCTCTTCACTGCAATCAAGTGGGATTCTTTAAGATCAGCCTAAAATCTGGCACAGAGATAAACACTAAATATAATATCAAGTATGTTAGCAGTCAAGTAAAAAGTGATCCAATTATTCTCTTGTATTTCTTTTGATTAATTGATTTTTCATTTTAATCCTTATCTAATTGAATAGTAGAACTTATGGGAGTGTTTATTGGCTTGGCTTTATCCATTTCATATTTCTTAAGGATGTACATAATATATTTTGATTGATCAAGATAAATTCCATCATCCTTCTGTGTTATATTAAATCTAAGAAAGTAGGTCAGTTCTCCCATCATACTCATCTCAAACTCCTGACTCATTATTTTTGAAAATTTATCACAAAGGCTTTTATTAGAGGATCCAAATAAAATATTAACTACATAAATTTAAACAATGAGTAGTTCATCTCTTATCTTTTTTAGGAAAATGGTGATGTTTATGGTCCCCTTAACAAAGGTTCTCTCTAGTAAGAATTGGCTTAGCCTTTCATATCATGCTCTGGGTGCTTGCTTTAGTCCATATAATGCCTTTTTTAATTTGAACACATGATTAAGAAATTATGAATTTTTATAACCCGGGGGTTGTTCAACATACACATCTTCTTTTATTACCCCATTTAGAAAGACACTTTTGACATCCATTTGGTATAATTTGAATCCCTAAAAAGAAGATAAATGCTAGTAGCACCCTAATGGCCTCCAATTTAGCTACAAGGGCAAATGTTTCTGCAAAGTCAATCCCTTCTATCTGGTTAGCCACTAACCTTAATTTATTTCTCACCACTACACTAGAATCATTCACTTTGATTTTGAAAACTCATTTAGTTCCAATAACACCTTGGTCCTTATATCTTTCCACTAGTTCCCAAACATCATTCCTTACAAATTAATTTAATTTTTCTTGTATGGCTAAGATCTAGAATTCATCAGATATGGCCTGATTTATGTTGGTGGGTCTAATCATTGAGATGAAGGCAGAGTGGTTTACTTCTTTTCTAAGTCCATGCCGAATTTAAACACCTTAAGATGGGTCTCCTATGATCAATTCTTTAGGATATCTTGAAGAATATCTCCATTCTCTAACTAGTGAATTTTCAGGTTCTACCCTTTCCTCTAGATTTATAGATTCTACTCCTTGGGTGATCTCTATAGCTTCTTCTTCTTTATCCTAGACCTTTCATAATTATTAGATTCATCAAATATAATATGAGTGGTCTCCTCTATCACAAGTGTCCTATTATTGAAAACTCTATAGGATTTCCTAACATTTGAATACCCTAGGAACACTCCTTCATTAGATTTGGGGTCAAACATTCGTAGTAAAGATTCCTCATTATTCAAAATGAACATTTTACATTTAAAGATATGAAGGTGAGAGAGGTTGGGTGTCCTACCCTTAAGGATTTCATAAGGTGTCTTGTTCAGCTTGGATCTAACATTAACCCTACTTAACACATAACAGGTTATATTTATCACTTCTGCCTAGAAGTATTTAAGTATTTAGTATTCAGCTAGCATGGCTCTAGCAGCTTCTACTAAGGTCCTGTTCTTTCTTTCAGCTACCCCATTCTACTGAGGAGTCATAGGAGCTAAAAAGTTATGATCTATCCCTTGCTCCTTACAGTAACATTTAAATTTTCTATTTTCAAACTCTCCACAATGATAACCATGAATTATCAAAATTTTATAACCTAGCTTTCTCTGAATCGAAGTGGAGAATGATCTAAATTCCTTGCATGATTCACTTTTATGAGATAAGAATCTAACCCAAGTAAACCTCAAGTAATCATCAACAATCACATACCCAAAGAATTTCCCTCCTAGGCTTGCAGTGATAACGGGTCCAAAAAGATTCATGTGAATAACTTCTAAAGGTGTGCTAGTGTTGATGTCCTTGATTGATCGAAAGGAGGATTTAACTTGCTTTCCTAACAGGTAGGCATTAGAAAGGTGGTCCTTAGTGAATTCATGTTTGGGTATGCCTCTCACTAAGTCTTTTTGGGTGATTTTTCTAAGCTTTTTCATGCTTGCATGACAAAATGTCCTATGACATAACCAGGATTCATTTGTAATAGTTTTTAGGAAAAGAGAGTTAGCAGGTTTAATACAGTTTAAATCAAGCATATAAATATTATTGATTCTTTTTCTAGTAGCACAGTGTTTCCATTTAAGCTTATAATGCAGCTAGCAGATAAAAATTAGATGCTAAAGCCCATATCACAGAGCTGGCTTATGCTGAGCAGGTTATGTTTTAAGCCATCTACTAGTAACACATTTTTAATAAGAAAATTTTTTGAGTTGCCAATTATACATGAGCCCACCACTCTTCCTATGGTGTTATCTATAAGTGTTACCTTACCTCCTACCCTGGCCTCCAGTAAAATGAATTGATTTGCATCTCCAATCATATGCCTTGAACATCCACTATCTAGATACCACATGCTCTCATGAGGCCTTTTGTGAGAGTATCCTTATAAAATCATTAGTGGCCATATTAGAGAACCCAAATAAATTTGGGTTCCACCTTATGGAATATGGGATGAAATGCTTGCATGCTATGCTGTGAATTATGCAATTTTAGTCTCCATACAAAATGTGTTCTATGGTAGATAGAGCAAGTGTGGGAGATATGTCCTAGCATGCCACAAGAAAAATATCTAACTCCATAAAAAGGGTTTACTAATTTATGTGGGTTATGGTGCCTCTTCTTAGATTTGAATGATGTATGTTGAAGTGATGGATTATGTAATTGTGCAAGTATAGGTAATGTTTTATTTTCTTTGAAAGCATTTAATATTATTTGTAAAAATTGGTTTGCACTTTCAAAAAATGAATTTTTAATTTTTAATACATGTTCCTATCATCAACTTCATTTAAACATGCCTATAATTTCTTAAGTGAATCTTCTAAATCAATATGCGATACTTTTAAGGAATCATACTTATCAGTTAGATCAAGATGTTTCTTGTTTAAAGCATCAAAATCATCTAATAAGGCCATGTGATTACTTTCTAAAGTTAAATGATCTTTCTTAATGCATTCATGCTCTTTTTGTAGATTTGAAAAGTCAGATTTAAGGCTTACATGTAATTCTAGAGCTTGCTACATGCAATATGAATTCTTTTAAAAACTTTAAATAATTTATCATAGGAAACATCACTTAGCTTCTCTTCTGCTTCTGCTTCAGATGAGTCTGAACTAGAGTCTGCTAGAAAGCCATTTGAGTCCTTTGGTTGCCCTTTTTAAAATTAGGTTTTTCTTCACCCTTCTCGTTAATTGAGTGAGGTTTTAGATTTGGGCAATTTGACTTCAAGTGCCCTAGCTTTCTGCATTCAAAATAGATAACATCAATAGAAATCTTGATATTTTTGTTAGTTATACCTTTATTCCATTGATGATGATGCTTTTACTTTTTCTTTAGAAAGCTTTTAAATTTCCTTGTCATTAGTGCAATGTCATCATCATCATTAGGTGTAGAATTATCGCTATCAAAATTGTTAGCCTTTAAGGCCTTAGTTTTCTCCTTTCTCTTTTTACCTACATCAAGCTATCTTTGACTCACTCTTCACTCATAAGCAATGAGTAATCCAAGTAAGTTATCAATAGAGTAAATATTCAGATCTTTAGAATCAATTATAATAGTAATCCTTACATCATAGGAAGTAGCTAAGTAATGCAAGATGTTGCTAACTTTTTCATAGTTAGTAAGTTCTCTTCCTAAGGCATGTAGGGAAGTAACAATCTAAGTGAACCTAGTATTCAGAAATTAATTCAATAGGTTTCTTGCAAAAGAGTTCATAATCATAAAGTAGAATATTCAACCTAGATTATTTTACTTCATTTGTTCCATCATAAGTTATACAAAGTTTGCCCCAAATCTCCTTACCAATAGTCCAAGTAGAAATATGCATGTAATCTTCAGATTTTAATGCACATAAAAAATACTTCAGACATTTTACATTTAGTTGGGCTAAATCTCTATCTTTTATGCTCCATTCAGAAAAGGAAGTTTAGTTTAAATGCCAATAACAAAGCGTGAAGGTGCAGAATATCCTTCCTGAACTAACATCCATATGCGATAATCAATAGATTATAAAAAGATATACATGCAAATTTTCTAAAAATACAGTATCATGATTTCCATTCTGCAGTATTATAATTTCTAAAGTTAGCCATTAATCTTTTTCAAAAGCTTTCTAAAACTTAATTTATGAATCCTGCTTGTTGATCTCATTTTTGTATGAACTCAGTAGGACCAATCCAGACCTTAGGATCTTTCCAATCCTTAGGATTTAATCTTGACCCTAGGATCAATATGATCTTAGTTCAATCTAGATTCAGATCAATCAAATCTCCAAACTATTCTAGATTCTAGGATTCTCCTAGACTCAGACCCTAGGATCTATTCTAGACCCTAGGATTCTACCTGACTCTAGATCATATGATCCTCTTAGACCTTAGGATTCTCCTAGATCTATTTAGAGCTTAGGATTCTTCTAGATCCTAAGAATATTCTAGATCCCAGGCCCTAGGACTTCCAAACCCTAAGATCTTCCTAGAAATCTAACTTTAGGATCTACTCTAGATCCTAAGATCCTTCTAGATCTTGAATCTTAGGATTCCTAGATCTTAGGATTCTTCTAGATTATAGGATTCTTCTAGACCCCAGATCCTAGGATTTCCCTAGGACTTCTAGATTCAAGGATCTTCCAAGATTCTAGTCCCTATGATCTATTCTAGACCCCAGGATTCCCTTAAGCTGATTTGGACCCTAGGACTTATTCTAAACCCTAGGATTCTTCTAGATCAATCCAAATTTCAATTCAATCTAAACTTAATTCAAATCCTATCATTTAAGCTCAAAATCCAATTCAAAACCAGATTTCCAGATTCAAATCCAAGGCCAAAGGTCTAAGTCCTGAAAGCCTTTTCCAGCAAATCTTTAAACATTTCAAAACCCTATCAAATGACCTCTGATTCAGGATCTGTCAGTTCCACACTGATGTGATATGTCTCTAGAGGCAATCCTCCAAATTTGAGCTCATTCTGAGATCTCTAACCCCAGAAACTCAATTAAAATCCAAAGGCTATAAAACCTTTAAATATTTACAGTCTATGCCACTGGACCTACCACCTAGTGGATTTTGACCCTGGAGCTTTCTCCAAAGCCTCCAATCACCTCCAGACCCTTGATTATGACCCATTAAGCATTAAACTATATTTTGTTGGACTCAATTTGACACCCAATTGACCAGGGGTCAAAATGACCAAATTACCCCTATGGGGTGTAACTGGTCACTTGAACCAAATGAGCTCCAAATCAAATGCAACCACCTCCAGCAAATTTCAAATGTTAAACCAAACCCATTGAACCCAGAACAAGCCCCTGGGTCAACCTGGTTGACCAAGTCAACCTAGTTGACCTAGAAGGCCCCTTTAGAGTCAAAACATGTCATTCTGACCAAATGACCTCTCCAGACCTTGGGACCACCTCCATTGGTCTCCAAATATCATTTCAAATATGTTGAACCCATTTCCAGACCCTGGACCCACCTGGTTGACCAAGTCAACCAGGGTTGACCTAAAAGGCCTATTAAGGGCCCAAATAGGTCATTTTGACCAAATGACCTCCCCAGACTCTGAGACCACCACCAGTAGACTCAGAATGTTTTTCTGAACTGGCCAGACCCATTCCCTGACCCTGGGTCAACCTGGTTGACCAAGTCAACCTAGTTGACCCATTAGGCCCATTAAGGGCCTAAACAGGTCATTTGATCTAGATGACCCATTTAAACCCTGAAACCACCTCCACTAGACCCCATTCATCATTTCAAACCTTTCTAGTTGAAACCTTGACCCTAGGTCACTTGGTTGATCAAGTCAACCCTGTTGACCCATTAAGCCCATTAAGGGTTCAAATAGGTGATTTGACCCAAATGACCTATTTAAACCCTCAAACCACATCTACCAGACTCCATTTATCATTTGAGATTAATCCAGCCCAGACCATGACTCTGGGTCAACCTGGATGATTAAGTCAACTTAGGTTGACCAGTTCAACCCTTAAGCCCTTGCAATTTAAATTAAACTTCAAGTATACTCAAGACTCAATCAAACTTCTCTGGCCATACCCTTCAATAATTTAGATTCAATTGGACCTTTGACCCAGTCAATAGTTGATCTAGTCAACTTAATTCAAATCTAGTCAAAGTTGATCTATTTGAATTAATTTAATGACTTTTAAAGAATCAACTCATTCAAAGCATATCAATCCCTTGTTCTCACTCTATTATAGAGTTTAAAATATTAAAATTTAATTTAAGCTAAATCCTAGGGATTTTGACCAAGTCAACAAACCAATTGTGGTCAAATTCCTAAATCTTTAATCAAATATTCAATTATCTTAAATCAAGTCCTCAAGTCTCACTCAAGCAGCTCCTAAGACCTTCCCTAATCCACCTCAGCATTTCCCTTGACTGTTTGACCAGTCAAATGGTCAAACAATTAGGTTAGAGTAGTCAAAACTCTTTATTTAAACCCCTCATTCATTCTAAAGCCCATCCAGCTGTATAATCAAACTCTAGAAGCTTCCTAGAGCCTCTCTCAGCCTTTGGATCGAAATCATAGGGCTCCAATTATCTCTACATGCTCACATAGGACAAAATGACCTTTACATGTCATTTGTCCTTATGTCCTTTGATTCTTCTGCTCCCAACCACCCTAGGGACAGATGTCTTGATCCTAGCAACCCTCCCAATCAATCCTGACCACTGATTCAATCTAGAGATGTTTGAATAGGGCAATACCCTATTTTGAGCTATTATTCGAACCCTAGCATTCTCTCACTCTCCTAACTCCTCCAGCCCGACCCCCTTGCTTCCTTGAGCTCTCCAGAGACCCCTTTAACTTTCCCAACCAAAATCCCACCGATCAAAGCTCATTGACGGGCGGAATCCGGCGAACCGAGGCTAATCACGTCCAAGGCTTGTAGCAGACGATCCAGGACGTTTCGAGCTGGGATTTCAACTGGTGAACTGAGTGTGGACAGCCTACAAGTGCAACCAATCCATTTTTTCGTAAATCCAACAATAAAAATCCCTAAAAACTCTAACCCTAGGTCACTTAGCTTAGAGTTAATTAGATCTTTGTTAAGCTTGTTTTAAGTCAAATCAAACTATCCACATTAATTCTGTTCATGTATGCAATTTAAGTTTAAAATTTCATTCAATTTAATCCATTGGTTTGAGAGAACGGGCTAAAAAACCCTTTCCTAGGGTTCTACGGTCTGTCTGCATGAACATGCGAAATTTAGACCGTTGATCTCACGATCAACGGTCCAGATTTCATCATATCGCGCGTCTATACAACCGCGCGGTCTGTATAGCTGGCTTGATTTCGGTCCGCCTCAATCGCAACAGTTCTTTCAGAATGGCGGAAGATCGGACGGTCGTGATCAAGATCCGACGTGGTTAAGTGAGGTGAGTGGGTCCTGCCACACTTTAATCATGCGGCAATGATTGCGCCGCCGCGCAATCATTGCCGCAGTTTGAAAGGCCCAACCGCAAGCTGCCATGTGGCATCCAACAGCCGCCGCCGCGTTTTGGATCCACCAATCTTGGTCTGCCACGTGTCCTCCCGCCGCCCTTTCTTTTAAAATGATTTTAAATTCATTTTAAAATTGTTTTTTTTATTTTATTTTAATATTAACTTAATATTAAATAATAAAATATATATTATATATTAATATATATTTTTAGAAAACTAAATATTCTAAATTCAAAATTATTATTAATTTAATTTTATGATTATCTTTTTTAACTATATTAATATCAAATATTAATTATTATAAACTAATAATTAACTTTTAAAACATTAAATATTCTATTTAAATATTAATTATTAAATATTAATTATTTTAAATAATTCACAATTTTAATTAATAATTGAGTTATATAATATTTTAATTAACATTAAGCACTTGATAATATTAATTAACTTAAATTAATTTTAAAATTGTAATTAATATTAAGTTATTTAATATTTTAATTAATATTAAATACTTTAGAATTTTGATTAATATTAATGATTCATAATTTTAATTAATAATTAAATTGTTTAATATTTTAATTAATATTAAATATTTTTTACAATTTCAGTTAAATATTAAGTGATTTTAAAATTTTAATCAATATTAAATTATTTAATATTATTTTAATGATTTTAAATATTTTAATAAATAATCAATTAATTTTTATTAATTTAATTAATTAATATCCAATAATTAATAAATTATTTTAAAATTTTGAAATTGAATTAATTTAAACTATATTTTATATTTTTAATTAATTAAATACTTAATTATTAATTAATATTCAATTAATAATTAATAATTTAGTATTTTTGAAAAACTAATATACATATATGTATACATTTAAATAATTTAAAAAAATTTCAGAAAATTGTAAAGATTTAAATTAACTGATTTTAAAATTATTTTTAGTCATTAAATAATTTAGAATTATTTAAAAATTCCTTTTAATTGATTTAAACTTCAAAAATTCATAATAAATTTATTTTAAATCAGAAAATTAAGTATAATATATCAAAATTTTCAGAAAATTAAATACTTTAATTTGGGCTTAACTTCAGAGATTAAAACTTGATTAATTTTAATTTATTTTAATTACTTAATTATTTTAATATTTAATAAATATCTAATTAAATATTAAGCTAATTATTTTGAAAATTAAAAACTTATTTTCGAATGATCTTAGTAGATCAGTAGATCTCTCAATTAGATATTAAAATCACCCTAATCATATCTTAAGTATTCTCAATTTAAAACCTATATCTATATATAATTCCATGTATAGATTAAGTGTATTTTAAAATTATTTTGAAATATGTACATAAATACTTAAATATTTTAGGATTGAGCGATCTACTTTGGAATTTTAAACATAGATCAACATATTTGAATAGAAATCATGTGGGGATGTTAGTGAATGATTATGATCTAATCATTCATTAATCTAATTAAGCATATTTAATTAGCATTAATCTTTGCATGTTTAGGACATACACACACCACCTAGCTTTAGGGCTCTCCTAGATTTAGGATTTGATTGTGTTTATGTATATACATCTTACATATGTTTGTCTAAGGGTTAGCAAAACCTTGATTTAAACCTACTAAAACCTAGTGTCATTAAGGACAATAATTAAGGACTTTATTTAGAGAACTTAGATTATTTCCAATAATTAGGATTCACCTCCTATTGACTTGAAACTCAAACCATTTGAACTTAGTGACACTCTAAGCCCTAGGAAATTTTCCCACTGAATTTTGAAATCATTAAGCTATTAATTAATTTAATCAAAATCAACCCTTAATTAAACCATTAAACCTTCCAGAAATTATAATAAATCAATTTTAAATCTAAAAATTACAAATAATACCTCAAACTGACCAGAATTGAACCCTTAATCAATGAAAAATAAAAGCCCCTTGACTGGACTTCAAAATTGAGCTTAATTTAATTTTAATTGAAATCAATATTTAATAATTTAATTAATTAAAAATAATTAAAAATTTCAAAAATTGTCCAAACACTTGGAAATCACTCCTTAGGTCCTTCCTGACCTTTGGAGTTGATTGCAAGGAGTTTGGACGTCATTTGGATTCAAACCATAAAAAGGGCCTTAATTAAAATAATTTTAAATAATCCATTAAACACTCAAAACTTCAAAAATTCATAACTAATTCAAATGAACTCCAAATTAAGCAAACTCAAAGGCATTCAACTCATAATAAGGTCAAATATTTATTAAAAATGTTAAGTGTCCAGAAATTAATCAAATTTGAAAAAGTCAACTTTTGGTCAAACTTAGTTCAAAATCAAGTCAAAACTTCAAACCTTCATAATAAACTGTAGAAAAATCCAATTTCAGCATACTTACTGTCTAACTGATCGTATTAAGGTTTAGTATTTTAATAAAATATTAACTTTCCAGAAAACACTTTAAATCAAAAAGCCAAATTTTGACCATTTAATTAAGTGATTAAAATAATCCAGAAAATACCAAAATTCAACATATCATTCAAAATTCTAGAAAGTATTAATTCAAACTTAAAACCAGCAATCAACCAATCTTAATTAAAATTTAATCAACTTTTAAACCTTAATCAAACTCAAATCACTTAATTATATCGGGTACCACTGGGTAACCCAGGCCTACGAGGCTATTAAATTAGCCCCAAGGAAGGTGAAATAAACTTCACGGCCTCGGTCTGCAACAAAGGTGGTATCCAACAAATAATTAAAATCAAATTTTAAAATCATTTTCAAGTCATTAAGATTTAAATTCAAATCAAATCTCCTTCAAGCCTTTCAACCAACCAGAACTTTAAACAACTTACCCTATCTAAGACATATCAAAGCCACATAGCCTACCTCACACACTTTAGATGGTTTGCTAGGACAACCAACTCTAGTCTTAAGTTAGGCCGGTGTTTACTTTTCTGCTACTTGCGTGTGCCGAGTTTTTCGTGATTTTCATTGCATGCTGGTTGTTAGATTTAAGTATTTGATGTTGATGTGATTGTTTATTTATTTACCGCACTCTGTGTTGATTTGATTGTACGTTAGACCTATCCTTAGGTTAGGAACATTTTGTACTAATTCAATCTTATGCAGGTGGTCATGCTCATATAGGGCATAAATTAAAGGGGGCAAAAATCATAAATATTAAATTACACAGGTGCTCCAGAATGCTTAAGTCCCCCTTTAAAATTAAAAGAGCATGGCCAAGTGTGGCTGGTTTGAGCATTTTTTTAATTTCAATATATTAACTGCTTGGGATGTTTATATAAACTGTTGATTATTAGGATAACCTTGCAGGATGTTGAGTCTAGATTTTTTTAAATTTTTATTGATGTAATTTGAGACGTAAATTGAGTTGTAAATTTAAAGTGATTCGAGATTGAGATGCTTAAAAATCTAATTTGGAATCCAAAGAGGAAGGAACATCCCTTAGGGGAAAGTTCCTATCCATTTGGAGATCCAAATTAGGATAAATTTCAAATATCCAAAGAGAAAAGATAACACCCCTATTCAGGGGGAGTTTCTTTTCATTTGGATATCCAGACCCGATGATCCAAGGAGTTCCAAGAAGATGAAGAAGTGAAGAACGAGAAGAATCTCAAATCTCAAAGTCACTTGAGTCTTAGGAGTAGAATTCGGGTTGTAGTCAGTGGTACCCGGCCACTTTACTTTACTACAGACCCTGGGTTGTATAATTAAGGGCACTTGCCTATGGACTTTCAGTTTGAGCATTTATTTAATTATTTAATTGATTTGATTTATGTGTTGTTTGCGATTAAGGACCCACATGCTTTTAGTAATTTATTTGACGCTCTTGCATGTCGATTTTGATTTAGCCTGGAACCCGATCGGAGGCTCGTGAGGGTACGGTCATAAACCTTTTCTACTTAAACAAAATTAAAAATTTTAAGCTCAGATAGAAACTCTAACGATTTTAAGAAGTAAGCCCGGACTCGCCGGGGGTTTTTCATGCATTCATATTGACTTTTCTCATCCGTGTTAGGCACCTCCTCGCCTGCGAGTTCTGGCAGACCACCTGACCTATTAGGGTGCAGTTCTGTCCAAGTGGATGTTGTGCAATCTCTAGGATAAAACCTATTTTTAAGCCTATTTTAAAACTACTTCATTTTGATTTAAGCATTTCATCGAGTCAACTAGTATGCATTGTATTAGATACAAATTAAAAATTGAGTCTAAATCTTTAATTGTATTTCTAGCTTAAGCATTTAACCCAACATATGTTAAGGGGTCAATTAGGATCTGCTCTAGATGTTGACCCCAATTCTTTAAACCAATCTTAATCAATGTCCCTAACCACTCTACATTTAAAAGACTTTGACTCATGGTTTTTAAAAGCGTTTAGGTGGTTTAGCTGGCTCCCCAATCCAGGCCGGGGTAAGTCCAGGATTGCATTGCATTAGCGAGGATTCTGGTCATTGATTCTCAGTACCCATTTTAGACTTAGGATCTGAGGTAGATTTTCAATCTTAAGACCTCAATCTTCCGGGGATCTGATTCCCACCTTCTAATAAAATTGACGACTTAAACATTAAAATATCTTTCAATCTAATTCAAGCCCAATACTTAGGATAGTTTGAGGTGTTTCTGAAGTATTTCAGAATCTTAAAACACCTCCTACTCTTCTTCCTTTGACTCCAGAAATAAGTGCTCCACCTTGAACCATTCCCACTTGAAATCCCAATCCTTAACCTCCTTGATATCAAGCTTTGAAAATCTTAAATGAAATTCGTATCGCTATTTTAATCGAGAGTATTCGTAGGAAATTTTCTGGTTTCCTAGGATGTAATTAACTACGAGGGCTTGCACTCGTAGGAGATTTAGAAACCCAGACCTGATTTCAAAATCAAACCTTTTCAAAACCTTTAATTAATTATCTTTGGGAAATCAAAACAAAAAATGGCGATCATTATTTTCATATTCAAACTATTGTTATGATTGATATCTTCTTTCTTCGAATAGATATGTCAATTACAATCATAGTTCTGATTATGAAATTAATGATCCTATTCAGATTAACATAATCAAACAATTAATTAAACCTCATTTTGATCTTTCGAGATCGTGTGTTGTTTCTCCTTGAGTTTGACTATGATAATCAGATAAATTCGAAGATTTATAATCTGAACCTATTAGGGAACAATATGTTCACCTTTCAAGGTGATATATTATTCATAATAAGTGTTTGGTTATAAAATTAAAATTTCAAAAATTTAACTTTCTCAAAGAAAATTAAACATTTTTTTTAAAACTATTTTTTTCAATCAAACAAAATTGTGACTCCGCTGGGGATAATCTCTCTCTCCATCTTTAATAGCGATATAAATTTTATTGCATCGGTAGTTTTGACTACCTTTCTTCTGTTGGTCCCTCTACCCATTTCTCTCTTGGGTGAGTGTGGTCAACTCAATTAAGACATGTGAAAAGAGAGGTGAGTGTAGGAAACCTCCCTCCAAGTTCGGCTTTGACATTTTGCCACCAAGTTCATTGGTAGAGCGAAAGAGTCAAGCTGAGCTTTTCAAAGTCTTTCTGTACATGTTGCAAACTTGCATGCAAATAAATCATAGCGTGCTAAGTTTCACAATTTACAGAAGAGTTCTCTAACTTCAAAATCATAGTTTCAATTGTCTAGCAAAATTTCATCTTCTTCAAATCTCAATTGATTCCTATATCTTATCATTACATATAGGATTGTAATTCCTATAATTCAATATGTGTGATAGGATATAGATTTCTCTTCCAAATTTTAATCTAAAGTTTGAAATCTTCTGGTTATCTAACCTTCGACATTTCAATCCCGAATCACTAGTCGGAATGAAAGAGTCGGGTTAGCTTATAGCATTCCCCTATTTTTGTAAACCGTTGAGTTGATTGCAAATTCAATATTTCGAGTTTCAAATAAGGGGAGATGCTGCCGAAATTTCAAATTTTTCAAACATCTTTTTCAAGACATAATAATCATTGCAACTATATATTCTACAATAATGATTGTAGTTGTATATAGTTAATGTACTTTCAACTTCTCCGGTTGTTTCAGTCCTTGACATTTTATTCTGAATCATTCATCGGAATGAAAGAGTCTGGTTGATTTCCTAGAATCTCCCTCTTATAGGTTTGTAAACCGTTATGTTGAACATATGTTCAACACTTCGAGTTTCAAAAATAAGGGGAGATGCCGCCGGATTTTCAAATTTTTCAAATCTCTTTTCAAAATCAATCAAGTTCAAAATGCATTGCCATATATTTCTCTATAATAATTGTTGTAGCTTAATATATGCAATATTTATTCAAATTTATCCGGATAAATCAATCTTTGACATTTCATTTTAAATCATTTTTTTGAAATGTAAAGAGTCAAGTGGTTTTCCCTAGCTCTTCCCTAACATTTGTAAACCATCGAGTTGAATGCAAATTCAACACCTCGAGTTTCAAAAATAAGGGGAGGTGCTGCCGAAAATTCAAGTTTTCAAAAATATCCATTCAATTTTTTTTAAATTTTAATCGTCACTTGTCAAATGTTCTTCTACAATACTTCTTGTAGATTAACATTGACAATTCAAATTCAACATTTATTTTTTGTATTTTTCAAATCTTTGAACTCTGACATTTTATCTTTGATAAGATATAAAGAGTCGAGTTCCTTCCTGTAAAATCTTCCCTAATGTTTGTAAACTGTCTTGTTGAATGCAAATTCAACACCTCGAGTTTCAAAAATAAGGGGAGATGTTGCTGGATTTTTGAGTCACTTACATTCCCTTTCAATTCAAATTCAATTTTCACTATCACGTGTACTACTACAATACTCTCTTGTAGTATAACATGTATCATTTCCAGATTCAAACTTAATCGTTTGATCTTTTTACCAAGTCACACCTCTGACATCTTATCCCTAGCCTAATCAGTGGGATAAGAGAGTCGAGTCAAAACTCCTTGACTTTCTTTGATATTTTGTTAACTATTAAGTTGAAATCAAATCCGACTTATTGGTTTCAAATAGTCAAAGAAAATCTTTCAATCTTCAACATTTCAAAATCCCCATCAAATTCTTTCAAATCAAATCCAGACCATTGTTGTTATACGTTCTCTACAACATTCTCTTGTAGTTGAACATATACAATAAAAATTCAAATTTTCTTCAAGTCAAAATTGATATCTATACTTTATCATTGCATATCGGATTATAATTCCTATAATTCGATTTATGTGATAAAATATAGAAAATTTCTTGTCAAAATCCAAATTCAAAAGTTTGATTCAAATCTTCTCTTTCAAATTTCAGATAATCAAATCTTCTGCAATGGCTGGAAAACTTCTGTTCTCTGTGGACTGAGACCTTCAAGTCGAAGAGTTAATTCATAGCAGTGCAATTCAGTTTGGAATGGGTTTCAAGACTCTTAAACTGTCTGTGAATGGTGGAACAATCATTAATCTCGCTGCTGAGGGCGAGAATGGTCCAGTAGTGGAACTAGCTGTGGGAGCTACGAGTGACCTTCCCCCAGTGTTGAAACTGGCAGCAGGTGCTACCCTTATACCTTTTGTACCCTCAGTCCAAAGTGAGGACAAGAAAATTGAGGTGAAGTGAACTGTTGAGAAAGGGTCTTCTAGTTCTGGAGCACTGTTTGGCACTAAGAGTGCTAGGAAGAACTACCTGAGAAGGATAAGGAAGAAAATCACCAAGTCAAGGAAGATAGCTAAACAGAAAGCCCTGAGTTTAGTTGAGCCTGAGGCTGTTGAGGAGCTGCCTATCCCTGCCTCTTCTCCACTCCTGAAAGGGAGTCATTTTCACCCCCTCGCAGCTGCTGCAGGGGAGGAGAGAGTCACGCGGATTGCTAGCTCTCCACCTAGCCCAGTCGACTATACTATTAAGAGAACCACTAAGGAGAAGAACACTTTGAGAACCAGGATGTTAAGGAACATCATTCATACCTGTGCTGCTGTGATAGGTCAGACCAAAGAACAATATGTGAGACACCTGAAGGGGGTGATTTCACATAAGCTTGAGAAAGAAGTTCTGAAGGAAGAAAAATCTGAAGCAAGAAACTTGACTCCTCAGCCAGTGAGGAGAAATAAAAAGTTTGTTAAGCAACCAGTTGCCTCAGTCTTAGTGGATGGTTATCACTGGGTGCCTCGTCTCCCAACTGCCAAAACTGAGGAGATAGTTTTAACTGGGTCTGGTAGGAGTCACCCTCTCAGTGGTAGACCTCCAGTTCCCCCTTCAAGACTCTCAAAGTTGGCCCCTGTAATAGCCAAATCAAAAGAGATCGTCAAAGACTTATAGCCAGTTGATGTTCAGGGCAAGAGGCCCATACCTTTGGATGAACCTTATGTGCCAATGAAGATAAGCAGAACTATTGGGATTCAGATTAGAGATACACCAGTTCAATCACCAGTTCAGTTACCAGTCCAGTCACCTGTTAAGGTCCCCCGACTCCTTATTCAGGGATGTGAGGATTCTCCTCAGATTGATGTTGGAGTTCCCACAAGTCAAACTCCTTCGTCACCTGTTAGGTTAGATATCCCTCACCCTGTTGAGGATGTTACCGTCACGACTACCGACCCCAGGACAGTCGGAGGGGAGGGGATAGAGCTTGAGGATGATGAAGAAATGTTAAATCTGTTGGTGGCAGAACCCACTGCTGATGACTTAAAAATTCAAGAGGTCCTCACCCAGCTAGAAGAAGAGGAATTTGAGGAAATGATTAACTATAAGGGGTACCTACCAATCGACCTCGAATCAATTGAGGGTAGACCGGTCGATGAGGTGGTAGAAGAAATAAGGGACATACTTAAAAATAAGGCAATTGAAGCCTTTGATCCAGAAGCAGATGATCTGATGGAAGAAGATTCAGCTGGGAATATTTGTATGGTTGAGACCAGAGCATCAAATAAAGATGCTGAGCCTTCAAGACACCGATCTGGTAAGGAAGAAGCCTCTGCAGCAGTAGATTCAGACTCTGATGGATCAATTAAACTGAATGAGAAAGATGAATACATCAAGAGTTTGGAGAATAAAATTGAACAGATGATGCTCAGAATGGAACAAATGCAGAATCAGATGATCAAAGCACAGCAATCTCAATCCGAGCAGTTGCAACCTACAACACACACAGTGGGTGAGCACAAGAGGAAAATAGAATCAAGTCCTAGAACTCCAGAGGTTGCTTCCCCAACCTCTCCAGCCGATAAAGATATCCGCCAGAGGATCGAAAGCCAGGTAAGGGAGGCCTTAGCCCATTCTCAAGGGACTGTATCTATTCCAAAGGGTAGACCCTACCCTGAAGAATATGATTCAGTTTCTTATCCTAAAGGCTTTGTGCCACCTTCATTCAAGGTTTTTAGTGGGTTAGAAAACCCAAGACAGCACCTGGCCCACTTCCAAGCGAGCTGTTGCAACGTAGGAGGGTCAGATGCTCTACTCTTTCGCCAGTTTGTGAGTAGTCTATCCGGTATTGCTTTTGAGTGGTACGCAGATCTACCTAATGGTTCAGTGAAAACATTCATAGAGCTCGAGAGTCTATTCATAAAGAGATTCTCAGGAGCTCAGCAGCGTGTAACCGTTGGTGATCTCATCATCGAAAAAAAATACCGGGAGAGTCTTTGGTTGAGTACATCTTGAGATGGAAAAATCTCTCGATGAAGTGTGAACCCCAGTTGCAAGAGCAACATGCAGTGGAGATTCTTTTAAAGAACATCCACGGGCCTATTGCTTTTCTCCTGAAGGGTTTCACTATCAAAACCTTCGAAAAACTTTTGAATAAGGCTAGTAATCAACAGGAAGAAGCTTCCAAAATGCCATTCCTGAAGGATTCTACTGAGGAAAAGAAAGCTAGTAAACCATTGAAGTCCTTTGAAAAGAGAACAGCAATGGTTTCAACTGTTGATAAGGGGAAGAAACCAATGAATGTTCAGTCCAGTAATTGTCCAACACAACAAACTCAGAAATCTCCACCTTTTCAGGTAACTTCCCAACCTACAAGAGATTCTCACCCGATTTCTTTTAAAGAGAGATTGGCTCGTACATATCCATTGAAAAGGGAGTCGGTGAGAAAGATCTTTAAAAGTCTTCAGAAGAAGCCAGATTTTTGATTGCCGGAGGCCAAGAAGCCGGAAGAGGCAAATAAGAAGGATGATCCAACTTTTTGCCTATACTATTGCATGTTAGGCCACACAATCGAAGACTACATCATCTTCAAAGATTGGCTAGAAAAGAACTTCCGTCAAGGTAATATTATAATTCCAAAGGAGTACCTGGTCGATCTGGATCAGGGGTCTGTCAAATCTATCTCATGTATGAATTCTAACTTTTCTCTGTCCATTGAAGATGGTTGGGATATAGCACTATCCCCGGTATTTAAAAAGTCTATTAATAAATCTTTTCGTCTTGCTCAACAGTTACCGACGAGAGCCCGGGACCCGATCTGGGAGGTTGACCTCGAGGCTTCGCAGGAGGACGTTGGGACAGTTTCCTCTCCAGTAGTCTTAGGAACTACTGTATTAAATAAAAATGAAAAGAGTGAACCTTCTGTAGAGAGGAAATTTATTGATGAGAGATCTGTACAAGTGGTTGATGGTGGCTCAAAACCTCTGTCACCATTGAAATTATCTGACTTTTACTTTGCCCCATCAAAGGCAAAGGGTCGAAAATTAAATAAAAAATTTGATCCTTCTGCTCATGTTTTGATGATTAATGTTGAGAATAAAAATGTAAATGACTCTTCCATTGAAAATAATCAAGAACAAGCTGAGATCAATCAAGAAATTCAAACACTCAGCTCTCCAGATTTGACTCTTCAAGAGAAACGAATCTGATGTCTTATCAGATAGTGAAACCCCTAAAATTAACTTTCAAGGGAGTCCTATCGTGATAGACTTTTTAGATTCGGACTCTCACTCAGATAACGACAATCAATCGCCTAAGGAGAGCATAGACTCCCCTGTAGTTTGTTCTTCCGATGAAGTCGTGCAAGTACAACTACGTGGTGGGAAGGTCTTACCCCCTAGGCTACCTCCTCAGGATAAAGGAAAACAAGTTATTTTCGATGATCCAATTCAAATCCCCGCTCAACAATCAACTCCAATTCTTTCAAATCCACCGGGTCCCAACATTAATGTTCCAAGTGTTGATTACAATGTCTTAGCTCACCTTAGGAAGTTGCCTGCCAAATTGAGCATTTATGATGCCCTTGTCCTTTCAAAAGAGATGAGGGAGACTCTAATTAAAGCACTTCTCGACCTAGAGATTGACTTAGCTCAATTAGCCTCAACTTTCGAGGAAGAAGCTTTGTACTTTAAGGAAATCCCTGGGGTTACCTTCTCTGATGAAGATTTACTCCTTGGAACTGCCGACCACAATCGTCCACTTTACATCACAGTAAATGTGGGCAAGTTTAAGTTATCAAGAGTTCTAGTTGACCCGGGTGCATCGGTCAACGTGATGAACATAAAGACTCTCGCATACCTTAGAATTGATACTAGCAAGCTCTCAACTGACAAGTTAGTGCTTCGTGGGTTTAATGAAAAGGGCGAGAAGGCTTTAGGTTCAGTTACCCTTCTTCTAGAGATAGGAGAATTGAAAACTGAAGAGAAATTTCATATAATTGATTCGGCAACGTCCTTTAACGCGCTCCTAGGAAGGCCCTGGATCCATGAGTATAGGATGGTTCCATCTACCCTACATCAATGCATCAAGTACCAACGAGATGGCATTGAGTTTGAAATTAAGGGTGATCTACAACCATTCTCTATTCACGAGATCGGGATCTACGAGGATGAGGCAAACTACATACCTAAAGGGTCCCCTACTTGTTCTAAGGTAGAGATCAATGTTAAGGATGAAAAAACAGAAAGTTAAAGTTCAAAAACAATTCAAAGATTAAGAAAAGAAAAAGTCAAAAATCAAAAGAGATAAAACTCAAGTAGTGAAGATGACGTCGAGCGCGTGATCTTCAGGCCTCCAAACGTTATACCTCAAAGAGGTGGGAGGATGGCCCAAAGAGCACGCGGTCGAGGTCGTCCTTCAATTGAAAAAAGAAATTCCCCGATCTATGTCGAACTTGAAACAAGTTCTGATGAAGATTTAAGAAAAAGGGGTGCCAGATTTTCTTTTGACTATACAAAAATCAATCCTCCTCCGAAGTTTGATCTCACTTTAGAATCGGATAGCGACCAGGAGGATACAAAATTAAATATTCAAAGTGACGAGCCTGAATTGAGTTTGTATGAAAAGCTTAATAGAACGGTTGAATCCTTAACCTTAACCCCACTGTCTGCTGACAGGGTCTCAGGGTTAGTACTTTAGGATGCTCCGAACTTAGATGGAGAAGTAAGGAAAGTCAAGAAGTTCTTCCTCCTCAAGGAATGAAGATGATGTAATCCTTGAGGAGGCAAATTTCAATGAATTAATGGAATTACCTTTCGGCTACTTTCCTGCTGGTGTTAAATCTCTTATCTCTAAAGGTTTTGCTCCGAGTTAATGGACTAAGGGTCAGGCTAGATACCACGAAAGTCTTTGGAATTTAAAATTTAATAAACATTGGACCAGTGGTATCGGCTTTAGTACCGTTAGATCATTTGATGATGATGAATTTTGTCTAATGATAACTAGTCGTCCTGAATTTAAAAATGTCCCTACTAAAGTCATTGATTCATTCGATGGACTTTGTTTAGAGACTTTTGATGATTCTGACGAACTTCAGGTTCGGGATGCACCCCCTGAATTCGAAGAAGAAATTAAATCAACAGTCGATGAACTTAAAGAAATCAACCTTGGAACAGAGGATGACCCTCGCCCCACTTTCATAAGTTCTTTGTTGAGTGAGGATGAGTCTAAGGATCTAATTCAACTTCTATCCGAGTTTAAAGATTGCTTTGCCTGGACATACGACGAAATGCCGGGGTTGTCCGCTGACGTAGCAGTCCATAAACTTGGAATCCGGCATGATGCTATTCCTGTCAAGCAGGCTCCACGACGCATGCGTCTAGAGATCGAACAACAAGTCGTTTCTGAAGTCAAGAAGTTGGTAGAGGCCGGATTTATTCGAGAAGAACAATATCCTTCTTGGGTAGCCAGCGTCGTGCCAGTTCGAAAGAAAAATGGTCAAATCCGAATCTGTGTTGACTATAGAGACCTGAATAAGGCATGTCCTAAGGATGAATTTCCTTTGTCAATCCAAGAACTCATGGTGGACATTGCCTCCTCGCACGTTGTTTTCTCCTTTATGGATGGCTCGTCTGGTTATAATCAAATCAAGATGGCCCCAGAAGATGAGAGAAACACTACATTCAGAATTCCTATATGGATCTTTTGTTATAAAGTGATGACCTTTGGCCTCAAAAATGCTGGTGCAATCTACCAGCGGGCCATGACTCATATCTTTGATGACTTAATACATAATCAAGTCGAATGTTACATCGACGATTTAGTTGTCAAGAGCAGAGTGAAAGAGGCTCATCTTTACGATTTAAGAACTTTCTTCGAGCGGTTGCACCGCTACGACCTTAAAATGAATCCCTTGAAGTGCGCTTTCGGCGTCACGTCAGGGAAATTCTTAGGTTTCGTAGTCAGGCACCATGGAATCGAAATTAATCCTGCCAAAATTGAAGCTATCTTAAATATGCCGCCCCCTAAGAGTCTCACTCAACTGAGATCTCTCCAGGGCAGGCTGGCGTATATAAGAAGATTCATTTCTAATCTTTCTGGAAGATGTCAACCATTCTCTATCCTAGCTAAAAAGGACGCCAAATTCATTTGGGACGAGAAATGTCAAAATACTTTCGAAAATATCAAACAATACCTGACAAATCCGCCAGTTTTGGCAGCCCCCATTCCGGGGAGACCTTTAATCCTTTACACTGCAGCCCTTGACGAATCTCTCAGGGCTCTTCTAGCTCAAGTCAATGACGATGGGAAAGAGAATGCCCTCTACTACCTGAGTTGGAGATTACTTCCAACAGAAATTTGCTATCCTGCAATTGAGAAACATTGTCTTACATTAGTCTTTGCAGCACAAAAACTAAGGCATTACATGCTTTCTCATCAGGTCAGTCTAATTTCTAGTGTTAACCCCCTACAATATCTTATGACTCGGCCCACATTGTCAGGACGTCTGGCTCGGTAGTCTATGATATTGTTGCAATTTGAAATCACTTTCATTCCCCTGCGTGCTGTGAAAGGGCAGGCCGTCGCTGACTTCCTTGCGGCACACCCGCTACCGGCGGAATCTCCTCTAAATGATGATTTACCTGACGAGCAAATCATGAGTTTTGAGGAATCCAATCCAGGCCAGGGTAAGTCCAAATCTTACATTAAATTAGCTAGGTTTGGCTACTGATTTTCAGTACCCATTTTAGACTTAAGTTTTAAGGCAAACTCAGGCTATATAATCTCAACCTCTATGAATTGAATCCCAATTTTTTAATAAAATCAACCATTTAAACTTAAATATCCTTCAATTAAAATCAAGCCCAACACTTAGGATAGGTTGGGGTATTTTTGAAGTGATTCAGAATCTCAAGACACCTCCTACCATTCCTCTTTTGACCTCTAGAAATAAGTATTCAATATTGAACCGATCCCATTTGAAAATTCCAATCCTCACCTCCTTTGAGATCAATCTTTGAAATCTTTAAATAAAATTCATACCACTATTTTAATAGAGAGTATTCATAGGAAATTTTAGTTTCCTGAAGATGCAATTAACTATGAGGGCTTGCACTCGTAGGAGATGTAAAAACCAAGATCAATTTTTTAAATTAATTTTTTAAAACCTTAATTTTTTATCTTTGGAAAAATTTAAATCTAAATCAACAATCATTATCATCATTTTCAAACGATGACTAATAATTGATATCTTCTTTCCTTAGCAAGATATATCAATTATTATCATAACTTTGATTATAAAATTAATGATAATTTATCAAAATTATTATAGTTAAATGCCTAATTGAACAATCATTCTAACCCGACAGGGTGATATGTAGTTCTTGCTCGAATTTGACTACGATAATTAGGATAAAATTTAATCATGTATATTGAACTTATTAGGTAATGATATGCTCATCTCCTCAGATGATATATCATTCATAATGATGCATTCAATTTCAAAATTAAAATTCAAAAAATTAAATTGCCTAAAGATAATTAACCTTTTTTTTTTCAAAAAGCACTTTTTTAATCAAATAACAATAAATAATATTTTCTTTCTTTAGGAAAATATATCTTTTATTATTGTGATCTTGAATAAGAAATTAATGATACTTCATCTAGATTATCATAATTAAATACTCGATCGAATGTCATTTTGACCCTTCAGATGCATGGGCAGTTCTTCCATGAATTTAACAATGATATTCAGGATGAACTCATAGGTTTGTTTTCTGAACCCATTAGGGAATGATATTTTTTCTTCCCAAAGTAATATCTCATTCATAATGATGTGTTCGACTTCAAAACTAACACTTTAGAAGTCAAATTTTCCCAAAGAAATTTAATTACAATTTGCTTTACATCTTTCTAAAGCGAAGCAAAGTTCCTTTTAAAAAATCAACAAATAAACTTCTAATTAAAGTCTCAGGTTAGATTTTAGGATTGAAAATTGCCTTAGTTTTAACAACTTCTTGCAGGTTTGCCATTTCTTTCTAAGTGGGCTTCATTTTGGGTTCGTGGTGGAACTTTTTTTGGGAAAAGCATGCTGATCATCTATCATTTCATCTTCCTTTTTTTCGGATTTTGGCTTCTAGCCAACCTAGAATGTTCTTTGGTTATTTTGTATCTTTGATTAGCAGGGACCTTTGCTTTTAGATTTTTCTTTGATTTTGTTGGTAAGTCTTATGAGCATTAGTAAGATGAAGGTCCCTTTAAGGACTTCATAATTTTTCTTATTTTTAACATATAGGCCCCTTTGATAGTTCCCCCATCGCCTCAGAAAAAAAAAAAAAACTTTTGATATGATGCTTTTCAAACCTTCTAAATAGCCCCCCTCCCATCATTTGATCTTGGTGAAGCTATATTTACAGTTCCATGGCATTTATTTTATTGTACAAAGAGTTTGAATCATTCTTCATCAAGTTTCAAGTCTCTATTACATTAAAATGGCTTGATCCAAACCATTTATCTTGCATAGATGGCTTGGATCATGCCAAACAGATCGTCAAATCCAACTAGATTATACCACATGCCACATCCTACCACATCTGGTCAGATCAGAGCCATCCATTCCAAACTATGTGGACCGGATAGCTCATGTTGAATTTGATGTGGTAAAGTAGGGAATGTGGTGCCAACATGTGCGTTAACTCTTTCCCAATCAATAGAAATTATTGTGCTGAAAGCTAATGATTGAATAAATTCCTATTTTATTTATAAATTATCCTAAATATTAAAAAATCACTATAGATTCATTTCTCAAGAAATTTTTGTGTTCTTCATCTTTATGGAATCAAAATAGAGCTACTTTGTTTTTAAAAATAATTCAAGTTGCTAATGGTAAATGTATAGGTACTAATTAAGATTTGAATGTTCATTAATTTTCATTGAATTCTCCCTAAAAGTGATCAGTTATGGATTGGTTTTAGACAGGGTAAACTTGTATATGTTACCAACATATCCAAATTTTCTTCAATTTTGATGAATATCATACACACTGTAATTAGATTTCTAAAGTTATGGGTTATGATTTGACCTAAAATTTTGAAAATTCATTCCTCTAAATCCAAGTAGATTTTGGTGCACCAAATTGATGTGGTTTTTTATTTTATTGCAAGGGTTAGATCACATGAATTTCCAACCAAGATGACCAGTAGAGATACCTTAGAAAAATCATTTAGTATATGGTCTACAAAAATTTAAAAAAATCTAGGAAATTCGCATCACATTCAATAGGGATGAAACTTAAATATAGCACACTTAGTGACATGATGAACCCTAAGAATTAATTTCACCTTAATTAGAAGTCATTAAGGCACTTAATTAGCCAACCCTATAATGAGCCCCTATTTTTGTGATATCCTCATGCATCCAAGGCGCTCTGTCCTAAGGAATGATAGAGCCTCTATGCCTCGGGCTACTACGAAACTTCAATGCTTGGGGCAAATTACTGATCAACTAAGAAAGCAGAAGATGGATTGAGGTGGGGATGAACACCATTGAGGTGTTCTTTACTTGTTTGGGTAGTTTTAGCTTATTTTGTTCCACTCTTCTTTGTTGTGCTTTGTTGAGGAAGGCTTCCTTATAATGCCTTTTCCTAGTTGGTACCCATTGTATACTTTTTCACTTTATTTTAACAAAAATTGTTTTTGCCATTTTTACCAAAAAAAAATATTTTTCAAAAATTCATAATAAATAATGCCAAAATCATAAAAATCTTAATTAAATTTTAATCAACTATAAACCAACCCAACAATTAGTGAAAATTAAAATTAATCCCTAATTTTAATTAAAATTAAATGTATTTAAAATTAACCTTTAATTAAATAATAAATAAATAAAATTATATAAAATTAAATATTAATCATATAAATCCCAATTTTTAAGAGATTGGTCTATTGGTTAAACCTAACAAATAACCTCTATCACTTGAACATTTAGATTAATTTGGTTAATTAAAAGCCATCCTCAAATTCGAGATATAAGAAGGAATTTAAATAATTAAACAAATGTAATAAATTAAATTTTAATAAATAAAACTTAAATAATTAAATTAAAAAAAATAAAAATAAAAAATAAAAATCAAATTTAAATAAAATTTTAAAATATAATTAAATATTGAAATTTAAAAAATTATAATAAATTACTTTAAATTAATTAAAATTTTAAAAAAATCATTAAAAATTCTAATAAATCAAATAAAAATTAGTGAACAACAAAAAAATTTAATTAACCAAAAGTAAAAAAAATTGTTAATTCATGAAATTAAAATTGATTTAATTAAATGGATTTATTTATTAAACATTAAATCACAAAATAATAGGATCTTTATATATTGTGCTTAACTCCTTTGGAAGGCACAAATGCATTGGGTTGAAAAGTCATTAATACATTTGGAATAAATCAAAGTCCCTTATGCATTATATTTAACACCATTTGGAAGATACAAACACATTGGATTTATGAGTCTTTTAATAAATTCTTAATAAATAAAAGTGTCTTTATGCGTTGAGTTCACTTCCTTTTGGAGGGCACAATTGGATTGGATGTAGTAGACCTTTAATGGATCCTTAATAAATCAAAGACCTTCTTACATTATGTTTAATTCCTTTTGGAAAAGCACACATGTATTGAATTTATAAGGCTTTTCCCTTAAACTACTTAACAAATCATTAAAAAAATCTCAAGTACTCTATGCCACCAATTTACCTATATGGACGAATGGATGCATTATAATTATGAACTTTAGGGCTTGTAGGTTAGTGGCTTCCGCACTTTCAAGTCACTGACTTACATGGCTCTTTAAAACTAAATAATTAACTCCAAAACTTTAAAACACAAATAATAGAACACCAAGTCATTATTTCTTAACCTTAAATAAAAAAAAAATCCCTTTTACCTTTAATAAACGAACACTTCCAAACTAAAAAAACTTAAACAATAAATTTCTTCAAGAATATCAAAGCTAGACAACCTTATTCACACACTATAGATGATTTGTTAGGGCAACTGACTTAATCTAGGCTAGGATGGTGGTTGATTTGGTATGATTTCAGATGCCATACTTGTAGGGCATCTTATGTTTATTTATTTATTTTTAGCACTCTAAATGTCATACAAGTTTATATTCCTTTTTGTGCACCTTAGTATTTATTAGGATGCATTTGATTCAATAGGTTCTTATACACCTATATTGCACTCTTTTTATTACTTCATTATTTTTATTGCTTGCAAGAGTTAATTAGTGTAGAATGTACCTTGGATTTGATTTAGATATAAAGAGAGATTGTATATGTAGAATGTATATAGATTGAGTTATAAAGATTTAAAGATATTTTCATATGTATATATATAGGGCTGTAAAAGATTATTCACTCTCCTTTGGAGGGTATTGTCTTTTGGAATTCTATAGAAGACCTGGAGCTAAGAGTTGAAAATAAAATACTTTTCAATATATATTTCATAAGCATGGAAAACTAGGCTTATTATGGTGGAGCCTGGCCACCTTACTTTTAGTAGACCCTCGGTTGTATAATCCTTTATATAAATGAAATAAAAATTTTCTTTGATATGTTTACTTTGATACACTACTTCATATTATATGCATTGCATTCATATGGGTGGTAGATTATATTAGAGGGTTATCTTTTTCATTAGTTTATTTCGTTATGTAAGTTCTAGACTTTATAGGAGTATGTATGCCAGTAGACAATATAGTAGCAGTATTGTATATATGAATCCCTTCACCCTAACATGCATACATACATGCATTTTATTTTTTGAAATGTACATTACCCCAATACACAAGCCATCGATAAGGATTGAGTAGCATGAGAGAATGTTCACAGAGTAGCCAAATCCTTTGACTCTATGAGCCTCTTCTCAGAGTTTCCCTCAAGAAAACAAAAGACTTTTAGAGGAAGAAGGAGAATGTTCATAGAGCAACTATGTGTAGAACCCCTCTCTCACACTTCCTTGATCACATAATGCATAGATTAAGACACCACCTAATGAATCAGTGCAAGTCGTATCAAAACTAAAGAAACAAATAAAGAAGTAGGTAATAAGTTAATAAAACTAAGAGAAGAATAAATTCAATTTGTAGACATCAAGCAAATGGTAGAACAATAAGTCAAAGAAGTAATAGCTAAATCTCAAGATACTTCATCCATTCTAAAGGGTAGACCATACCTAGAAGAATATGATTTGGTTCCTTATCTAAAAGGTTTTGTATTGCCTTCACTCAAAAAATTTGATGGTATGGGTTATCTTAAAAAACACCTTATGCATTTTAGAGCTAAGTAAATTAATGTTAGAGGAAATGATGTACTGTTGTTCAAAAAATTTGTTAGTAATTTATTCAACATTACATTTGATTTGTACACTGAACTTCCCAATTGATTGGTTTATACCTTTAATGAATTAGAAGGTATGCTCATAAAAAGATTTTGCTAGTGTAAAGCATCATATCACCGTTATTGATCTATTAGCAAAAAGGTAGAAGGTAGGTGAAAGCCTAGTAGAATTAAATCTGAGATGGAGGAATTATAGCATGAGATGTGAGTTGTAGTTATAAGAGTAGAATTGTATAGAGGTCCTATTGAAAAGCATTCACTATATAGTTTCCTTTTTTCTAAAGAAATTTACAATTGAATACTATGAGAAGTTGTTAGGTAAGGCCTCTAATATTCAACAGAAAGCTTCTTAGTTGTCAATCCTAAAAGATCAGTCTTCTCTAGAAATGAAGATTAAAACCTTAAATGGTTCTAGAAAATAAACCAGGATTAGTCGTTATATTTGATAAAGGGAAACAACTGATGTATATTTAGGTGGGGAATCCAAGTTCACCTCCTTAGTATCAGTAATATAATAAACCTCAGATTGATTAGCAATTTAGATGTCAAACTTATCTTACTCTAGAAGAAAGTAAGTAGAGGTTTGAAGAACTTAAAAAAAAAATATATTCATTTAAAAGAGAGGTTATTAAGAAGATATTTAAAGTCTCACAAAGAAGCCAGAATTTAAACTCCATGATCCTAGGAATCTTGATGATATAGATTAATCTGGACAACCCAAGTATTGTTAGATAACCAGATTTTTAGTAATGAATTAGAAGATTGCATAGCTTTTAAGGAGTAGCTTAAGTGAAATTTTAAAGATAGGTTTATTGTGATACCCAAGGAATATTTAGCTGATTCAAGTCAAGAATCTTCTAAATATATAATCGGTGAACCTACTACAACCTCCCTTATTTTAAAATTTAATGAAAGGTGGGATGTAGTGCTATCCCATTCATCCAAAAGAATCTTTCATAAAATATATCTTTCATTTTTTTAGCAATCTCTAGGAGCATAGAATCCCATCCAGGTTGATCTAGTGGCCGAAGAGTAGAATAAAATTTTGTCTGATGAGCCTAAGGAAGTGCTATCAAGGGAGTGATAGAAGAACAAAGCTAAAACTACATGTAATAAAATAATTATTTCTATAAATGGAGAGTCTAAACCTCCTAAACCTTTAATAATGTATGTATTTTATTGACCCGCTTGGAACTAAACATGTAATGTGAAAGGATTCTATGTATATCTCATTTATTTTTCTTATGAATATCCAGATCAAAACTTAAATAATGAAGAAATCAATTATTAGGAAATATATCTATATGAAATAGCACAATCTTTTTAGTATTTCTCTGATAGTTATTCCACTATTCTCAATGTTCAACGTGATCTTATCAATATCAAATTTGAAATGTCTGATTCAAATAGCTTGTAAGAAAAAATCCAGAGATGACAAATGAATAACAAGTAAAGTAATATGATGCTTCTTCTCCTGAAGTAGTTCAAGCTAACATTCATTGTGGTAAAGTTTTATCTCCATAAGCTTCCTTTATAGATAAAGGAAAATAAGTTTCAAACAATCCAAAACTTCCAAATCAACTTCAACAAGTTCAAGATTTAAATACAACATCTACCTAGAAACCTAAAGTAGATTATAACATCTTATTTCCTCTAAGAAAACTTCCTAAAAAATTTAGTATTTACGATGATCTAGTTCTCTCTAAAGAAATGAGGAAGGATTTAATCAAATCTTTAATCAACCTAGAGATTTGTATGGCTCAACTAGCATAAGTTCAATCTTAAGAAGTGTTATATTTCAAGAAAGTCCTAGGAGTCAAATTTTAAGTTAAAGATTTGCTGATGAGAATCATGGATCATAACTGTTTGTTGTATATTTCTATAAATATAGACAAATTCAAATTATTCTAAATCCTTGCTAATCTGGGTGCATAAATTTATATCATGACTCTTAAAACTCTAAGATACTTAAAAGTGGGTACTCATAAACTCAACTCTAATAAAATGATGTTACAAGGATTTAACAAAAAAGGTAATAGAAGTTTTGGGTTCAATAACCCTTCTTTTAGAAATAGAAACCATGAAAATTATAGCTAAATTACATATAAAAAATTATGAGGCTTCTTTTAATGCTTTATTTGGTGGTCCTTGACTCCATGAATATAAAATGGTTCCCTCTACCCGTCATCAGTGTTTGAAATACTCTCGTGATGGGGTAAAGAACTATATTAAAGGTGATCTGCAGTCTTTTTCAATTTATGAAGTTAGTATATATAAAGATGCTTCATACTATGTGCCTAAGAATTAGATTGTCTACTCTAAAAATCTCAAATTGGCTAAAGTAGAAGCAAAAGAAAAGAAAGGAAAAGAAAAAGAAGAATAAAAAAAAAGAAAAGCAATCTAATCTCTGATAAATATAAATTATGTTCTACTTTAGTTATTTAAATTCAATAAAAATATGTTATTTTAATTATACTTGTACATGAAATATACAAGAAAATGAAAAAAAAATATAAGTGTTAGACAACGACACAGGGCCATCAATTATAACACCACAGTGCTTACTTGATCAATGACTAGGCGCTGAATTCAAACATGGTAGTGCTCACCTTCACTATTGTTCAGCACTGTAGTGTTATAAATATTAGTGTCACAGTGCATCACAGCATTGTTGAGCCCGAAATTTGCACCACAGCATTGAGTGTCTTACGAAAGTCCATGCATGAGCGCTAGCATCAAAATGTTGTAGCACTGGAATTTCAATTCTAGCATCTCATCGCTTGAATTTTTGTAGCATTGTAATGGAGCAACTATATATTTTAAATGTCATGCAGACATAGTGAAAAGATGCATCATCAAATGCAATAATCATGCCACATAAGTTAACACCGTAGTAGAGCTTACACTACTGTGGTACTAGTTCATATTTCACCTCCATAGCACTTGATCTTATCTTATACTTGTTATAAATAGTTTTCAATCCTATGGTTTGTAGAATTCAGACACTTGAGTGAAAATTCTATATTTCTTAGTGTGTTTCTTTAGCTCCCCCTTAGAGTAAAGTGTAACAGAGGCTAAGGAAGTGCAAGATACTTTCTTTTGGAGATTTTAACCTGTATTTATATAAGAAAATCAATTGTTGGAGGAAGAAGCAGTGTGGAGAAGATATTTTGGTCCTTCTTGGTGATAAATTGCTTACTACTTCCCTTGTACTTATTCTTCTATGAATAAAATAAATATGAGTTTACTTCTTATTTCTCTCATATTTGTCTAAATCTATTAACTTGGGATAATTATTCGAAGAAAATATTAAGTACTAATGTAAACTCCTATGCTTTAATGAAAGTAATAATGTTTTCAATATCTACTATTCTTAGTTTAATATAGATAATGGCCATGTGTGTAGTTAATATTTAGTGTGATGTATAGGCTCAACTGAGGAATGCTGGAATAATTAAGAGAGATGAAATGGTATATTGGTATGCCTAGGCACCTGATGTGAAACTGTAGGAAGACTAGCAACTTTTCTTTTTTATCGTTACAAGCTCAGGAAAGATCTAGGGATTCCCATGCTCTGATTCCCATCTACAATTAAAAATCTCATTAGAAAAATATTGTAATTTGCATCCATGAGTCCAAAACACCTTATCTTATTACCATCAACTCTTTTTACATGTATTTTCATTATGTGGTAAGAACTCAAAAATATCTTTTTTCATTTTTGAAGGATAAATCCATGGAATTAAAGTAAGAGTGGTAGTTTTATTTCAAATTTTCATAACACTTTCTTCTGTGTTTGACACTCAACTCTTCACATTATCACTTGATTTAGAATGTATACTTGTGTAATTCAATGGGCCATTACTAATTTGATGTCAAAAAAATATAATCATATTTCAAACTCAGCGAGTCTCGTATTATCTCACCATAAGCCCATGCCATCAAGTTTTTGCGGTCATTATTGTGGAAGTAATTTGCACATTATAATTTAAACTATATTGTCGAAAAAAGTGCATATTTAGACCTAGCTGTATCCTATATCATTGTTCTATATGATAAAAAATTTTGAAAAATCTAAAAAGTAATTTGTTTGATTATTTGTTTGTAATTTTCTTTAGTGGTTATAACTTTGTAGTATTTTTGGTATATATTATATGAATCCCTTACTATTTGATCTATAAATAGAAAAGAAATTGATAAAAGTTTTAATAACTAAAAAAAATTTAAAATGTCTAACCCGGTACAAGATAAGGACCATTCTAGATCACTTATGGAGTATGCTAATCCTGTATTAAAAGGAATCCATAAGAGTATCAGTTGACCTATTATTTAGGCGAATAATTTTGAGATGAAACTAGCCATAATTCAAATGGTTCAAAATTTCTAGTTTGGGGGGAACTTCTATTAAAATTCCAACTTGCACTTAGTTTCTTGGAAATATGTACAATATTTAAGTATAATGGTGTCAGTGATGATGTCACTAATTAGATTCTTCCCATTTTATCTAAGGGACAAGGCTATGATGTAGCTGAATTCTTTTCCCCAAGCTCTATAACCAACTAAAATGAGTTGACACTCAAATTCATAGCTAACTATTTCCCACCTTTAAAAACTATTAAACTTAGAAATTATATCAGTTTCTTTGCCCAATTTAATGGAGAATCAGCTTGTGAATGTTGGGAGAGATTTAGGGAAATGCTTTGGAAATGCCCTCACCATGCCTTACTCGATTGGTTGGCTATTTATACTTTTTATAATGGATTAGTAGGATCTCTTATGTAAATTATAGATTCTGTAATTTGAGGATATCTAATGTTAATGACATTCGTGGAAGCTTATGAGTTAATATTGAAATGGCTATAAATAATTTCTAGTGGCTTGTAGATAGGGTAAAGTCTTGGAGAGTAGTTAGAATTTATGAATATCATTCTTTATCAATTCCTACTTCTCAAATAGCTATTATTTCAAAGAAATTGTATACTATTAGAGTTAACTCAGGATCATGATCATTTATATAATTGGAAGAGACTAATTTTAATTCTATTAATAATCCAAGTGCTTTAGTTATTTAAAATATGAATTTGATTGGAAGATAAAATAAACCTATTCTAATACTTACAGCCCAGGATGGAAGAACCACCCTAGCTTTAGTTGGTCAAATAATGCTGGTGGTAATAATCAGGGGAATTCAGGATAATCTATTCAAGGAGGAAATTAGAAAAATTCTCAGTAACTTGGTGTGAATCCTAAATCTTTTATCCTCTCAGATTTAATCAAAATAATCAATTTGGGAATAGTGAGTCACCTTTGGAAGAGGTGGTGATCAATTAGGAACTCAATTGCAAAGTCAGGTTGCTTCAACTAAAATTTTGAAACTCATTTAGGATAGCTTATAATCTCTTTTAGTAGTAGATCTCTTCTATCTTATATAGAAATATTGAAGTTAACACTAAAGCAAAAGGAAAATATCCTAATGGAAACCACTTGAGGAGTGGTAGTAATGTACCTCAGCCAAATTGATAAATCTAGGCAAGTCTGGTTGAAGAATATAAACTTAGCGCTGTTGGGTTGCAATGTAATTGTGTTTTATATGTGAAATGCCTTTTGCTCATTCAAACTTTTTCTTATGTCTATTGTAATGTTGAGATTATTATGATTAATGTGTTTTATTTCCTTTTAGTTTATTGTGTTTTCTATTATTTACATTTGACTAATTTTCATATGCTTAAACTATTGTATATTATACTTTATAGATGTTCGTCTTTTGATTATTTATTTTGACAACATAAAAAAGATAATTAAAAGTTATATAAAATTAGGATAATAATAAAACCATATATTATAGTTTGAATGAAAATTATATTATACTTCATAATTTAAAAATCTTAATAATTAACTAACCTAAATCACTTAAGTTATTGCCTTGACTTAAAGTTAGAAGCTATAAATTAATATTTTAACCCTTGAATGAAAAAAAATGACTAATTAAGTTAAAAGATTAAAAGAGAGTAAATGAAATCAGGAAGATCATATTAAACTTGAAATTGGAATTAATGAACTTATTACATCCTTACATTTAAATAATAAAGGTTGCAAGGGGATGAAAAGAAAAGTAGATATTCAAAATAATTAATTATGTACTCCACCAGTATTAAAAGGTGTTTTAAAAAAAAATCTCACTAGGGGTAAATTGTTATTTTAAAAAAACAATCCTCTAAAAAATACTCTTTTGAAAACTTAAATCAAATTACACAAAAGAAAGAGGAAGCAATTGATGAAACAAATATTTTTGTTCTTTTTTATTTTGAGGAAAAATAAATATCCAAATATTTTATTTTTTAATATTTTTTTATTTCTTTTTCTAGCAAAAGTTGATTCCACAAAAATATCAAATATTTTCATATGACAATGATAATGAATATCGACACATATTTATAAGAAAATAAATGTGTAAGAAAAATAAAGTGTAGTAAGAAAGATAAGAACGAGCATACAAGACTTATAGTGGTTCGGTGAAATAAGCTATGTCCACTCCCCAGAGTCCTCACTGGGTATTAGACTAAAGCCTTAGTAACTCTCCTTTTGCCCCCCATAACAAGGAGGAGAAGCCTTTACACAATCGCTTTCACCCTTCCATAGTGCGACTGAGAATCGAAAGCCTTTTTACCCTCCTAGTGAGTTAGAGAACCAAAATCTTTTTTACACTCCTGATGAAGCAGAAATATAAAATTCTTTTCACCATCCTGGTGAGACAGAGAACTAAAATTCATTTCACCCACCTGTTGAGATAGAGAACCATAATCCTTTTCACCAACCAGGTGCGATGGAGTAGCCAAAACCTTTGATGCTACTAGCCTATTCTTAGAGTTTCCCTCAAGCAAAACAAAAACTCTTAGAGGAAGAAGGAGAATGTTCATATATCAACTGTGTGTAGAACCCCTCTCATACAGTTACGTGATCACACTAGGTTCTTCTCCCTCAAATCCTCACCTATCTCTCTCCATAGAGTAAAGCTCTCTCTTCAAACCCTAACATTTATAAGAGCTTTCATAGAACAACTAGCCAAAGGTTCTCTTAAACAAATTTAGAGATATATTTATACAAGGATTCACAAAGATTAAAATTTTAATTTCAGCTTTACTATTCATACAGTACATTTCATGGATCATATAGTACAATTAGTTTGAAAATTCCTATTAGTCTAGTCTAATGAATAACCCCCAATATGATCTATTCAAAAATCTTAAACTGATCATATTGTATGAATTGTTGATCATACTATACAATTAATACATTTACTTGAGTTCATCAAGGATGATCTCTGGGATTATAAAAAATGATCTTTGTCAGCCTTCCAGTATGATTAAGATCATACTATATAATTAGTTCAATCCAATGAAGGTTCATCCAGGATGATCTCATGGATAATAAAAAATCATCTATATTAATCAACCAGTTTGATTACGATTGCACCGTATTATCGAATTCATTATTTAACCATTGATTTGAATTCCTAATTTTAGGGATTAAGTTAGGAAGGTTTTTGACTATTATATAGTATGATTATTATTGCAATTCGAGAGGCCGAGCATGAGTTTTAATGATAAAAAAATATTATTGAATTATATTTAATTTCTCCTACAATTTATTATTGCATATATTTTTTTGTGTACTAACATTTTTAAAAGACTATTCAATGTGAAAGTGCAAATAGGTTGTTAGACCTATTGATTACATCCCTAGGCTAACCAAGAGGGGGGGTAAATTGGTACTTAAAAAAAAACTGTTGAAAGTTTTGAAAACTATTCATATAAAACTTTAATATATCATACAGCATGATCCAATTCATACAGTACAATCAAATGGAAAATTTAGTACTTATCAACCACAGAAAAATACAGTACAAAGCAGAAAATAAAAATTACAGAAATAAAAATAAGAATAGAGAACATCAAAATTTATAGTGGTTCGGTCAAACACGACCTACATCCACTCCCTAGATACTCCTTCTCTAGGTATTGCACTAAGCAGAAGTGACTCTCCTTTTTCCCCCACAGCAAGGCGAAGAAGCTTATACAAACTCTCTTCCACCAAATCCCAGTGCGGCAGAGAATCGTCGTCCTTTTTTACCCTCCTGGTGAAGGTAGAGAACCAAGCATCCTTTTTCAACCTCCTGGTGACGGCAGAGAACCAATCATCCTTTTTCACCCCTTGGTGATGGCTGAGAACCAAGCCTTCTTGAACAATCCTCTTATAAGAGCCTTCAAGGATATTAGGAAGGCCTTTGAAGAACAAGTAAGAGAATTTCACTATTGGATAACCTTGTGAATCCCCTCACAATTTCCTTACACTACATCTCTCACACTTCACTCTCAAAACACTCTCCCAAACACCCTCCTCAAGAGCACTCAAGAGAAATTCATGGAATGTCACTTAGACTGTTAATTTTTGGAACCTTAAGTACAAAGGACAAGAAAAACCATGCAAAAACTGAAAATTTCAAGTTTTACGAAGTCAGATCGTACTGTACGATTAACATTCGCATGTACGAACAGTTTAAATCATTGAACAATTCATCCCATATGATTCGGTATGAACCAATGAATCCCAGATTTCATACTCTGGAAAATGGAATATGAAATCCAATCATACCATATGAACAGTTCAAAAAGGTATAGTTCAACCCGTTCGATGTCTCGTATGAACAATGAACGCCCCATTTCATACTCTGGAAAATGATATACGAAAACAAATAGTACCGTATGAGCAGTTCAAAAATGAACAGTTCATCTCATACGATGTCTCGTACGAAACATGGACCCCCCATTTCGTACTCTCGAAAATGATATACGAAACCATTTCGTACTGTACGAACAATTCAAAAATGAATAATTCATCCCGCACGATGCCTTGTACAAACCATGGAACCCCTATTTTATACTCTGGAAAATAATATACGAAACCATTTTATATTATACGAACAGTTCAAAAATGAACAGTTCATCTCGTACGATGCCTTGTACGAACCATAGAAGCCCCATTTTGTACTCTAGAAAATGATGTATGAAAGTAATTCATACAATACGAGTTTTACTTAGATAAAAAATTTTAATCAGGCAGGTTCGTATTAAGGGAGAAATAACACAAATCATCCCGTACGTCACATATCATATAGTATGATTAGTGATAAAAAATTATGTTTTATCTCACTCCCCCAGTGTGTGTGTACATAGTTAACCAACTTACAATCACACTCTCTCGGACTAAAGAAAAGTAAAAATTACAGACTTCACTTACAATAAACTTTAACAAATTTACTTGAAGTCTTCAGTAGTCTGGAGTATGAATTTCTTGAAAGACTTGTTAGTACACACAAAATAGAAATTCTAATATTTGCTAGGAGAAAAAATAAACAAACAATAAGCTTTTGTAATCATCAAAACAACTCATATCATAAACTCACTTGAATAAACAGATTTGCACAATTCTCAATAATCTCCAAATTTGCACAATTCTCAACAATCTCCCCCATTTTGACGATGGAAAAATAATTGTTGTTTGAGTTAATAAGTAAACACAATTTTTCTCCTAAGCTCCCCCTAAACATAAGCTCCCCCTAAATAAATGATCTATTTGAAACAAGGGGTAAGATAAGAAAAGAAGAGACAAAGACAAGATAAAACAAGCATATACAAATACACACATAACATGCATATAAAAAAAAAAAACAAACACACACATGACAAATGCAATACAACAACAACAACAACATCAAGCCTTTGTCCCACTACGTGGGGTCGGCAACATGAATCCTTTTCACGTATATGCTCTCCGCAACACATGACAAATGTAATAAAAATATAAAATAAAACAAACAATACAAACTCCCCCTTTTGACAACAATAAAAAGGGAAAAAATCAAAGTAGTTGATGATTCAAAATAATGTTAAATGAAAATTAACTATAATATTAAAATCAGATGCAAAAAGTAACGACTCAAAATGTTTTAAATCACATAATAATAAGGATAAGAAAAGTTGATCAATGTCAGTAATGTAATAGACGTATTATATAACCACAATTAGTGCAAAAATGATAAAATAAAATTACTACATTTCTAATTCAATTGTGACGATCATTGATTAGTGTAATTGAAAAAATATTAAAGGAAAGTATGATTGGTGACATTGCACATCTTTTCAAATTGAATGGCACACTTTGTGCATCTTGTCAATTTTGGGCTAATTTTGTACCTTTTTATAATTTGGCAACATTGCGTGTCTTTTCAAATTTATGGTACACTTTGTGCATGTTTTAATTTTTAGGCTCACTTTATACCTACAAAAAAAATTCTTTCCAAAAACACAATCTCTTAAACACAAATACAATAATGAATACTTTGAGATAAAAATAAGAGTAATATTAAGACAACAAATATGCAATAATTTAAGCTAAGTAATACATGTCTAAAAATAATATAAAAGAAAGATCTTCCAATCTACACCATGTCACAATGTAATCTAAATATTTTGAGAAACTAGATTATGCATAGAAATTACTATTGTAAACTAAATTCAGTCAACATTTTATAAAGATAATCAACTACGTTTGAGTGATGAAATGTAAAATATTTCTAGTCACAATAACATTCATATGACAATATGCACAAAAACAAATCTTTTTCTATTCTAGTAAACATATCATGAAGCAAGCTTACATTCAAATCAACTTACAAAATATTAAAGCTTGCAAGTATAACAGTCATACAACCAAATCACTAACAAGTTATAACCAACAACAACAATGACCAGAATAACAAAGCCAAGAAGAACAACAAAGACTACCAAAGACTAAGCCAAATAAATAAAAAATCATCACTAGTAATCCGAAGGACCCTGATCTGGAGGTGGTGGTGGTGGAGTAGTGAACATAGCAAAATAACTATTGATAGTGGCAATGTTGGTGTTCATTGATTCAAGCTGGTCACGAATCCAACCTCTATCTTTTGCGTAGCGAGCATCCTACTGGTTCATTCTGTATTCAACTTGATCAAATTGCTGATCAAAATGAGTTTCTAACCTATCAAAATGCTGGACTATTTCCTGATAATAATTCTAATCAGGTCCAGGTGCAGGAGACGATGCAGGTGCAAGTGCTTCTTCCTCAAAATCTTCTCCAGAACTTCCCTTCCTAAAAAGTGACCAAAATGAGGCATCAGTAAAGTAAATGGGAAGTTCGGTTGGACCATCAGGATGTTTGATATTATACTTCTTCTCCAGAATATAATAAATCACATGACCCAAGGTAATATTTTTCTTCATGTTGATACTAGGGTGGCCAATATCCGTTAGAGAATAAAAGTAGTCCAAGAGTAATTGGGCTTCATCTATTGGTTGACTAGTCATTATCAAATAGGTAACAGTTGAGAGGAGGGGAGTCATATTTACTTGATCTCCAGCTTTTAAAATTATGGAAGTCCTAAGAACATGCTGGATGATTCTTACATTTTGATTTAAGGTGTAAACTCTAGGTAAGTGACTTGGTTGGTTTGCACCCCTAAGGACTTGATTTACTTTGGACCAATAATAATCTACTCTAGAAGTTAGGGTGTTTTCTTGAATACATAGGGCTTTAAGATGAAGAAATGACCCAAAATCCTCCTTAGTGATTTCTACTCTTTATTTAATTACATAGGAGGTGATCCTAGTGTGATCCTGATTGAATTTCATGTTTGCGAGGAAGACATGAAATAAATCTTTATTGTAGGCGTGAATGAGGGTGAGAAGGAACGAAAATTGAGTTGAATCAAAGAGAGGCATTACTGCAAAATGAATATTTTCTTGCAGTAAGATACGAGGAGTAATTTTAGAAGCAGAAAATCTAAGGCAAGCCTCTTCATTTTGAGCAGTCAAAAATTTATCATCCCAGTCTTGCCTAGAAGATGAACCCTAGCTTGTCGTGCTCTTTTTCCACTGCTAGACATCTCTACTTTATGACTCTAAAGAGTTTGGAATGGAAGTGAAATGAATGAAAATGACCTTTCTTAATAAAGAAAAAATATCAATCGTAAAGTACGAAAAACCTTTGTACCGGTTGAAATAAACTTCGTACGGGATGAAATAAATTTTATACATATGAAAGGAAATGGCCAAAGATGAAATGGCTTTTCATAAACTGCCCTTCCCAAGGCATCCTTTTGTCCAGACTTTTTGACTACAATATCATATAGATGAATAGGTGTTCGTCCGAGACGATAAGAAAATGAATGGTCATCCAGTGACGGTTGGGGTCGTCCGCGTGAAATGATGACATATATATCATACAGATGAACTGGTGTTCATCCGGGATGATCAGGAAATCAAAGATCATTTTATGACGGTTAGGTTCATCCTTATCCAAAATCACTTAAATGGATCGTATAGACGAACAACACGTTCATAGGTACGATTAGCAATAATAACTGACCAAAATTATAAACTTGTCCCCAAGCATATAGTCAAACCTGTACATATCATACAGTATGATATATGGATCATAACATATGAAGGCCTTTAACAATCTAAGTTTATTATTTACGCCTAGAATCCTATCATGTAGATGCTACAGATTTCATACAGTACAAAAAATTTCATACGGTATGAATTGAACAACGAAAAACCAATTCATTGAAAAACTCAAAACTATTCAACACAAAATATTTTTATATGATAAAAGCCCCCTTTTTTTTAAAATAAAATACAAATAATAACAGATAAAGCAACTACAAACAATCAAAAATACAACAAAACAAAAACTTACAACCTATACTACACACACTTGACATAAACTAACCCACAATTACATATAAAATAAATTTGCAAAATTTTCAATCATGCATTAAGATCAATCACACCTAGTCTTATCCTTAACATGCAAAAAGTGTTAAAAGCTAGTGGTTTTGTGAAAATGTCTGCAAGTTGATCTTTAGTAGTAACATGATGTAATTCAATTACGCTTTTCACTACATGATCTCTTATAAAATGATGCCTTACATCAATATGCTTGGTTCTAGAGTGTTGAATAGGATTTTTTGAGATGCATATGGTACTAGTGTTATCACAAAAGATTAGAATTGTGCCAATAGAAAATACTAAGTCAACCAATTATTCTTTCAACCAAAGCACCTGTGCCACACAACTACCTAAGGTAATATATTCTAGTTCAGCTGTAGAAAGTGCTACTGAATTTTGTTTCCTACTGTACCAAGATACTAAAGTGTTTTCAATGAATTGACAAGTTTTAGATGTACTTTTCTGATCAAACCTACAACCTGTAAAATTCAAATCTGAATATCCAATTATTTCAAATGAAGAGCTGTGCTTAAGATACCAAATCCCTATGTTTTGAGTTGCCAAAAGATATCTTAATATTCTTTTCACTGTTGTCAAATGTGATTCCTTTGGATTAGATTAAAATCTAGTACATAAGCAAACACTAAACATCATGTCTGGTCTACTAGCTGTCAAGTAAAGTAATGATCTAATTATTTCTCTAAATTTCTTTTTATCAGTACATTTTCACTTAGGATCCTTATCTAACTGTACTAAGGAACTCATGGGTGTAGTCACTGGTTTAGCATTATCAATTTTATACTTTTGAAGATGTCCTTAACATATTTAGACTGACTAAAAAAAGTTCCTTCCTCATTTTGTTTTATACTAAAATAAAAAAATAACTCAAGTCTCCCATCAAACTCATCTCAAATTCACTACTCATTATTTTTAAAAATTCATCACATAAAGTTTTATCAGTTGATCCAAAAATAATATCATCCATATATATTTAAACAATGAGTATCTCATTTTCTATTCTTTTCAAAAAGAGAGTGGTGTCCACACTTTCTTTAATAAATGATCCTTTTAATAGAAAAGTGCTTAACCTCTCATACCACGCCCTAGGTGCCTGGTTTAGTCCATATAATGCCTTTTTCAACTTGAAAACATGATTAGGGAATTTAGAATTTTCAAAACCTGGAGGTTGCTCAACATAAACATCCTCTTCTATCACCCCATTTGAAAAGGCACTTTTAACATCCATTTGATACAATTTAAAACCTTTAAAACATGCAAAGGCTAATAAAACTCTAATTGCTTCAAGTCTTGCTACAGAGAAAAATGTCTCCCCAAATTCAATCCCTTCTATTTGATTATACCCCTTAGATACCAATCTGGCCTTATGTCTAATCACAACCCCTGAATCCTTCATTTTTTTTTGAACACCCACTTTGTCCTAACTACACTTTCATTTTTTTGAACACCCACTTAGTCCCAACTACACTTTGATCCTTTGGCCTTTAAATTAACTCCCAAACATCTTTTCTTATAAATTGATTCAATTCTTCTTGCATGGCCAAAATCCAAAATTCATCCAAAAGTGCTTGATTTATGTTAGTGGGTTCAATCTTTGAAATAAAGGCTGAGTGATTGACTTCTTTCCTCAAACTGTGCCTAGTCCTAAATCCTTCACTTGGGTCTCCTAAAATCAACTCTTTAGGATGACTTTTAACAAATTTATATTCCTTAGGCAATTAGTTTTCATCATCATTTTCAACCCTTTCTTAAACTTTTTTATTTTTAAGTCCATGGATTTTCTCCTCAACTTCATCTTCATCCAACCTAGACCCTCTATAATTATCTGATTCATCAAAAATAAGATGAGTGGTCTCTTCAACTACCAATGTTCTTTTATTAAAAACTCTATAGGATTTTCCAACACTTGAATAACCTAGAAATATTCCTTCATCAGATTTAGGATTAAATTTTTCTAAGAGAGTTTAACCATTATTATATATGAACACTTTACATCTAAAATATGTAGATGTGAGTGGTTGGGAATTCTACCTTTAAGAAGTTCATAGGGTGTCTTATTTAATTTTGATCTAATGTACACCTTATTTAATACATAACATGCTGTACTAACAGCTTTAACCAAAAAATATTTAGGAAGTGAATAATCTGCCAACATGGCTCTGGCAGTTGCAATTAATGTCCTGTTCTTTCTCTCAACTACTCCATTCTATTGAGGTGTCCTAGAAGCTGAGAAGTTATGATCTATCCCATGAGATTTGCAAAAATCATCAAACAATTTATTTTCAAACTCTCCCCCATGATCACTTTGGATAGTTACAATTTCAAAACCTAGTTTTCTCTGAATCCAAGTGGCAAAATCTTTAAACTCATCAAATGATTCACTCTTATGATTCAAAAATCTAATCTAGGTGAATCTTGAGTAATCATCCATAATTACATATCCAAATCTTTTTCCTCCTAAACTTAAGATATTAATGGGTCCAAAGAGATCCATGTGAAGAATTTCTAAGGGCTTGCTAGTTCTAACTTCCTTGATTGAATTGAAGCAGCATTTGACTTGTTTTCCTAGTTGACATGCATCACATAAGTGATCTTTTATAAAGTCTAATTTGGGTACTCCTCTAACGAACTCTTTTTGGGTGATTTTCCTAAGATTTCTCATGTTAGAGTGACAAAGTCTTCTATGCTATAACCATGACTCATCAGATATAGTTTTCAAACAAAAAGTAATAGAAGATTTTATATAATTCAAATCTAGCATGTAAACATTATTTACTTTATCACCCTTCAACACAATAATTCCATTTTGACTAATAACACAGCTAATATGTAAGAATTTTATATGATAACCTTGATCGCACAGTTGACTTATGCTTAACAGATTGTGTTTTAAGCCTTCTACTAACAGAACATTTTCAATCACAAAATTTATAGAGTTTCCAATCATACCTGTAGCTACCACTCTCTTGGTGGTATTATCTCCAAGTGTAACCTTGCCTCTATTCCTGACTTCTAGTGATATGAATTGATTTGAATCTCCAGTCATATTCTTTGAACAGCTGCTGTCTAGGTACTAAATGCTCTCATGAGGTCTTGTGTGAGAGCATTCCTACAAAATTATCTAACATTAAACTTAGGAACCCAAATAAGTTTGGGTTCTCCTCTTGGTAATTTTAAAATAAATGCATATGTGATATGCTATATTTTATGCATCTTAGGTCTCTACACTAAATGTGTTCTATGATGTATAGTACAAATGTGAGAAATATATCCAATCATATCACAAGAAAAACACTTTACTCCTAGGAAAGGATTCACCAATCTATGTGCACTATAAGATCTTCTTTTAGATTTTAAATTAATTGACTTGTGGTAGATTTTATGAAAATCTTCAATATTAGGTGGTGTCCTATTTTCCTCAAGTGCTTTCAATTTAACTTCAAGATATGCATTTACACTTTCTAGAATCGAATTATCAATCTTCAAATTATGCTCTCTACTATCTGATTCATTCATAAATGTTTTGAAATCATTTTCAAGTTCAGTGTGTGATAATTTTAAAAATTCATGCTGTTTATTTAAGTCATCAAACTCACCCAACAATGTTATGTGGTTGTTATCAATTAATGCATGGTCTTTCCTAAGGATTTCATAGTCATTTTGCAATTTTAAGTAATCCAAATTCAATTTGGCATGCAATTTCTTTAGTTTCCTATATACATAATGAATGCATTTAGAAACTTCAAACAATTTATCATAACTTAAGTCACATATCTCCTCTTGATCCGAATGATCAAGATTGTCATCCATTAAGCACAAATTTGTGACTTCCTCTTCAGGTGCTGTTTCTAAGGAATCTGAAGCTAAGTCCACCCAAAAAGCTTGTTGAAGTCTCTTTTTGCCCCTTCTATCCTTTGGTTTATCCCCGGCTTTCTCTTTGCTAGGATTGGCCTTGAGATTTGGGCACTCAGTCTTTATGTATCCTGGCTTCCTGCACTCATAGCAGATAATATCATTAGAAGCCTTAATATTTTTATAGAACTTACCTTTATTCCACTGTTGGCATCTTCTCTGCTTCCTACTTAGGAAACTTTTGAACTGCCTTATCATTAAGGCAATATCTTCCTCATCCTCAAGTAGTGACTGATCACTATATGAACTATCCACCTTCAATGCTATATTCTTCTCCTTCCATTTGTCACCTGCATCAATCTATCTTTGAGTCACAGATTACTCGTGAGCAATTAGTGATCCAAGAAGATTGTCAATAGAATAGGTATTTAAATCTTTTGATTCAGTTATGGCAAGTATCATTGCACTATAAGCGGTAGGCAAACAACGAAGTATTTTGTTCACTTTTTCTGCATTCATCAATTCCCTACCTAAGGCATGTAATGAAGTGGATATATATGTGTAAATTGAGTATACATATCAGAGATTCATTCATTCAGTTTCATGCGGAAGAGTTCATAGTCATGTAAAAGAATGTTCAATCTAGTTTGCTTCACTTCATTTATACCTTCATATGTAAAATAAAGTCTATCCCAAATTTTCTTTCCAGATTTACAAGTAGAAACACGCATATAGTCTTCAGATTTAAGAGCACAGAAAAAGCTATTCAAGTATTTAGCATTTAATTCTGATAAATTCCTTTTCTTCTACAGTCCAATTAGCAAATGGTGTTTCAACTCTAATGCCATCTACATGTATAGTAGGTGTAGTATAATCATCCTGTACTAACATCCACATGCGATAGTTAAGAGATTGCAAAAAGTGGACATGCAAGTTTTTCAAAAATTAAATGGAATATTATCAAATAAAGGTGGTCTAGTGATCGAGTAACCTTCTAAAGTGTTTCAGTTTCCAAAATTATCCATCATCGAATTTCAAAAAGTAATTTAAATAATAATTTTTAAAATAGGCTCTGATACCACTTGAAAGTGCGAATAGGTTGTTAGACCTATTGATTACGTCCCTAGGCTAACCAAGATGGGGGTGAATTGGTATTTTAAAAAAAAACTCTTGGAAGTTTTAAAATCTTTTATATGAAACTTCAATATATCATACAGTATGATCCAATTTGTATAGTATGATCAGATGTGAAAATTTAGTACTTATCAACCATAGAAAAATACAGTACAAAGCAGAAAATAAAAATTATAGAAATAAAAATAAGAATAGAGAACACCAGAATTTATAGTGGCTCGGTCAAACACGACCTATATCCACTCCCTAGAGACTCCTTCTCTAGGTATTACACTAAACCAAAGTTTCTCTCCTTTTGCCCCCACAACAAGGAGGAGAAGCCTTTATAAACTCTCATCCACCAAATCCTGGTGTGACAGAGAACCGTCATCCTTTTTCATCCTCCTGGTGAAGGCAGAGAACCAAGCATCCTTTTTCACCCTCCTAGTGATGTAAGACAACCAAGCGTCCTTTTTTACCCTCTTGGTGATGGTAGAGAACCAAGCCTTCTTGAATAATCCTCTTGCAAGAGCCTTCAAGGAGATTGGGAGGAACTTTAAAGAACAAGTAAGAGAATCTCACCATTGGATAACCTTATGAATCCCCTCACAATTTCCTTACACCAGATCTCTCACACTTCACTCTCAAAACACTCTCCTAAATACCCGCCTCAAGAGCACTAAAGCGAAATTTGTGGAAGGTCACTTAGATTGTCAATTTTTGGAACCTTAAGTACAGAGGACAAGAAAAATCGTCCAAAAACTAAAAATTTCAAGTTTTACGAAGTCAGATCGTATCATACGATCGACATTCGTATGTATGAATAGTTCGAATCATTGAACAATTTGTCCCGTACGATTCAGTATGAACCAATGAATCCCAGATTTCGTAATCTGGAAAATGATATACGAAAACTAATTATACTGTACAAACAATTCAAAAATGTACAATTCATCCCATACGATGTCTCGTACGAACCATGAACGCTCCATTTCGTACTCTAGAAAATGATATACAAAAATAAATCGTACCATACGAACAGTTCAAAAATGAACAGTTCATCCCGTACGATGTCTCATACGAACCATGGAACCCCCATTTCATACTCTGGAAATGATATACAAAACCATTTCGTACTGTACAAATAGTTCAAAAATGAACAGCTCATCCCGTACGGTGCCTTATATAAATTATAGATCCCCTATTTCGTACTCTAGAAAATGATATAAGAAACTTTTTTGTACTGTACGATCAGTTGAAAAATAAACAGTTCATCCCGTACAATGCCTTGTACTAACCATAGAAGCCCCATTTCGTACTCTGAAAAATGATGTATGAAAGTAATTCGTATAATACAAGTTTTACTTAGATAAAAAGTTTTAATCAGACAGGTTCGTATTAGAGGAGAAATAACACAAATCATCCCGTACGATCACATATCATACAGTACGATTAGTGATAAAAAATTAAGTTTTATCTCACTCCCCTAGTGTGTGAGTGTGCACAGTTATCCAACTTACAATCACACTCTCTCCGACTCAAGCAATGTAAAAATTATAGACTTCACTTATAATAAACTCTAATAAATTAACTTGAAGTCTTCAGCAGTCTAGAGTGTGAATTTCTTAAAAGACATGTTAGTACACACAAAATAGAAATTCCAATATTTGTTAGAAGAAACAATAAATAAATAATAAGCTTTTGTAATCATCAAAACAACTCATATCAAAAACTCACTTGAATAAACAAATTTGCACAATTCTCAACAATCTCCAAATTTGCATAATTCTCAACACAACATGCAATGAAGATTCAAGGCTCAAGACTTGGTAGAATTTAATGATGTTTTGCTCGAGTCTATAATTTTCATTTCTTCACTTTTATATTTCTTGAGTTAATATCGTGTAAAGGGGTATGCTAACTTGGCAACCGTACACATACATGGGGGATTGAGAAAATAAATTTTTTATTTTTAAATAAATCATACCATAAGAACTAGATCATACTATTTGATTAGTTATTTAAAAAAGAAATTAAAAAGGCTAATTTAATCATTAAAATTTTTGAACTAATCATACTGTACGAACCAAATTGTACTGGATGATCAGTTTAATTCAGAAACCTTAGCAGCCAATCCGATTTAGGTAAGTATTTTAATAATTAAATTTTGAATAGGTTATACCATACAAACCCATTCATACTATATGATATTTAAAATTTTACCTAATTTAATCCCCATTATTAGTCAATCAAATTAAGGTTTAATAAATAAGTAGATCATTTAGTAACACTGGATGATTAACAAAGATGAAGAACCATCATCCCATGGATCGTCCTGGATAAAAATTTATTTCTAAACTAATCATACAGTATACTATAGATCATTTGGATGATGATCAGAGTTGATTGTTAATTATCCCAAAGTTCATCCTGTATGATCTTATGAGGAATGAACTAATCATACCTTATGATCCAATGATTATACCATACTATCAATATACAATATTTGAATAGTTCATACTAAAGTCTGTTCTTCATATAGAACAAATATGCTTCTTTGAACTAATCATACTATACAAATAATGACATATGAATTGAATTTTTTGGGGTTTTTTATGCCCTCTATTTATGCTTTCCCATTAAACTTTATAAATGACTTTTTTGTATTTATTGGGTTGAGACTTCTGAGAGAAAACTTGAGGAATGAGTCTTTAGCTTGGGAGAGAAAGGGTGAAGTTTGAGAGAGAGGTAGAAGATCCTTGTGGTTAAAGGGAGTGTGAAAGATAGTTTCATACATTAGCTCTGATGAACTTGCACCTGAGTTCCTCCATGCATCATGGTTTGTCTTAAGGGAAGCTTTGGGAGGAAGAACCCTTTAGTGTTAGAGGGCCCGACTATTCCCCCACACCTAGGAAGTTTAAAGTGATTTGGTTCTCTGCCTCATAAGGAGGGAAAAAAGGATTCCTGGTCCTTTGGCTCACCAAGGCAAAATGTTTCTAGGTTCTATGCCTCACCAGGAAGGTGGAAAGGATTCGAGTTCTTAGTTGCACCGTTGAAGGGTGAAAGTGATTTTATATGGGCTTCTCCACCTAGTTGTGGGAGCTAAAGGAGAACCTCTAAAGGTTTAGTGCAATACCTAGAGAGGAGGACTCCATTGGTCATGGTTTGACTAAACCACTATAAAATTTCTAGTGTGCTCATTCCATTATATTTTCACTTTTATTTCTCACATTTTTTCCTACATTTTATTTTCTTGAAATCTATGATGATAATATTGTCATAGCTTTGAATTATCTTTGTGAAAAAATTATCATTAAGAAAAAAGTTAAAAGAAACAAAAATAATTTTCTGTTCAATTAAAAATATAAATATAATTTTGTTCTTTGATAATTGTTTCAGCATGTCTGTAGCTTGACATCACTTTAAAAAGAAAAATATTTTTTTTGAAAACGAAAAAAGCCTCTTGGTGTGCTTTTAGTAGTTCAAGTTGGTTTAATGACCCAAATTGAACTTTTAATTATATTTGTATAGTACTATTTGGTTAAATTTTGAATTTTAAAATGTTGCCTAAATTTGATTGGCGGCTAGGGGCATGATCTTAAATTGATCATCCTCATTCATTGAGTTCATACAGTATGATTAGTTTAAATTTTTAATCTTTAAATTACCTATTTTAATTAATTTTCTAATCAACTTATCATAGTGTATGATCTGGATTGTACGGTATGAATTTTAATAAATTAGAACCTCTAAATTTCAATCCCTTGTGTGTGTGCGTGTGCATGTTTGCTATGCTATCATACACCTTTTACAACATAATTATGTGAAGAAAAATAAAAATAAATAATTTGAAATACAGGATCTTGTAAACATAAAACCTATTCTATGTAGTATTGAGTCTTGATCCTTTGTTGATGCAAGGTGTACGATGAACTTGAAAAGTTACTGCACATAAGAGAAATTTGTAATAATAATACTAGGAGAAATAAAGTAAATGTCGAATAATATTTATTATCATCAAAATGACAAGATTAAGATCCTGGATTGCAATAATCTCCCCCTTCTTAATGATGGAAAATATTTTTGGGTTAATTTCCATTTAGTTTTATTTTTCTCTTAAGTTCTCCCCCTTGCTAAGTGATATCTTTAAAAACATAGAGAATTATTTTAGCTAATTTATTTATTTAATTTTTTTATTAATATTAAGAATAATAAGACACAAACAAACATAAGAACAATCTAAAAAACACTGAACTAAAATAAACAATGGATACAACCAACAATTATCCTACTCCCCCTTTTAGCATCACCAAAAATGAGAAAATTTTGAAAAAGCAATACAACAATACAACAACAATAACAAGCCTTTGTCCCACTACGTGGGGTCGGCAACATGAATCCTTTTTCTCCATTGTGTCCGGTTCAAAGTCAAATTCTCATTTAAATCTAATAGAGAAAGATCATTTCTAATATTTTCTAACCAAGTCTTTTTAGGTCTACCTCTACCTTTCTTAACATAAGTCAAATCTAATACCTCTACTTTCCTAACTGGGTCGTCGGAAGGCCGCCGTTTTATGTGACCAAACCATCTAAGGTGACTCTCTCTAATCTTATCCTCCACTGGAGCTACTCCAACCTTTTCACGTATATGCTCTTTTCGTATCCTGTCTCTAAGAGTAAATCCACTCATCCACCTAAGCATCCTCATCTCCGCAACACATAACTTAGTATTGTACTTCTCTTTTAATGGCCAACATTCTGCACCATAAAGCATTGCAGGTCTCACCACCATCTTATAGAATTTTCCCTTAAGTTTAAGGGGGACTTTTCTATCACACAACAAGCCCGATGCATTCCTCCACTTCAACCATCCAACTTGAATTCTACTGATAACATCCCCATCTATTTCACCATCACTCTGAACAATAGATCCAAGATATCTAAAACGTGTACTCTTATTAATGACTTGATCGCCCAAAGTCACAATCCCCTCACTAGGTCTATTACTGCTAAAATTACACTCCATATATTCAGTTTTAGATCTACTCAAGCGAAAACCTTTAGACTCTAAGGTTGATCTCCAGACTTCAAGTTTACCTTCAACTCCCTCTTTAGTCTTGTCAACAAGAAGAATATCATCAGCAAAAAGCATACACCAGGGTACATCCTCTTGTAAATGTCTAGTGAGAACATCCATGACTAACGCGAAAAGATATGGGCTTAAAGCTGATCCTTGATGTAATCCAACCGAAATAGGGAAATACTTGGTCAAACCACCTTGTGTTTGAACACAAGTAGTAGCTCCTTCATACATATCTTTAATGATTTGAATATAAGCATTATTAACTCCTTTCATTTCAAGAACTCTCCATAGCACTTCTCTTGGAACTTTATCATATGCTTTCTCTAAATCAATAAATATCATATGTAGATCCTCCTTATTCTCCCTATATTTCTCCATCAAACCTCTCAATAAATGTATGGCTTCCATAGTAGACCTACCAGGCATGAATCCAAATTGATTTTGAGAAACATTAGTATCACGCCGCAGCCTACGCTCCATAACTCGCTCCCATAGTTTTAAAGTGTGACATGAAAGTTCGAAAGGGATGTTAAGCCCTTATGAACTAGTCCCGAGGCTAACCAAGAGGGGGGGTGAATTGGATATTTGAAACAAAACAAAATTCTTTTTATAATGTGCAGCGGAAACGAATTAAAACAACGATAAAAAGATCAATCACAGATATCACCCAAGCAGATAATCGCAACAAAATAAAGTGCGGAAAAATAATAAGAAAGAACACACCGGATTTATAGTGGTTCGGTCCAACCTGACCTACGTCCACTCCTCGGAGGCACCCTCCAAGTATTGCACTAAACCATAAGTGTCTCTCTTTCAGCCCCCACAGCTAGGCGGAGAAGCCCTTACAAAATCACTTCCACCTTCCCCGGTGCGGCGGAGTAGCTGGGTCCTTTGACACCAAAGAGCACTTCTTCTTCCCAAAACTTCCTTCGAGACAAGCCTTGAATCCGACGGTACTTAGGTGCAAGCCTGCCGGAGCAACCGTGTGAACCCCCTCACACTCCCTCGAGAAACCCCTTCCCAGGCTCTTCTCCCTCTCAAACTCCACCCTTTCCTCTCTCCCTTTCAAGCTCTCCCTTCAAGTTTTCTCCAAAAGAACGAAGCCCCAATGGCTGCCAAAGACTCCTATTAAGTGCCTTGAGAAAGCTTAAATAAAGAGCTCCAAAAACCCTTCCAAATTAGTTCTGGCGGCAAAGATCTTCCAGGACGATCGCCGGATCGTCCAGGACGATGTGCTCCAAAAGACGGCTTCAGAAAACCCTAAAAACTCAATTCTGGCGGCAAAGATCGTCCAGGACGATTGAAGGATCGTCCAGGACGATGTGCTCCAAAAGAGGGCTTCAGAAAACCCTAAAAAACTCAATTCTGCCGCCAAAAATCGTCCAGGACGATCGTAGGATCGTCCAGGACGATGTGCAGAATTTGACCTGATAGTCCCGTACGATCCTGGGATAGTCCGGGACGATCAGAACAAATTTTGCACAAATCGTTCAGTACGATGTATAGATCGTCCAGGACGATTAGAACAAATTTTGACTCTTAAATCTTTGCCTAAATTGTCTTGGCAGCTAGGGTTTTGAGATCATATTGGATCGTCCAGGACGATATAAATATCGTCCAGTACGATTTCTTCAAAAGTTGAACTTCTGGTTTTGACAGGATCTCACTCCCCCTAAGTATGTGTACACATGGTCATAAATAAACATATACCATTACAGGACTTGACTCAAGAAATTAAAAAGTACATCAATGAGAAATATAATAAAACCTATTCTACTCATTCTTGAGTCTTGAATCTTTCTTGTATTGATGCATGCTGTTACTGAAATGTTAGTACACACACAAATAAATATACATTTCAAATATTAGAAGATGTGAGCCATAATGTTTGTTATCATCAAAACAGAAACTTGTGAGCCCGAGTCGTAACAATCTCCCCCTTTTTGATGATGACAAATATTACTAGTTGAATTTGTTAAAAAGATATTTTCTCCTAATCTCCCCCTCACTAAGAAAAAGTCTTTTAAAAACAGGGAGAAATACTTTCTTTTTTTTTTATTTTTAAAATAACTACAATAACAATATGATATAAAACAAACAACATAAAAACAAATATCACAAATACAATAGTACGTAAAAAACATCACAAATACAACAGTACGTTCTCCCCCTTTGACATTATCAAAAAGAGGAGGAGCAAAATTTTGAAAAGTCACCTCTTAAGATTCTCCAAAACATAGTAAGACATGAATTGACTTCTTTGAACCCAGAAAAGTTAGAGAATCAGAAAATGTAAATCCAAACTCAGGTTTTAAAAAGGCGAAAAAATTTTTTAAGCCAATATCTAAATCAAGGAACAAATTAGATAAGAAATAAAAATCTTTCAAAACTCCTTTCATGAAATACATCTAATAGAAGATTGATGCAAAGTAATGAATCAAAAAATCTTGATTTTCAAACTCAAGTAACGAATCTATCAAAAAGTCATAAGAGTTTTTCTAAACTTTAGAGATTTACAAGAATGGAAGCAGCTTTTATGGGCTAATTTTGTGCCTCTTTTTCAATTTGTTTGACGCTTTGTGCATCTTTTAATTTTTGATACACTTTGTGTATTCAATTTGGCAATTTCACATCTTTTCAGTTTTGGGCTCATTTTGTGCCTCTTTTTAATTTGTTTGGCGCACTGCGCATCTTTTGATTGCCTCCTTTCTAAATCTTTAAAATCAGCAAACCTTATTCTTATGATAAAGACGAACAACCTTAATAAGATAATTTTGAAGTTGGTTCAATAATTTGCAAAAGATTCCTATGAGATAGAAAAAATGTTGGGAGATGAAAAAAGTTTTAATTTCAAAAACCAATTTATAATCTGAAACAGATTTTGACTCAAAAGTAAGATAGCCTTATTCAAAGAAATGAGATAGAGAGACAAAATCATGAGTTTCCTTCCTTTTCTTGATTTTAGAGAAATCAACCACAACTAACAAAGTATTTAGAAAATACAGGAGGTAAATTTTCCATTTTTAGAAAATAAGATCTAAAAAAAATGATTTAAAACAAGAGGTGTTATGTGTGTGCTTGATCAGAGGAATAATAAAAAACATCAAAAAAAATTTTAAAAGGAAAAACAAAAATACTAAAACACAGAAAACACAATGAATAAAACAATAGTAACAGAAAAACAAAACAAAAAACATAAACACACAAAAAGAACATTAATTTACATCAGCTTGCTCCTGATCTGATGATTCAGAAGCTAGATCTGCCTAGGACATTTTTCGTTTTGCATTATCAACCCTTATTATAATTCGCTTAGCTTTACCCTTTTCATTTTCAGGAAGGGTTCTTAAGTTCGGGCACTGATTCTTCATATGTCCAGGCTTCCTACATCCAAAACAAATAACATCAGAAGAAAACTTTACATTCTTACCATTTTTACCTTTGTTCCACTTTTGATGTTGATGTTTGTGCCTTAGTAGATTTTTCAATTTGTTTGTTGCTGATGCTAACTCTTCACTTTCATCACTTTCTGAGTTGTTTTTTCCAATGTCTTCAGTTTTCAGCACTATCATTTTATCTGCATCCAAAAGCTTTTGACCCAAACCTTGCTCGTAGGCAATGAGTGAGCCAATCAAATTATCAATAGAATATTCGTTCAAATTTTTTGATTCAGAAATTGCAATGACTTTGGCATCAAATTTAGCAAGTAGAGAACATAGGATTTTATTAACTTTTTCAAAATTTGAAAGTTCTTTTCCTAAAGCATGTAATGATGTCACAATTTGAGAAAACCTAGTAAACATGTCCAAGATCGTTTCATAAGGTTTCATGCTAAAAAGTTCATAATCATGCATTAACATATTTAGCCTAGATTGCTTGATTTCATAAGTACCTTCATATCTAGTGCATAATTTATCCCAGATTTCTTTGCCAGAAGTGCATGCAGATATTAATATACAATCATCAGAATTCAAAGCACAGAAAAAACAATTTAAACATTTAGCATTTAATTGAGCATTGATCTGATCTGTTCTACTCCATTCAGAAACGGGAATATCAATTTTAATTTCATTTATAATATGTGACGGTGCAGAATAACCAATTTGAATCATATGCCACATACGATAATCAATAGATTTCAAGAAAGTAGACATACGAATTTTCCAAAAATCAAAAGTAATATTTTCAAATAAAGGTGGCCGGGTGATTGAATATCCTTCCGCAATACTACGATTACAAAAATTAGCCATGGATCGAATTCAAAAGTTTTTAAACTTAAATTTTGAATCCCGCTCTGATACCACTTGAAAGTTCGAAAGGGATGTTAAGCCCTTATGAACTAGTCCCGAGGCTAACCAAGAGGGGGGGTGAATTGGATATTTGAAACAAAACAAAATTCTTTTTATAACGTGCAGCGAAAACGAATTAAAACAACGATAAAAAGATCAATCACAGATATCACCCAAGCAAATAATCGCAACAAAATAAAGTGCGAAAAAATAATAAGAAAGAACACACCGGATTTATAGTGGTTCGGTCCAACCTGACCTACGTCCACTCCTCGGAGGCACCCTCCAAGTATTGCACTAAACCATAAGTGTCTCTCTTTCAGCCCCCACAGCTAGGCGGAGAAGCCCTTACAAAATCACTTCCACCTTCCCCGGTGCGGCGGAGTAGCCGGGTCCTTTGACACCAAAGAGCACTTCTTCTTCCCAAAACTTCCTTCGAGACAAGCCTTGAATCCGACGGTACTTAGGTGCAAGCCTGCCAGAGCAACCGTGTGAACCCCCTCACACTCCCTCGAGAAACCCCTTCCCAGGCTCTTCTCCCTCTCAAACTCCACCCTTTCCTCTCTCCCTTTCAAGCTCTCTCTTCAAGTTTTCTCCAAAAGAACGAAGCCCCAATGGCTGCCAAAGACTCCTATTAAGTGCCTTGAGAAAGCTTAAATAAAGAGCTCCAAAAACCCTTCCAAATTAGTTCTGGCGTCAAAGATCGTCCAGGACGATCGCCGGATCGTCCAGGACGATGTGCTCCAAAAGACGGCTTCAGAAAACCCTAAAAACTCAATTCTGGCGGCAAAGATCGTCCAGGACGATCGAAGGATCGTCCTGGACGATGTGCTCCAAAAGAGGGCTTCAGAAAACCCTAAAAACTCAATTCTGCCGCCAAAAATCGTCCAGGACGATCGCAGGATCGTCCAGGACGATGTGCAGAATTTGACCTGATAGTCCCGTACGATCCTGGGATAGTCCAGGACGATCAGAACAAATTTTGCACAAATCATCCAGTACGATGTATAGATCGTACAGGACGATTAGAACAAATTTTGACTCTTAAATCCTTGCCTAAATTGTCGTGGCAGCTAGGGTTTTGAGATCATATTGGATCGTCCAGGACGATATAAATATCGTCCAGTACGATTTCTTCAAAAGTTGAACTTCTGGTTTTGACAGGATCTCACTCCCCCTAAGTATGTGTACACATGGTCATAAATAAACATATACCATTACAGGACTTGACTCAAGAAATTAAAAAGTACATCAATGAGAAATATAATAAAACCTATTCTACTCATTCTTGAGTCTTGAATCTTTCTTGTATTGATGCATGCTGTTACTGAAATGTTAGTACACACACAAATAAATATACATTTCAAATATTAGAAGATGTGAGCCATAATGTTTGTTATCATCAAAACAGAAACTTGTGAGCCCGAGTCGTAACATGACACATTAACTTAATTCCTCTATAATTCGCACAATCTTGTGCATCACCTTTATTCTTATAAATAGGAATCAATACACTCATTCTCCACGCATCTGGCATCTTTTTAGTCTTCAAAATATTATTAAAAAGTTTAGTTAGCCAAGAAATTCCTTTATCTCCTAAGCATTTCCACATCTCTATTGGGATATCATCAGGTCCAACAGCTTTTCCACACTTCATTTTCTTTAAAGCCTCTCTAACTTCGGTTTTACTAATACGCCGATAAAAACAAAAATCTTTATTTTCATTTAGGATGCTAAGGTCACTAAAGTCAATTGTATTCCTACAATCTTCATTAAAAAGTTTATCAAAATATCTCATCCACCTTTGTTGAATATCATCTTCTAAGAAAAGTACTTTTTGATCTTCATCCTTAATACACTTCACTTGAATTAAATCCTTACTACTCCTATCTCTTTGTTTGGCTAGCTTATACATTTATCTTTCTCCCTCCTTAGTATCTAATCTATTATATAAATCATTAAAAGCTAAGATCTTTGCATCACATATTGCTTTCTTAGAATCCTTACATGCCTCTTTATATCTTTCCCAATTATCAGAATTTTTACATCTAAACCAATTTTTATAACAATCTTCTTATTTTTTATCTTTTCTTGCACAATTGGATTCCACCACCAGCTATTTTTACTATTAGGGGCTTTTCCCTTTGATACTCCAAACACATCTTTAGCAATATTTTTAATATCACTAGCCACTTTTTCCCACATAACATTAGCATCCTCATGCACAAATAAAATCTTAGAATCTAAAATCTTACTCTCAAAAATATTTTTATTACTATTCTTTAAATGCCCCCATCTAATCCTAGAAAATCGCTTTACTTTATTTTTTATTTTCTGTCCTTTCATCTTAAAGTCTAAAACTAATAAGCGATGTTGGGTACATAAACTTTCACTCGGAATAACTTTACAATCTTTGCAATCTAAACGATCTACTTTTCTTATAAGAAAATAATCAATCTGAGTTTTACTATAACCATTCTTATAAGTGATGAGATGCTCATCTCTTTTCTTAAATAAGGTATTAGCAATTAAAAAATCATAAGCTAAAGAAAAATCTAGTATGGTCTTACCACCTTCATTAGTCATTCCAAACCCATATCCACCATGAATGCTTTTAAAATCATTTACCTTTCTACCAACATGTCCATTTAAATCTCCTCCAATAAAAATTTTTTCTTCGAGAGGTATCTTTTGAATTAATTCTTCTAAATCTTCCCAAAATTTTAATTTTGAACACATATCCAAACCTACTTGAGGAGCATAAGCACTTATAATATTAATAATCTTAGCATCAACAACAATCTTTAAAGCCATAATTCTATCTCCAATTCTATTAATATTTATAACATTATCCTTCAAACTCTTATCTATAATCACGCCTACACCATTTCTAGTACGACTCTTACCTGAATACCAAACTTTAAATCCTAAACTATCAATCTCCTTAGCCTTCTATCCAACCCATTTAGTTTCCTGAATGCACAAAATATTTATCTTCCTATGAATCATAATATCTATTAATTCCATTAATCTTCCTGTAAGGGAACCTATATTCCAAGATCCTATCCTAATATAGAAAATTTTGAAAAAGCAATATATAAAATAAATTATAATAACAAAGAAAAGCTACAACACATCACACTAGAATAAATATAATATTGTCCCTGATCATGTGGTAGCAGTGGTGGCTAAAAGTATTAGTGAATGGTATAAACGTTATTGATGAACCACACTCGATCTACCTCGTGCTACTGCTGGAGCTGCTCGTGTAATTGCTAGAGTAACTCGTTCAACTGTTGGAGTCACTCCAAAATACCAAGTAGAATCAAGGAGGTGTGTATCTAATAATAACCCTAGGAGTCTCTCTATTATCATGTGATAGACCTGGAACTGATATGCAAGTGTTGGTGATGGTGCTAGGCCTAGTGATCGATGGTCTCCCCCTTCCTCATTGAACTTGTGCTCCTCCTTTACGGGCTCATCCCCATGACATCTATTGTGAAAGTTGAAGTGGAAGGAACTATCAGTATAGAAAATAGGGAAAATGTCCACTGGTGTAGGATACATCAACTGGTATTTCCTATCTAAGATATAAGCAACTATCTATCCAAGAGCTAGATTCTTCCTACGCCCACCACTTGGTCATGTAGTGGAGTTAATATTTTAAAAGTATCTAATAATCATATTAGTAGCATCAAACTCTTTGCTAGACATTATCATATAGCTGATGACTAACAGAAATGGTGCAACGTTGACCCGATCTCAAGCCTTCGTAAAATAGATATTCTAAAGACAAGCTGGATGATACGTGTATTTTGAGTAAGTTTATGGATAAGTGGATCATGTTGATTTAGAGGGGTATTTCTATGGGTAATATTCTCCTTAGTCTAGTCATAATATCCCTTAGAAGATAAATTATGTGTCTTTACCCCTACGGTAGAAAGGTGTAAAGTTTCATCAAAATCTTGATAGGTGATCTATATAGGATGCGTACAACATAGAATTGCTTGGTGGTGTACTCAACATTAATTTTGGGACTCTCAAAATATTAATAAAGCAGTTTATAATTGAAAGGAAAATCCATAGTAAAAATGAATTGAAGGGTATACTTAGCAAATTACTCTAAAAGTTGATAATTGATAATGTATTGGTCTTGGATACGAGATGGAGTGATGTGGGCCTCCTTATATCTAAGGTAAGCTAACTCAACTTCAACCGAGGGAAACCTATCATCTATAGGTTAATGTGAAGAACTTCCTACTAGCACTCTAGATCGCTTGCCATCGGTCATCATAATGCTAAGAATAAGATCGAGAAACTTAGGAAGAGAACAATTGTGTGATTAAAATGTTTGGAATAGCCTTCCTTATATAGGTCTCAGCCACATACTGGACGATCAAAGAAATTTAATTCATCCTGGCCAATAGGTTAAAAAAATTGGTCAAATTATATAGTGCGATCAGAATCGTAATGGATAATCTTCAAAAAAATGTTCATCCTGAGGAGTCATCTTGTACAACCTTTGAATAAAGTGATCATGCAGTAAAAATAATTGTTTATACAGTATAAAAGCTTATTTAATTTCATACCAGTTGATTTAATTAATCCAATGGCAAATGACACATGTATTGTACAATATAAACTATGTGATTGTGTAGTACGAATACAAATAAATGGTCTAATCTAGGCTGTTAATTTCATTGTTGGTGAGAAGTTTAAGTTTTGTGTTGATCATAAAGTATAATTGTGAAGGAAAAATTTTAATTTTGGTGTGTGATGATTAGGGAAATCTTCTATAAAGAAATTACACAAACAAACAATACAATTCAAACTACAAAAAAAATAAAAATTTTCATTTCACAAGAAAACCTAAACATGAACACATAAGCATAGAATCACGTCTTAGTTTACCACTACCCTGATATTCCTAAGCATTTATATCAAGGACGCCTAGTCTAATCCTAAGAGCACTAAAGGTATCAAAGTTCAGTGGTTCACTGAATAATACCTACAAATTGATTCTAGATTTTCACATGCTGCAACTCTATGCCACCCTTTGCTACATGATCCCTAATGAACTAATGTATAATGACATTGTGCTTTGTGTGGGAATGTTGGATTAGATATTAGAAATACAAATTATACTAGTGTTATCTAACATTATAGGTATTGTTCCTGCATATAGTCGAAAGTAAAGGATTTGTTTCTTTAGCCATAAGACTTGGGCAGCATAATTTCCTACAGCTATGTATTCTGCTTCAGTGATGGATTGGGCTAATGATTTCCTTTTTCTACTTGAAAAAAAACTAAGGATTTTCCTATTAATTGACACATACCAGATGCACTTTTTATGTCTACCTTGCACCCTATGAAGTATGAATCTGAATATCCTATAATTTAAAAAGTGGTGATATGCCTAGTATATTAGATGCCTAAGTTTACAATGACTATAAGTTACCTCAAAATTCTCTTAATGGCCATCATGTGGGATTCTCTAAGTTCAGTTTCAAATCTTGCACAAAGATGAACATTAAATATTATATCAGGTCTGCTAGCAGTTCAATAGAGATGTGATCCTATTATTCCCTTTTTTTTTATCCACTATGTCCTTATCAAGCTGGATTGTTGAGCTCATTGGTGTATTTATACTCTTTGAACCTTCCATATCATTTTTTTTAATATCTCTTTAATATACTTAATTTGGCTCTAGAAGGTTCCATCCTCTCTCTACTTTACACTAAAACCAAGGAAATAACTCAACTTACCCATCATACTCATCTCAAACACCATACTCATTATTTCTAAAAATTCATTACAAAGATTTTCATTTGTAAGTCAAAATGGTATATCTTCTACATAGATTTGAGCTATGAGAATGTCATCTTCTAATTTCTTAATGAATAGAGTGGTGTCTATACTACCCTTAATGAATTACTTTTCTAGAAGAAATGTACTAAGCCTTTCGTACCATGCCTTAGGTGTTCACTTCAACCCATATAAGGCTTTTCTAAGTTTATAGACATGGTTGGGAAAAGGTGATTTTTTATAACCTGGGGGTTACTCTACTTAGACATCTTAAAAATGACCCCACATAGAAAAGTACTCTTTACATCCATCTGATACAGCTTGAATCTTTTAAAGCATGCAAAAGCTAGTACTACTCTAAAAATTTCTAATCTAGCTATAATGGTAAATGTTTGCTCAATGTCAATACCTTCTATTTGAATATACCACTTAGTCTTTAATCTAGCCTTATAAATGATTACTCCCGCAGTGTCATTCAACTTATTATTGAAAACCCATTTGTTGCCTACTACACTCTAGTCCTTAGGTCTGCTAACCAACTCTCAAACATTATTTGTAATAAATTAGTTTAACTCTTAATGCATAGTTAGGAACTGAAACTCATTTGTGATGGCTTGATCAATATTTATTACGATAGAGATAAATGCAGTATGACAAACTTCTTTTCTGCGGCCTTGCCTAGTTCTAATACCTAGTAATGGATCTCCTAAGATAAGCTCCTTTGGGTGAATGGATGAGTGTATCCATTCTCTAGGAAACTACTCCTAAGGTTCTTCTTTGTCTCTTGGTTAACAACCTCTACTTTATTGGTGATATCTACCTCATCATCATCTTCTAACCTAAGCTTAACTAATTTTTCAAATTCATCAAAAATAATATGGGTAGACTCCTCTATAACTAAGATTCTCTTACTAAAAACTTTATAGGATTTTCCTACTAAGGCATAACAAAAGAAGACTCCTTCATCAGACTTAGAATCAAACATTCCTAGAGGAGATTTACCATTATTAAGAATAAACCACTTAAACTAAAGACTTGCATATATGAAAGATTAGGTGTCCTACCCTTAAATAACTCATAAGGTGTCCTATTTAATTTGGATCTAATATTCATCTTATTCAAAATATAAAATATAGAATTTATTGCTTCTGCAAAAAAATCTCAAGGAATGATATATTTTGTTAACATTATCCTAGCAGCTTCCACCAATTTCTTATTTTTCTTTTAACTATTTTGTTCTGCTGAGGGGTTCTAGGGGTAAAACGTTATGTTCAATCCCAAATTCCTTATAAAATACTTCAAATCTCTCATGCTTAAATTCTCCACCATGATCACTATGGATTGTATAGATCTCACAATAAAACTTTCTTTGAATCGAAGTGGAGAGAATGTTCTAAATTTATTAATTGATTCATTTTCATGAGTTAAGAATCTAACCCATGTAAACCTTGAATAGTCATTTACAATCACTTATCCAAAGCTCTTACCACCTAGACTTTCTATACAAATTGGTCTAGAAAAATCCATGTGTAAAATTTCTAGTGTTACTAATGTTCTTGATTGAATTGAATGATGACCTACTTTGCTTCCCTAACTAACAGGCATCTTACAAATGGTCCTTAAGACTTGGGGATACATTTTATTAGGTTCTATTGGCTAGTTTTTCTATGGTTTTCATACTTACATGGAATAGTTGCCTATTCCAAAGCCATGTTTCATCAACAATAGGTTTTAGACAACACAAGTATTAGAAACATCAATATAGGATAATTAAAGAATGTAAAAAATATTTATTGAACTCATTTTTGTATGAGGTCCAATCCAGACCCTAAGATCTACCTAGATCATAGATCAATTCATATCAAATCTAGAAATTCAAATCATAATCTAAGGTTCAAAGGCAATGTCCTGAAAGCCTTTTACATGGATTTTTCAAACCCTTCAAACCCCAATCAAATAATTCGAGATTCATGATCTATTAATTAGATATTGATAAGAAATATCTCTAGGATCTACCCTCTAAATTTGAGCTCAATCTAAGGCCTCTAACTCTAAAAAGTTGATTGAAATCCAAAGGCTGCTATACCTTCAAATATTTATAGCCTATGCCACTAGACCTCCTATCTAGTGAATTTTGACCTTGGAGCCATCTCCAAATCCTTTGATCATACCCAAAACCTTAATCATGATATTTTAAATATTAAGCTACATTTTAGTTGACCCACTTTGACCCCTAGTTAACTAGGGGTCAAAAGGACCAAAATAGCCCTAAAGGGCATTTTGGAGTTTTCTCTAGACTCCAATATGACCTTTTCAAATCAAGCCTCAAAACCTCTTCCAATGCATCCTAATCATCATTTGGATTGTGTAGGACTCAAACCCAGACCTTGGTCAAGCCTGGTTGACCAAGTCAACCCAAAATGACAAAAATACCCCTTAGGGTTATGAATAGTCATTTTGAATCAAGTTATCCTATTTTTGGATGGAACTACTTCCATTCAACTCCAAATGTTAAAATAACCTTATTGGACACAATCTCGATCCCTGGGTCAACTTGGTTGACCAAGCCAACCAAGATTCACCCAAATACACTTTAAGGGTCAAATAGGTCATTTTGACCCAAATGACCTTCCCAGACTTTGGGTCCCCTTCCAACATACTTAATATATTATTTTAAATCTGTTGAGCCCATTCTCAAATTCACTTGAGTCTTAGGAGTAGAATCTATACTATTGTTAGTAGTACCTGACCACTTTACTTTCTGAAAACCCTAGGTTGATTTGATTAATGATTTAATTTGATATATATGGACTTTTAATTTGAATATTAATTTAATTGATTTGATTAATGATTGATGTGTTGATTGAAATATAAGATTGCATGCTTTTAGTAGTTTTTTGATGATTTTTCATGTTTATCTTTGATTTTGCTCGAAACCCAATTGAGGGCTCATGAGGGATCAGTAAAACTTTTCCTACTTTAAATAAATTAAAAATTTTAAGACAATATAGAAACACTAACGCTTTTAAGAAGTAAGCTCGGGATCACCAGGAGTTTTCATAGCATCTTGTTGTACCGTCTTTCCTTTGTTAGGCACCTCCCTACATGCGGGCTTTGGCAGATCACCTGGCCTATGAATGTGCAGATCTGTCAAGGAGAATTTGTGTAATCTTTAGGAAAAACCTATTTTTAAGCCATTTTAAAATTTCTTCATATATAGTTTAATAATTTATTGAGTCAACTAGCATGCACTGCATTAGAAATAAATTAAAATGAGTCAAAAAATTTAATTGTATTGAAAGTTCGAAAGGGATGTTAAGCCCTAGTGAACTAGTCCCGAGGCTAACCAAGAGGGGGTGAATTGGTTATTTAAAAATTTCACGATAACTATGAAAATCTTTTTGATACTTAGCAGCGGAAACAAGTAAACAATAACGAAAAGATCAACCAACGATATTCACCCAAGCAGTTTATATTGAAAAGTAAAATGCAAAACTGAATCAGAAAAGCAAACCAAATTTTATAGTGGTTCGGTCAACTTGACCTACGTCCACTCCCCGGAGCCTCCCCTCCGGGTATTGCACTAAACGAAAGTGACTCTCCTTTTGCTCCCACAGCAAGGCGGAGAAGCTTGTACAAAACACCTCCTTTTCACCACACGGTGAGGCAGAGAACCTGACCTCCTTTCGCTTCCTCCTGAAGCAGGCAGAGAACCTTCGAACTCCTTTTGCTTCCACCTGAAGCGGGCAGAGAACCCATGAACTCCTTTCTCTTCCACCTGAAGCGGGCAGAGAACCCGGATCTTCTAGCGAACGATCCTCCCACGAAGAACACCGACTAGACGACAGACGACGAGCGGAGAAGACGACTCTGATTCGTGCTTGGAGCAACCTTAGTGAATCCCTCACTAACTCCCCCTCACAAGATCTCTTCTCTCTCTCCCAACTCTCTCTTTTCTCTAGGGTTTCTCAGGGAAGGAAGGCAGCAAAAGATTTTTCCAAAAATTGAAAAAAGTTCTTTTAAAGGAGGGCTTAAAATTTGCCCTAAATCTCAACTTGTCGGCCAAGATCATCCAGGATGATCGGTAGATCGTCCTGTACGATCAGTTCAAATTCAGCTGTTTCAGCCTGGACGATCTGGCTCTTCTAGACGATTAGTAGAAAAAGTTGTTCATATCGTCCCGTACGATCCTGCGATCGTCCGGGACGATTAGTTCAAATTGAAGGAAATCGTCCAGAAGACAGTTCGGGTCGTCCAGAGAAATCTTTGCTGGACGACCAAAAAATGACTTGATCGTCCCGGACGATAGGGTAATCGTCCGGTACGATTAGTTCAAAAAGGCCCCAAATCGTCCTGTACATAGTTCTGGACGTACAACTGAAATGCACAAGACGATCACGATCGTCCGGGACGATCCTGCGATCGTCCAGGACGATGTGATCGTATCAATTAAACATTAATTGCTTTCCTTAATTACCAGACTAATTTAGGCATGATTGTAGTGAATCGTCCAGGATGATACACGTATCGTCTGGGACGATCAGACCAAAATACTTAAAATAGAACTTGCCTAACTTAATCTGGCGGCTGGAAATTTTTGATTTGAGAATATCATCCCGTGCGATCCAAAGATCGTCCAGGACGATCTGCTTAATCAGACCTTCTTAACTTAGTCGCCCTAATTAGGGTTTCTGTTTTAACTGGATCGTCCAGGACGATGTGGATATCGTCCAGGACGATCTGAACAAATTTTCAACAGAAACTCTAACTCACTCAATCTCTCCCCCTGAGTGTGTGTGTGCAAGGTTACTTAGCTAGGGGATCAGTTACATTACAATTGACTCAATAAAAAGAAAAATCATACATTTGACACACTTGGACCCGATCTTGAGTTGGCTTGAGTGGCTCGCGGTCTTTTGTGCCTGAAACAGATTAGCCAAGCAAAACACACTGGAAACATGTTTGTCATCGTCAAAACCAGATTTGCAACAATCTCCCCCTTTTTGATGATGGCAAACATTTGTAAAGTAGTCTGACAGTAAAAGTAAACTAGGAGATCAAACAAACAAACATTTTTTTTTTAAAAATTTCATTTAACAGCTAAAACAATACAGGAAACATGACTCAGAAAATAGAAACAGACACGACTACAACTGACTCCCCCTTTTGACATCACAAAAAGGAGGAGCGAAAAACATAACACGATAAGAAAATATAAAATAAAACATAAATAGAACAAACTACAAAACAGGAAAATCAGAATTTTTTCTTGATTTTAGATTCAAAAACCAATGACAGGACAATTGACAGAGCTGAAATCCAAAAAAGGTTGGAAATAATCAACTTTCGTAACTCCGACCCCGGGCACCTTATCGATGCAAACCTCTTTCAACACAAAAATCCGATTCAGAATAAAAGACATTAGATTTGAAAAGAATCCTTTCAAGCCTCGTTCCAGAAAAATATTTGATATAATAGTGTTACAAAGTAAAAAATCAGAAATCAGGATTTTCAAGACTCAAGCTTTTGAAAATATTAAGTGGCGCACAGATTTTTCTAAGACATTTAATAATCTAAAAGGAAAGAAAGCTTGTGTTGGGCTCATTTTGTGCCTCTTTTTCAAATTGGTTGGCGCTTTGCGCATCTTTTGATTTTTGATACACTTTGTGTATCCAATTTGGTAATTTCGCATCTTTCAGTTTTGGGCTCATTTTATGCCTCTTTTTCAAATTATCTGGCGCACTGCGCATCTTTTATAAGCTTTCTCCTTTTCATAATCATTAAAGAGTCTCAGCTGTGAGATTATCTTCCAGACATAGGAGATGACTCTCCGCAGTAAGGAAGAATGATTCACAAAACAAAATCCATACAACATATGATAAATGCAATCACTTGGTTTAGAAAATCAAACTAATGACTCAAGACTTTGAAAAACACTATTGATATGAGGCAGATTACTGTAGGAAGATAAAATAATCTCTATTTCAAAAACTAACATTTTAATTTTGAAAAGGATTTTTATTCAAAAGAAACTACACACCAGTAAAGGAGTTAGAGGAAGAGAAACAATTATCAATGTTTCTTCCCTTTAACAGATTCAGCGAAGTCAATCACTGCTTATCAGCTTCCAAACCAAAATAAGGTAAAAACTCCTAGTCAAAAATTCAGATCACCAGAAGTAGTGAGCGATGATCAGATCTTGAAAAGCATAAAATAGTAAGTGCAAGATATGAACCCGTAAATAAATAAAAACAGGTAGAAAATCATAGCAAAGTAAATACTCAAATCAAACTAACAAAAAAAAGGGTAACACAGAAATCAGCAGAAGAAATAAAATTAACTGAAAGCAAATAATCAAACCAAAACTAACTAACAAAAATCAGAAATCAGAATACAAAAACTAACTAACAGAAATCAGAAAACAGAATACAAAACACTAACTAACCGAAATCAGAATACCAATCATAACAATCATAAATCAACAGTCATCAGAATCAAGCATTTATATCAATCACTCCTAATCTGGTTCTCAAAATGCTGAATGAGTCAAAGGCCAGTGGTTTAGTAAATATGTCAGCCAGCTGATTTTCAGTTGCTACGTGGTGTAGCTCAATGTCCCCTTTTGTAACATGGTCCCTAATGAAGTGATGCCTAATGTCAATGTGTTTGGTCCTAGAATGTTGGATTGGATTCTTAGAGATACATATGGCACTAGCATTATCACACAGAACAGAAATTGTGCCAACAGGTACTCCTAAATCCAAGACTTGCTGCTTTAACCAAAGAACTTGGGCCACACAACTCCCTAAGGCAATGTACTCAGCTTCAGCAGTGGAAAGTGCAACTGAGTTCTATTTTCTACTGGACCAGGAGACTAACAACTGTCCTATGAATTGACAAGTCCCAGAGGTACTCTTCCTATCCACCCTACACCCCGCAAAGTCAGAGTCAGAATATCCAATGATCTCAAAAGAGGTGCTGTGCCTAGGGTACCAAATTCCTAGGTTTGGGGTCCCTAAAAGATATCTAAGAATTCTCTTAACAGCAGTCAGGTGGGACTCTTTAGGATCAGCCTGAAACCTAGCACAAAGACAGACACTAAACATGATATCAGGTCGGCTAGCAGTCAGGTAAAGCAGTGACCCTATTATCCCTCTATACTTCTTCTGATCAACAGATTTTCCATTTGAATCCTTATCTAACTGAACTGAGGAGGGCATGGGAGTATTGATTGGCTTGGCTTTGTCCATTTCATATTTCTTCAAAATGTCCTTAGTGTATTTTGATTGATTGAGAAAGGTTCCATCATCCGTTTGCCTTATGCTAAACCCCAAAAAGTAGGACAATTCTCCCATCATACTCATCTCAAACTCCTTACTCATTGTTTTGGAAAACTCATCACATAAATATTTATCAGAAGATCCGAAAATTATATCATCAACATAAATCTGGACAATGAGTAAGTCATCTCCTATTCTCCTCAGAAAAAGGGTGGTGTCTACGCTCCCCTTAACAAACTCTCTTTCTAACAGGAATGTGCTAAGCCTCTCATACCAAGCTCTGGGTGCCTGTTTCAATCCATATAAGGCCTTTTTTAATTTATAGACATGACTTGGATATTGGGAACTCTCAAAACCTGGGGGTTGTTCTACAAAAACATCTTCTTTAATTACCCCATTTAAAAAGGCACTCTTGACATCCATTTGAAACAGCTTAAATCCCTTGTAACAGGCAAAGGCTAGTAGCACTCTAATGGCTTCCAATCTAGCTACAGGGGCAAAAGTTTCCTCAAAATCTATCCCTTCTATCTGATTATACCCCTTAGCCACCAATCTTGCCTTATTTCTCACCACCACACCAGAATCATTCATCTTATTCTTAAAGACCCACTTGGTTCCCACAATACTTTGGTTTCTAGGTCTTTCTACTAACTCCCAAACATCATTCCTTACAAATTGATTCAATTCTTCCTGCATAGCTAAAATCTAAAACTCATCCGACAAGGCTTGATTGATGTTGGTGGGTTCAGTCATTAAGATAAAGGCAGAATGGTTTACTTCCTTCCTAAGTCCATGCCTAGTCCTAACACCTTCAGAAGGGTCTCCTAAGATCAGTTCTTTAGGATGACTCGAAGAATATCTCCAATCTCTAAGCAATGGGGTTTGAGGTTCTACCCTTTCCTCCAAATTTGTATTTCCAACTCCTTGGGTAACCTCAACAATCTCTTCATCTTCTACTTCAGATCTAGACTCCTTAGGATCAGATTCATCAAACACTACATGGGTTATTTCTTCCACCACCAAAGTCCTCCTATTGAACACCCTAAAGGATTTCCCCACACTTGAATATCCTAAGAACACTCCTTCATCAGATTTGGGGTCAAATTTTCCTAAGGGTGACTTCCCGTTGTTCAGAATGAAAACCTTACAGCCAAAGACATGGAGGTGGGACAGATTTGGTGTTCTACCCTTAATGATCTCATAAGGTGTCTTGTTCAGTTTGACTCTCACATTCACCCTATTCAGCACATAATAGGCAGTGTTCACCGCTTCAGCCCAAAAGTATTTTGGAAGTGAATACTCGGCAAGCATGGCTCTAGCGGCTTCCACTAAGGTCCTGTTCTTCCTTTCAGCTACCCCGTTCTGCTGAGGGGTCCTAGGAGCTGAAAAATTGTGACTAATCCAATGATTCTCACAAAAACTTCCAAATCTTTCATTTTCAAATTCCCCTCCGTGATCACTATGGATGGTAATAATCTCACATCCTAACTTCTTCTGAATCCAAGTAGAGAAAGATCTAAACTCATCAAATGACTCAGATTTGTGTGACAAAAACTTAACCCAAGTGAACCTTGAATAATCATCAACAATCACAAAACTATAAACTCTCCCCCCTAAGCTGGCAGTGCTAATGGGTCCAAAGAGGTCCATATGAAGAACTTCTAAAGGTCTAGAGGTGCTAATATCCTTAACTGAGTGAAAAGAGGACTGGACTTGCTTCCCCAACTGACAAGCATCACACAGGTGATCCTTAGTGAACTTAAGCTTGGGCACACCTCTAACTAAGTCCTTTTGGGTGACTCTCCTAAGGGTTTTCATACTGGTATGACACAATCTCCTATGCCATAACCAAGACTCATCAGCAGCAGTTTTTAAGCAAATTGAATTATCAGATTTAATGCTGCTTACATCCAGCTTGTAGACGTTGTTGATCCTTTGCCCCTGCAAAACAACTTCATCATTTAAGCTTAAAATGCAGCCAGTGGGCAGGAATTTGATGCTGTATCCCTTGTCACAGAGTTGACTGATGCTCAGCAGGTTGTGTTTCAGTCCATCTACAAGCAAAACATTATCAATCATAAAGTTCTTTGAATCACCAATTTTACCTGTGCCTACCACCTTCCTGGTGGTGTTATCTCCAAGTGTAACCTTGCCTCCAGCTCTGGCCTCCAGCGAAATGAACTGATTTGCATCTCCAGTCATATGTCTAGAACATCCGCTGTCCAGGTACCACATGCTCTCACGAGGTCTTGTGTGAGAGCACACCTATAAAATTATCAAACGTCAGTCTTAGGAACCCAAACAGGTTTGGGTTCCTTCTTATGAAAAGAAGAATGCGATGCATGCGTGTTGTGCTGTGCAACAGGCAGTTTGGGTCTCCACACCCAATGTGTACTACGGTGAACAGTACAAGTGTGTGATATGTGTCCTAACATGCCACATGAAAAACATCTAACACCAGGAAAAGGATTAACTAAACGTCGTGAGTGATAGTGCCTCTTCCTAGTAGTGTATGAAACATTCTTTGATGAACTTGTAACAAAATTTTTAAAAGGTGGCGGTGCATAAAATTGTTCAAAAGTAGGCAGTGTTTTGTTATTTTCAAAAGCACTGATTTTCACTTTCAAAAACTCAATGTGTTTGTTTAAACTTCTAATTTCAAACGTTTTTGCGCTTTCAATACTTTCTAACTCAGATGCCAAATCATTCACTTTCTTAAAAGCAAGTTCTAATTCACCATGCGATGTTTTTAACAAGTTATGCTCAACAATTAAATCAGAATGCTTTTTATTCAGTTCATCAAACTCATCTAGTAAAGACATGTGATTGCTATCAATGGTGGAATGATCCTTAATCAACACTTCATGCTCCTTTTGCAAAGTCAGATAATCTAGTTTCAAACTAGCATGGGTTTTCTTAAGCTTCCTATACGATGTATGAATCTTTTCAGAAACGTCAAATAACTGATCGTAAGTAAGCTCACATACCTCTTCCTGGTCCGACTAACCAGGGTGATCATCCGCCATCAGACACAAGTTTGTTTCCTCCTCTTCAGCTTCAGTCTCAGAAGAGTCGGATGCAGAGTCTGCCCAGAACGCCTTCTGAATCCGCTTCTTGTCCTTTCTGAACTTTGGTTTCTCCTCACTTTTCTCCTTGCTTGGGTGAGCTTTAAGTGTTGGACAATCATCCTTAATGTGTCCAGGCTTCCTGCATTCAAAACAAACCGATTCAGATGAACCATTAAAGTTTTTATTGAACTTACCCTTGTTCCACTTCTGATAGTTCTTATGTTTCTTCCTTAGAAAGCTTTTGAATTGCCTTGTGATTAAGGAAACTTCATCGCTATCAGACCCGAAAGTGCTAGCATCTGAATCTTTGGCCTTTAGTGCCACGGTCTTCTCTTTCTTGCGTTCACCTGCATCAAGTTGCCTTTGGTTCACCCCTTGCTCGTAAGCAATGAGTGATCCAAGTAAGCTGTCAATAGAGTAAGTATTTAAATCTTTGGATTCAGTAATAGCAGTAATCTTAGCATCATAAGAAGCAGGCAAACATCTAAGAATCTTGTTCACTCTTTCGTAGTTGGTAAGTTCTCTACCTAAAGCATGCAAAGAGGTAACAATCTGAGTGAACCTTGTGTACATTTCTGAAATAGTCTCACTAGATTTCATGCGAAAAAGTTCGTAATCATGTAACAAGATGTTTAACCTAGATTGTTTGACTTCAGTTGTACCTTCGTATGTTATACATAACCTATCCCAGATTTCCTTTCCCGTTGTACAAGTAGAAACACGCATATAGTCTTCAGATTTCAAAGCACAAAAGAAACAGTTCAAATATTTTGCATTCAACTGTGCTAAATTACGATCAGCAAATGTCCAATCAGCAAACGACAATTCAGTTTTCACATTGTTAATCATTCGAAAAGGTGGTTCGTATCCGTCCTTAACTAACATCCACATGCGATAATCAATAGATTGCAGAAAAGTAGACATGCGTGTTTTCCAAAAATCAAAAGGAATATAGTCAAACAACGGTGGTCTAGTAATAGAATAACCTTCAGCAGTATTACGATTGTTACAATTAGCCATTGGATCAAATTCAAAAGTTTTTAAACAGAAATTTTGAATCCCTCTCTGATACCACTTGAAAGTTCGAAAGGGATGTTAAGCCCTAGTGAACTAGTCCCGAGGCTAACCAAGAGGGGGGGTGAATTGGTTATTTAAAAATTTCACGATAACTATGAAAATCTTTTCGATACTTAGCAGCGGAAATAAGTAAACAATAACGAAAAGATCAACCAACGATATTCACCCAAGCAGTTTATATTGAAAAGTAAAATGCAAAATTGAATCAGAAAAGCAAACCAGATTTTATAGTGGTTCGGTCAACTTGACCTACGTCCACACCTCGGAGCCTCCCCTCCGGGTATTGCACTAAACGAAAGTGACTCTCCTTTTGCTCCCACAGCAAGGTGGAGAAGCCTGTACAAAACACCTCCTTTTCACCACACGGTGAGGCAGAGAACCTGACCTCCTTTCGCTTCCTCCTGAAGCAGGCAGAGAACCTTCGAACTCCTTTTGCTTTCACCTGAAGCGGGCAGAGAACCCATGAACTCCTTTCTCTTCCACCTGAAGCGGGCAGAGAACCCGGATCTTCTAGCGAACGATCCTCCCACGAAGAACACCGACTAGACGACAGACGATGAGCGGAGAAGACGACTCTGATCCGTGCTTGGAGCAACCTTAGTGAATCCCTCACTAACTCCCCCTCACAAGATCTCTTCTCTCTCTCCCAACTCTCTCTTTTCTCTAGGGTTTCTCAGGGAAGGAAGGCAGCAAAAGATTTTTCCAAAAATTGAAAAAAGTTCTTTTAAAGGAGGGCTTAAAATTTGCCCTAAATCTCAACTTGTCGGCCAAGATCGTCCAGGACGATCGGTAGATCGTCCTGTACGATCAGTTCAAATTCAGCTGTTTCAGCCTGGACGATCTGGCTCTTCTAGACGATCAGTAGAAAAAGTTGTTCATATCGTCCCGTACGATCCTGCGATCATCCGGGACGATTAGTTCAAATTGAAGGAAATCGTCCAGAAGACAGTTCGGGTCGTCCAGAGAAATCTTTGCTGGACGACCAAAAAATGACTTGATCGTCCCGGACGATAGGGTAATCGTCCGGTACGATTAGGTCAAAAAGGCCCCAAATCGTCCTGTACATAGTTCTGGACGTACAGCTAAAATGCACAAGATGATCACGATCGTCCGGGACGATCCTGCGATCATCCAGGACGATGTGATCGTATCAATTAAACATTAATTGCTTTCCTTAATTACCAGACTAATTTAGGCATGATTGTAGTGAATCGTCCAGGACGATACACGTATTGTCCGAGACGATCAGACCAAAATACTTAAAATAGAACTTGCCTAACTTAATCTGGCAGCTGGGAATTTCTGATTTGAGAATATCGTCCCGTACGATCCAAAGATCGTCCAGGACGATCTGCTTAATCAGACCTTCTTAACTTAGTCGCCCTAATTAGGGTTTATGTTTTAACTGGATCGTCCAGGACGATGTGGATATCGTCTAGGACGATCTGAACAAATTTTCAACAGAAACTCTAACTCACTCAATCTCTCCCCCTGAGTGTGTGTGTGCAAGGTTACTTAGCTAGGGGATCAGTTACATTACAATTGACTCAATAAAATGAAAAATCATACATTTGACACACTTGGACCCGATCTTGAGTTGGCTTGAGTGGCTCGCGGTCTTTTGTGCCTGAAACAGATTAGCCAAGCAAAACACACTGGAAACATGTTTGTCATCATCAAAACCAGATTTGCAACATGTATTTACTTTAAGTTTCATATTACCAAATATAAGTCAAAGGGCCAATTAAGGAATGCTCTAGATGTTAGCCTATTCTCCAAACTTATCTTAATCAAACATCCCTACCATTCCCATATTAAATACCGGACTCGTGGTTTTGACACATTTAGGTGGCTAGTTGGCTCTCCAATCCAGGCTGGGGTAAGTCTAGATCCTGCATTATATTAACTAGGTTTGATTAAATAATTTTTAGTACCTAATTTAGATTTATGTTCTGAGGTAGACTCAGGCTATAAGATCTCAACCTTCTGGAATCTAATCCCAACCTTCTAACAAAATTGATAATTTAAATTAAAATATGTTTCAGTCAAATTTAAGCCCAACACATATGATAGGTTAGGGTGCTTCTAAAATATTTTATAATCCCAAAGCACCTCCAACCTTTCTTCCATTGGTCTCTCAAAATGAATGCTCAATTTTGATCCATTCCCTGTTAAATTTCTAATCCTTGCTTCCTTTGATATCAAGCCTTGAAATCTTAAATAAAATTTCAATTGTTATTTTAATCAAAAGTATTCATAGGAAACTCCAGTTTTCTATGATGTAATTAACTATGAGGGCTTGTGCTCATAAGAGATATAGAAACCTAGATCAATTTTTCAAAAATTAGTCTTTTCAAAATTTTAATTAATTATCTTTGGGAAAAATCAAACTTGACGATAGTTATCGTCATTTTCAAATAATTGATAGTAAACGATATCTTCTTTCTCCGAGAAGATATATCGTTCTATTACCATGATTTTGATTATGAAATTAATGATATCTTATCTAGATCATTATAGTCAAACATTCAATCAAACACCATTTTTATCCTTTGGGATCATATGATCCTTTCTTGAGTTGACTATACTGATCAGGATAAATTAAAAAGTTTTATAATTTAAACCAGTTAGGGAATTATATATTCACCTTTCAAGGTGATACATCGCTCATAATGAGATATTTGATTTCAAAAATTAAATTTTAGAAATTAACTTTTTCCAAACAAAATTAACATTTTTAATACTCAAGACAACCTTTTTCAATCAAACAAAAAATAGCGACTCTGCTAGGGATAATCTCACTCTCCATCTCTAATAGTAGTATGAATTTTATTAAATTCGTAGTTTTAACTACCCTTCTTCTGTTGGTTCCTCTGCCCATTTCACTCTTGGGTGAAAGTGGCCAACAACAATTAAGATATGATAAAAGAGAGGTGAGTGTAGGAAACCTCCTTCCAAGTCGGATTTTGACATTTTGCCTCCAAGTCCATTGGTAGAGCAAAATAGTCAAGCCAAACCCCTCAAAATCTTCCTATGGATGTTAGAAACATGCATGCTTAATTAATAAATAGCCTAAGTTTCATAACTTATAGGAGATCCTTCCACTTCAGAATCAAAGTTTCGATTCTCTAGTTAAATTCAATCTTTTTCAAGTCCCAATTAATTTTTATATTTTATCATTACATATCAAACTATAAGACTTATAGTTAAGTATGTGTGATAAATTACAGACTTCTTTTTCAAATTTAATGTAAGTTGATAAAGTTAATTTTTGACATTTCAGTCCTATACAATTTATTGGGGTGAAAGAGTCGAGTCAACTTCTTAGAGTCTTTCCCCTAAAATTTATAATCCTCTATATTGAATGCGAATTCAATGAATTGAGTTTCAAAAATAAGGGGAGATGCTACTAAATTTTCATATTTTCAAATCTATTCAACTCTAATCTTCATTGTCATATATTTTCCTACAACACCTTTTATAGCTCAATATAGGCAATACAAAATCAACTTCAAATTTCAATTCCTCCATCAAATCTAGGCTTTGTCATTTTACTCCAAGTCAGTTGATGGAGTGAAAGAGTCAAGCTCAACTCTTAAAATCTCCTCATCAACTTTGTGAACTCTCATGTTGAGTGAAAACTCAGCACATTAAGTTTCAAAGGTTAGAGAAAATCAATCAAGCTCAAACTCAAATTCAATTTCAAATCAAACTAATTCAAGTCACTTTCTTAATTCCAGGAAATCAAGCATACTCAAATAGCTGGGAAACTTATCTTCTCTCTGGATAGGACCCTGACCATAGAAGAAAACTTCTGTGATAGTTCCATTTAGTTTGGAGTGGTGGTTCAAAACTTCAAGCTTTCAGTTAATGGAGAAATAATCATAGATCTATCTGCTAGAAGTCAAAAGGATTTCTTCTTAGTGGAAGTTACTTTAGAGTTAAGAGTGGACTCCCCCATCTCCAAAATGGAGGTTATTGTCACCCCACTGCCCACTGTACTCTCTACTACAGTGGATAAGGAACAAAAACTAGTAACAATGAATGAGAGGTCATCTACGTTTGATGTCTGGTAAAGTTCTAGAACCACCTTCAAAGAGTTAGAAAGAAGGTCTAAGGCTAAAAAAAATCTTTGAGTCTGAAGCCTTAAAGTAAGTCAAATTTGAGGCCAATCAAGAGTTCGTTCCTCCTTCGATGTACCCTCTCAGTGGAAATAATTTCCACCCTTCTCCTATTCCTCAAAGGAGGGAGGTTGTGAGAATGATAGCGCGACCTCCACCATGCCCTTTGACTACAGCACATGAATCAATCAAGACATAATTTTGCAATCACCAGTAATGGGTTGTGGGCCCCCAGTTGAAGGATATGACCCATCTACTGTACTAGAGGATGTTAGGTCACATTACTATACACATCCCACTATATCATATATATAGGAGGAGGTATAGAAACCATGTTGGGTGCCACTCTCCTAATTACTAGGCCATTATTAATAAGAGAGGGGAAATAATCTAAGATTGTATCTGATAGTGACACCATTGAAATTTCACTTTCAAATGGGTCCTATCGCGATAAATATTTGGATTAAAATGATGCCACATCAACTAGGGATAGTTCAGACCCCATAACAATCTCTCCCTCTAAAGAGATTATAGGAATATAATTCCACACTGCTAGGGTCTTGCCACCAAGATCTGATAATTTTTCCTTAAGGAAAACTTACCAATTTCTCAAGTGTACTAGATCCAGACTTTCAATATAGTTGATTTACCTCTTTAATGAAAATGGACCTCTACCTTAAAATTTAAGCAACAGAGAGTTTTTGCTCCTAGCTTTTAGAGAGAGAAGATCCCAATTTTTAGAGAGAGAATCCACCAATCTTTCCAAATTTTGTATTCCCTCCATTGCTGGCGGATCTTCCGTTTATGCCGGGGGATCCTTCGACGGCCGGTTATGGTCGCAAAAATCCTTATGATCATTCTCCATTGGAGTCTCAATTGACTGATTGCCACTCTAATTAGAATACGTCTGCTAGGTTTGGTCCTAAGGTTGGTGCTTTGATGATTAAGGAACCTGTATCTGGCAGTGCAAAGAAGATAATGCCAATTTTAGGTAAAGGTAAACAATTGGAGAAAGACATGATAATTAAAACACCCCATGTTAATAGTAATCTCTTTGTTATAAAGAGGCAAAATGATTTTGAAGCATCATCATCTTCGGATATGAAGCTGATTGTAAGTAGATTTTGTATACCAAATAATAAGGAAAGTTCTCCTGCTTTAAACTTTATGGATGATCCTTCTGATGTTTGTAAAATGCTCAAGTGAAAAATTTTGAAGAAATGGTGAAGCAAGTTAATGTTGGCGTAGATGGCATAACACCACTTAACCCTTAAACTAGACGTCCTAACATTAAAGTTAATTTATCAAAGATGATTCTGTTTTGACTGAGTATGGTTTAGCCATTATATTACATGAACCTAGTGTCAAAGAAAATTAGAAAGATTAAAGTTTTCAGTTGTATTGAAGGTGTTTGGGAATAACATACTAGAACATGTCATTGCAGAGAAGTTACAAAGATAGTGGATGCAGTTTGGGAAGTTCCACTTAACTATTTTGGGTTTTGACTGGGTCTTATGTTCATTTTTTTTCTTCAGAATCTATGGAGAATGTTATGTCAAGTGGTTCATGGTTTGTAAGTGGCCATATTGTGGGTATTGATAAGTGTACTCCTGAATTTTCTATAACTTCATTAAAGGGATTGACATCTCCCATCTGGGTGAGGTTGTCGAACTTACCTCTTTACTATTGGGATGAGACTAATGTAGCAAGAATTGCTTCTTTGATTGGAATACCTCTGTTGATATATGGTAATATGTTCTAGTGGGGGAGAAGAGAATTTGCCAGGGTTTGTGTATGTGTGGCTATAGACAAAAAACTTCCTTTGTATGTTTGGGTGGAAGGAAGAGATGGCCATTTTTTTTCAAAAAGTGGAGTATGAGAAGATTTCAACTTTTTGTTTCAAATGTGGGAAAATTGGTCACATGATCAATGAGTGTATGTTGGAGGAAAATCAAGATTCTAATGGGAGTTTGGGTAATTGCTGTAAAGCCTCAACCGGCAGTAGGAGATAAAGGATCAGTGTATGGCCCTTGGATACATGTCAACTATGAAAGAAAAAGCAAATTTTCTGGTAATTTCAAAGGAGTTCCCAAGATAAGAGCTCCTGTAGTTAAGATGAAATTTCAGCAAAAAATTAAGAGTGGGAATGGGTTGGAGATGAAAGATAGCTCTGTGGATGGTGCAACTGCCTTGCGGGTAATTAATGAGGAAGAATAGTCGATTACTGAACATTCTAATGAAGAAGCTGTTAAAGAGTTGAATCAAGATGTAGTGGGGAATCTAAAGTCCTCAGATAGATTGATGAAGAATCTTGACCATATTGCCATTGGTAAGGATTCGTCCCTAAATCAAGTTATTCCTGAGGAGGAGAATATGTTTACGATACTAGATTCAACTGATGTTGATGATAATATGAAGACTAAGGGAGATATGGTTGATTCTACTATCTTTGAAAGAGAAGATGGGGAATTGATTGATGAAGTAAAGGAATGTGGAGAGCCACCTGATAGTGTGGAGGGTGTCAATTCGAAAGTGGCCAAGTTCAAATTACAAAAAGAACTTAAATCTTTGGGTAAAGTCAGCTTGCCGTCCCATAGTAGAAAGAGTGACTTGATGAAGAGGAAAGGCAGTGGGTCTAATCCCACTTCCAATCTTAAATGACTTCCATAAGTTTTTGGAATTGTAGGGGGGCTAGGAAAATTGAAGCCTCTCAGTACTTGAAGGAGATTGTGAAGGATTATGATGCCATTTTTATGGGCCTTGTTAAAACTAAAATTTCATCTTTAGACACTTTTGAAATCAAAAGATTTATAGGTGATAAGTGGGATTTTTACCTGCTTCCTGTAGTGTGATTATCTAGTGGAATTCTGGTGTGTTGGAGGTTGGACATGGCTTCCTTTTTAGCTATTGAAGATTCCGCCCAAGTGGTTATGGGTGAACTAAATATTGCTAATAGAGGAGTGTGGTTAATTTTCACGGTTTATGGGAGTAGGGATTGTTACAATAGAAAGAGATTATGGAGCAGCTTGGAGACACTCACAGATAGAAATGTTCCTACCGTGATAGGAGGAGAATTCAATTGTATTTTATCTCAGGATGAGAAGAGATGTGGTATGAAATTTGTTCTTTATTAATGGTCTCAAGACATGTACTCTTTTATGAGAGATTGTGATTTCCATAATATAGGAATTGTTGGTCAAAAATACACATGGTGTAACAATAACAGTGGGGGAGTTAGAATCATAGAAAGATTGGATCGGTGTATCCTCAATTGTGCTGCACTAAATTTTCTCATGGTGGTGATTGTGAGGCATTTCACTAGAGTAGCTTCGGACCATTGCCTGATCATGCTTAAAATCTTCTCTTCTAGGTTACGGAGGAGGAGAACATAGATGTATGAAGATGTTTAGTCTAGATATCCTGCTTCACATTCAATAGTATTTTATTCTTGGAAGAAACCAATTAAAGGTGATGCTGCAAAAATTTTGAAAAAAAAATTTAGAAGATATTTGAAGGCTTATTTTTTTGGAGTAAAGCTAAACACAAAAACTTAGTTGACCTGAAGGTAATTCTAAAGAAGGAAATTCTAGAATTACAAGAAGAAGAAGCTGCCGAAGGAGGACTGTCAGCCAAGAAATTGCTCTTGTTGAAATCCAAAGTAAATGAACTTAATTCAACTCTTTGGTATCTAAGCACCTGGCGGAAATAGAGAGTGAAAGCAATGGATGGAGGATGGTCACTCTAATTCAAAGTTCTTTCACACGTATGCCACGTCTAGAAGGAATGGAACCCGGATCAATCAACTAAGAGATGACAGTGGATTGCTAATTGAAGGCCAAGAGAGTATTGAGGAAGGCTTCATGGATTTCTTCAAAAACAAATGGAGGGAATGCAAATGCAAATTGGGAGGATGGCATTCTTCTTCTAAGAAGCTTGAGGATGATGATAGAAGGAGGCTAGAGAAAGAATTCTCAAAGGATGAACTGGAGATTGTTATTAAACAACTAGAAGCCAATAAATCACTAGGTAATGATGGGATAACTTATTCCTTTTTTAAATCTTATTGGTCGAATATTCAAGATGATGTTTGGATGGCTATTAGTTCTTTCTTCAATTCTATTTTTTTGTGCCCTAAGTGGAAAGAGGCTAATGTGGTGTTGATTCCGAAGGTGAAGAGTCCTTTCATGCCTTCAAATTATTGGCCTATTAGTCTTTGCAAATCAATTTATAAAATTGTGGCAAGAATGTTATTAAAAAGGATGAGCTATTTTCTACCAAAAATTATTTTTGAAGTTCAATATACTTATATCAAAGGTCGGTCTATGTCAGATCAAATCTTGCTTGTCCAAGAATTATTCACTAAATTAAGATTCTCTAAATCTAAGAAGGGTTTGGTGGCAATTAAAATTGATATGAAGCAAGCATATGATAGCATGAGTTGGTCTACTCTTAATCAAGTGCTTGATTGGTTCGGTATTCCAAGGAAGTTTTCTAATCTTATAATGGAGTGTGTGGTGGATCCTAAATTCTCTATTTTGATCAATGATATTAATTCTGAATGGATAGAGTAAAAAAGGGGGTTTAGGTAGGGATGTCCATTATCCCCTTAACTTTTTATCATGTGCTCTCAATTGTTAACTGAAGAGTTTGCTCAGGGGGGGTAGAAGGGTCGGTATAAAGGTGTCTCCAAATGCTCCTATGATCTCCCACTTACTATATGGTAATGATATGGCTATTTTCTCTGTGGCTAATTGCAAGTGCTTGAAAAAAGCAAAATGCATTCTTAATAATTATTGTAGATGGATAGGATAGAGGTTAAATTTGCTCAAATCCTCAATGCTGTTTGGAAATTCGATAAAAAGAAGAAAAGTTCAAACTCTTTTAAAAATAATGAGCCTGAAGGTGGTTAGCAAAATGGAGTATTTGGGTGTTAAAATTTTGTTTAGAAGACTTGTTAGTTCAGATTTCCAAAATCTGATTGAGAAAGCTGCTAGTAGACTCAATGTATGGGGAAACAAGTTCATTTCCCTTGCTGGAAATATACTTTTGTTTAATTCATCTTTTCTTTCTCTACCTATATTTTTAGCAACTCATTAATTAGTTCCTTCGGGGGTTTTGAATGAATCTATTAAAATGTGTAGAGATTTTTTATGGAATAAGAATGATGGATGTTGTAGCATTCATTATGTTGCATGGGATGTTTTGTGTAAGCCAAAGAAAAAAGGCGGTCGAGGCATGAAGTTGGTTGTGGAGAAGGCTGGCCCTTTGAGGGCTAAATTTGCTCTAAATTTCATTAGAAATCCTACCTCTGTTCTCAATAGAACATTGATTTCAAAATATGGGTATGAAATATGGAATGTTGAAGGTAAAAGTTACTGTTCATCAACATGGAAGATTATTGTGAATGGAGAAAATTTCTTCATCCTAGATTAAAAACTAAAAAAATTAACATAATATATGGCAATATAACCTTAAGTCACATTACAATAGATTGATTTAACTTTGACTTAAGTGATTTAAACTTCTTTACACACAATAGAGTACATTTCTTCTAAACAAAACTTCAAAGAAGAAATAACATTATAAAGATAAATAGATAAATTTTACATTTATATGCTACAAATGACTCCCACACATTGGTTATTAAGCTTACAATCTTAAATAGTCCCACCTAAATGGCCCACAAATAATAATTTCACCAAATCCCCAAGATTTATGTGAAAGTAGCTAGTTCTCAATTTAGCAATCTCAAATTCCAACCCAACAAATAAATTTCCAATCCAATAACTTATAGTTTCTTGAAGCAATCAAAATCTAACTACAACAATAAATCCATAGAAGGAAACAACAGGTCATGAAATGCATAAAATGCTCAAATTCTAATTATTTAGTCTATCATTTAACAACATAAAGAATTGCAAACGTATACATAAAAAAATTAGGTTTCCAAAAAGCTTACATCCAACGATTTGAATTTGAAGAAGATAAAGAAGGGAGTGATGGCAGAGAGGAATACTACCTATGCTGGGAAGGAGCTTTGTCACTGTTATAGATTTATAGGTTTCTTATCGGGCTCGTCAATGAAGAGGAGATGCCAAGCGGAGAGGAAGGAACGAGACTAGATTCAAACAAAATGAGGGTTATGCAATTAGAATATGAATAATAGGGTTTTTTAATTTTATTATGGACCGCTAGATCTAAAATGAATAGCTTTGATTTTTCTCTGCTTAATTTGCACAACTTTTAAAAATCAGCTCTATCGCCGGTTTGATTGCCTGTTCGAGCAATTTTCAATAGGTTTTTTGCTGACACAATTTTATTGATCCGACCGGTTGGCCAGTTCATGATTCAATTGATTGAACTGGCTGGTCCATACAAATTTTAAAATTTATGTTTTTACTTGTTAAATATGTGTATTTGAACTTCTATATGAAATGAGTAGGAATAAGATATACAGAGAATGGGTGAAAAGTGATGTACTGTGATTTGATATAATAATAGTGAAATGTAACATATTCTAGAATGTAATATTGATATTGATATGAGTTTGATAAGATAGAATAGAATATTTTATATGTGTATATAGAATTGAGAAGCCAGAATGCTAACATGAAACACAATAAGATGTGGTGCAATGATGTATTTATTGATATATAATATATATGACCCCACATGATAATCTCAAGATCAACATTAAGGTTGTCAATTTTTGATAACCCGACCCAAACTTGACCAAAAAAATTTGGGTTTGGGTCAACCCATTTATAAAATGGGTCGAGTTTGGATTTTAATTTTTGACCCATTTAAAAAATTGAGTAAGGCCCGAGTCAACTCACTAACCTAAATTTGACCCAAGTCCCATAAGACCTCGCTAGTCTGTGCAGTCACCCTCACCCTGATAAGTGTAAATTATGAATTATTTTATTTAAATTAAATTTAGTAAAAAAATATTATTTTAGTTGTGTTTGTACATGAATTATGTAGAAAAAATAAAAATTATAAGTGTTGGACAGTACTGTATCAATCAACGCTGAAGCACCAATTTTAATGTGGTAGCGCCAACCTTCTCTGTTTGCAAGCACCGCTGTCCCACAAATATCAGAGCCATGGTGAATTGCCCAAAATCAATACCGCAGTATTGGGTGTCTCAAAAAAATTCATGTAGGAGCGCCAACCTTTCTAACGTTGCGGTGCCATAATGTCATTCCAAGCACCACAGAGCTCACATTTTATCGTGCGGTGGAATAGTTACAACTTTGAAGAGTCACACAGACTTAATGAAGCGAAGCATTAATTCAAGCCATAATCGTGCCACATCACCTAGCATCACAATTGAGCTAACATTACAATGCCAAGGCACGCATTCAATTTTCACCGCCTTAGTGACACCCTGTCCAGCACCATAGCGCTCGAATTCGATCACGTACTTACTATAAATAGATGTCAATTTTATTATTTGTAGAGTTCAATTCCTTAAGTAAAAATTTGGTACTTTTTAGTCTATTTCTTTTGTGCCCCCTTAGAGTGAAGTCTATGGGAGGTTAGGGAAGTGTAGGATACAATTTTTGGGAGAGTTTAGCCACTGTTTGTGTAAGCAACTCTGTAAGTGAAGGAAAAAGGTGTGCAGAGAAGATACTTTGATCCATCATAGTGATAAATTTCTTCCTATTTGTTATGTACTTTGTTCTTCTATGAATAAAATGAATTTGTGTTTGCTTGTTATTTCTTCCATGTCTAGCTGCTTATTTTGGGCTGAAGTTGTAAAATGCATATTAAGTACGAATATAGAATCTTGTTCTTTAACAAAAATAATGATATTTATAATTTCTTTTATTATTCTTTTAATGCATATAATGACCATATGAGTAGTTTAAAGCAAGTGTGATGTATAGCCACGACAAGGAATGCAAAAATAAATATTAATATTAAAATGTAATATTAACATGTCTAGATATTGAATATTTGAATACTCTAGGTTCTATGGAGATAATAAAATTGTAAGAAGACTAACAAAATTTTTTTACCCCTATAAGCTCGACACTGATCTAAAGATGCACATGCTATGATCCACATTTATAATTAAGTGTCTCATTAGAAAAAAAATATGTTATTTACATGCATCAGTCCAAAATATTTAACAAAAATTTTATCAACTATATTACTAATTTTCATTTAGTGGTAGGAATTCAAAAACTTCATTTTTCATTTTAGTAGGATAAATTCATGTAATTGGAGTAAGCAACAATAGTTTATTGTGGTATCGGAGAACACTTTCTTGTGGGTTCGACACTTGACTCTATCACTTTATTACTTGATTCAACATGTATACTTTTGTAGATTAGTGGGTTATTATAAATTTTATATCAAATAAAACTTAAGTATATTTTAAATTTAACGAGTTTCATAGCTCATTAATAACTTATCATATTGTATGCCTTACATCAAGTTTGGGCATCGTTACTAGGGAAGTAACATGCTTATTATAATTTACTATATTTTTGAGGTAAGTGCATATTTAGACCTACTTATATCCTGTATCTTTATTCTATTTATTAAAAATTTTTAAAAATCCAAAACAAAATTTTTTGCTTAATTATTTTATTATGTGCTTGGTAGATTTAGTAAGGAGCTCTTATTATTTGACCCAAAAATAGAGAGGGCTCTTACAAAAAAAATCCAAAATACAAAAAGTTTATAATCATATCTGACTTAGTTCAAGATCAAGATTATGCAAGACCACGTAGGGAGCTTGTTAACCCTGTAATTGAATGAATACATCAAAGTATTAAAAAACCTACTATCTAGGCTAATAATTTTCAATTAAAACTGGCCATTATCCAAATGGTTCATTATTCTCAGTTTGGGAGAACTCCTGTTGAAGATCCTAACTTATATTCAAACAGTTTTTCAAAATTTATGCAACTTTTAAGTATAATGGTGTTAGGGATGATGCCACTAGACTTAGACTATTCTCAGTTTTTTAAGGGATGAAGCTAAAATATGGTTAAATTATTTGCCCCTAGGCTCTATAACTACTTGGAATGACTTGACACACAAATTTATAGCTAAGTATTTTCTACCTTCAAAAACTGCTAAACTTAGAAATGATATCACTTCTTTTGCCTACTTTGAAGGAAAATCAATTTATAAAAGTTGGGAGAGATTTGAGATACCTATGCAATGCCCTAACAATACATTATTTGATTAGTTGGTTATTCATATATTTTATAATGGATTAGTAAGATCTTTTAGATCAATTATATGTATTACAATTGGAGGATCTTTAATGTTTAAGCTATTTAAGGATGCTTATGAATTAATAGAAGAAATGACTAATAATAATTTCCAATAGTCTGCGGATAGGGTGAAACCTAAGAGAGTGGTTGGAGTTTATAAATTTGATATTTTGTCAATTATTACTACTAAGGTAGTTGCTATTTCAAAGAAATTAGATACTATTAGAGTTAATTAAGGATCTAGCTTATTTAAATAATTAGAGGAGACTCATTTGAATTCTATTGAGGATACTAGTGCATTAGGGATGAAAATATGAATTTGATTAGAAGGCAAAATAATTCTTATTATAATACATAAAATCCAGGTTAGAGGAACCATCCTAGTTTCAGTCAGTCAAATAATGTTGGTGGAAGTAATCTGTGTAATTCAGGCCAACCTGATCAAGAAAAAAATTGAAATAATCCTCAGTAACCTATATTGAATCCTAGACCTCTTACCCTCTTTGATTTAATCAAAATAACCAGTATGAGAATAGAAAGTCACCTTTGGAAGAGGTAGTGATTCAATTGAGAACTTGATTACAAAGTCAAGATGCTTCAATTAAAAATTTGAAAACTTAATTAAGATAACTTATCAATACTGAAGTTAATCCTAAAGATGAAGGAAAAAAAATCTAGTGGAAACCACTTGATGAGTGGTAGTGAAGTACCCCAACGAAATTGATAAATCTTGGCAAGTTTGGCTGAAGACTATAAACTTAGCGCTAATGGGAGACAACCAACTTATTTTTGTTAATTTTAATTACTATTAGTACCCTGTATTTATTTTATATTGTTTTACATCTTATTAAGTTTCTTTATGTTTAAATTATTGTATATTATTCTCTAAAGTTATTACACTTGATTTTCTATTTAGTCAAAATAAGAATTATAATTAAAAATTATATAAAATTAGGATAATAATAAAACTCTAAATTATAATTTAAATGAACATTTCATAATAATTCTTACTTTAAAAAACCTAACACTTAAGTAATCTAGATCATTTAAGCTATTGACTTGATTTTGAATTTAGAAACTATACATTAACTTATATTGACAATTGAATTGAAAATGAATAAGTAAATTTATGAATTAGATACAAGTAGCTTAAATTAGGGAAACCATAGTTAAACTTGAAATTGTAACTAGAGAATTTTTTGAATTCTTAAATTAATTCAAAAGGATTGCAAGAGAAGAAAAGCAAGAAGTTATAATCAAAATCATAAGCACGTACTTCATAAAATATAAAAAAATGAAAATGATTTGAAATAAAAAAGATTAGTACATTAAGAAATTGGTATCAATTGTAGCTTGATTTCAATTGCATCTTACTATATAACTAAAAAGAATAAAAAAGTAATCTAATACATGTGATAGCGCACTCATGAAATTCCTATTTAAACTATGAGCAACTAATCCCTAAACTATATTATTCATTATATATTAAGAAGTCAATTTTATATTTTCAAAGATAGTTAATAAATTCAAAATAAGCATTAACATGGATGAATGATTAGGATAAATGTTAAAACTTTTAAAATTTGAATTATAACTTGGTCATTCTAAATTACTTCTAGACAATGTTGTATTCTACTATATTTTAGTAATTTTGAATTATTAATTTTTACTTTCATTATTAAGATCAAGGAGTGAATATAAGTGTTATTTGAGGATAAGCAAGAGTTTAAGCTGGGGAGAGTTTGATAAGTATAAATTATGCATTTTTAATTGTATTAAATTCAATAAAAATGTGTTATTTTAGTTGTATTTATACATGAGTTATATAGGAAAAAGAAAAAAATTATAAGTATTGGATAGCTCTATAGCGTTGACAAGGATCATGCTACAGCGTCATATCAATCAATGCCGAAGCAATGATTTCAATGTGACTGTGTCGACCTTCTTTGTTTGCAAGCTTAATGATGTCATAGACATTAGTGCCGTGGCATATCACAACACTTCTATGCACAAAATTTGCACAGCAAAATTGGGTGTCTTGGGGAAATTTATGCCGGAGCGCTAACCTTTCTAATGCCATGACGCTGGAATGTTGTTCCAAGCACCGTGAAACCCATATTTTATAGCACCATTGTGGAATAATTATAACTGCTAAGAGTCACACCGACTTAACAATGAGATGCACCGATTCAGGCTGTAACCATGCCATGTCACTCAGCACCGTAGTGGAGCCGACACTATAATGTCAAGGCACTAGATCATTTTTTACTGCCATAGTGCCACCCTATCTAGCATCACGGTGCTTGAATATGATCCTGCACTTAATATAAATAGATGTAAGTTCTATTGTTTGTAGAGTTTAGTTTCCTGAGTGAAAATTTAGCACTTTACAGTGTATTTCCTTGGTGCCCCCTTAAAATAAAGTCTAAGGAAGGCTAGGAAAGTGTAGGATACAATATTTGGGAGAGTTTAGCTAATGTTTACTATTTCTCATGTACTTTATTTTTCTATAATATAATGAATATGAGTTTGCTTGTTATTTTTTCCATGTCTGGTTAGATCTCTTTTTTTGGATTAATGATATAAAGTGCATATTAAGTACTAATATAGACTCATGTTCTTTAAAGAAAATAATAATATTTTCAACATCTCCCATTCTTCATTTAATGCATACAATGTCCATGTGTGTAGTTAAAAGATAGTATGATGTATAGTCTCGATGGAAGAATGCAAGAATGAATAAGAATATTGAAATGGAAAATTAGCATGCCTAGACATAGGATGTATGAATGTTATAGGATTTTTGGAGATAGTAAAACTGTAGGAAGACTAATAATCTTTCTTTTATCCCCTACAAGCTGGACAGAGACCTAGGGATGCATATGCTCTAATTCATATCTATAATTAAGAGTCTCACTAGAAGAAATATATTATTTACATGCATCAGTCTAAAATATTTTATTAAAATTGTATCAACTATATTACTTATTTTCATTCAGTGGTAGGAACTCGAAGACTTTATTTTTAATTTCAGTAAGATAAATTCATGCAATTGGAGTAAGCAGTAGTAGTTTTTGGCAGTATAGAAGAACACTTTCTTATGGGTTCAACACTTTATCACTTTCTTACTTGATTCAATACATATATTTGTGTAGATTAGAGGGCAATTGTAAATTTTATATCAAAGAAAATCTGATTATATTTCAAATTTAGTGAGTTCACATTAGATTACCATTAACTTATCACATTGTATGGCTCAAATCACGGGTAGGAACTTCACCCTGCTAGTGTGTTTGTTCCTTAACCCTTGCTATTACGTATTCACGCTCATGACCAAGAGTCTTTGCCCTTGCCCACTCACATAGTCCCACATGCTCGCACCCGCACGGTCACACCTACGTCCTCACTCCATCAAGTATCTACTGGTGCTAAAGTGTATACTATGAATGATATATGGATTTTGGACAAAAGTATTGACAAATGACCTACTTTTATAGTGGATATAAATCAAGAAGCAATTCGTCTGTCGGCTTTTATCACAGATTGTGAATGCAATGTTAGTAAGCTGAAGCAATATTTTGGGCTGCATTTGGTAGAAACTATTCTTTTGGTACCTATTCAATTAGAAGCTAATAAGGATCAGTTGGAGCTAGTATTCAAATGTTCAGGAAGATTAATTGTAGCATTAGCCTTCAAGAAAGTATATGAAAACTGTAGGAATGATGATTATTGTTGCTGGATGAAGAAGTTGAAATTAAGATCGCAGATTGAATTATTTTGGTGGCGTCTGAATATGAAAGCAGTTCCCTCAAGCTGGTTCCTTCATTATAGTAGATTAGTTGAGTTTGATCGATGCCCGAGAGGTTGTCAAGCTGTTGAAGACACAGAACATGTTGCCGTTCAATGTGTGATGATCAATCAAGTAGTAGAATGTCTTACGACATGGGGATTTTTTATTCCTGATATTAGTTCTCTTGAAGATTGTAATCTGTTATTATGACATCTTGCAAATTTGGATCCTTTTGTTGGAAATTTGTATTGTTCAGTAGTGTTCTTTTGTTGGAAAAGCAGGAACAAGGTTATTCATGGTGGTTCTGAAGATAGTTGCACCAACATTACAACAAACTCGATTAGTCATGTAGTTGCCTCTTTTCGTTTAAATTTGATTTGGGAGAACTGGGACTTTAATCAGCTGCATAAGCTATTTCAACCTACTTGGCGTTTTCCACCTCCTAGATGGACTAAGGTAAATGTGGATCCTTCTTTGCTTAGCACAAACAAAGCTAGAATAAGTGGAGTATTCAGAGATTATTATCGACGATTCTTAGGTGTATTCGAATTCAGTTGCCTTCATTGGGACACTTCGCAAGTTGAGATCTTATCAATTCTTGCTATGAGGAATTATATTCAAGATTGGATGTTTGGTTCAAAGGGTATTGTTATTGAAGGAGACATCTACAATGCGATCAGGTTTTTTCAAAACTTATTGAACAAGCCGGTTATAAAGGAGGAATTTCTAAACCCAAGGGATTTAGATTTTCTTAAAGATTTTAAGCAAGTGATTTTTCATTTTTCATATAGGGAATGTAATAAGTTACATGACTTATGTGCTAACTTAGCTCTTCTTTCAAACTTCTTTTGGGAAGATGTTAGTTGTGACAAAATCCCTCCTTTTTTAGATTTGTTAAAGAGGAATCTGCTTGTAATTAGTTGATTTAATAAATTGCTTTATGCATTCTCTTTAAAAAAAAAAAGCAGTAGAGAGTTGTAGTTGACACTATAAGATGTTCAAATGCCCTAACTCCCACCGCTTCTATGGGTTGATTTGATCTTTAAAATAAAATCTATATCAAACTTAAGTTGATTTGGAAATGAACATCCTTTCAATCCTTTTGTAATTTTCTATCTTAATAGGCATCTCTTGCATGTTTTGAATCTATTCAAAGATTTTCCTAGTCAAGTTGATACTCCTGTTAAAAGATTGGGTCTGCTTTGAGGATTATTCATCCTTGTATTAGAGAGATTGATTTTTCTTCTCTAATACTTGAGATATAATCCCAGCATTCAAAAAGAGAGCAATCATTTTGAGATTTTAAAGGAAGGTGAAGCCTCTTCTCAAAATCAATTGAAACCAAGAGATGCGCAAATTATGCCAAAAAGTAAGAAATGCATGAAGTGCATCAAAAGTCCAAAAGATGTGCAAAATATGCCACAAAATTAAAAGATACACAAAGTGCACCACCAAGAAAGAAAAAAGAAAGAAAGAGGCTTCTTCCTTCTTTAATTCCTTAAATCTCAAAGGAAAACATGATCAATCCAAATTACTTGACTTTGAAAAATCTTGAATCCAGATTCTCCATCATGCACTAATTATCTATCAGATATAAAATTCTATACAAGAGAATTGAAAAGATCAAATTTCTCTGTCTATCTTAAATCTTTTTGAAATTGATTCTAATTCAAAAATACATAAGGGAGACCCCAGTTCAGTTTCCATGAAACTTGGTCTGGCTTAACAAAACCTAAATCCTTAGACCTTCTTGGGTTAGTAAAAGTCATCCGACTTTTCACTATACTTAGGAATTTGTTCCCTTTTGTTAATCTGATAGGGTCCAAATGTTTAAGAGGAAAATTTCAATAAAGAGATTGAATCTTCTAGTCCTAATAAAAAATTCAAATTTTATCCTTGAGGAATGTGCGTGGTCCTTGCATATAAGTATCTTTTCCTTCAAGGCCTTCTTTATAAAATCACACTCTATATTGGGTCTAAGATCAATCCCACTAGAGGAGAAATTTTTTACTTTGCTGGAAATTATCATTCAAAGTTAAATTAAAGCCGAGCAGAATGCCTAACTCCAATTGGAGGAGCTCGAGGCCTTACATAGCATCGTCTTATGGCTCAATAAAATATAGAGTTGTATAAAGCTCGAATGGTTCAAGCTCATGAAAAGATAGTGCGACTTAGAACTTTCAAAGTAGAAGACTTGGTCCTGGTTCATGGGATGCCTATCTTAGCCTATCGAGAGATCAATTTAGGCAATTTGAACCCTTATAAAAATGATCTCTTATCATAGAGTTGATATTTGAGAATGTCTCAAACATTAATTTATTAACCCTGAAGGATGTCACCCGATATTTTTAAACTTTGGGGCGGCTCTTCAAGAAGTACCACGCTAGATAAGAATCAAATTCAACATCAACAAAACACTCCTCAAATTCAAAAAATTTTGAATTTAAATTCTCTAAATTCATACTCAAAATATTTGAAATTTAGATATCCATCTGAAATAAAAAATTTAATCAATCTCAAATCAAATCAAATTCAATCGAAATCTAAAATTCAAAATTTATATCCAGTTTAAAACAAAAATTAAAATTTTCTAGTCTTTTAAGGATAGATGAGAGTCCCTGTGCTTCCTTTCCTTAGGATTAGATCTACTAGTGGTGGATCAAGCCCCTCATGGCACCATCCTAGCATCCAAAAATTATATTTGGGTTGATAGTTCTTTCCAAAATCCTTAGAGGTTTAGGTAGACTGTCTCCTTGGCTAGTCCCCTTGGTAAGATGTGAGTCCCAATGCTTTTTAGCTACGTTAGTCATTGAAAACCCAAAAGAAATTTGATCTTTTAGGAGTAGGTGTGAGTCCCCATGCTTCCTACCTCCTAAGATCTTTGACTATGTAATGGTGGATTTAAGCCAGTTGAGCCGCATCCTAGTTAGTCACCCTCTAGTGTTTACAGATAGGTATGTGTCCCTGTGCTTCCTTTCCTTAGGATTAGAATTAAATTGGGTTAGATAGTTTTTTGCCAAAATCGTTAGAGGTTTATATAGACTATCTCCTTGGCTAGTCCCCCTGGTTAGATGTGAGTCATTGTACTTTTTAGATAGGTTAGTCGTTGAAATCCTAAAAGAAATTTCATCTTTTAGGAGTAGGCGTGAGTCCCCGTGCTTCCTACCTCATAGGATCTTGATTGACTAGTGGTGGATTTAAGCCTGTTGGGCCCCATCATAGTCCAGTCACCTTCTAGTCTTTTATGGATAGGTGTGAGTCCCTGTGCTTCCTTTCCTTAGTTTCAAAATCTAGTGATGGAGCATGCCCTCTATGGCACCATCCTAGTTTAAAAATCAAATTCGATTCTCTTTATGGAGCAAGTTTCCTCCCCACATAATCATCCACTAGTGATGGAGTACGCCCTATGTGGCACCATCCTAGTTTCAAAATATAGTTTTAATCCTTTGTGTGGAGCAAGTTTCCTCCCCACATGATCACCCACTAGTGATGGAGCACTCCCTCTATGGCACCATCCTAGTTTCAAAATATAGTATCAATTCTCTATGTGGAGAAAGTTTCCTCCCCACATGATCACCCACTAGTAATGGAGCAGGCCCTCTGTGGCACCACCCTAGTTTGAAAATCAAATTTGATTCCTTATATGTAGTAAGTTTCACATGATCATCCACTAATGATGGAGCACAACCATTGTGGCACAATCCTAGTTTTAAATCTTTATTCGATCCTCTTTGTAAGCAAGTTTCCTACCAACATGATCATCCACTAGTGATGGAGTATGCCCACTGTGGCACCATCCTAATTTCAAAGCTTAATTGTGATCTTTTGTGTAGAGCAAGTTTCCTCTCCACAAGATCATCTTTTAGTGATGGAGCACGCCCTTTGTGGCACTATCCTAGTTTTAAATTTTAGATTTGACCTTTCATGTAGATCAAGTTTCCTCTCTATGAGATCATAATTTATTGATGGAGAATGCCTTCTATGGCACCATCCTAAATTTAAAATCTAGATCCAACCCTCTATGGGAAGCATTGCTTCCTTCCCATAGGGTCCTCCAGCTTACTTTTCCTTAAGGAGAGACATGAGTCATCGAGCTTTCTTTCCTTCTTTAGGATTAGAACTATTAATGGTAGAATATGCCCCTCATGGCACTACCCTAGTATAAATTCAAACTCAGTCTTCTATAGTTAGGTGTTCTTCCCTCCTATATGATCAATCAATCTTCTTCTCCTTAAGGTTAGGTTCTTTCCTTCTTTAGGATTAGATCTACTAGTGGTAGAGTACGCCCCTCGTGGCACTACCCTAGTATCAATTCAAACTCAGTTCTATATAGTTAGGAGTTCTTCCTTCCTATTCGATCATTCAATCTACTTTTCCTTAAGGTAAGGTTCTTTCCTTCCTTAGGATTAAATCTACTAATGGTAGAGTACACCCCTCGTGGCACTACCCTAGAATCAATTCAAACTCGGTCCGATATAGTTGGGAATTCTTCCATCCGATATGATCATTTAATCTTCTTCTCCTTAAAGTTAGGTTCTTTCTTTCCATAGGATTAGCTCTATTAGGGGTAGAGTACACCCCTCGTAGCACTACCCTAGTATCAATTCAAACTCGTCCCTCTGTAGTTAGGAGTTTTTACTTCTTATATGATCATTCAATCTTCTTCTCCTTAAGGTTAAGTTCTTTCCTTCATTAGGATTAGATCTACTAGTGGTGGAGAACGCCACTATGTGGCACCATCCTAGTTTTAATTTCAAATTCCAAATTTAGGCTTCTTTTCCTTAAGGTTAGGTTCTTTCCTTAATATTAGATTTACTAGTGGTAGAGTATGCCCTTAGTGGCACTACCCTAGTATCTATTCAAAACCCAATCCTCTAGGGTTAGGTCTTCCCTTCCCTAAGAATCAAAACCAGAACTTGGTCCTCTACAGTTAATAGTTTTTCCTTCCTATACGATCATTTAAGATTCTTCTCCTTAAGGTTAGGTTCTTCCCTTTGTTAGGATTTAATCTACTAATGTTAGAGTACACCCCTCTAGGCACTACCCTAGTATTAAAATTCAAACTCAGTGCTCCATAGTTAGGAGTTCTTCCTTCCTATACGATCACCCAGATATTATTTTCCTCTAAGGTTAGGTTTCTACTTTCCTTAGAATGAGACCCACTAATGGTAGAGTACACCCTCTATGGCACTACCATAGTATCAATTCAAATCATGATTCTATAGGAATAGCTTTCTACTTTCCTTTAGAATCAAAATTCCAAGCATAAACCTTCAATTCGATCAACGCCAACATGTGCAATAGAACTTCATTCTATTACACATATTGGGGGTCCATTTATTAACCTTATTTTTATATGAGGTCACTAGGGCCAATCCAAACCCTATGAATTACCCAAATCTTAGATCAATCCATATTAAACCCAAAAATTTAAATCAAATTCTAAGGTTCAAAGGCCATGTCCTGAAAGCCTTTTCCAAAAATTTTCAAACACTTCAAACCTCAGTAAAATTGAAAGTTCGAAAGGGATGTTAAGCCCTAGTGAACTAGTCCCGAGGCTAACCAAGAGGGGGGTGAATTGGTTATTTAAAAATTTCACGATAACTACAAAAATCTTTTCGATACTTAGCAGCGGAAACAAGTAAACAATAACGAAAAGATCAACCAACGATATTCACCGAAGCAGTTTATATTGAAAAGTAAAGTGCAAAACTGAATCAGAAAAGCAAACCAGATTTTATAGTGGTTCGGTCAACTTGACCAACGTCCACTCCCCGGAGCCTCCCCTCCGGGTATTGCACTAAACGAAAGTGACTCTCCTTTTGCTCCCACAGCAAGGCGGAGAAGCCTGTACCAAACACCTCCTTTTCACCACACGGTGAGGCAGAGAACCCGACCTCCTTTCGCTTCCTCCTGAAGCAGGCAGAGAACCTTCGAACTCCTTTCGCTTCCTCCTGAAGCAGGCAGAGAACCTACGAACTCCTTTCGCTTCCTCCTGAAGTGGGCAGAGAACCCGGATCTTCTTGCGAACGATCCTCCCACGAAGAACACCGACTAGACGACAGACGACGAGCGGAGAAGACGACTCTGATCCGTGCTTGGAGCAACCTTAGTGAATCCCTCACTAACTCCCCCTCACAAGATCTCTTCTCTCTCTCCCAACTCTCTCTCTCTCTAGGATTTCTCAGGGAAGGAAGGCAACAAAAGACTTTTCCAAAAATTGGAAAAAGTTCTTTTAAAGGAGGGCTTAAAATTTGCCCTAAATCTCAACTTGTCGGCCAAGATCGTTCAGGACGATCTGTAGATCGTCCTGTACGATCAGTTCAAATTCAGCTGTTTCAGCCTGGACGATCTGGCTCTTCTGGACGATCAGTAGAAAAAGTTGTTCATATCGTCCCGTACGATCCTGCGATCTTCCGAGACGATTAGTTCAAATTGAAGGAAATCGTCCAGAAGACAGTTCGGGTCGTCCAGAGAAATCTGTGCTGGACGACCAAAAAATGACTTGATCGTCCCGGACGATAGGGTAATCGTCCGGTATGATTAGTTCAAAAAGGCCCCAAATCGTCCTGTACATAGTTCTGGACGTACAACTGAAATGCACAAGACGATCACGATCGTCCGGGACGATCCTGCGATCGTCCGGCACGATGTGATCGTATCAATTAAACATTAATTGCTTTCCTTAATTACCAGACTAATTTAGGCATGATTGTAGTGAATCGTCCAGGACGATATACGTATCGTCCGGGACGATCAGACCAAAATACTTAAAATAAAACTTGCCTAACTTAATCTGGCGGCTGAGAATTTCTGATTTGGGCATATCGTCCTGTACGATCCGTAGATCGTCCAGGATGATCTGCTCAATCAGACCCTCTTAACTTAGTCGCCCTAATTAGGGTTTCTGTTTTAACCGGATCGTCCAGGATGATGTGGATATCGTCTAGGACGATCTGAACAAATTTTTAACAGAAACTCTAATTCACTCAATCTCTCTCCCTGAGTGTGTGTGTGCGAGGTTACTTAGCTAGGGAATCAGTTACATTACAATTGACTCAATAAAAGGAAAAATCATACATTTGACACACTTGGACCCGATCTTGAGTTGGCTTGAGTGGCTCGCGGTCTTTTGTGCCTGAAACAGATTAGCCAAGCAAAACACACTGGAAACATGTTTGTTATCATCAAAACCAGATTTGCAACAATCTCCCCCTTTTTGATGATGGCAAACATTTGTAAAGTAGTCTGAAAATAAAAGTAAACTAGGAGATCCAACAAACAAATATTTTTTAAATTTTCATTTAACAGCTAAAACAATACATGAAGCATGACCTAGAAAATAGAAACAGACACGACTACAACTGACTCCCCCTTTTGACATCACAAAAAGGAGGAGCGAAAAGCATAACACGGAAATAAAACATAAAATAAAACAACTACAAAACAGGAAAATCAGAATTTTTCCTTGATTTTAGATTAAAAAATCAATGACAGGACGATTGACAGCGCTGAAATCCAAAAAAGGTTGGAAATAATCAACTTTCGTAACTCCGACCCCGGGCACCTTATCGATGCAAACCTCTTTCAACACAAAAATCCGATTCAGAATAAAAGACATTAGATTTGAAAAGAAATCCTTTCAAGCCTCGTTCCAGAAAAATATCTGATATAATAGTGTTACAAAGTAAAAAATCAGAAATCATGATTTTCAAAACCCAAGCTTTTGAAAATATTAAGTGACGCACAGATTCCTCTAAGACATTTAACAATCTGAAAGGAAAGAAAGCTTGTTTTGGGCTCATTTTGTGCCTCTTTTTCAAATTGGTTGGCGCTTTGCGCATCTTTTGATTTTTGATACACTTTGTGTATGCAATTTGGCAATTTCGCATCTTTTCAGTTTTGGGCTCATTTTATGCCTCTTTTTCAAATTATCTGGCGCACTGCGCATCTTTTATAAGCTTTCTCCTTTTCATAATCATTAAAGAGTCTCAGTTGTGAGATTATCTTCCAGACATAGGAGATGACTCTCCGCAGTAAGGAAGAATGATTCACAAAACAAAATCCATACAACATATGATAAATACAATCACTTGGTTTAGAAAATCAAACTAATGACTCAAGACTTTGAAAAACACTATTAATATGAGGCAGATTACTGTAGGAAGATAAAATAATCTCAATTTCAAAAACTAACATTTTAATTTTGAAAAGGATTTTTATTCAAAAGAAACTAAACACCAGTAAAGGAGTTAGAGGAAGAGAAATAATTATCAATGTTTCTTCCCTTTAACAGATTCAGCGAAGTCAATCACTGCTTATCAGCTTCCAAACCAAAACAAGGTAAAAACTCTCAGTCAAAAATTCAGATCACCAGAAGTAGTGAGCGGTGATCAGATCTTGAAAAGCATAAAACAGTAAGTGCAAGATATGAACCCGTAAATAAATAAAAACAGGTAGAAAATCATAGCAAAGTAAATACTCAAATCAAACTAACAAAAAGGGTAACACAGAAATCAGCAGAAGAAATAAAATCAACTGAAAGCAAATAATCAAACCAAAACTAACTAACAGAAATCAGAAATCAGAATACAAAAACTAACTAACAAAAATCAGAAAACAGAATACAAAACACTAACTAACAGAAATCAGAATACCAATCATAACAGTCATAAATCAGCAGTCATCAGAATCAAGCATTTATATCAATCACTCCTAATCTGGTTCTCAAAATGCTGAATGAGTCAAAGGCCAGTGGTTTAGTGAATATGTCAGCCAGCTGATTTTCAGTTGCTACGTGGTGTAGCTCAATGTCCCCTTTTATAACATGGTCCCTAATGAAGTGATGCCTAATGTCAATATGTTTGGTCCTAGAATGTTGGATTGGATTCTTAGAGATACAGATGGCACTAGTATTATCACACAGAACAGACATTGTGCCAACAGGTACTCCTAAATCCAAGACTTGCTGCTTCAACCAAAGAACTTGGGCCACACAACTCCCTAAGGCAATGTACTCAGCTTCAGCAGTGGAAAGTGCAACTGAGTTCTGTTTTCTACTGGACCAGGAGACTAACGACTGTCCTATAAATTGACAAGTCCCAGAAGTACTCTTCCTATCCACCCTACACCCCGCAAAGTCAGAATCAGAATATCCAATGATCTCAAAGGAGGTGCTGTGCCTAGGGTACCAAATTCCTAGGTTTGGGGTTCCTAACAGATATCTAAGAATTCTCTTAACAGCAGTCGGGTGGGACTCTTTAGGATCAGCCTGAAACCTAGCACAAAGACAGACACTAAACATGATATCAGGTCGGCTAGCAGTCAGGTAAAGCAGTGAACCTATTATCCCTCTATACTTCTTCTGATCAATAGATTTTCCATTTGAATCCTTATCTAACTGAACTGAGGAGGGCATGGGAGTATTGATTGGCTTGGCTTTATCCATTTCATATTTCTTCAAAATGTCCTTAGTGTATTTTGATTGATTGAGAAAGGTTCCATCATCCGTTTGCCTTATGCTAAACCCCAAAAAGTAGGACAATTCTCCCATCATACTCATCTCAAACTCTTTACTCATTGTTTTAGAAAACTCTTCACATAAGTATTTATCAGAAGATCCAAAAATTATATCATCAACATAGATCTGGACAATGAGTAAGTCATCTCCTAATCTCCTTAGAAAAAGGGTGGTGTCTACGCTCCCCTTAACAAACTCTCTTTCTAACAGAATGTGCTAAGCCTCTCATACCAAGCTCTAGGTGCCTGTTTCAATCCATATAAGGCCTTTTTTAATTTATAGACATGACTTGGATATTGGGAACTCTCAAAACCTAGGGGTTGTTCTACAAAAACATCTTCTTTAATTACCCCATTTAAAAAGGCACTCTTGACATCCATTTGAAACAGCTTAAATCCCTTATAACAGGCAAAGGCTAGTAGTACTCTAATGGCTTCCAATCTAGCTACAGGGGCAAAAGTCTCCTCAAAATCAATCCCTTCTATCTGATTATACCCTTTAGCCACCAATCTTGCCTTATTTCTCACCACCACACCAGAATCATTCATCTTATTCTTAAAGACCCACTTGGTTCCCACAATACTTTAGTTTCTAGGTCTTTCTACTAACTCCCAAACATCATTCCTTACAAATTGATTCAATTCTTCCTGCATAGCTAAAATCCAAAACTCATCCGACAAGGCTTGATTGATGTTGGTGGGTTCAGTCATTGAGATAAAGGCAGAATGATTTACTTCCTTCCTAAGTCCATGCCTAGTCCTAACACCTTCAGAAGGGTCTCCTAAGATCAGTTCTTTAGGATGACTCGAAGAATATCTCCAATCTCTAGGCAACTCTGTTTGAGGTTCTACCCTTTCCTCCAAATTTGTATTTCCAACTCCTTGGGTAACCTCAATAATCTCTTCATCTTCTACTTCAGATCTAGACTCCTTAGGATCAGATTCATCAAACACTACATGGGTTGTTTCTTCCACCACCAAAGTCCTCCTATTGAACACCCTAAAGGATTTCCCCACACTTGAATATCCTAAGAACACTCCTTCATCAGATTTGGGGTCAAATTTTCCTAAGGGTGACTTCCCGTTGTTCAGAATGAAAACCTTACAGCCAAAGACATGGAGGTGGGACAGATTTGGTGTTCTACCCTTAATGATCTCATACGGTGTCTTGTTCAGTTTGACTCTCACATTCACCCTATTGAGCACATAACAGGCAGTGTTCACCGCTTCAGCCCAAAAGTATTTTGGAAGTGAATACTCGGCAAGCATGGCTCTAGCGGCTTCCACTAAGGTCATGTTCTTCCTTTCAGCTACCTCGTTCTGCTGAGGGGTCCTAGGAGCTGAAAAATTGTGACTAATCCCATGATTCTCACAAAAACTTCCAAATCTTTCATTTTTAAACTCCCCTCCGTGATCACTATGGATGGTAATAATCTCACATCCTAACTTCTTCTTAATCCAAGTAGAGAAAGATCTAAACTCATCAAATGACTCAGACTTGTGTGACAAAAACTTAACCCAAGTGAACCTTGAATAATCATCAACAATCACAAAACCATAGACTCTCCCCCCTAAGCTGGCAGTGCTAATGGGTCCAAAGAGGTCCATGTGAAGAACTTCTAAAGGTCTAGAGGTGCTAATGTCCTTAACAGAGTGAAAAGAGGACTGGACTTGCTTCCCCAACTGATAGGCATCACACAGGTGATCCTTAGTGAACTTAAGCTTGGGCACACCTCTAACTAAGTCCTTTTGGGTGACTCTCCTAAGGGTTTTCATACTGGCATGACACAATCTCCTATGCCATAACCAAGACTCATCAGCAGCAGTTTTTAAGCAAATTGAATTATCAGATTTAATGCTACTTACATCCAGCTTGTAGACGTTGTTGATCCTTTGCCCCTGCAAAACAACTTCATCATTTAAGCTTAAAATGCAGCCAGTGGGCAGGAATTTGATGCTGTATCCCTTGTCATAGAGTTGACTGATGCTCAGCAGGTTGTGTTTCAGTCCATCTACAAGCAAAACATTATCAATCATAAAGTTCTTTGAATCACCAATTATACCTGTGCCTACCACCTTCCTGGTGGTGTTATCTCCAAGTGTAACCTTGCCTCCAGCTCTGGCCTCCAGCGAAATGAATTGATTTGCATCTCCAGTCATATGTCTAGAATATTCGCTGTCTAGGTACCACATGCTCTCACGAGGTCTTGTGTGAGAGCACACCTACAAAATCATCAAATGTCAGTCTTAGGAACCCAAACAGGTTTGGGTTCCTTCTTATGAAAAGAAGAATGCGATGCATGCGTGTTGTGCTGTGAAACAGGCAGTTTCGGTCTCCACACCCAATGTGTACTACGGTGAACAGTACAAGTGTGTGATATGTGTCCTAACATGCCACATGAAAAACATCTAGCACCAGGAAAAGGATTAACTAAACGTCGTGAGTGATAGTGCATCTTCCTAGTAGTGTATGAAACATGCTTTGATGAACTTGCAACAAAATTTTTAAAAGGTGGCGGTGCATAAAACTGTTCAAAAGTAGGCGGTGTTTTGTTCTTTTCAAAAGCACTGATCTTTACTTTCAAAAACTCATTTTCTTTCTTTAAACTGGCAATTTCAAATTTTAAAGCGTCATTGTTACTTTCTACTTCACATGCCATTGTATCTAACTCTTTAAAAGCTTTTTCTAAATCAACATGCGTGGTTTTCAAAGAATCATGCTCAGAAACTAAATCAGAATATTTTTAGTTCAATTCATCAAACTCATCAAGCAGAGACATGTGATTGGAATCAAGTGTGGAATAATCTTTAACTACAGAATCATGCTCTTTTTGTTAGTCAAATAATCTAATTTCAAACTAGCATGGGTTTTCTTAAGCTTCCTATACGATGTATGAATCTTTTCAGAAACTTCAAATAATTGATCGTAAGTAAGCTCACATACCTCTTCCTGGTCCGACTGACCAGGGTGATCATCCGCCATCAGACACAAGTTTGTTTCCTCCTCTTCAGCTTCAGTCTCAGAAGAGTCGGATGCAGAGTCTGCCCAGAACGCCTTCCGAATCCGCTTCTTGTCCTTCTTGAACTTTGGTTTCTCCTCACTTTTCTCCTTGCTTGGGTGAGCTTTAAGTGTTGGACAATCAGCCTTAATGTGTCCAGGCTTCCTGCATTCAAAACAAACCGATTCAGATGAACCCTTAAAGTTTTTATTGAACTTACCCTTGTTCCACTTCTGATAGTTCTTATGTTTCTTCCTTAGAAAGCTTTTGAATTGCCTTGTGATTAAGGCAACTTCATCGCTATCAGACCCGGAAGTGCTAGCATCTGAATCTTTGGCCTTTAGTGCCACGGTCTTCCCTTTCTTGCGTTCACCTGTATCAAGTTGCCTTTGGTTCACCCCTTGCTCGTAAGCAATGAGTGATCCAAGTAAGCTGTCAATAGAGTAAGTATTTAAATCTTTGGATTCAGTAATAGCAGTAATCTTAGCATCATAAGAAGCAGGCAAACATCTAAGAATCTTGTTTACTCTTTCGTATTTGGTAAGTTCTCTACCTAAAGCATGCAAAGAGGTAACAATCTGAGTGAACCTTGTGTACATTTCTGAAATAGTCTCACTAGGTTTCATGCGAAAAAGTTCGTAATCATGTAACAAGATGTTTAACCTAGATTGTTTGACTTCAGTTGTACCTTCGTATGTTATACATAACCTATCCCAGATTTCCTTTCCCGTTGTACAAGTAGAAACACGCATATAGTCTTCAGATTTCAAAGCACAAAAGAAACAGTTCAAACATTTTGCATTCAGCTGTGCTAAATCACGATCATCAAACATCCAATCAGCAAACGGCAATTCAGTTTTCATATTGTTAATCATTCAAAAAGGTGGTTCGTATCCGTCCTTAACTAATATCCACATACGATAATCAATAGATTGCAGAAAAGTAGACATGCGTGTTTTCCAAAAATCAAAAGGAATATTGTCAAACAACGGTGGTCTAGTAATAGAATAACCTTCAGCAGTATTACTATTGTTACAGTTAGCCATTGGATCAAATTCAAAAGTTTTTAAACAGAAATTTTGAATCCCTCTCTGATACCACTTGAAAGTTTGAAAGGGATGTTAAGCCCTAGTGAACTAGTCCCGAGGCTAACCAAGAGGGGGGTGAATTGGTTATTTAAAAATTTCACGATAACTACAAAAATCTTTTCGATACTTAGCAGCGGAAACAAGTAAACAATAATGAAAAGATCAACCAACGATATCACCCAAGCAGTTTATATTGAAAAGTAAAGTGCAAAACTGAATCAGAAAAGCAAATAATATTTTATAGTGGTTTGGTCAACTTGACCTACGTCCACTCCCCGGAGCCTCCCCTCCGGGTATTGCACTAAACGAAAGTGACTCTCCTTTTGCTCCCACAGCAAGGCGGAGAAGCCTGTACAAAACACCTCCTTTTCACCACATGGTGAGGCAGAGAACCCGACCTCCTTCGCTTCCTCCTGAAGCAGGCAGAGAACCTTCGAACTCCTTTCGCTTCCTCCTGAAGCAGGCAGAGAACCTACGAACTCCTTTCGCTTCCTCCTGAAGCGGGCAGAGAACCCGGATCTTCTAGCGAACGATCCTCACACGAAGAACACCGACTAGACGACAGACGACGAGCGGAGAAGACGACTCTGATCCGTGCTTGGAGCAACCTTAGTGAATCCCTCACTAACTCCCCCTCACAAGATCTCTTCTCTCTCTCCCAACTCTCTCTCTCTCTCTAAGATTTCTCAGGGAAGGAAGGCAGCAAAAGATTTTTCCAAAAATTAGAAAAAGTTCTTTTAAAGGAGGGCTTAAAATTTGCCCTAAATCTTAACTTGTCGGCCAAGATCGTCCAGGACGATCGGTAGATCGTCCTATACGATCAGTTCAAATTCAGCTGTTTCAGCCTGGATGATCTGGCTCTTCTGGATGATCAGTAGAAAAAGTTGTTCATATCGTCCCGTACGATCCTGCGATCGTCCGGGACGATTAGTTCAAATTGAAGGAAATCGTCCAGAAGACAGTTCGGGTCGTCCAGAGAAATCTGTGCTGGACGACCAAAAAATGACTTGATCATCCCGGACGATAGGGTAATCGTCCGGTACGATTAGTTCAAAAAGGCCCCAAATCGTCCTGTACATAGTTCTTGACGTACAGCTGAAATGCACAAGACGATCACGATCGTCCGGGACGATCCTGCGATCGTCCGGGACGATGTGATCGTATCAATTAAACATTAATTGCTTTCCTTAATTACCAGACTAATTTAGGCATGATTGTAGTGAATCGTCCAGGACGATACACGTATCGTCCGGGACGATCAGACCAAAATACTTAAAATAAAACTTGCCTAACTTAATCTAGCGGCTGAGAATTTCTGATTTGGGCATATCGTCCCGTACGATCCATAGATCGTCCAGGATGATCGGCTCAATCAGACCCTCTTAACCTAGTCGCCCTAATTTTTGTTTTAACTGGATCGTCCAGGACGATGTGGATATCGTCCAGGACGATCTGAACAAATTTTTAACAGAAACTCTAATTCACTCAATCTCTCTCCCTAAGTGTGTGTGTGCAAGGTTACTTAGCTAGGGAATCAGTTACATTACAATTGACTCAATAAAAGGAAAAATCATACATTTGACACACTTGGACCCGATCTTGAGTTGGCTTGAGTGGCTCGCGGTCTTTTGTGCCTGAAACAGATTAGCTAAGCAAAACACACTGGAAACATGTTTGTCATCATCAAAACCAGATTTGCAACAAAAATAATCCCTAATTCATGATATATCAATTGCTTATTGATAAGGCATGTCTCTAGAATCTACCCTCCAAATTTGATCTCAATCTAAGGCCTCTAACCCTAGTAATTTGATTGAAATTCAAAGGCTATAATACCTTCAAATATTTACATCTTATGCCACTGACCTGCTATTTAGTGGATTTTGAACTTGGAGCCTTCTCCAAACCTTTAATCACATCCAAGCCCTTAATCATGATATGTTAAATATTAAACTACATTTTAGTGGACCCACTTTGACCCTTAGTTGACCGGGGTCAAAAGGACCAAAATACCCCTACACGGCAATTTTGGAGTTTTCTCTAGACTCCAATATGACCTTTTAAATAAAGCCTCAAAACCTCTTCCAATGCATCCTAATCATCATTAGGAGTGCATAGGAATTAAACCAAGACCTTGGTCAAGCCTGGTTCACCAGGTCTACCCAAAAAGACCAAAATACCCCTTAGGGGTACGAATAGTCATTTTGAATCAAGTAACCCTATTTTTGGATGGAACCACTTCTATTTAACTCCAAATGTTAAAGAAAACTTTTTGGACCCAATCGAAGTCCTTGAGTCAACCTGTTTGACCAAATCAACCAAGATTGACCCAAATACCCTTTAAGGGTTAAATATGTCATTTTGACCCAATTGACCTTCCCAGACCTTGGGACCACTTCCAATAGACTCAATACATCATTTTATATATATTGAACCCTTTCTCAGATTCACTTGAGTCTTAGGAGTAGAAACTGGGCTGTTGTTAGTGGTGCCCAGCCACTTTAGTTTCTACAGACTCTGAGTTGTAATATTAAGTGGCACTTGCCACATGAACTTTCAATTTAATTATTAATTTAATTAATTTGATTAATGATTGATGTGTTTATTGTGAAATAGGATTACATAATTTTTGTAGTTTTTTTGGTAATTTTGCATGTCGATCTTTGATTTTTCATGGAACCCGATCGGAGGCTCATGAGGGATCGGTAAAACTTTTTCTACTTTAATTAAATTAAAATTTTTAAGACAATATAGAAACTCTAATATTTTTAAGAAGTAAGCTCGAGACCATCGAGAGTTTGCATAGCATCTTATTTCACCTTCTTTCCACTGTTAGGCACCTCCTCGCCTGTGGGTATTAGTAGATCACCTGGCCTTTGAAGGTGCAGATCTGTCAAGGGGAATCTATGCAATATTTAAGGAAAAAATAATTTTTAAGCCTTTTTAAAATTGGTTCATATATGATTTAAGTTTTTATTGAGTCAACTAGCATACACTGCATTAGAAATAAATTAAAACGAGTCAAAAATTTTAATTGCATTTACTTTAAGTTTCATATCACCCAATATATGTCAAAGGGCCAATTAAGGATGCTCTAGATGTCAAACCTATTCTAAAAACTTATCTTAACAAAATATCCCAACCATTCTCATATAAAATACCAGACTCATGCTTTTGACACGTTTAGGTGGCTAGCTGGCTCCCCAATCCACGTCGGGATAACTTCAGGTCCAACATTGCATTAACTAGGTTCGGGTTACTAATTTTTAGTACCTAATTTAGATTTAGGTTCTGAGGTAGGCCCAGGCTATAAGATCTCAACCTTCAAGAATTTAATTCCAACCTTCTAATAAATTAATAATTCAAATTAAAATATGTTTCAATCAAATTTAAGCCCAACACTTAGGATAGGCTGGGGTGCTTTTGAAATATTTTAGAATCCCAAAGCACCTCATACCTTTCTTCCTTTGGTCTCCAAAAATAAATGCTCACTTTTGATCCATTCCCAATTAAATTTCCAATCTTTACTTCCTTTGATATCAAGCCTTGAAATCTTAAATAAAATTTCTACTATTATTTTAATCGAGTGTATTCATAAGAAACTCCAATTTTCTATGATGTAATTAACTACGAGGGCTTGTGCTCATGAGAGATTTAGAAACCTAGATTTTCAACAATCAATCTTTTCAAATTTTTAAATAATTATCTTAGGAAAAAATCAAGCTTGACGATCAATATCATTATTTTCAAATAATTGATAATAAATGATATCTTCTTTCTTCGAGAAGTTATATCGTTCTATTATCATGATTTTGATTATGAAATTAATGATCTCTTATTCAAATCATTATAGTCAAACATTTAATTAAACACTATTTTTATCCTTTGGGATCATATGTTATCCTTTCTTGAGTTGACTATAATGATTAGGATAAATTCAAAAGTTTTATAATTTAAACTAGTTAGGGAATGATATGTTCACCTTTCGAGGTGATACATTATTCATAATGAGATGTTCAATTTCAAAACTAAAATTTTAGAAATGAAATTCTCCCAAAGAAAATTAACTTTTTAAACTCAAGATAACCTTTTTCAATCAAACAATATTGATTCTCTTACCTTCTAAATTGATTTTCCCATTTAAACTAATTGAGCACAGATAACCTTTTTCAATCAAACAATATTGATTCTCCTACCTTCTAAATTGATTTTCCCATTTAAACTAATGCTAGTGTCGGTAGTGGTGTGCTATTTTAAAGTACAGATTTGTTTTCTAAAAATTCATTTGCATTCTGTAACTTGCAACTTCAATTTTTAATGCATGCTCACAAGAGTATAGTTCCATTACAATTGTCTCCTATTCTTTGGATGCTTTCTCTAACTCAATATGCTTATTTTCCAAGGAGTCATGTGACTTAATTAAATATGCTTTTTATTTATGTCATCAAACTCATCTATTAATAATGCAAGTTCTTTATCTAATAAAATATTATCAAATTTAAGATCTGCATACTCTCTAACTAATGTGTCATGCTAGACTTTCAAATCAAAAAATTCTTTCTTTAAACATGCATGTTATTAATTAAGCTTCCTATTATAAATCATGGGTTTTTTTTAGAAATTGAAAGTAACTCATCATAAGGTAACTCACAAACCTCTTACTGATCGGAGTTAACAATTGTATCATTTTTCATTAAGGACAAATTAATTACCTCCTCCTCAAGTTCCTGTTCAGATGAATCCGATGCTTAGTCTGCCTAAAATGCCTTTTGAGTATATTATTTTCCCCTTTTAGCAATTTGCTTCTCCTCACCCTTCTCCTTCATAGGGCGACAATTGAAGTTGGGGCATTCGAATATCAGATGTCCTTTCTTCATACATTCAAAACACACAATGTTGGTTGAAACTATGTAATTTTACCTATTTTACTATTGCCCTTATCATGAAACCTTTTTACTTTCTTCTCAAAAAGCTTTAGGACTGTCGAGTCATCATAGAAATTTGATTATTTTTATCTTCTATAGAGCTATTGCTATCCATGTCATCTGCCATAATTTTTTCTTTTCATTTGTCACTAGTATCCAAAAGTCTTTGGATAATATCTTACTCGTAAGTAATTAGAGAGGCAAGTAGATTGTCAATAGTGAAAGTGTTCAAATCTCTTGATTAATAAATGGCAGTGACTTTAGCATCATAACAATGAATTAAGCAATTCAAGATCTTATTAGCTTTTTTAGAGTTAGATAATTCTCTACCCAGTGCATGGAATGAGGTTACTATCTTAATAAACCTTGTCTACATGTTAGTTATTGCCTCACTAGATTTCATGCAAAATAACTCATAGTCATGAAAGAATACATTTAAACCATTTTGTTAAACATCATTGGTTCCTTCATAAGTGATACTTATTCTATCCCAAATTTTTTTGCCAGTTGTATCTGACAAGACACGCATCCAATCTTGTATTTAGTATTTAAAGTCTATGATAGCTATAAATTCCACGTATGAAACATCCCAATGGATCAATTTCTTTCCATAAGTAGAAAGCATTCTTCCATTATTACCTCTCAAGACACCTGCTATTCTAGCCAAGTTGGAATGTGTAATAGCAGCATCTACATTCAATTTGATCCAATCTTTAGGTGGAGGACACCAAGCTTTTGATATCAACTCTTGCTTATTAATGTCCTAGTTCTTTTTTATTGGGAATAAATGTAAAAAAATAAAATGAGATAGAATTTCCCGAGCTATAGACAATGGTGATGGTGCAAATTTACCATGTTTACACTAATTTCTAGATTTCCAATTCAGATACACAGTAGAAACATATATTCTTGCTAGGCCCCATTTCTCCCCCACTGCCTTCTTCAACCCTTCATAGCAATGCGAAAGACTTTTTAATATAGGCACATTAATACCCCAATGTCTAAGAGTATCTAACACTTTTAGTAGTTTGATACATTAGGATGAGATATGATCTGAGTCTTCAACATCTTCACAATTTCTCGAACGACCAATGAAGTCTTGTAGTTTTCTATGATTCAACCAAATATTTATGGGTAAAGCATTATTAGCAGGTCTCCACTAAAATAAATACTCTATAGGAGAAACTTTTAATTTCTTCATCCACATCAAATTTTTCTGATTTCCAAGTTGGACTTGAGCATGAGCTTTATATGCCAAACTGGTTATAGATCTGCTAGAATTGGAGCAGATTAATTCTAGCTTATCCTCTTCATCATCAGTAAAAACAAAAATTTTCAAAATTAGCTTTTTTATTTCCTTTGAAAAACAGACTTTCAAAACCTCCTTATCCCATCTTCTATCTTCATCCAGTAGAAAGGATACCTTTTTATCATGATGCTCCATAAGATTACAAGTTCAAGGCCTTTCCTTCAAGCATCTATCCAGCAGCCAAACATCATTTATAATGTCAATTTTTTGTTTAGAATAAACCTTCCATCTTGTAATTGGTTTCAAGAATCGAGCACCTTCTTTGTTGATACTCCATGAAGGAAATGCATTTCTTCTAATATCTTCACCCCAAATACCATCACCGTATTTTGCCTTCAATACTCTATTAACAAGAGAATTTTGATTATGTATAAAGCTCCAGGAAAGCTGAGATCTAAGAGGACCTAGTCTTTCAGCAGCTCCTTGAATGCCAAAACCACCCAAGTTCATGGCTAAGCATAATGTATTCCAGGATATGCAATGCAAGCCTTGCCTTCCTTGCTCCTTTTGCCAAAGACAATTTCTATAAAATTTATTTAACTCATTTAAAACACTCTTTGGGATCAATGAGTGAGTCCTTATGAAAGAAGGAATATCAGAAAAAAAAAATTTTTGATTAACAAAATTCTCCCTGCTATTGATAGAGATCAAGAACCCCATGAATTTAATTTTTCCATATCCTTATCCAATACTAATTGGAAATCTGATACCTTTATCCCCCTTAACGCCATCTTGACTCCCAAGTAGGTAATCTCATCAATAGAATAAAGTCCCAAGACTTTATTTAGTTTTCTTCTCCTTCTTTTAGAGACTTCCTTCCCATAAATAACCATATACTTCTTAGAATTAATATGCTAACCAATCCAGTTATAATAATCAGAAAAATCTGTTTCAACAGTTTAGTTTTACATCTTGATGCCTCAGTAATAACCAATACATCATCAGCATAAAGAAGATGCGATGGATTTCTAGAATTAGCAGCTAATTTAATTCCCAACTGATTACCTTCAACTTGGAATGCTTTGGATAGAAGTTTAGAGCATAAAATAAATAGGCATGGTGAAAGAGGATAACCCAACCTAAAGCCACATTTAGCTTTAATCCACTTAGGCATTCTCCCATGGAACTTGATAGAGAATTTCAAATAATTAATACATTGCATAATCAAATTTATAATCTTATTAGAAAACCTCATAACCTTCATGTGATCCAAAGTTTCCCAACTCATACTGTCATAAGCTTGCACCATATCAATTTTTAAAATCATAAAGCCAGGTTTACTCATAGAGAATCTCATTCTATTCACAATCTCATGAGCCAAAAGATAATTATCAAAAATGTTTCTACCTGGTATGAAAGCTCCTTGAACTTCATAAATAATGTTAGGGAGATAAACCTTTAGTTTACTTAATCATACCCAAAGCCATCTTGTATATTGTCTGACATAAACTGATAGGAAAAAATTTGGAAAATTCAGGGGCATTAGGAAATTTAGGTATAAAAACAAACACAATTTCCTTCCAAACTTCAGGCATGAAATACAAAATAATGAAGTTATTAATAGCATTCCAAGTATTATTCTTCACAATACTCCAAAAGGACTTGAAGAAGCAAACATTTGCCCCATCAGAACCCAGTGACTTATTGTTACCCATCTTCATTACAGTAGAATAAAGATCTTCATAGGCAAAATCAAAATTCAAAACTTCCTTCATGTCATCACTAAGTTGATCTCCTACTTTAATGGATGGCCAATTATTAAACACAAAATTACGCCTCTTCCACTTAATCCTGAAGAAATCCTTAAAAGCTGAAAGTATAACTTCTGAATCTATCTCAATATAGCCATTAGGATATGTAATTTGATTAATCATACTACTATTTCTTCAAGCTGTAGCATAAGCATGAAAAAAATGAGTATTTTGATCACCTCCTTCCATCCATTGAGTTTTTGATTGTTGTCGCCACCAAGTAGTAAGCCTAGCAAGAGTAACATTCAGTTCATGGACTTTTTACTTAGTAATAGCAGCTTTTCTGGGCTCAAAAACTTCATATTAGCCTCCTCTTATCGAAGAAGTAAGATTTCACATTATAGAGAAGACTTAAGCATAGTCAGTTCTCTCAACTTATTTTTACTCCAATGGTACAAACATTTAAGGGACCTATTGAACTTTCCCTGAAGGACATCAGCAGTCGATCCAAAATCTTCTTTCATCCAAGGTTTCATAATAATACCCTTTGAGACTTCATAAGAACACAAGATATTCTCAAATCTGATTTCTATATGCTTTAAAGAACAAGAATTTGTCAAATTAAGTAACAAGGGACAATGATCAGAAGCAACTCTAGGAAGATGTTTAGTCACCGTAAAAGGAACAAGCATTAAGGCATGAGTGTTTAAACAAACTCTATCAAGTCTCTCCCATATTCGAGCCAGGCCATCTTTACTATTACACCATGTATATTTAGGACCTACAATGCCAATGTCATGAAAATCATTCTTGGTGATGAACTCCTTCATCTTATAGGGTCCTTGAGAGAACAAGAACCTTTTTTACCCCTTCTTCTCTTTCTTAGATAATAAGCAATTGAAATCACCTCCAATAATACAGAGAAAACCACTAGAAGAATGTTCTTATATCAATTTCCATAATTTCCTTCTTTTATAAAGATCTTTGTTTCCGTAAATAATAGACACATTCAATGATAGACCTTTAGGAGAATTTAAATTCCCAATCATCATCGACAATTCTATGAGCTTCAGCTTTATCTAATCTTTCTAATTTAGTTTTGATTAACCCAATGAATAAAACATCATTTTCAAATACCAAACTCCTCAAATAATGGGAAGCTTCCTTTTTCCTAGCTACCATATAATCCAAAACACCATGGAAGACATTAAGGATGAAATGGGGATGAGGCCCCAGCCCATTCATAACCTCCTTCACCTTTTCTAGTTCTCTGGCTACCCTTAGTGGGACAAAACAGCTTCAATTCTTTAGAAAGTTTGACCTTATGTTGAACAGATTTTGGGGAGCTTCTTTCAATCTCAAAAGCTCCAGGATTACCATTTCCAAAAGGAACTTTAATATTGTCATTCATACCAATCTCAAGATTTGAAGAAGAAATTTCTTGTAATTTTTGATCAAGCACCAGAATGTCTCCTTTCAATCCTCTAAAATCAACAGGTTGCTTATCTTCAAAATGATCTACATCAACTACTCCATCCGCACTATTATTATAATTCTTTTGAATATTAATCTCAGTATGAAGACCATCCTTCAGATTGAAACTTCTATTTCTCAATTTTTTACCAAATTGGGCTTTTTGTAGGATTCTTAACTGAACCGAAAGTATCAGCTAAACATTCACCTGGAACTCCATTCTCAGCATTATTATTATTGACAACATCTTGCTCAACTGTAACAAAATTTATGTTATTCAGATCAGTAGCTGAACTCCCTTCATCTATCTTCTCAAATTCTTCCTTCAATCTCTGTTCTTCAACAATAGCAATAGATTTATCTACGTTCATCTTCACAGAAATTGGGACTCCATATTTCTTATAAAAGGTTGCTTTACCTTTATTAGCTAATTTGAAGTATCTCTTTCTATATCTTATATAAATCCATGGCCCATATAATTTGCTTCTATCTACCCTTATCACCTTCAGAATCAGCAGAAACTTGATTAACCAAAACATCAAAATGACCTTTATTAAGGTACTCCACATTATTAATTTAGTTCAAAGGCTGAGTGGCAGGCTGCACCAGAGCGTGGTCCTCAATACTCCTCCTACAAGTCGAATGAATGTTGCCAATTCTAGTACATGTTAAACAAAAAGAAGAAATATTCTCATATTTGATTCTCTGAAAGAATCACCCCTGAGAGCCTTCAATCCAAACTCTTAAAGGCATTTGAACATGCACGTTAACTCAGGCACAAATCCTTGCAAACTCCCTTTTTCCCCAGTTAAACATATTGCCATCCAAATAAAGCGGAGTTCCGACCCTTAAAGCAATTCAGATGATATTTCCTCATCCCAACAATTAAGTGGGAGATGTGGCAGATGGATCAAAATTAGTGAAAATAAATCCTTCATAGATGCTAGAGAGAAATGAGGATTCCAAACTTCCATACCAATGATGTGATTGCCAACAAACCATGCTCCTCCACTCAGCGTTGATTCCTTAGCTTCCATAGATTGAAACGAACAGAGCACCCATTTCAATTCCAAGCTCGTTAAGTGAAATGATCCAAATTTACTCCACTGATTCCTTAATTCTGTACTAATAATAGAAAAAAAAATTATTTTTCCAAAAACCTTAATTACCATTGAATTCCAAAGTCTATGAATAGTCTCTTTGTCCTTAATAGGGTTTAATTTAACAGCAGTTCCATCCTAAGACAATTAAACATTAATATCAGAAGAAACTACTTTGATATTTCATGGTTTTTTCAAAACATTAGGAACAGATTTATCTGCAAATGAAACTAATTCATGAAGTTGAGGGATTACCAAGTCTTTAATAGTAGGATTCTTCATAACATCATCTTTAATAATCAGAAGAACAACTTCTTATAACAAAGAATCATATTCACCATCCTTTTGCATAAAACTTATGATACCATTCACAGAATTAGAAACCTATTAACCTTCAAATTGGGTCCAACTGATGAAGAAGCCTCTTTATCAAAATTAGCCATTAGTTTGGAATTATGAATCTTGACATTATTGTAGATAGGGGAGGATTGTTGGGAAAAGTCCTCCATCACATTCTTTCCCTTACCAACATACAAATTCAACTTCAATGGTTTTGGAAGATCAGCCACCTCCCTAATAACCAAAGGAACATATGTAGCTGATTTACACAAATCTAACTTCTTCTTAATGATGAGCTACCCTCGAAGAATGGAAGGAATTACCGATGATGGAGGTTTATGATCAACCCCACCATGGCTGCACTGGAGGATGCCAAAACACCCGTGAAAGAATCTCCAACAACAATTCAAAAAACTAATCTGTATCTAAAAATGTGGAATCTCCCTCTCTAGAGAAGTCATTTGTTAGGGGTAGTGCATTAAAATCCATTGGATCTACTCAAGGTTTTTAAACTAACAATTCTAGAGAACCCACTGTAATACAAATTAAATGTTCAAGGAAGGGTTGTTAAACCACTTAGTTTTCCCTATGAATGCTAACAGGGGGGTGAATTGGTGTTTTAAAAAAATTTGCTAACAAAAAACTCTTTTTGAAAACTTAAATCAAATTACACAAAAGTAAGCGGAAGAAATTGATGAAACTAATATTTTCGTTTTTTTATCTTGTAGAAAAACAAATATCAACATAATTTTTTAATAATCTTTTTTATTTTTGTTTCTTTTTCTAGTACAAGTTATTTCCATGCAAATATCAAATATTTTTGTATCGCAATGATAAAGAATCTCAACATAAATTTATAATAAAATAAATGTGCAGGAAAAATAAAATGTGGTAAGAAAAGATAAATACAAGCACACCAAATTTATACTAATTTGATTAAATGTCCTACGTCCAGTCTTCAGAGTCCTCTCTAAGTACTACTCTAAAACCTTAGTGACTCTCCTTTTTTCCCCACATGGTAAGGCAGAGATACCTTTACAAAATCACTTGCACCCTTCCACAGTGCAGCTCAAAACTAAAATCTTTTTCACCCTCTTATTGAGGAAGAGAACCAAAATCTTTTCACCCTCCTTGTGAGGCAGAAAACCAAAATCCTTTTCACCTTTTTAGTGAGGTACAAAACTAAAATACCTTCTACCCTCCTCGTGAGGTATAGAAACTGAATCCCTTTCACCAACTAGATGTGATGGAGTAGATAGATCCTTTGGTGCTATGAGCCTCTTCCAAGAGTTTCCCTCATGCAAAGTAAAGACTATTGGAAGAAGAAGGAGATTATTCATGGAATAACCATGTTTAGAACCCCTCTCACTAACTCCCTTCATCTCATAAGGCTCTTCTCTCTTAAAACCTCTTTTATCTCTCTCCAAAGAATAAAGTTCTCTCTTCAAACACTAACCTTCAAAAGAGATCTCACAAAAAAAAAAAACTCACCAAAGTCTCACTAAATTGATTTAAGTGGTATATTTATACAACGATTCAAAAACCCTAAATTTTTTATTTAAGTTATACTATGTATACAGTATGATCTATGGCTTGTATAGTATGATTAGAACAAATATTTTTATTATATCATATAAATCATTCATCATATAGTACGATTAGTATATTTACTTGAGTTCATCTAGGATGATCTCTAGGATGATCAATAATCATCTTTATCGATAATCTAGTATGATTAAGATCATACCATATGATTAGTTTAATCTAATCAAGGTTCATATAAGATGATCCCTAGGATGATAAAAAATTATATCTATCAATCATCCAGTATGATTATGATGGTACCATATGATTGGATTCATTAATTAACCCTTGATTTTATTGCATAATTATAAGGATTAATTTAGGTAGCTTTTCAAATATTATACAATATGATTATTAGAATAGTATGATAATGTTAAAAATTGAATTTAAAATATTACCTAAATTAAAGTGGTGGCGGGGGGTCGTTCTTAAACTTATCATCAAGTACATTTGAGTTCATATAGTATGATTAGTTTAACCTTTTAATCTCTTAATTATGCATTTTAATTAATTTTTTTATCAACTTATCATATTATACAATTTGGCTTGTATGGTATTAATTTCAAAAATTTTGAACTTCTATATTTCACTTTTCTTTGTGTGTGTGCATGATTGCTAAGCTAGTATATACCTTTTATAACTTAATTGACTCTAGAAAAATAAAAAAATATATGTAGAAATTTAGAATCTTGTAAATTTAAAACATATTCTACCCAGTCTTGAGTCTTAATCCTTTGTTAATGCATTATGTACGATGTACCTGAAATGATGTTGCACACAAGACAAATATGTAATAATAAGACTAGGAGGAATAAAGTAAAAGTCCATTTATATTTGTTATCACTAAAATCATAAGATCAAGATCCCAGATTACAACAACTCACATATTAGCTCACCAAAGCCCACGCTATCAATCTCAAACATAACATTTGCTGGTCACCTTCCCCTCTTTCACAAAAAGGTGGTAGAATGTCTCAATGATCTAAAGGATGAGGCTGAGGATAGAAAAACTAAATAGTGGAAGAAAATAAATAATAGTATATATAAATAAAGGAGCCTGCAATACTTATGAATTTTTAATTATATTTGGAGGATGACTCCTAAGTGATTGAGAAAAACTAATAAGCTATAGAGTATAAGAATATACAGGGTTGTAAAAGATTTAAATTTCTATAGAAGTTGATTGCGATGAGGATAGGATCTAAGTAACCAAGGAAGATAATTAAAATATATTTATCGTAGAGAGATTAAAGACATATGTGAAAAATATTACCTTTACCCACTATCCTTGATGACGTGAAAGGTTAGAGGTTAAAGCCTCTCTACATTTAGACATAAATTCGAAAGCCAACACTTTTGTACCCACCACCAGTAAAACCCCAGAAACTAAAATAATCCTCAATAATCCATTTATGAATGAGAAATTAGAGCTTCCACTTGATTGGTACTCAAACTGCAAAGATAAATTTGCTAAGGAAGGTTTAACACTATTAAACTGGAGTATAGGTAAAACCAAACAATATGAACACCTATAGAATACAAAATACAATAAATATGCATCAAGATCAAGTGTTGTTTTTGTTTCTTTATGCTTATTTTAATGATGAAAACTATTTATTAATTATATCAGATAATCTAGAGTCACATAGTCTCTTCTCAGTGAATGTTAATATTTTTAATAAACTCTTCCGAGAAACTTTAGATCATCTGGATGATTCTCAAGTTAGAGATACAGCTCCAAAACTTAAGAGGAAATTATGTCTACATTAGATAATTTAAAAGAAATAAACATAGTAATAAAGAAGACCCTCATTCAATCTATATAGGCTCTTTATTGAATAGGGATGAGGATGAGGTGTCATTGACCTTCTCTATTCACAAGTGCAGTGGTTTCATAAATTTTATTGTCGCAATGCAACAAAGTGTTGATGTGCCCAAAAATAGCACCGTAGTATTGGGTGTCACAAGAAATTTCAAGCAAGAGCGCCAGCCTTTTGGACGTTGTAACATTGGAATGTCATTCCAAGCATGGCAGTACACATGTTTTATGGCACCATGGTGGAGCAACTATAACTTCTAAGCCACATGCCAACTTAATAAAAAGATGAATCAATTTGGGCAGTATTTATGCCACATCATCTAGCATCATAACAAGGATAACATTACAGGATTAAGGCGCTAATTCATTTTACAATGTCATAGCACCACCATGTCCAATGCCACGGTGCTAAGTCTGATCATGTACTTATTATATATAGATGTCAGTTCTATTATTTGGAGAGTTCATCCCCAAGAGTAAAAATTTAGTACTTTCAGTGTGTTTCTTTTGTTCCCCCTTAAAGTAAAATCTAAGGGAGACAAGGGAAGTTCATGATACAATCTCTAGGAGAGTTTAGCTTATGTTTATATAAGTGACTTAGTAAGTGGTGGAAGGAGTATAGAGAAGTTATTTTTATTCTTCCTAGAGATAAAATTCTATTTTTTTCTCTTCAACTTTATTCTTCTTTAAATAAAATGAATATGGGTTTACTTAATATTTTTCTATGTCTACCTAGATGTATTATTTTGGGCTAATGATGTAAAGATCATATTATGTAGATTATTATTCTTTAATGAAAATAGTGATGTTTTTAATATCTCCCCATTCTTTATTTTATGCATATAATGGCCATGTGTGTAGTTAAACCTAGTGTGATGTATAACCTCGAAGAAAGAATGCAAGAATAATTAGAAATATTAAAATAGAATATTTGCATGCCTAGACATAACATTCTTGAATATTCAATGTTCCATGGAGATACTAAAGCTATATGAAGACTAATAATCTTTCTTTTCACCCCTAAAGGCTCGAGATAGATCGAGGGATGCACATTCTCTAATTCACATCTATAATTATGAGCCTCATTAGGGAAGATATATAATTTACATGCATTAGCCCCAAACAGTTTTATTAAAATTATATCAACCATTTTTACTTATATTCATTCAGTGGTAGGAACTCAAAACTTTATTTTTATTTTAGTAGGATAAATTCTTGTAATTAGAGGAAGAAATAGTAGTTTTATTATAGTTTAGCAGAACACTTTCTCATGGGTTTGACACTCAACTCTATTATTTTATTACTTCATTTGACACGCATACCTTTGTAAATCAGTGGGTTGTTATAAAATTTATATCAAAGAAAATCTAACCATATGTCAAACTCAGCAAGTGAATATTTAGACATACCTGCATCATGTATCTTTATTTTATTTACTAAAAATTTTAAAAAGAATCCAGAAATTATTTTGTTTAATTATTTAGTTTCTAATTTTTAATTGTTGTATCATTATTATATGCTTGGAAGATCTAGTCAGGAGTCCTTATAATTTGAACCATAAATAGAAAGGACCCATACAAAAATTCAAAAAAGATAATGTTTTTTGACCGAGTTCAAGATAAGGACCAAGCTAGACCACTTAGGGAGTATGATAATATTGGTAGTAGAAGGAACCCATCAATGTATCATTAAACCAACTATCTTGGCTAATATTAAAATCAACGATTATCCAAATGGATCAAAATTCCCAATTTGAGGGAATTCCTTTTGAATATCCTAACTTATATTTACCCAATTTCTTGGGAATCTATACAACTTAGTATAAAATGATGTCAGTGAAAATACTAGTAGACTTAGACTGTTCCCATTTTTTCTAAAGGATAAGGCTAAAATAAGGTTAAGTTCTTTACCCCTGGGATCTATAACCACTTGACATGAGTTGGCTTATAAATTCTTCGCAAAGTATTTTGCACCTAGAAAATTACTAAACATAGAAATGATCACTTCTTTTTCCCAATTTGAATGAGAATCAATTTATAAAAGTTGAGAGAGATTTAAGGAGATACTTAGGAAATTCCCTTACCATACTTTACATAATTGGTTTGTTATTTAGACCTTTTATAATAAAATAATATGATCTCTTAAGTCAATCATAGAATCTAAAGCTAAAGGTTCTTTTATCTGTAAGCTATTTGAGTATGCTTATGAATTAATAAACAAAATAGTTGACTAATATTTTTTAGAGGCCTTATGATAGGGTGAATCATAAGAGAGTAGCTAGAGTTTATGAATCATATACCTTGCCAATTCTTACTGCTAGGTAGTAGTTATTTTGAAGAAATTGGAAACTATTATAGTTAACATAGAATCAAGATCATCAATATAGTTAGAAGAAGCTCATTTGAATTCTATTAAGGATACTAATGCTTTAGGGATTGAAAATTTGAATTTAATTAGAATACAAACAAATCCTTTTTCTAATACCATTAATCTAGGTTGGATGACTAACCTAAATTTAGTTGGCCAAATGATATTGGTGGAAATAATTAGTGAAATTCTGTAGAACCTTATCAAGGAGGAAACTGAAATAATCCTCAGCAACCTATTGTGAATCCTAAACCTCCAAACCCATAAGGATTTAATCAAAATAATTAGATTTAGATTAGAAAGCAACCATTGGAATAGGTAGTAATTCAATTAGGAAATCCATTTCAATGTCAAGTTGCTTTAATTAAAAACTTAGAAACTCAATTATGACAACATGTAATCTCTTTTAGTAGTAGTCCTCTTGGCTCTCTTCCTAGCAATGCTGAAAGTAATCCTAAAGGTAAAGGAAAAGAATCTAGTGGAAACAACTTGAGGAGCTGTAGTGATGTACCCCAGTCAAATTAATAAATCTTAGCAAGACAGGCTGAATACTATAAAATTAGTACTATTGGGAGGCAACCCACTTATGTTTGATGTTTAGTACGACTAAAGACAATAATATTAGTCCTGATTGGAGGAAAATAACTTGTGTTTGATATTTTTAATTACTATTTTTAAACTATGTTTATTTTATGTTGTCTACATCTGATTAAATTTTCTTATATTTAAACTATTGCATATTGTTCTCTATAGTTATTTCACATCATTAGTTATTTAGCTAAAATAAAAATTTTAATTAAAAATTATGTACAATTAGGATAATAATAAAACCTTAGATTAATGTTTGAATGAATATTGCATAATAATTCATACTTTGAAAAAGTTAACAATGAAAGTTTGAGTTGGTCGTTAGACCTTTAAGAACTGTCCCAAGGCTAACCAAGAAGGTGGTGAATTAGTTATTTAAAAATTTTTCTGGATTTTTTAAAACCTTTCTTAGATTTTTAAAAGTTAAAATAAGAATCCTAAAATATGTAGTTGTCTATAGAAATGAAGGTCACAGATAATTTTTTAACCACAAAATTTTAAATGCAAAAAAATAAAAATACAGGGAAAAATAAAAAGCACAAAAGAACACCAAATTTTATAGTGGTTCGGTCAAACATGACCTACATCCACTCCCTGGAGACTCCTTCTCTAGGTATTGCACTAAACACAAGTGACTCTCCTTTTGCCCTCACAATAAGGCGGAGAAGCCTTTACAAACTTCCTTCCACCAACCCGTTACGGTAAAGGACTATTGCCATTTACACTCTCCAAGTGATGGCAGCGTACCATCACATCCTTTTCAACCCTCCTGGTGAATGCAGAGTATTGTCACATCCTTTTTCACCCTCCTGGTGAAGGCAGAGCACGTTGATCTAATGTTGAAGATCTTCTCTCAAGAGCCTCTAAAGAAGTTCTTTAGAAACTTGAAAAAAATAAAGAGATCCTCACTTTGGGCAACCTTATGAAACCCTCACAACTCCCCTTCACTAGATCTCTCACTCTTCCCTCATAAAATTTCTCCCAAACGCACTCTTAATAGTCACTCTTAAGAGAAATTCATAGTAAAAGGATTATAAGACTGTTTTTAGGACTCCTTATATAAAAAACACATGAAAAACTGTCTAAAAATAAATTTTTTCAAGAGAATCATCCGACGATCGTACTATACGATCGTGGATCATCCCATATAAATAGTTCAAAAATAGGGCTTCATCTGGTACGATCTAGTACAAACACAATTTTATACTCTATAAGTCATCTGTATAAATGTAGATTGTACTGTACGAACAATTCAAAAATGAGTGGGTTCATCTAGCACGATCTGGTATAAACCCAATTTCATACTCTGTTAGTCATCCGTATGAATATACATCGTACTGTATGAATAGTTCAAAGATAAGTGGGTTTATCTTATACGATTCAATACGAACCCAATTTCATACTCTATTAGTGATCTGTACGAATACAGATCGTACTGTATAAATAGTTCAAAAATAAGTGTGTTCATTTGGTACGATCTAGTATAAACCCAATTTTGTACTCTATTAGTCATCAGTACGACTTGACATCGCATAGTATGAATAGTTAAGAAAATTTAAGCCCATATTTGAGTAATAACATTATGGAGAAAATCTAAGTCAAATGGTACAATATGATTAGATATCGTACAGTATGATTAGTTTAAACTTTTAAATTTTATCTCTCGCTCCTGTGTGTGTGCACAATTACCCAATTATAATCACACTTGCTCAGACTCAAGAAATAAAAAATATTGATATACAAACTATATTACATGAAATCCTATTCTTCCCTATCTTGAAGTCTTCAGCAATCTGGAGTAGTATATAATTTCCCTGAAATATTAGTACACACACAAAACAAATAGACATATTCATTATACGATAGGAAAAATAATAAAATGAGAAAAAAATAGTTTGTTATCATAAAAAAATTACAATCTTAATTTGTGAGTTGCAATAATCTCTGCCTTTTTGATGATGAAAAAAATAATTATTGTTTGAATTATAATTTAATGTTCTTTTCTCCTAAGCTCCCCCTCAATGAATGATAAAATAAAAATCATGGGATAAAGAATTTCATCCCCCACTTTTTTTATTTAATTTTTATGAAACAAATACAAACACGGATAGTACACAATACATAATCACAGACGCCAAAAAATCAAACACCAAAACACAAAAAAAAAATCAAACAGGCAAACCATAAGTCCAAAAAGACTTCAAACAAATAATGATGAGTGTTACAGACAAACCACCAGTCAAAAAAGACTTCAAACAAATAATGATGACCTCCCCCTATTGACATCAACAAAAGAGGAGATTTTTGTATTTTCATCATTTATTTATGGCACGCTTTGTGCATCTTTTCTGGTTGCGCTCATTTTGTGCCTCTTTTTAAGTTTGATATACTTTGTGCATCTTTTGACATTTTATTCTTTCCACAAACTAAATCAGCAAGTCTTAGCATGTGTGATTATCTTCCAATTAAACGAAAAAACTTTCTCGTATATGGAAGATTAAACCACAAAACAAAATCCAATAGATAAAAATAAAATCAACATATTAAACAAGAAAAATGAATCACAACTTTTGCAACAATTATAACTATAAAATAAATATCTATTAGAACATGAAGATGATCTCCTTATCTAAATCTAATTATAATTTAATTTAAGATTTGAGTAAAAAAATTCTAAGGAAATATTGTTATAATACAAATAATTTAAAATTTTTATCCTTAAAAAAAAAATTTTAGAATAGTCAATAATAACTCATAGACAATTTAAAATGGAACAAAAATCAACAATAACTATAACATAAATTGAAAAGAAAAAAAAACTTTTTTTATATTAAATAACACAAACACAAACATAATGAAAATACAATTAATCCATAACACAAGCATCTAACTTCAACATCAGAAAGACTTCAACTAAACTAAAAACATCTAAAAGCAAAGGCAATAATTAAATTAACAACCCAGGGATCTTGATCTAGAGGAGGCTGTGGAGGACCGAACTGGGTAAAGTAGTTATTGATGGTAGCTACTTGAGTATTTAGTATATCAACCTGTCCTCTAGCCCAACCAATATCATCATTGTATCTAAAGTCTCGCTGGTCCAAGAGAGTCTCAATATGATTAAATCATTGATCAAAATGGGACTCAAGATGATCAACTCTCTAGATCATTTCTTGATAGAAATGATGCTCAGGTCCATTAGTAGGAGTAGGTGCAGGAGCTGGAGCAGGTGCCTCTTCTTCACCAATCTCATCTCCCATATCCCCTTAATCCCGATGGGATAAAATGGAAAATGAAGCATCAGTCAAAAAACTTGGCATATTATTTGGGGGATCAGGATGAATATGATTATATTTCTTTTCAAAAATGTAGGCAATTAAGTATCCTAAGGCCACATTCTTCTTCCTTCTAATGGCAGAGAGTCTAATGCCAATAAGATTATTAATGTAGTCTAGAATTAAATGGGCTTCATTAATCAGAGTGTTTGATATTATGAGGTATGAAATGATAGAAAGCAAATGAGTGATATTGATTCGATCACCAACTTTAGGAATAATGAAAGTTCTTAAGACATGCTGAATAATTCTAGCATTTTAATTCAAAGTATGAACAAGGGGCAAGTGTGAGATTGAAGGTATGCCCCTAAGAGTTTAATTTACTTTAGACCAATCAAAATCACTTTGAGAAATCATAGAGTGTGCCCAGACTCCTTTAGTTCTAAGATGTAAAAAGGTGCCCTATTCCTCTTTAGTGATTTCAACACGTTGGTGAAAGACATATGAGGATATAATGGTGTTGTATTCTCTCATTCTCAAATTGGAGAGAAAATAGTAAAACGTGTTGGAGTGAAAAGCATAAATCAAAGTGAGAATGAAGGAAATTGAGTAGAGTCAAACATATTCATAATTGCAAATTTTATGTTTGCTTGAATAAGGAGACAAGAAGGAGTAATCTTTGCCTGAATAAACTGATAGTAGGCTTGTTCATTTTCTCTTGAAAGAATATTATCATCTCATTCAGTACAAGATGAACTCCTATTGGTTTGATGTACTCACTTGCTTTCGCTTTCCATTTGAAAAGGGTTGAACATTAGGATTGAAAAGGACTGAATGTAGAATAGGATGTGAAGAAAATTCAAAGAATGACTTCCAATTTATAGAAATTGGACTATTTCATACTATATGAAATTGAATTTATACGTATAATCTTGAACTTCATACAGTACAAACTTAAGTTTGTATGTACGAACAAAAATTGTCAAGAATAGTTATTACAGTGAAATGACTTTTCGTAAACTTGCCTTCCTGATGAGTCTTTTCATATGACCCTTGACTAATCTAATCGTACAGATGAATAGGTGTTTGTATAGGATGATTTACCAATAATTAATTCATCCACATGTAAACTGATAATAGGATCATACAGACGAATAAATGTTCGTCCGGGATGATGTTCAAACAGTAACTGTTCTTATCCTAATTCATTTCTAGAAATTCCCGCCATGTTTGTACCGATGAATAATTGATGATTCATACAGACAATTAGGTGTTCATAATATACAATTTGTATAAAAATATCAAATTATCATATGTCCATCTTAGAAAAGAAATCATGTAAAATCTGGAGAATTTGTACAATACAAAAGTGGTTTGTATAGTATAGAGATAAAATTTTACATTTGCATATATCAATCAAGATACTTTTCTAACCCAAATCAAACAAGATCCATGAATCACAAAAATAATAACAATAAAAAGAAAAAAAATGAAGGACAAAAATAAAGAAGTACAAATAGAATAAATTAATAAAGAACAAAACAAAATCATAAACCCAAACTAAATACACCATAATTACATTTTGATAAATTATAATTTTTAAGAATGAATATCAATAACACCCAATTTGGTTCTTGGGGTGCTAAAAATTTTAAAAGCCAATGATTTTGGAAATATATCTGCAAGTTGATTTTCAGTAGATACATGATGTAGCTCAATTTCTCCTTTAGTGACATGGTCCCTAATGAAGTGATGCCTTATGTCTATATGTTTGGACTTTGAGTGTTGGATTGGATTCTTTAAAATGCAAATTGCACTTGTATTATCACAGAAAATTGGAATAGTACCAATTAAAAATCCTAAATTTATAAGTTATTATTTTGACCAAAGAACCTAAGCCGCATAACATCCTAAGGCTATATATTCTACTTCATCAATAGAAAGGGCTACTGAATTCTATTTCTACAAGTCTAGAAAACTAAAGAGTTCCCTATGAATTGATTAATTCCAAAAGTACTTTTTCTATCAACCCTACATCCTATAAAATTTGAATCAGAATATCTAATGATTTCAAAAGAGGTATTGTGCCGAGGATACTAAATCCCTAAGTTTTGAGTTCCTAAAAGATATCTCAGAATTCTTTTAATAGCAGTCAAATGGGATTCTTTTGGATTAGCTCGAAATCTAGCACAAAGACAAACACTAAATATAATATCAAGTTTGCTCGTAGTTAAATAAAGTAATGATCCAATTATCCCCCTAAATTTCTTCTGATCAATAATTTGTCTTTGGAGTCCTTGTCTAATTGACTTATGGAACTCATGGGATTACTTAATGGTTTAGCTTTATCCATTTCATACTTCTTAAGGATGTTCTGAATGTATTTTGACTGACTAAGAAAGGCGCCATCCACTTTTTATTATATACTAAAACTTAGAAAGTAACTCAAGTCTCTTATCAAACTCATTTCAAATTCCTTAGTCATTATTATTGAAAAGTCATCACAAAGATTTTTATCAGAGGATCCAAATAATATATCATCAACATAAATTTAAATTATAAGAATGTCATCTCCTACTCTTTTTATAAAGAGAGTGGTCCACACTCCCTTTAAAAAAAGATCTTTCTAGTAGGAATGTGCTTAGCCTTTCATTCCATGCCCTAGGTGCATATTTTATTCCATAAAGTACCTTCTTCAATTTAAACACATGATTAGGAAATTTTTAAATTTCAAAACCTAGAGGGTGCTCAACATAACCATCCTCTTTAATAACCCCATTAAGAAAAGCACTTTTAACATCCATTTAAAATAATTTAATCTCTTTAAAACAGGCAATGAATAGAAGCACCCTTATTGCTTCAAGTCTGGCTACAAGGATAGAAGTTTCCTCAAAATCAATTCCTACTAAATGATTGTACCCCTTGGCCACCAATCTTGCTTTATTTCTAACCACTACACCTGAATCATTCATTTTATTTTTGAAAACTCACTTAGTTCTAACAACACTTTGATTTTTAAGTCTTTATACCAGCTCACAAACATTATTTCTAACAAATTGATCCAACTCTTCTTGCATAGCTAGAATCCAAAATTCATCGGAAAGTGCATGATTTTTATTAGTGGGTTCAATCATTTAAACGAATGCTGAGTGGTTCACTTCTTTGTTATGTCCATGCCTAGTTCTAACAACTTCGCTCAGGTCTGCTAAAATTAGTTGTTTAGGATGACTTTTAGAATATTTCATTCTCCAGGAAAACTTTTTTTTTTGTTCCAACCCTTTCTTCAATGTTTGCATTTTCAATTCTTTGGGTAATTTCTTCAGCATCTTCTTCTTCCAACCTAGACCCTCCAAAATTATTAGATTCATCAAAAACTACATGAGTGGTCTGCTCTACTATGAATGTCTTTTTGTTAAAAACTCGATAGGATTTGTCAATACTTGAATATCCTAAAAAAATTATCTTATCAGATTTAGGATAAAATTATCCGAAAAGAGTTTTGCCATTGTTATGAATGAAGACTTTACATCCAAAGATATATAGATGTGAGAGGTTAGGTGTCCTACCCTTTAGAAGTTCATAGGGTGTCATATTCAACTTAGATCTAATGTTCACCATATTCAAAACATAACATACTGTATTAACTGCTTCAGCCCAAAAATATTTAGGAAGTGAATATTCAGCCAACATGGCTCTAGCAGCTTCTATCAAAGTTTAATTCTTTCTTTCAATAACCCCATTCTATTGAGGGGTCCTATGAGCTAAAAAGTTATGATCTATCCCTTATTCATTAAAGAAAACATCAAATTTTTCATTTTCAAATTCTCACCCATGGTCACTATGAATTGTAAGAATTTTGCAACCTAGCTTCCTCTAAATCCAATTAAAAAAATTTCTAAGCTCATCTAATCTAAGTGAATTTCTAATAATCATCAGCAATCACATACCCATAAACTTTCCCTCCTAAAATTACAGTGCTAATAGGTCCAAAAAGATCCATGTGAAGGACTTCTGAGGGTTTGTTAGATCTAAGATCTTTAATTGAATAAAAGGAGGACTTAACTTGTTTCCCTAATTGACAAGCATCATACAAGTGATCCTTAGTAAAATCTAATTTGTGTATGTTTCTAACCAATTCCTTTTGCATAATCTTCCTGAGATTTTTCATGCTTTCATGATAAAGTCTTCTATGCCATAACCAAGATTCTTCGGCAATAGTTTTCAGACAAAAAAAGCATTAAAAGATTTAACACAATTTAAATCAAGCATGTACACATTATTTACCCTATCTCCATGCAATACATCAACTCCATTTTGTCTTATAATGCAGCTTGTAGGCAAAAATTCTATGTTAATACCCTTATCACAAAGCTAACTAATACTTAGCAAATTATGTTTTAAGCCTTCTACCAATAAGACATTTTCAATCAGAAAATTCTTCATGTTACCAATCATCCTTGATCCTGCCACTCTCCTTGGGGTGTTATCTCCAAGTGTCACTTTGCCTCCAGTCCTGGCCTCCAATAATATAAATTGATTTGCATCTCCAATCATATGTTTTTAACATCCACTGTCTAGGAACCAAATTCTCTCACGAGGGCTTGTATGAGAGCGTCTCTACAAAATCATCAAAAATTAGACTTGGGAACCCAAATAAATTTGGGTTCACCTCTTGGCAATGATAATCCAGATGCATATTTAATATGCTGTCATTGATGCATCTTAGGTTTGCACACTAAATATGTTCAACGATAAATAGTGCAATTGTGGGAAATATGCCCCAACATTCCACATGAAAAGCATTTAAAACTAGGAAAAGGGTTTACTAGTTTATATGAGTTATAATATCTTTTCCTAGGTTTTGAACATGTATGCTTTTGGTTAGGATTGTAAAATTGTTCAAGTGTGGGAGGTAACTTATTTACCTTAAAAGCTTTTAATTTTATTTGAAGATATGAGTTTGCACTTTCCAAAATTAAATTTTTAATCTTTAATTCATATTCCCTTTGATCAGATTCACCCATAAAAACTTTAAAATCATTTTCAAGCTCACTATAAGATGTTTTCAATCGTTCATGCTTCCTATTCAAATCATTAAATTCATCTAGTAAAACCATGTGGTTACTATCTATGTCTGCATGATCTTTCCTAAGATTTTCATTCTCATTTTAGAAATTCAAATACTCAATACTAAGATTAGTATGCAATTTTTTAAGTTTCCTTTATGCATTATGAATTTTCTTAAAAACTTCAAATAATTTATCATAGGAGAGGTCACATACCTCCTCTTGATCTGAATGATCAAGTTTATCTACCATTAAGCACAAATTTGTGACCTCCTTTTCTACTTCTATTTCTAAAGAGTATAAAGGTGAATCAGCCCAGAAAGGTCTTTGTATTCTTTTCTTGCCTTTCCTAATGTTAGTTTTCTACTCAACTTTCTCCTTGTTTGGGTTGGCTTTGAGATTTGGGCAATCTATCTTTATATGTCCAGGCTTTATGCATTCATGACAAATGACTTCATTAGAAACTATTAGATTCCTATTAAACTTACCTTTGTTTAATTACTGAAGTCATCATTGCCTTCTCTTAAGAAAACTTTTGAATTGCCTAGTCATAAGCATAATATCTTCTTCATCCTCTGGCATTGATTGATCACTCTCTAAATCATCAACTTTAAAACCTATATTTCTCTCTTTCCTTTTGTCACCTGTATCAATCTATCTTTGATTCACTCTTTGCTCATAAATAATAAGTGATCCAAGTTGATTGTCAATAGAATATAGGTTATGATTTTTAGATTCAATTATGGCAGTTATCTTTGCATCATAAGCACTAGGTAAACAAGGTAAAATTTTATTAACTTTTTTTGAATTTATAAGTTTTCTACCTAAAGCATGCAAAGAGGTAACAATCTGAGTAAACCTTATATACTTATCAGAAATTAATTCATTTTGTTTCATACAAAATAGTTCATAGTCATATAGTTAATTATTCAACCAAGATGGTTTTACCTCATTTGTTCATTCCTAAGTTATGCAAAGTCTATCCCAGATTTCTTTTCCAGTTTTGTAAGTAGAAATTCGTGTATAATTCTTTGGATTTTAAAGCACAAAAAAAACTATTTAAACATTTTGCATTTAACTGTGCTAATTCTCTTTCTTCTAAAGTCCATTCAGTAAATGGTGTTTCAACTCTAATGCATCAATACTTCTAGTAGGTCCAATATAACCTTCTTGTACTAACATCCACAAGCGATAGTTAAGTGATTGCCAAAAAGTAGACATGCTAGTTTTCAAAAAATCAAATGGAATGTTATCAAATAAAGGTAGTTTAGTGATTGAATATCCTTCAATAGTATTCTAGTTTCCAAAATTAGCCGTGATCATTTTTTAAAAAGTAGTGTAAACCTTAATTTTTAAAATTGGCTCTCATACCACTTGAAAGTTTGTGTTGGTCGTTAGATCTTTTAAAACTATCCCAAGGTTAACCGAGAGGGGGGGGGGGGTGAATTGGTTATTTAAAAATTTCTTTAATTTTTGAAAACCTTTCTTAAATTTTTAAAAGTTAAAATAAGAATCCTAAAATATGGAATTGTTTATAGAAATGATTGTCATAGATAATGTTTTGAACAAAAAATTTTAAATGCAGAAAAAATAAAAACTCAAGGAAAAATTAAAAGCATAGAAGAACGCCAATTTTTATAGTTGTTTGGTCATACTTAACTAACATCCACTCCCTGGAGACTCCTCCTAGTATTGCACTAAACAGAAGTGACCGTCCTTTTGCCCCCACAGCAAGGCGAAGAAGCCTTTAAAAACTCTTTCCACCAACCCGGTTCAGCAGAGAACTGTTGCCTTTTACATTCTCCAAGTGATTGTAGTGTACTGTCACATCCTTTTTCACCCTCATGGCGAAGGAAAAGTACCATCATGCCCTTCTTCACCCTCCTAGTAAAGGCAAAGTACCATCACATCTTTCTTCACCCTCGTGGTGAAAGCAGAGTACCTTGATCCAATGTTGAAGATCTTCTCTCAAGAGCCTCCAAAGAAGTTGGATAGAAACTTGAAAAAGACAAAGAGATCCTTACTTTAGGAAATCTTATGAAACCCTCACAACTCCCCTTCACTAGAACTCTCACTCTTCACTCACAAACTTTCTCTCAAACACACTTTCAATGGTCACTCTCAAGAGAAATTCATAGCAAAAGGATTATGAGATAGTTTTTAGGTCTCCTTATATAGATAACACATGAAAAACTGTCCAAAAATTAAATTTTTAAGAGAACCGTCTGACGATTATATTGTACTATCGTGAATCATCTTATACGAATAGTTCAAAAATACAGCTTCATCTGGTATGAACATAATTTTGTACTCTATTAGTCATATGTACGAATGCAGATCATTCTATATGAATAATTCAAAAATAAGTGGGTTCATTTGGTATGAACGCAATTTCATACTCTGTTAGGCATCTGTATGAATACTGATTGTATTGTATGAATAGTTCAAAGAAAAGTGGGTTCGTCTGGTATAATCTAGTATGAACCCAATTTTGTACTCTATCAATCATCTATATGAATATATATCATATTATACGAGCAGTTCAAAAATAAGTGTGTTTGTTTGGTACAATCTAGTACGAACCCAATTTTATGCTCTATTAGCTGTCTATATGACTTAACATTGTATAGTATGAATAGTTAAGAAAATTCAAGGCTAGATTTGAGTAATATCATTCAGGAGGAAATCTATGTCAAATCATACAGCATGATTAGATATGATACAATACAATTAGTTTAAAATTTTAAATTTTATCTCTCTCCCCTTATGTGTTTGTGCACGGTTACCCAATTACAATCACACTTGCTCAGACTCAAGAAATAAAAAGAATCCTAAAATATGGAATTGTTTATAGAAATGATTGTCACAGATAATGTTTTGAACAAAAAATTTTAAATGCAGAAAAAATAAAAACTCAAGGAAAAATTAAAAGCATAGAAGAACGCCAATTTTTATAGTTGTTTGGTCATACTTAACTAACATCCACTCCCTGGAGACTCCTCCTAGTATTGCACTAAACAGAAGTGACCGTCCTTTTGCCCCCACAGCAAGGCGAAGAAGCCTTTAAAAACTCTTTCCACCAACCCGGTTCAGCAGAGAACTGTTGCCTTTTACATTCTCCAAGTGATTGTAGTGTACTGTCACATCCTTTTTCACCCTCATGGTGAAGGAAAAGTACCATCATGCCCTTCTTCACCCTCCTAGTAAAGGCAAAGTACCATCACATCTTTCTTCACCCTCGTGGTGAAAGCAGAGTACCTTGATCCAATGTTGAAGATCTTCTCTCAAGAGCCTCCAAAGAAGTTGGATAGAAACTTGAAAAAGACAAAGAGATCCTTACTTTAGGAAATCTTATGAAACCCTCACAACTCCCCTTCACTAGAACTCTCACTCTTCACTCACAAACTTTCTCTCAAACACACTTTCAATGGTCACTCTCAAGAGAAATTCATAGCAAAAGGATTATGAGATAGTTTTTAGGTCTCCTTATATAGATAACACATGAAAAACTGTCCAAAAATTAAATTTTTAAGAGAACCGTCTGACGATTATATTGTACTATCGTGAATCATCTTATACGAATAGTTCAAAAATACAGCTTCATCTGGTATGAACATAATTTTGTACTCTATTAGTCATATGTACGAATGCAGATCATTCTATATGAATAATTCAAAAATAAGTGGGTTCATTTGGTATGAACGCAATTTCATACTCTGTTAGGCATCTGTATGAATACTGATTGTATTATATGAATAGTTCAAAGAAAAGTGGGTTCGTCTGGTATAATCTAGTATGAACCCAATTTTGTACTCTATCAATCATCTATATGAATATATATCATATTATACGAGCAGTTCAAAAATAAGTGTGTTTGTTTGGTACAATCTAGTACGAACCCAATTTTATGCTCTATTAGCTGTCTATATGACTTAACATTGTATAGTATGAATAGTTAAGAAAATTCAAGGCTAGATTTGAGTAATATCATTCAGGAGGAAATCTATGTCAAATCATACAGCATGATTAGATATGATACAATACAATTAGTTTAAAATTTTAAATTTTATCTCTCTCCCCTTATGTGTTTGTGCACGGTTACCCAATTACAATCACACTTGCTCAGACTCAAGAAATAAAAAATAGAGATATACAGACTCTATTAGATAAAATCATATTCTTCCCTGTCTTGAAGTCTTCAGCAATTTAGAGTAATATATGATCTCTCTAAAATGTTAGTACACACAAATTAAATAGACATATCTATTATATGCTAGGAGAAACAATAAAATGAGAAAAATAATATTTTGTTATCATCAAAAATCATAATCTTAATTCCTGAGTTACAACAAACAATTAACAAATATAGATCATTTAAGCTATTGACTTAATTTTGAATTTAGAAACTGTACATTAACTTATATCTACAACTGAATTGAAAATGAATAAATAAGTTTAAGGATTAATTATGAGTAGCATAAATTAGGGAAATCGTAGTTAAACTTGAAATGCTAACTAGAGATTTTATTGTATCCTCACATTATTCAATAGGATTGCAAGATAACGAAAGCAAAATTTTATATTCAAAATTATTAAGCATATATTTCACAAAATAAAAAAGGGAAGAAAAATGTGGTAAAAAGAAAAAATAGAAATGATACAAATTGAAAAAGATAAGTACATTAAAAATGGGTCTCAGTTGTAGCTTGATTTTAATTGCATCCTACTATTTAACTAAATAGGATAAAATAAGTAATCTAATACATGTGATAGTACACTTATGTTTTATGCTAGCTATTAACAATCTAATGCAACCCTTCACTTTTCTCATCCAAGGCTTAGGATCTAGCAATGGTACATATAATTTGGGGTTTGGGGTCTAGCAAAGGTACTCATAAGATAGTGGATAGGCCTATAATGTTTTATGGTGTAGAATGTTTTCAATTAAAAACAGAAGCATAAAATTAAGTTAAATATTGTAGAGATGAGGATACTTAGGTGGGTGAGTTATTTTACACTTTGAGATAGAATGCAAAATGATTTTATACATCAAAAGGTTGCAGTAACTCTAGTGGAAAATATGATTTGAGAGATTTGGATAAGATGGTTTGGTCAAACAAAAAGTCTATATTCTAAGGATCGATTAGGGGAGTAGATGTAGTAGATCTAGCCTATGTTAAGAGATATAGAGTAAGACCTAAAAGACATGATTAGAAAGTATTGAAAATGATCTTTCTTAATTGGATTTAAGTGATAATGTATTCTTCATATAACACAATGGAGAAAAGGATTCCTGTATGTTAGCCCCATGAGCCTTGGTGCAGACCGCTTTGATTTTGATGATAACAAACACATGTTTGTTCTGAGTAATCATTCAAATTTAGCATTTCAGGCCTTCATAGATGATCAAGCCAAACCATGGTGGAAGCTACTAAAAGCTTTGGTGGAGATTGGGTTTTGGGTACTTTTTCCTATAAACACTTAAAAATGATTTAATCATAACAAATATACTCACTAATTAAATGATTTCATACATATTTTATTTTACATCATGATGCATTAGGTAACTCATTTTTATCTCAATGTGAAACTAGGATGACTTATGATAAGTTTGCTAACGAGTTTGATTTGTGCTTACCATTCTTTTTTTGGCATGTCTCATGACCTCATGTGATCTTAGTTTTCATAATTTATCATTTCACATTATTTAGTTTTGGAATTTGCACTTTAATTTTCAAATTTTTAAAATTCCAAAAACTTTCCTAAAATAACACACAAATTTTATGTTTTGTCTCTTTCATTTCCTTCATTTAAATTAATATTTTGTTGAGTTTTTGTATGTTAATTAATTATTAATTATTTTAGTTAAACTTCTAGAGTTTATTTAAGTTAATTAATTAATTTTTTAACCTCCTCCCATGCCCAAATTCAAATCCCTTCTTAAGGATTTTATTTTAGGAAATCCGTCATTAGGGATTTTATTTTAGGAAATCCCTCTATTAAAGGCTTTTAATTAATTGTTTTTAAATTAATTTGATCTGTATTGCACCTCATAAGTCCATGAGATTAATTCTCATTGGAATATTTGAAATCTCTTACCTAATAATCTCTGGTCAAAATTTCCATTGAATCTCTTCCTAGCCATTTTTCTGTTTGCCCTCATTAATTCTTTCCTATTTTATTTTAAGGTCTGATTAAACTTGATCAAATTTCGTGTTACTCTTGTACCTTGGTTTAAATTACTTCATTAAAATCTTCCCTCCAAGTCCCTCTGTTACTTAAGGCTCAGAAAAACTCAATTCAACCCTGATCTCTCCTCGTGCTGGTTGAAATTCTGCTGCATTCTCCTTTTTTGAAATTTAGAAATCTTTTTGCGAGAGAATCCCTAAAGCTCCCCACCTTAATTCCTTCTCCACTTGAATCTCCAGAAACCTAGGGTCATCCTCAATCAATTATTTTAATTTTATTGCAGTATCTTTCAACTTTTCTTGGAGTTCTCTTAGAAGAATCCTAGTGCAGCGAAGGCTTTTCCTTGGATAAAGATTTGGCGACTTCTTGCTAAAATTTACTTTATCTGATCCAAAGTTTTTTTAATACATTTGTAATTATTTATTTATTTTATGTTTATTTGATTCATAATCTCATCTTTACATCTTATTTACAAATCTAAAGAGATATAGTATGATTACAATTCTTGGTGCAAACTACTAATATTTCTTTGTGCTGAATTTAAATCTAGTTTGAATCATCTTACGTCCTTATGTGTGAATCTATTGAAGTGGGTTTTTTCTGTAGAAACTGATCATATCAGAAATAAAATTATTTTTTTTTATATTTTATTTAAGTCAAAATTATTTTCAAATATCACAAGTCTTTTTGATTAACTAGTTGGTGATTTTTGGATTATATGTTTTGGATCGAGTTTCAATCTATTTGTGATTTAATTTTAAAATTTTTTTGATTGGTTTTATTTCTATAGAGTCATCATCTTATTTTTGATTAAATTCATATTTTTCTAAAATTTATAAAGATGAAATTCTATTAGATTTTTCCTTGTTATTGAGTTAACTAGTCGAGATTTTCTAGCGAAGATATTTGGAGATATGTTATCTTTCACTTAAGGCTATTTTATATTTTTGTGAAACTTACTTGATATTCATAGTTTTAGTGATTTAAATCATACACTTCAAGATCCTTTTGATTTTAAAATATTAATGTTGGTTGTTTTTTTAAGTGGAAGCTTGGTATATTGTGTATACTAGTCACATACATCTTGGTTTGAAAAGTTTTGTAAAACCCTTTTGAGTATTTATTTTGTAAATTAAATCTATAATTTTTTAATGATTTGAAATCATTATTATATTATCTTAAGATTTAATATAAAAATTTTTGTAGAAGACATCTTTCCAAAAAAATATTTTGATTGTATGCCATTTTGTCATTTAGATACTTGTTTTGGAACATAGTTTTGCCTTGTGTTTGAATCACCATTGGTTTATCTTATATATTGATCTATCTATCATTTAAGGTGTTTTTAAACATATTATTCAAGAAATTAAAATTATATAAGTAGCACTCTTTGGTCTGAATCTTTTGTAAGGCATAAGTGTGGTTTTCAACTAGTCTTGCCATATCTTTTGAATTATTTTGAGTTTAAAACTCAAATATTTTTTGTGTGATAAGTTTCTGTCATCCTAACATATTTTTTACAAAATTTCCAGCAACATTTATTTTACAAAATAGCATACATTTTTCAAGTATTTACATTGCTTTATTGCCTACATTACCTAGTCCTGGAAAATTATTTTAAAAGTAGTTTTCTTGCATTTTTCATTACAAATACATTTAGAAAATTCATTTCATCATATTTGATTCTTCATATAATATGGAACATGTGGGCAAACTTTTTTTTTCTTTTTCTTTTTGTGTTTAAAACATTATTTTTGTGTGGAATTTCTTGAAAAATATTCATTTGTTGGATCAAAATAGTTACACTTGTTTTTACGTTTGTTTTTTGATTTTTGTGTAAGGCTCTCACAGTTGTGTGAGGTGGTTTCTTCATGGCGTTAAGAAGATATGGATGATGTAACCTTTTTGATTGTTAGTTGAATCCTAGTCTGGGGTTGGAATAGGGGTGTAGTAGGCTTATTTTGGATTTGGGTTGAACAACGTAAAAATTCATTATATTCTTTTTATTGTGATTTGCTTTATTTTTTATATTACACTCATATCACTAATTTTTCTTGAGGGAAAAGTTAAATATATATTTTTTAATTTCTATTCTAATTAGTGTATAACCTAATTCATCCCCCTCTTGGGTTCTCATAGTATTTATCAATGTAACCAATCCCATGTAGTTGGAATAAGGTCTGCTGTTATTGTTATTATTCATGTATTCTAAAATTATTTAAAAAGATGTGAATTGCTACTTTACATAATTCTCCAAATTACTTGACATTGACTTTCATGGACAAATATCTCTTTTTTGCTTACAAGTATAGCCTAAATAATATATATTCATTTTTAAGTTATTTTGACACGCCAGATGTAACGATGAAACCCATTTCATGAAGGGGTGACATTTATGCAATGTCACGTAAATGTTTCATCCATTATCCATCAATTTTTTAAAATGGTCACTTGGGACATGAGCAAGAGGCCCCCCTTAAATAAATTTGACATTTCATATACAAATATATAGCTAATTTATCATAAAATGGCATTCTGTAATTTTACACAATGTTGTGCCTGTCACATCTTTTCTTGATCAAGCCACATTTTTGATAAATTTAGTGTCTTAAATTCATCTTTACAACCCATTTTACAATCAAATGATGTTTGAGTATTTCGGGTCATCGTCATGCATTTCAAACATTAAACATGCAACATCAAGGTGTTTTCAAGTTCACTATGCAAAATATCATGTTGGCTGGTCACCCTCCCTTTGCATTTACTCAAATTTAATTTTATCTTACATACAGTGGTAAACACATCTTTTTTCATTTAAGCTAATACTATACAAGTTATCAATTATACGCTAACCACTCAATTTGGAATAAAACTCTAAAACAAAAATGGGTGCATAATTAATAACGAGAAGTTATGTACATAATAGAAATAAATTGTAAGAGTAAAGAACGAAGAAAAAATCATTGCATAAAAAACCCAATAACATATTATATGTTTAAATTTATTACATAAAAATTGTTTTAGTTCATTCTATAAATAAAAAGAATTTAGAGATGCAATTTTGTATTCATTCAATTTATTCTTTCTAGAGATGATTTCAGTCAGAACTTAGTGTAGCTAGGCATCTATTCCAAAGAATCAGTGAATGTTGTGTTTATATGTAGCTATTCAATTAAGTCCAAAATTTGTTAGAACTACTTGCCTAGCATCTATTTTTGAAATAATTGAGGATATAAGCTTGGTGGAATATATGAGTATAGATTGTTGGGAAATAGATTAAACATAAGCTTCACATCCTAGTTATCATCCTATTTTTCATGGCCTCAATTTGACTAATTTTAGGCTATAGCTTGCATGTTGGTTCATGCATCTTTTTCCCACTTCTTCAAGTCATGAATTTAATATGCTCCGTATGGTTCATAAAAAAATAATAATAATTTTTTAGAACTATTCTAGAAAAAATATGCAAATAAATGGAAAATACCTCCTATTGAGTACAGAGTTTTATTCAAGCATCATCGGATAAAATTTTATAATATAAAACTTTATAAACAACAATAACACAAGCCTTTGTCTCACTATGTGGGGTTGGCTACATGAATCCTTTTTGTCCATTGTGTCCAGCTAAGAGTCAAATTCTCATCTAAATTTAATAAAAAAAGGTCATTTCTAATATTTTCTAACCATGTCTTTTTAGGTCTACATCTACCTTTATTCACATAAGTCAAATCTAATACATCTACTTTCATAACTGGGTCCTCAGAATGTCACCATTTTATGTTACCAAACCATCTAAGGTGACTATCTCTAATTCTAGCTTACACTAAAGCTACTCCAACCTTTTTATGCATATGCTCATTTTATATGCTGTCTCTAAGAGTAAAGCCATGCATCCTTAATATTATGCTCATCTTTTAAGGCCAACATTCTATAGCATAAAGCATTACATATCTCACTACCATCTCGTAAAATTTTCCCTTAAGTTTTAGAGGGACTTTTCTATCACACAACAAGTTCGATGCATTCCTCCACTTCAACCATCCAACTTGAATTCTACTAATAATATCCTCATCTATTTCACCATCACTCTAAGCAATAGACCCATGATATCTTAAAACGTGATGGACTCTTATATATAAAACTTCATAAAGTTAAATTTAATCAAGATGGACTCTACTATTTTAAAACAAAATTTAAAATTTATATGAGGTTTTACTAAAGTTATTCTGAGATTCAAAGAATTATTTCATAAATTTTTAGCATAATTTAAAGCCAAAGAAAAAAAAATTAAAGAACTTTAGGTTTTAAAAATAAAATATTTAAGTAAACAAAAAAAAAAAAAATTAGTATTAACTCAAAAAATAATATTATTAATAATAAATATATATTTGTATGAACTAAAAAATTATAAATAATAATAAATTAAATAATATGAAATCTCATCAAACATAATATAAAATTTCATTATAATGAATTATAAATAAAACTATTAGATAATAAAATTCATCTTTGAAACTTATTTATCTTGAATACACTATAAAGTGTCTCCTCACCTCTTGGTCGGGGTGCACAACTTACAATGTCTAGCATCCATTACACTGTATAATTCACCCTATGGTGAATCATTCAATATTTAAAGTAATCCTTAAAATCTAATGATAAAATGTAAAACAACAATACTTTCAATTCAAATAAAAATTATAAATTGTTAAGAAGTTAAATTGAAACCACAGTTAGACCAAATTAAAGAATTTAATTTTTAAATAAAATATTAAACAATATAAAAGATTGATAACCTAACATTTGAGCACACACTAGGTGTTAGAGAACATACTTGCCTTAGACTTTTTAGAATAGGTAATTTCTTCTTACTTTTTATTCTAATGTTTTGTTATTTAATATCTTATATTTTATTGCATTAAAAAAGTTCTACAAGAATAACGCAAATCTTCAATCAAAATTAAATTAAAACTTAATTAATTTCAAATTCAAGGTAAAACTAAAAGTTAAACATAGATGTAAAATGTGAGTGAAAATTAAAATGAGACCAACATTTGGAGCTTCATTCTCTTATAATAAAAATTCACTTAATTTACAACCAAAACTAGTGCAAAATTAAAACTTGCATGCATTTTTTAGGAAAAATTAGATAACTTTTGATGGTAGGTTGTCTTAAAATAAAACTTCTATTTTAGATTAAATAATAAATTAGAATTCTAATAAGAAATGATATTTATGAAGTCAAAATCAAAATAAAAAGACTTTAAGGATAAAAAAAAAATATATTGTATTAGCTAGAAGCCTTTGAATACAATTCATGGTTAGGTTACTTGGCTTCATTGGCTAAGTTGTATTTTTCATATCCAAAAATAAAATAGGATAGCCTATCCAACATTACATAAAAACTTTAGTATCATTGTGTTAAAGATATTATGTATGTGCATCTAGCATTCCATTCTAAAAGGACTTTCAGTATTATAGAGTCAAGCCTACTTAAACCGCTAATGGGGTTGAGAGATATATATCTCCAGATGACTTTTCGATTTAGGTTTAAGTTAGTACTTTTATAGTAGTTCTTATCTTAGTTTTAGGATATGAGGATGATGTTGAAATCCAAGAACCCAACCTTGTATTTTGGCTATTACAAATATTATTGGATGATCATTTGCTTATTCATGCTTTATATATTGTTTGCTTTTCCTCTGTGTCACTAACCATTTTCGGTATTGCATACAGTGAGTTGCATTAAAGAATAAAGACTCAAGATAGTGTAACATTAGTGTCTAAGCAAGTATGTCTCGTAGAGACTAGATTCTTTTCTTGAGTCTTTTTTTTTTTTGTATTAGGTGTATACTGGCTAGATAACAATGCACACACAATAATGTGGGTTAAAAATTAAATATTTTAATTTTTTTGTTCATTGTGTTGCATAATCAAATTGTACTGTACAATCAACTTTAAAAAAAATTAATTGAAATGTTTAATAAATCAAGTAAACTAAAAATGGTTATAACTAATCATACTATATGACCCCAAATCATACAACATGACCAACTTTTTTGATAAAATCACATCATTAAATCTATGTTACCCAAAGTACAATAATTAGAATTATGAACTTTGAACTTATTAGTATGGATAAATTTTATGTTCATTTGCCACATGATTTTTGTTAAAATATGCTTCTTTAGTTAAATCTGTATAGATTATTATTATACCATCCCGAGGGATAGATTAATGTTTCACTTTTGATTTAAAAGAGAAACTTGATTTATTTTCAAAATCAAACATAGTATAAAGAATATTTAATTCTTCCTTAAGGATAAAAGAATATTTGCATATTATTTTAATCAAGAAACTAAATTTATGAATTTATTTTCATAATCAAACTTCATTAGGAATATTCAATTCATTCATTAGGATAAAAGGAATATTCACTAATCATTTTAATTACAAAACCAAATCAATAAATTTATTTTCATAATTAAATAGAATAAGAAATATTTAATTCACCATATAAGGCAAAAAGATTATTCACTTATCTCTTTGATCAATGTTTAAAGCTTAGGTCTGCGTCCATAGATTTTTCCCCTATATTAGAAAGGAACTATGGTAGGATTTATTTTAATTCGAGGTTCTAGACTTCTTATATGGGCAAGCCCCTATATTTAATTGCTCCTCCTAACAGAGTACTCTAGATTAAAGTGAATTCTAAAGTTTTAAAATTCATATAGAAAGAAAGGCTTGGGAATTTATCCAATGGAATTTCAGGGGTATATTTTGTTAGAAAATTTACTTAATTTTTCATAGAAATATCCGTGGGAATTGCTATTGAAAAATAATTATAAAAAATAAATATCTAATTTTTAAAAAATGAATATAATTTTAAAATTGAATAATTAAAAAAATGGTATGATCCATTTTATTTTGAAAATACTATTACCATATTTCATTCACTTATAATTAGTCATAAAATTATAATTTCTATATAATTTAATATTAATTTAATATTTATAAATATTTACTAATTAAATTAAATTAATAAATTTACTAGCAATTTGTGTGCATGGCAAAACATCATCTCCATGATTCATTTACATCTAATTCAACAATTTAGATATTTACCCATCGCTTTCCCTCCCCACTCCCTCCACAACTTCAAAAGCTCTTCCCATTCTTAGACTTTGCTATACCATCGAGATGGTGAGAATGAATCAAAATTGCATAAGTCAACTGGCAGAAATTCAAAAATTCTAAACCTTAATATCATGACTTCCTTACGTCTATATCATCAACATTTCTTGATTTTATGGTGCGCATATTTGGGAAAGAAAGACGACGGCTTCTGTTAAGTGAAAATTATGTAGTATTTTATTATTTTAAATTATGGTGAAAATGTTATTTTTAGTAAATGTTATGCCATAATGTCTCAGAAAAGGAGAAAAATCAATAAATATTGAACCTACATTGTAGTGCTCAAACTATCAATGCCGCAATATCCATAACATCCTGGTGAAAGATTAGGATATTGCAGCTATGTAGCCTCAAGAAAAAAAGTGACATTTAATTGAGTTCTTTAACAGAGCCAAGGTCAGCACCATAGTGCTTCACAATGCCATAGTGGCAAAAATCAACATCACAGCATGAGATCCTCAAAAAATTTAACACTACAGTGTTGAAATTCATAATGTTGCAGCATTGAATTAAACATTCGAGCTCCATAGTGCTCATCTTTTATAATAACATGGCAAAGTGGTTGATTAAATGTGAAGATGTATTGAATCACTTAAATGACATGTTAGTTCAGCAAATAGCCATGCCATATCAGTCCAGTGTTGTAGCAGGGCCTACTTAGCAGTACTGATGCAATAATTCTTATGGAAATGTTGCGGCACCACCATGTGAAGCGTCGTGATGGATGCGTCTGTTTATGTACTTAATATAAATAGTTTTTCAATCTTTTTGTTTGAGGATTCTATCATTTTCAAGGAAGTACTAAGTGCTTAATTGTAGTGCCACCATACTATAAAGTTTATGGGGGACCACAGGAGAGAAATATATAATAATTAGATAGGTTGGCCTACCTTATTAAGAGAAAGTAATCAATTAAAGAAGAAATAAGTATGGAGAGTGGAGTTGTACTATCTGGGTATTATTTATTTATACTTTTCTCCATGTACTTTACTTTTTAAGTAATCAATGAATCTATTTTATTTTGTTTTAATTCGATGGCTAGCTGAACTTTTAGTTTCTGGCTAATGAAGTGAAGCCTTAGTAATTATAGTTGTAAACTCTGGTGATTCAATGAATTAATGGATGCTTTCATTTTCTCCCATTCTTAATTTAATCTATAGAATGGTCATTTATAAAGTTAAATATAGTGTGATGTATTACCTTAATGGAGGAATATTAGAATAATTAGGAGTATTGAAATGCTCTTGCATACTTAGGTATAGGATGTTTAGTATTCTAGAGTCTATGGAGAAATAAAAACTATAGGAGGGCCATAAACCTTCCTTCACTTCATACCAGCTTGGAAATTAAAGGATGCATATGCTCTAATTCCCAACCAACATAGGAGAGTTTACTTAGAAAAGCTTTGGAAATTAAATATCATTAGTCCAAAATTATTTATCTACTCATATCTTATCTTTCTTCTACATTTCATAATAAGGAAAAAAATCCAAATCTAATTTTTATTATGTCAGATAAACATTGTAGCTCAAATAGATAATACTAGAACATTTGCATTATAATAGATCACATCCTCATGGGATAGACACTGTCTCATATCACTTTTTTTTACTTGATCGACACAAGCACTTGCTTTATTTTATGGGTATTTAAATCAAAGAAAACCTTAGCATATTTCATACATATCTAACTGTGCACTATTATACATGCTGCCCCACATCAAGTTTTTAGCGCCACGCGCTATTGTGCAAAATTGTTCTATATTGTTGAAAGAGTTAGATATTTAATCCTACTTGTATCCCATATCTTATATTTTATTTGTTTACTTTTCCTTTAATTTTGAAAAGATAAAAATTTTTATTATTTTTGTATGTTTTGATAAAATTGTTTCCTTTTCATTATTGTGTGATTTGTTTATGTTAAGTAAATCTTGGAAGGAGCCCTTATTCTTTAACTTAGAAATTAAGAGGACCCTTATAAAAATTAAAAAAATCAAAAATATTATAGCTTCAAGAATGGTTGAACCTAATTTAGATCAAGACCAACCCAGACCTCTTAGGGAATATGCCAATCCTGTAGTGGATAGAATTCATAAGAGAATAAATCTACCATATATCCAAGCCAATAACTTTGAGCTGAAACATGCCATTATTTAGATTATTCAAAATGGAAAGAGGAAAATAGATGATAATGAGGCCATTTAAATGGCCATAATAAGATAAAATGATGAAGAAATGTCTTGGAAATGTCTTCATGGAAGATATTTGGGCATCAATCTTGAAGGGCAAAGGTATGACAAATATATTGTATGTTAAAGTCAATGAAGGTGATACACAAGATTTGACTCAACATCTATTCGAAATATGAATAGAAAGGATGAACAAATTTCTAGAATGGAAAAGAGGATGAAAGATTTAATGGTTGTTAAGGTTGTATTACAAAGTAAAGAGACTACTTCATCTAAGACTCAAATAAAATCACTTCTTATAGAATACATATAACACATCAGTTAATAGAAAAAAAGTAGTTAAAGAAAATGAAGATACTGCAGTTAAACTAGAGATAGAATCAATTCATTTGGTAGATATAAATTTAATCATAGAGCAATAAGTAAAAGAAGCAATAACACAGTCTTACAGCACTTTATAAATTCTAAGAGGTAGGTCATACCTAGAGGAATATGTCTTGATACCTTATCCTAATGGATTTGTGATCCTTATTTAAAAATTTTGTTGGCAAAAGAAATCCTAAAGATTATTTGGCACACTTTAGAGTTAGTTGCTACAATGATGGTAGTTTTTTAGTAACTTATCTTGAGTGGCACCTGATTTGCATGCAAAACTACCTAATTGGTTAGTCCTTACCCTCATAGATTTAGAAAATCCATTTGTAAAATGATTTGCCAGAGCAACACATTATGTTATAGTCCCATCTTGTGATTAAAAAATATAATCCTAGCAAAAATTTGGTAGATTATATTCTATGCTAGAGGAACCATAGCATGAAGTGATAGCCTTAATTATAAGAGCAGCTCACTATAGAGATCCTCCTTATATATATATATATATATATATATATATATATATAGTATGGTAGCCTTTTAATTGAAATGGTTTACCATAAAGACATTTGAGAAGTTGTTAAGTAGAGCTTCAATCTATTGAAAGAAGATTATCAACTATCATTCTTAAAAGATAAATCTCTAGTTGAAATAAAGATAAAAAAACTCCATAAGGTCCTAGAGAAGAAATTTGGATCAGTGTCTACAGTTGACAAGGTTAAGCAAATAATAAAAAATCAAGTAAAAAGTCTAGTTCATACTTTCCAATAGCAGTAATACAGTAGATCTTATAATGAATAGTTCGAGCCTTATTCCAATCATACTCCAAAAGAGAGCAGGGAAAAGTTTAAAGAACACATCAATCAAAATTAATCATTTAAAAGGGAAGTAATTATAGAAATTTTCAAGAACCTCTTTAAGAAATCACGGTTCAAACTTCCTTGCCCTAAGAGTTTGGAGGAAGTGGGAAAAAAGGTGCAACATAATCAATACCTATAACACTAAATGTTGGGGCATGAACTCAAAGACCATAAAACGTTCAAGGTGTGGCTTGAAAAAAAATATTGTTGACCTCATTCTTGCATGAGGTTCATCAATAAAAGCCAAATCCAAACATCAAACCCTATGCTTCAAACTCCATGGCATTGACCCCAACAATAAATAAGACTCTCCCAACTCCTATTCCAACAACCTTGACTTGTTTGATGGTCAAGATGGTCAATAAAGTCCACCTCCTCAAAACCTACATGATTATAAACTACCTAATTTCAAAATAATCAAACCAAAATCAACTTTGTATTTCCCTCTATATGAGCCTGCCTAATCCTATTTTGGGAGCTCTATAAGCTACCCAAAATGTGGTCAAAAGTTTTGGTTAAGCTAAATGAATCCCTCGATAGTCCCCTCCATGGAAAAGTGGACAGTACCTCCACTTGTTTCCAACCACTCTTTTGCCCAAAGCTAAGTTTCTTTCCACTTCTCAACCATCTACAACATGGGAAAATTCATCAAAACCATTTCTTGGGAAGAAGGGGGCTTAGAAAAGGGTAAAACATAGAAAAAACCACACATTTATTCCAACCAAAAGTTTTAGTCTGCCTCCAGCTCTCCTTCCAAAAGAAAAGTCATCCCTGGAGTTGTAAGGAGGAAAAGTAGCCATTCCCCATCCTTTGAGCTCATTTCTACCGAGGTAAAACTTAAACCCTAGCTCACAGATCTAGGATTTACTATGTTTGATGTGTGACACTTTTTTTAAACAAAAAACTTCTCATCATCATTCCTTTAATCACATTTTTCTTCTTCCCAAAGATTCAAGTCATTTTATCCACTCGATTTTAAGTTATATAGCTTATTCTAATTGGGGTTTTTGGGCATTCACCTAGAGAAGATTAAATCTTAGTCATTTTTCCCTTCTATTTTGATCAAATGGCTGTGATTTCACTCCAGATCACACATAAAATCATATCATATAATCTCCATATCATACAGTACAATCACTTGTATATTCCCCCTCAAAATATAAATAAAAGATCATATTATATATTTTTTTATCATTCTGTATGATGTTGATCATACAGTACAATATTTTTTTCATATAGTATGATCCTTACCAAACTTTGATAAGTTTCCAAATATCCTTTTCTTGTCTAAATTTGATGTTCTTAGGAACCGTCTTGAGCCGAAGTTTACTATAAAATTTACTTCGTTGGATTTTAACCACTAGATTGGGAGAAATTCATTTTCTTAAATGATTTTCATTAATAACTCTCAATCCAGTGATCCAATTAAGCTCAAATTTGGACAAAGTGTACTTGAGGGTGTTCCTCACATAAAAAAATTTTCTTACCCTTGGTGATTGTTGGAATTTGGCAAATTGAATTTCTAAACTTCTAGGTCATATTTTGACCCAAAACTTTGAAAAGAGTTTTTTTTTTAGGGGGGGCGGGGGGGTGGGGGGGGGGGGGGGGGGGGTGGGGGGGGGGGGGGGGGGTGGGGGGGACCCACCGACGGGCCTACGTGTTAATATAAGGGAAAAAGAACAATGTCCTTAAAGGGACCTCGAGCTCTCTAATGCTCAAAAGAGCTACAAAAAGAAACCAAAGAAATCCTAGGAGCTCGAGTCCCTACTACTCAAAGTAACATAATAACCTAGGTACATTCTACGGTGCACAAGTAAGGGCACCCAAAAAGTGGAGGAAAGCCAAAAAACCAGTAGCAAGCTTCATCTTCCAAGCCAACAAAACTGGACAATGAACACCTACACAAAAGAGACCCTGCAATAAAAGAAGGCAGCCAAAATGGATGATGCACAAATAAAAGCTAAAACCACCGTGATAATAGTTCAAGCAATTAACCACATGATAAATGCCTAAATAATCAATATACTCTTTGAGAATCCAAATTCTCCAATAAGTCTCCCAGCTTTGAGATGTGGGGTTACATGTCTATAGGAGGCCTTGGTCCTCGAGTCCATTATTACAATGCCACAAATGGATTGAATGGAATACAAACCACAAAATTAATAAGACTAACTAAAAGATTGAACCTAAATCCTTAGTATAATCAACACTCCTTTGATAAATTTTTAGCATGGACTACCTCGAGCTACAGGGCTCTGTGTCCTAAGGAGGCCTTGATCCTCATACCCGTTGTGACAATGCCATGAATAGATTCAATAAAAAACATTAAAAATTAAAGAAACCCATTAAAAAAATAATCACAAACTTAGACAACTAATTAATGAACTAAATAAAACCTAAACCCAAAGATAACTGCTAGATAACTCGAGCTTATGATGCTATTAAGTTAGCCCCAAGGAGGGTGAACTAAACCTCACAACCCTGATGTAAACAAAGGCAATTTTTATTCAACCTAAATAATTAACCTTAAATCACTAATTAATGGAAGTCTCAATACCTTTTGTTAATTCCATTTTGGAGAGCATAAGTGTGCTGAATTTTGAGGCTTAAGGACTAAAACACCTAATTAATATTTAGGACTTCAGAAAATAAATAATTAACCAACTCTAACACACAAAACTCATCCTAAAATGAACACCAAAATACTAATACTTAAAATTCAACTAAATTCCTTTTGGCCTTCAACAAACTAAAAGAAAATACTAGAAAATTTCAAACAATAACCCATATAGGATGCAACCAAACCACACAACCTGATGCACACACTATAGATTACTTGTTAGGATGAAAAACTCTACCTTTAGGGTAGACGATTTTTCCTTTATACTTGCTTTCTATGTGATGTTGATTTTTCATGGATTTATACAATCTTCATTAATTGAGTTGTTCTTTGATGCCTTATGATGTGATGATTTTATCATATTATATATGAATTGATGTGAAAAGAAGTAGATTTCTCCTAGGTTAGGAATGATTTGGATGGTAACAAAATCTTCTATAGGTGGCCAAGCTCATGCAGTGCTATAAAAGGGGGCTAAATAAAATTTATCTAATAGAGTTTTCTACATGTACTAAATGAACTATGCCCCCTTAAAATAAAGATCATGGCTAAGTGATCTTGATAGGCCAATATGTGATCAAATTATATAACTGCTTGGGATTATCTTTTGATAATAATTATAACTACTTAAGATAACATGCAAGTTGTATAAGGGTCTTTATTAATTTTTTTATATAAATATTCCAAAATAGTTATGAAAGTATATTTTAAATAGGATGTTTAACATCCAATCTGAAACCCAAAGAGGAAGAAACCATCACTTTGCGGAGAGTTCTTTCATTTGGGGATTCAGATTAGAATGACTCAAAATCCATGGAATAAGGAAACACCCCTTCGGGGTGGAGTTCTTTTCACTTAAATATCAAAACCTGAGGAATCTAAGGAGCTTGAAAAAGGAACTTAAAGAAATGAATGATAAAATATCCCATTTCAATGATACTTGCATCATTATATAGAATTAGAATTTGGGTTATTGTCAGTGGTTCCTGACCACTTTTAATTTTTGTAGATACAGGCTTATAAATTAAGTGGCACTTGCCACATGGACTTTACATATATTTGAAATGATATGATTGATGATGTGTTTGCATTATTTACGCCTTAGAAATTACATGTTTCTCTTGGTTTCTTTCTTACATGTGTGATTTATTTTAGCCCGAAACACGTGTTTAGGCTCGTAAGGATAATGCTAACATTTTTCTAATTGTAATAAAATAAAATTTTAGGCCCACGTAGAAATATAAGTGATATCTAAGAAGTAAGTCTAAGAATGCTTTGGAGTTCTCATTCATTCATAATTTACTTTCTCTTCTTTGCTAGGCACCTCCCAACCTGCGGGTCGTCAAAGACCACTTGACCTATTTGGGTGCAGCTCTATCAAGGGAATGTTGTGCATCTATAAGCAAAAATATATTTTTTAAGCTAAATTTTTAAAGTTCTTCATATATGATTTCTGTATTCAAGGTCAATCAGTATACATTACATTAGAAACTAATTAAAGAAATAAAATTTTAATTACTTGGAGCATAAATCCCACCATACATAAGTAAAGGAGCCAATTAGGACCTTCTCTAGATGCTAGTCCTAATTTCTAAAAAACTTAAATAACACACAACCAATCTTTCATAAAGAATGGACTCATAGCTTAGAAGTGCTTAGGTGGTTTAGCTTGCACTCCAATCTAAGCCGAGATAAGCCTAGATTTGCATTCCATTAGTTAGGTTTGGGGCACTATCATTTAGTGCCCAACTTAGATTTAGGATCTAGGGTGGACCAAATATTTTAAGTCCATAACATTGGGAATCTTATCCCAATATTCTAATAAAATATCAACTAAAATTAAAATCATCCCCAAACCAAAATGTAAAGCCCAACATAGGATAGATTATGGCATTTTTGAATCATTTCAGAATCCTAAAAGACCTCTTACTTCTCATCCATTAACATCTAAAATAAGTGTACAAAATTGACCCAATCCCATTTGAAATTGTAATCTCACTCCTTTCATATCACTCCTTGAAAATTCTAAATGAAAATTTTACCATTATTTTAATTGAATGTATTCATAGGAAACTCAAATCTCTTATAATGTAATTTAAGACCTCAAAAATAACCAAATAGTATTCTATTTAGCTCCTAAATAGAATAAAAAATGTATTCCTGTTTGAAAACATTGAAATCAAAGATGATCATAATTGTCATATTCAAACCATGGATAATAAGTGATATTGTTCTTTCCTGAGAGAGATATATCATTTATGAAAAAGTCTTTCAATATGAAATTAATGACAACACATCTTGATTAGCATAGTTCAATATTTAATTGAACATTATTTTAACCCTCTGGGATCATATGTGGTTCCTTCTTAAATTTAACTATGATAATCATGATGAAATTTATAGTTTTGTAATTTGAACCTATTAGAGAATGATATTTTCACCACCCAAGGTGGTATATCATTCATAATGACAAGTTCAGCTACAAAACTAAAAGAAATCCCAAAGGATTATATTAATATTTTCCCAAAAAAAAAAATAACTATAATTGCTTTGCCATTTTTAACAAAGTTTTCAAATAATTTTTTTGGAGACTCCACTAGGGAATGTCTTTCTCTCCATCTTTAATAAAATGCTAAATTATATTACATCAATAGCAGAAACTATCTTCCTTCCATTAATCCCTCAACCCTTTTCTTTCCTGGGGTGAGTGAGAGAATTTCTAATAAAATTGAGGCTTTGACATTTCACCCTAAGTCAATTGGTGGAGTAAAATAGAGTCGAGTCAACTTCCTTAGATTTGCATATCAATTTTGTGAAGCAAATATCGGATTAAGAACTCAATATGTTGGGCTCCAAAATTTAAAGAAAAGTAATCAAATTCAAATTCTAGATCCTCTTTCAAAAAAATGATGAATAAAAATTATTCATAGATTTTATTATGATATGTTATGCTACAACATCTCCTTGTAGACTAATATATACAATGAAATCCTAATTTCACCAAATCATGAATGATTTTCATTTCTTATCACTATATGTCAAGTTATGCTTCCTATGATTTGATAAATAGGATAAGAATCAAAATCACTAATGATTTTCAAATTCCATTTCAAGATTGTCTAATTCAAAAAATCTTTTCTTAATCTAAAAAAATCATAACAAAATTAAATGGCTGAAAAGTTAATGTTTTCCCTAGATCGAGACATGAATATTGAAGAACTAATATGCAACAACTCAATTTAGTTTGGGATGGGGTTTCAGACCCTTAAACTATCAATTAATTGAGGAATTATTGTTGATTTATCTCCAAAGGATGAAAAGCATACACCTTGGTAGAGATTTCTGTTTGATCTGGGATCGACTCCCCCATTCTAAAGTTAGAGGCTATTACCACACCATACCTACTATACCCTTTATTAAGGAGGTCAAAGAAACTAAGTCAGTGGTTATAGTATCTGGGGTCATAGCAATATCTAAATTAAGTGGCATCAAGTTATGGTGTTCTGTTCACAAGTAAAAACTAAAAGAAGAATTATCTCTGAAGAGTTAGAAAAAATATAACTAAAGCTAGAAAAATTATTGAATTAAAGGTCTTAAGTAAGTTAGAACCTGCGGCCTCTAAGGAGGTACTTATTTTTGCATCCTCCCCTCTTCTCAATGGCAGTCACATTTACCCTCTTTATGCTACAACGGGAGAGGAGAGGGTTACTAGAATAGCTCACTCCCCACCATGCCTAGTGGACTACTCTTTGAAGAAGACACCTAAGGAAAAGTTAGTGCAAATAAAAAGGATTCTAAAAAAAATCATCCACACCTTTGTTACTCAAGCAGGGGAGACAAAGGAGGATTTTATGAAGCATATGAAAGGGATAATCTCCTACAATTTAGAGAAGGAAATCTTGAATGAAGAAAAGATTGAGGCAAGAATTTTGACCACTCAGTCATATAAGATGAGTAGGAGATTATGATTCAACCAGCCACCTTGATAATGGTAAATACCTAGGCTGCCAATCCACCTAAGAAAACCTTAACACTGGCCTCTACTGTGGTTAGATCAGAAGAGCTGATAAAGTCAAAAGAAATCAAAGATAAGAGGCCCATATATTCAAAGAAGGAATATGTGCCGAAGTAAGTCAACAAAATCAAAAATGAGTAACCGTCTATAGAAATCTCTAGGTCCCTGGTCCTCAGGTGTGATACTCCCACTCTATCAGATGTAGTAGGGTCCCTTCCTCATAACCTTCTACCTTCTCTTAGGGAGGAAGTCCCATTACCCACCGAGGATGCTGCCCTTGTGACTAGATGCAACCTATAATAAATGCAGTGGGAAAATAAAGCAGAAAGCCAGAGTTAGCCTCGAGAATTCCATAGTCAACTCCAGCAGTTCTTCCAACACCATCAGTATCGTTAGTTCCATCAGAAAGAAACATCAAATAGATTGTTGAAAGTCAGGTAAGGGACAGGGACTGTGTCTATTCTAAAGGGTAGACCCTATCTCGAGGAGTATGATTCGGTTCCTTACCCTTAGGGATTTGCGTCACCATCTACTAAAGTCTTCAGTGTTGTAGAAAACATGGGGCATCATCTTGCCCATTTCAATGTAAGATGTTGCAATACCGGAGGGTCTGATGCTCTACTATTTTCCAAATTTATCAACAGTCTATATAGAGTTTCTTTTGAGCGGTATGCTGATCTGAAGAGTCATTTAGTGAGGACATTAACTAAGTCAAATAGACTTAAAAAGATTCACGGGAGCCCATCACCATTTTACCGTGGTTGATCTAGTCGTCAAGAAGTAAAAGCTGGGAGTGTTTGGTTGAGTACATCTTGGGGTGGAGAAATCTCTTTGTTTGAAATGTGAACCTCAATTTTAAGAGCAATAAGTAGTGGAGATTCTTCTAAAGAACATCCAGGGCCAATTAATTTCTTCTAAAAGGGTTCACTAAAAAATCCTTTGAGAAATTGTTGAATAAGGCAAAAAACCTATAGGAAGAGGCTTCCAAGATGCCATTCTTTGATGATTTGTCTGATGAATGAAAGGTAGAAAAACATCAAAAAGCCTTTGAGAAAAGACCAGCATTAGTATCATCTATTTATAAGCATAAGCAGCTGATGAAATATCAAACAGAAAACCCACCTCCTCGATCATTTTAGTTACCTTCTTAACCCCCTAAAGGATCTTACTTCACATCTTTTAAAGAAAGGATGGAGAAATTCTATCCATTTAAAAGAGAGGGTCAGTAAAGAAAATTTTCAAAAGTTTATCAAAGAAATGAGACTTTAAATTGTCAGAGGCAAAGAAGCCGAAAGAGAAAAGCAAGAGGGATGATCTTAATTTTTGTGCCTACCATTGCATGTTGGGCCACCCAATTAAAGACAACTTTTCTTTTAAAGATTGGCTTAAGTGTAAAGTTAAACAAGGTAGCATCATCCTCCCGAAAGAGTACCTAATAAATCTTTATTAGGGGCCTATCAAAAATATTTTAGGTAAACATTCTATCATTTTACTTTCAATAAAAAATGATTGGGATATCGATTTAAAATTTCAATGTAGGATGTTAATCCTTGGTGAACTATCCCTAGGCACACCAAGAGGGGGGGGGGGGGGGGGGGGGGGGGGGTGAATTAGTAGTTTTAAGAAACTTACTCTAACACAAAACTATATTTCAATTTTTTTGGATTTTTAATAACTTAAAACACAACAAAATTATTACCCAATGCTGAAACAAAATTATGAAACAAAATTTTTAATTAAGACGATGATAAGTAGCTTAACTCAATTTAATATATCATAAAATAGATAATTTTCTATAATGCATTTTCTAAAAAATTAAAGTGTGGAAAAGTAAATTATGGAAAATTTAAAACCAGAAAGAACACAACCGAATTTTATAGTGGTTAGATCAAATAATGAACTACATCCATTCTCTGGAGTCTTACTCTATGAGTATAGCACTAAAATTTTAGTGTCTCTCCTTTAGCCCCCACAACTAGTTGAAAAAGCCCTTATAATCTTTTCACCAACACGGTGTGGTAGAGAACCTTAAACTACTTTTCACCCTCCAGTTGAAGGAAGATAACCATGCACTCCTTTTTACCCTCCTAGTGAAGGCAGAGAACCTCAACAGTCTTTGGACTGACGATCTTCTTCCTAGATCTACCCATGAAACTAAGCAAGACACTCGGAGGAAGCAAGGTAGAAGCTCACTAGGAGCAACCATGCGAAAACCCCTCACACTCCTTCTCCCTCTCACTCAAAAACTCTAAGATCTCTTCTCTAAACTCTTTCTCTCTATAAAATTCAATAGCCAAAGAATTGAAACAAGTTTATTAAGAGAGATTTTATACAAGGCTTCACAAAAATCCATAATAATTCAATTCTGTCAACACTGATTATACAATACAATTAGTTAAAATAGCCCTATTATTATAGTATGAAGAATAAGGTACTATACGATTAGTTCAAGCATTTGAGTTGCTTGTCTAGTATAAAATAGTGCATCATCTAGTATGATTAGTTTAATGCAATTAAATTATCATACCGTATGATTGGTGGCAAATAAATATCATCCCAAACAAAGATTGGATCGTACATTACTTATGTCAAATTGCATAGTATGATATGACTGGATCAATTAAACCAAATTTGATCCCCTAATTATAGGATTAACTTAGGAAATATTTTATTATATTGTCTTGCACGATACCTATTATACAATGATTAGTACAAATTTTGACCTTTAAAATATTGCCTAAATTATGATTGACGGCTAAGATCTTAATTTCAACTGATCATCCTGTATGATTTAGATCGTAACGTATAATTAGTTCAAATACCTTTAATTAAGCAACTAGTCATTATAATGGATCATACAGTATGATTTATTCAAAAAATTACACTTCTAATTTTCTCACTATCTCACTCCCCTGAGTGTGTGCATGCATGGTCGCCCAGTTTAGCATTCACAAAATATATGACTTGACTCAAGGAATTTAGAATAAATAAAAGTAAAAATATAGACTCTTTAAGACACTATGCACCTACCTTAAGTTGATCACTTTGCACAGTGTAGAATGGACCTAAAATGTTAGTGCATAAGAAATAAATATGTAATAATAATAATAATAGGAGATAGCATAGTAAAGAATCTAATAATGTTTATCGTCATCAAAATAACAAAACTTGGGTCTAAATTTTCAACACATTTTATCATTGGTATTTAAAAAGTTGATTAACAAATCTTTTCAACTATCTCAATAATTGCCCACAAGAACCTAGTGCCCGATCTTGGAGGACGAGCTGGGTGCATCGCAATAGGATATTGGGATAATTTCCTCTCCATTAGTCATAGGGACTAATATAAAAGAAAAGAAAAAGGGTGATATACCTGTAGAGAGGAAATTCATAGTTGAGAGATGTAGTCAAATGGCAGATTATGGAGTAGAACCCCTATCCCCTTTAACCCTATCTATTTTTACTTTGCCTCATCAAAAGCAAAGGGTCAAAAATTAAAAAAAAATTTATCTGTGTATATTCTTATGATTAATGATGAAATAAAATTAAAATTGGAAACTCATGAAAGTAAAATTCATGATCAAGGAGTGATCAATCAAAATCCATCAATGATTGATCCCTTGAATTTAACCTCTCTTTTTTTTGAAGCTTTTCAAATTGTATAAATCACTAAAAAAAGAAGAAGATACAATCAGCTAGGGAATAAAAAGACTATCACAATCCTTCTTAATCAACTGACACTATAGGAAAACAAGCCATTACCGTTGAAATTTTCGACGGATATATATACACTGGAACTAATGGCGGACAACTGCAGAATATTTGATGGTAAATGTGCGGAGGAATTTCTGACAAAATTTTTGATGCTAACCTATCGGCAGAATATTCGATTGTAAATGTGTGGCGAACACAAGCGAAATATTCGACGGTAAATGCACAGCATCAGCTGAGGAGGAAACAAATTCAGAGTAGATGTTATTTTTTTATTTTACTAATGTGGACATCTATATTTATGTGTTTTTGGACATGTTTTATAATATACTCTTGTGGACATCTGTATCAGCTGAGGAGAAAATAAGTTCTGAACTTTGTTTATGATACTCTTATTATTTATGTTTATTGTGTACATGTTTATTTATTTGTTATTTAAACATGTTTTATAATGTAATTGATGATGTTATTAATTAGAAGTGGAGGCCTTGAATGTATACATTATTGTATTTCTTTCGTATATAGGTTTAATTGTGGAAATCAGGTTTTAAAGGGGAGAAGGTTATTTTTTTTGTTTATGGTACAGGTTTCCGGCAGATTTTCTACCGAAAACTATGACAGTAATACGATACGGTGTCCTTTCCAGCAAGTTTTGTGCCAGATATTTCCAACGGTGATTGCGACGGCAATGTACGACGATTATGGGCATCGTCTTTCTTACGGTGGAATATCCGTCAGTATTTTCGGCGGAATCATTCCGTCAGAAACACCGGCGAATAATACGCTGTAATGTGGCAACATAGATGGCGTCATTTTTTTCTAAAGTTTCCACCGGAGATACGCCGGAAACATCGCTAGAAACATTTCTGGGTGAATTATTCCACCAGTTATATTTTTTCGACTTGTTATTTACCATCAGATACTTTTCATTGAAAATGTGCCAAAAATCTAGAATTTTTGGCGTATTTTCATTATTACCGACGGATTACATCCATCGGTGACAATGAATTTTTTTATAGTGTAAACAAATGTTGATGGAAGTTCACTACCCAAAAAAATATCCCAATAATAATCCCCAATATGGCATGATGTGAACAGAAATTAGACATATTATTACATTTTCTAGGTACAAAATGAAAAATAATATTCTTAAACATTTCAAGAAAAGAAAGATCTAGTCTTGGCTTCCTCTTATTCGCATCAGGAGACATCTTCATGGAATTCTGAAGAAACTTTATGATATTCACATTATCTCCTTCAATAATAATCCCAATGTTAACCGACATCCAATCCTTTAAAAATATTTTGAAATTAGGAATTGTTGCCAATTCCAAATATGCAACGTCTCAATGAACAACTTGCTTCCTATCAGCACAAAGAAATCTTCCTTTGAAATCCCATAACACGCCTGCTATGCCCGCCATATTGGACATTATCTGTATCAACGTTAAGCTTGATCCAATCTTTATGTGGGGGACACCAAGTACTCGATAGTCCTTGCTGATTGATATCCCAGCTCTTTTCAATTGCAAACAAGTGCAAAAATGAATAGGATGAAAGAATTTCTACAGCAACAATCGAAGCAACAGGAGATGGTTTACCGTGTTTAACTAGATTTTTGGATTTCCAGTTTTGATAGACAGCAGCAATATAGATTCTAGCAAGGCCTGGCTTCAATCCAACTCCTTCCTTCAAGTCTTCATGACATTGGGATAAGCTATGGAACTTAGGTAAATTAATCCCCCAACATCTCTACAAGTCTAAAACATCAGATAATTTAGCATATTGAATGGAATTATGCTCTGAATCTTCAATTGCATCAAATCCTCTCGGACAGCAGAGGTTCTGTTGCAGCTTTCTCTTATACAACCATTCATTAGTAGGCAATGCATTATTAAGTAATCTCCACTAAAATAGATATTCCCTGTTAGAGATTTTCAATTTTCTCATCCACTTCAAATCAATCAAGTTATTTTGCTGGATAGGGGAATTAGCTTCATACATCAAAGCAGTAATTAACTTGCCATAATTTGAAATGATCAACTCCAACTCATCTTCTTCTTTCTCAATAGATATAGGAGTATTCACTATAAGTCTTATCATGTCTTCAGAAAAGTAAGTTCTTAAAACCATCATATCCCAATTTTTCTCATCATCAAGAAGAATAGACACCTTTTTGACTTGTAAATCATTCAAATTGCAAGTGGCAGACCACTTCTCAAGACATCTATTTAATAACCAAATGTCCTTCATAATATTAATATGAGTACCAGCATATACATTTCATCTAACGATCGGCTTCAAGTGACAAGCTCCATGCTTGATGATCCGCCAAAAAGGAGAAGCATTTCTCTTCGATTCTTCAACCGAAACCCCTACTCCAAATTTTGCCTTTAAGACTCTACTAAGAAGAGAGCTCTCATTTTGTAAGAAGCTCCACACAATACGAGACCTTTAAGGACCCTATCTTTCTGCAATTCTTTGAATGCCAAAACCTCCTATATTCATAGGAGAACATAAAGTCTTCCATGAGATATAATGCATCCCTTCTCCTCCATACTCCTTATGCCATAGAAAATTTTTGCAAACTTTGTCAATTTAACCTAAAATGCTTTTTGGAATCAAAGAATGAAACATTAAAAAAGAAGGGATGGAAGAAAAAGCTGTTTTGATAAGCATAATTATTCCTACAAGAGGCAAAGAACGAGAGCCCCAAGTGTTTAATTTCGCCATTGCCTTATCCAAAATAATTTGAAAATCTGCAGCCTTCATTCTTCTCAATCCCATTTTGACTCCCAAATAAGTTATTTCATCAACAGCAGAAAGTCCCAATAGTTTATTTAGTCTTCTTCTCCTCTTCTTGGATACCGCTTTCCCATAGAGAATCATGGATTTCTTATAATTAATGTGCTGCCCTGTCGAGCTATAATAATCAGATAAAATTTGCTTCAACTTGATTACATTACTCATAGAGGCCTCAGAAACACTAAGACATCATTCGCATAGAGAAGATGAGATTATTAAACTGAATTTGCAGCCACTTTGATACCAAGCTGAACTCCATTTTCTTTAAAAGACTTCGACAGGACTTTCGAACATAGAATAAACAGACACGGTGATAGTGGACACCCTTTCCTGAAACCATAGCTAGCAACCATCCATTTACCATTTTCCCATTTATTTTAATGGAGAATTTTGGATAGCTAACACATTGCATGATAAGAGTAATAATCTTACTTGGGAACCCCATTACTTTTAATACTTGATTCAATGTTTCCCAACATATGCTATCATAAGCTTATTCCATATCAAGTTTTGAAAGCATAGAATTAGGCTTAGCAATAAAAAATCTCAATTTATTGATAATTTCATGAGCCAAAAGGCAATTATCTGATATATCTCTACCCGAAAAAAGGCACCTTGATATTCTGAAATAATACTAGGGAGGCAAAGCTTTAGTTTTCTCAAAATCATACCAACCACCATTTTGTAAATTGATTAACATAAACTAATCGGACGGAACTTGGAAACTTCAGAAGCGTTAGGAATTTTGGGGATGAGAACAACCATAGTTTCCTTCCAAAAATCTGGCATAATACCTGAAGAAAACAAATCATCAATAGCATTCCATGTCTCAATCTTCACAATGCTCCAAAAGGATTTGAAAAAGCATGCATTTGCACCATCCATTCCCGGAGATTTGTTATTACTCATTTTCATTACTGTATGAAACAGGTCATATTTAGTAAAATCAGAATTGACTACAGCCTACATATCATTGCATAGCTGATCTTGAACCTCAAACTTTAGCCAATTAGTTAAGTTACAACTCATCATCATCTATTTCTTCATATAGAATTCCTCAAAAACTAAATGTAATTTTTCTGGATCCATTTCAACCATGCCATTAGGATGAGTTATTTGATTAACCATGTTACCATTCCTTCTAGCTGTTGCATATGCATGGAAAAAATGAGAGTTCTGGTCTCCATCTTTTATCCATTGTGTCTTAGAACGTTGCCTCCACCAAGTTGCAAGTCTAGCAAGTGTGACATTCATCTCATGCACTTTCTTCCTAAGGATAAGTAGCTTTTCATGGCTCAACTCCTTCTCTGTGGCTTCCTCTTCTTGTAACAATAAGATTTCATTTTGTAACTTTACCTTGCATTCAGTCAATTCCCTTAGCTTATTTTTGCTCCAATAAAATAAAGACTTAAGAGAACTTCTAGCCTTCCTTTGAAGAATCTCCGCAGCTGAACCATGGTCCCTTTTGTTCCATGCTTTAGTCACAATGCCTCTTGAAACTTCATACAAACACCAGACATTCTCAAATCAAATCTCCTTGTGCATGTAAACCCTTGAATTTTTGAAATTGAATAACAAAAGACAATGATCAGAAGCGACTCTAGGAATATGCTTTACTAATGCAAAAGGAATTTCCTCCATAGCTTTAGAGTTTAGTAAAACTCTATCAAGTTTCTCCCAAATACGAGCAAGCCCTTCCTTATTATTGCACCAAGTATACTTAGGACCAACATAACCAATGTCCTGGAAATAATTTTTAGTAATGAACTTCTTCATTTCTTGAGGCCCTTGAGAAAATGAGAATCTTTTGCCACCCTTCTTTTCTTCTTTAGAAAGTAAGCAATTGAAATCTCCTCCTATAATACACGGATTATCACTAGAAGTATGATCTTCTAACATTTTCCACAAATTCCTTCTTTCATAAAGATCTTTGTTCCCATACACAATAGAAACTATCATTACAAGTCCACTAGGGGAAAGTAACTTCCCTATCACACATTGATTAGAAGAATTGATAATGGAAAAGGAAGAGATCTTACTCCCAATCTTCCATTAGCTACAAAATGGAAGAAGTACCAATCATCACCAATAATTCTAAAAACTTCAGATTTCTCCACATTTACTAACTTGGTTTCCATTAAACCAATGAAGAAAACATCATTTTCAACAACCAAACGTCTCAAGTAATGGGAAGCTTCCTTTTTCTTTGCTCTCCTGCAATTCCAAAAAACCATCGACAACATTAAGTACATAATGGAGTAGAGGCCCCAGCCCTATCAATTCCTCCTTCATCTTTCCTTCTTCTCAGATTTGGATTTACAGGTCCAAATATATTCAATTCATTAGATAACTTAACCTTATGCTTCCCATCAGAAAGCTTAGTTAAGTTACCATTCAAATCCTTCACACGGACAACAGATTCTTAATTCAATTCTTTTTGATTAGTCAATAAGGGAGCTTTCTTGGGGTGCAATACCACCAAGCACAATATCACCAAATACACCTACTGTGTTATTTTCATCATTGATTAAAGAAGGACCCACAGGGTCCAGTTCTGATTCAGCAACATTTTGAAACAAAGGGTCTTGGTTCCAAGATAATCCAGCCTCCATTTCACCAGAACAAACTTGTTGAACATTATGGCAATCAATAACATTTACAACCAGGCTAGTGATCATTTTAGCAATAACAGAATCATCGGCCTTGTCTTTATCATATTCTTCTTTTAATTTTATCTCTTCAAGAGCAACAATAGTAACATATTAATGCAACTTTGCGGGAGCAGATATAGAATTTTTTTTGATGAGGCTTACCTATATTTGTAGGCTTAAATTTTTTTTTTATAAGAAATATGGATCCACGAACCGTATGAGTTGTTGGCATTAGTAGCCTTATGACCCTCAATTTTAATAGGTGTTTTCTTTACAGCATCAGAATTCTTAATAGGATTTTTAGTATTGATAATAGCCTTAGACTGCACTTTTGTTTGATCCCCTGTATTCTTCTAAAAGTTAAGATGATTATGTCCCAATCTACCATAGTTGAAGCAAAAAAGGTGAGATCTTTTCATATTCAATTTTTTGAAAAAATCTACCCTGAGAACCTTCTATCCAAACTCCTAACAGTAACTGCGTATCTAACTTGATACGAATGCATATTCTGGAAAACTCCCGTCTCCCCCAGTTAAACATATTACCATCCAAGTATAATGGAACACCAACTCTAGAGGCAATTCAAGCAATATTTTCCTCATCCTAACAATTTAGCGGGAGATGAGGCAGACGAATCCAGATTGGAGAGAATAGACCCTTCATAGTTAGAGGCGAAAAATTAGTGGTCCACTTATCCATGCCAATAATATGATTACCAACAAACCAAGGACCTCTGCTCAACACAGCTTCCATTGCTTCCTGAGATTGAAAAGAACAAAGGAACAAATCCATCCCCAAGCTAGTTAAGTGAAAAGCACCAAACATACTCCAATGGCTCCGTAATTAAGAACTTTTTACAGAAATTGAAATTGAGTTTCCAAACACCTTTACCACCACAGAATTTTGTAATCTATGGATGTTTGCTTGTTCATTCTTATGTTTGATTCTGACTACAATTCCATCATCAATTAGTTCCACATTTACTTTTGAAGGAACAATTTTTATATTTGGAGGTTTCTTACACACATTGATAGGCTTTGCTGCAATGACATTTCCTTCGCTTTGTTTGGACTTTTTAAAATCATTTCCACAAACATCATTAGGTACATTAGTGAGATTTGCATTCTTAATCAATTTTGATTTTTACAAATCAATTTCTCCTTCTTCTAACAAAGAACCTTTATTCTCATTAATAGAATTTGAAAATCTATTAACTCTCAAAACAGGTCCCGTCAAGGATGATGCATCTTTATCAAACTGATCTTCACAAATAGAAGTCTTCTTGTAATTAGACAAAGAAGGATGATGAGCAGAATCATCCACCAATACATTCTTACCCTTACCAGTGTAGGAAACAACCTTAGAAGATTTTGGGAGATCTGAAGCTTCTCTAATTACAAGAGTTCTAGGAGGCAAACTTCACGAGTCAAAACTTTTATGTGAAATCAAACAGGATGCCTACTGGCCGGAAGGAATGGAAGCCAGAGGCAGCTTCCAATCAACTCCTACCATGGTTGCGATGGTGAATGCCGAATAACCCGTAAAAAAGAGGCTCTAATAGAAATTCAAAAAGTCTCTCTCTCTAGAAAAGTGGACTCTCTCTATAGAAAAGTGGACTCTCTCTCTAAAGGGGATAATAAACTTGAAATCTTATCAGATAGTGATACCCCTAAAATTAACATTTAAGGGAGTCCTATCGTGATACATTTTTTAGATTCAAACTCTCTATCAAAAATTAATAATGCATCGCCTAAGGATAATGTAAACTCCGCCATAGTTTGTCCCTCTGAGGAGATCATGTAGGTATAACTTCATGGTGGCAAAGTCTTATCGGTGGCTTTTACCAAAAGAGAAAGGCAAATTGGTTATGTACAATGATCATATTCAATCTTCAACTCAACTAGAAAATCATCCCTTAGGTGCAATGGGTCCTGAGTCCAATATCCCTATGGCTGATTATAACGTCTTAGCTTATCTTAAAAAATTACAAGCTAAGTTGAGTATTTACGATGCCATCATTCTCTCAAAAGAAATGAGGGAGTCCATAATTAAAGAACTTCTCAACCGAAAGATTTATCTACCTCGGTTTGCTATAACTTTCCAAAATAATGCTTTTCACTTCAAGAAAGCCTAAGGAGTAACCTTTTCTAATGAGGATTTACTTCTGAGGATTACTAATCATAATCACCTACTTTAGATTTCTATAAATGTAAGAAATTTTAGATTATCCATAATCCTTATTGATCCGGGAGTATCAATCAACATGATGAACATAAAGACTCTCACATATCTTAAAGTAGACATGCACCAGCTCAACTTTGAAATGGGAAAGAAGGATTTAAGTTCAATCACACTCTTATTAGAGATAGGAGAGTTAAAAATAGAAGCTAAATTTCATATAATTTATTTGATGATATCCTTCAACACACTTCTAGGTAGGCCCTAGATTCACGAATATAAGATGGTTCTATCTACCCTACTCCAATAAGTCAAGTATCAATGAGATGGCATTGAGTATGTGATTCAGGATAATTTACAACTATTCTCTATTTATAATATCTGGATCTATGAGAATGCTACATAATATACATCCATAGGGTTCACTACTTATTCTAAATGTGAAATTACAATCAAGGAGTAGAAAATAAATAAAGAAATGACAAATGGAAATGAAAAATCAAAAGAAGAGGAAAAGGAAAAAGAGAAAAGTAACGAAAGTAAATAAATAGATAGGGAAGATGGCATTGAGTGTGTGGTCTTTGGGCCTCCAAACAATTTCTCTCAAAGGTGAGAGGATGGCCCAAGCAGCACATGGTTAAGAGCATGCTTCATTTGAAAGAAAAAAACCCCCGATGTACGTTGAATTAGAGTCAAGTTTAGATGATGATTCAAAAATGCGGGGTGCAATAATTCCTTTTAATTATAAAAGATAAATCCTCCTTTAAAATTTAATATCACTTTAGAATAAGATAGTGACCTAGAGGATGATAATACAAAAACTCAAAGCGACAAACTTGAGTTAATGATGTATAAAAAGCTGAATAAAAGAATTAAAGCCTTAATCTTAACCCCACTACCCATGATAGGGTCACGGTGTTAGTAGTTAAGGTCTCTCCTAATCTAGGTGGTGAAGTAGGAAAAGTTCAAAAGTTCTTCTTTAGTCCCTCCACCTTAAGGAAAGAAGATGATGCAATTCCTTAATAGGAAGATTTGAATGAATTAATGGAGCTACCATTTGACTATTTTCCTCTCTGTGTAAGAAATTATCTATCTAAAGGTCTCACGCCAGGATAATGGCCCAAGGGTCAAGCTTGATACCATGAGAACCTCTGGCATACAATAAATAAAAGAAATATGAATAGTGGTATTGGCTTCGGTATCATTAGTTTATTTAAAGATGATAAATATTATCTTGTGATAGTGAATCACCTCGAATCTGAGAGGGTCTCTATAAAAGTCATCGATTCTCTCAATAGGCATTATTTGGATATATTAGATGACTTGGATGATGTTTAAGTTAGGGATGCACCATTAGATTTTGAAAAAGAAATTAAATCAATAGTCGATGAAATCAAAGAAGTCAACCTATGACTTAGGATGACCCACACCCTACTTTCATTAGCTCCCTATTGAGTGAAGATGAATCAAAAGATCTCATTAAACTTCTCTATGAATTTAGGGACTTCTTTACTTGGTCATATGATGAAATGCCAGGCTTATCTTTGGTAATTCATAAACTTAAAATTTGACCTTATGTCATTCCCGTCAAGTAAACTCCATGATGTATGCATCTGGAGATCGAGCAGCAAGTTATTCTTAAAATAAAAAAAAATTGGTCAAGGCTAAATTTATTCAAGAGGAAAAATATCCCTCTTGGGTAGCCAGCATCATGCCAATTTGAAAGAAAAATGGTCAAATCTGGTTCTGTGTCGACTATAGAGATCTGAATAAAGCATGCCCTAAAAATGAGTTCTCTTTTCCCATACCCAAACTCATAGTGGATATCGCCTCCTCTCAAATTATTTTCTCCTTCATAGATGGCTCATAAGGATATAACCAAAATGAAGATTGCCCCAGAAGATGAGAGAAACATGGCATTCAGAACTCCTATAGGAATCTTTTGTTATAAAGTGATGGCATTTGGTCTCAAAAAAGATGGTACAACTTACGCGTAGGCTATGACCCAAATTTTTGATGAACTTATCCATGACCAAGTGGACTGTTACATTGACAATTTGGTTGTCAAAAGTAAAGTTAAAGGGGCTCATCTTAATGACTTAAGAGTTATTTTTTAATAGTTATGCCACTATGATATCAAAATGAACCCCTTAAAGTGTGCCTTCAACATCACATTAGGGAAATTTTTAGGCTTTTTAGTGAGGCGCCATGGTATTGAAATTGATCCTACTAAGATTGAAGCCATCTTAGACATGCCACATCCCAAACGCCTTGCTCAGCTGAGGTCTCTTTGTAGTTGGTTGGCATATACAAGAAGGTTTATCTCCAATTTATTGGGCAGATTCCAACCCTACTTAATACTTGCCAAAAAAAGACTTTAAATTCATATGGGATGAGTAATATTAGAATGCTTTTGATAACATTAAACAATTGTCACAAATCCCCCTTTTTTAGTAGCCCCTACTCGGGGAAAACCACTCATCTTTTACACTGCAGCATTAGATGAGTCACTCGTTGCCTTATTTGCTTAGGTAAATGAGGAGGGAAATGGAAAAGCTCCCTATTATCTCAACTGATAACTCATTCTAATGAAAATTTAGTATCCTTTAATTGAGGAACATTATCTTTCCTTAGCTTTTATAGTTCAAAATCTAAGGAACTATAAGCTATCACATAAGGTAAGTTTAATTTCTATGGTAAATCTATTATAGTGTCTTATGACTCGACCAATATTGTCAAGAAATCTGGCACGGTGGTTTGTAATATTGCTTCAATTTCAAATAACTTTCATTCCCCTGTATGTTGTATAATGACAGGCCGTATTCTACTTCCTTGCAACAATCCCACTTTCGACAGAGTCTCCCCAGAATGATGATTTCCTTGACCAGAAGATAATGAGTTTAGGGGAACCCAATGATCATGTTTAGGAATTATATTTTGATGCCACTGTATCTTTTTTAGTGAAGCACAGTTTAATCTACTCTTCCTGGGAAAGTATGAATTGGCCTAATTTTTATAACACTAGAAAAGGGAATGATGCATTTTTTCTATCATTTATCAGAGCCTTATACAAATAATGAGGCTGAATATGTAGCTCTAATAACTAGTTTAGAGATTACAATATTTATGGATATAAAAGAAATCAAAATCTGTTGTAATTCTCAGCTAGTTATTAACCAGATTATAGGAACTCATAAGGTCTTAAATCTAATACTCTTAAAGTACCATCAATACACAAATTAACTGCTCGAGTAAGGTCCTATTATAACTTTGTATATAATTCCCCATGGAAATAATTCCATGGTGGATGCCTAGGTAAAGCTTGCAAAGGAATTTGCATGTCTAGAAGAAAACTCTATTTATATAAAAATTTAAGGTAGATATGTTAAAGCTCCTATAGATTCCGAACACATCAATAAGAAATCTTCCAAAGTTCTATCTCCCTCTTCAATAAAGGATGAAGAAGGTGACTTGAGACAACCTTTCATTGATTATCTTAAAGAAGAAAATTTTCCAAATGACAAATTTCCTGCCAACCAAATCAAGAACCGGACCCTTACATATGTTATCATGAATTACACCCTTTACCATCGATCGTTCGATAAAATGTGGATGCATTGTATAGACAAATATAAAGCACTAAAGTGCATGAGTTAGGTCTATGCTAGTGCTCATTAGTTAGGTCCTAAGATTAAAATGGAATTAAAAGGCTTGGATATTATTGCCCCATAATGATTGATGTTTGCATGAATATTGCAAAACATTGTCATTAATACCAAGTTCATGGTGCAATTTTATATCAATCGCCTAACATCTTGCATCCCACGATTGCTTCACACCCTTTGAGAGTTAAGGCATGGATGTTATCAGGCCTATTGACCCTCCTTCTTTGAAGAGTCATCACTTTAGAATAAGATAGTGACCTAGAGGACGATAATACAAAAACTCAAAGCGACAAACTTGAGTTAATGATGTATAAAAAGCTGAATAAAAGAATTAAAGCCTTAATCTTAACCCCACTACCCATGATAGGGTCACGGTGTTAGTAGTTAAGGTCTCTCCTAATCTAGGTGGTGAAGTAGGAAAAGTTCAAAAGTTCTTCTTTAGTCCCTCCACCTTAAGGAAAGAAGATGATGCAATTCCTTAATAGGAAGATTTGAATGAATTAATGGAGCTACCATTTGACTATTTTCCTCTCTGTGTAAGAAATTATCTATCTAAAGGTCTCACGCCAGGATAATGGCCCAAGGGTCAAGCTTGATACCATGAGAACCTCTGGCATACAATAAATAAAAGAAATATGAATAGTGGTATTGGCTTCGGTATCATTAGTTTATTTAAAGATGATAAATATTATCTTGTGATAGTGAATCACCTCGAATCTGAGAGGGTCCCTATAAAAGTCATCGATTCTCTCAATAGGCATTATTTGGATATATTAGATGACTTGGATGATGTTTAAGTTAGGGATGCACCATTAGATTTTGAAAAAGAAATTAAATCAATAGTCGATGAAATCAAAGAAGTCAACCTATGACTTAGGATGACCCACACCCTACTTTCATTAGCTCCCTATTGAGTGAAGATGAATCAAAAGATCTAATTAAACTTCTCTATGAATTTAGGGACTTCTTTACTTGGTCATATGATGAAATGCCAGGCTTATCTTTGGTAATTCATAAACTTAAAATTTGACCTTATGTCATTCCCGTCAAGTAAACTCCATGATGTATGCATCTGGAGATCGAGCAGCAAGTTATTCTTAAAATAAAAAAAAATTGGTCAAGGCTAAATTTATTCAAGAGGAAAAATATCCCTCTTGGGTAGCCAACATCATGCCAATTTGAAAGAAAAATGGTCAAATCTGGTTCTGTGTCGACTATAGAGATCTGAATAAAGCATGCCCTAAAAATGAGTTCTCTTTTCCCATACCCAAACTCATAGTGGATATCGCCTCCTCTCAAATTATTTTCTCCTTCATAGATGGCTCATAAGGATATAACCAAAATGAAGATTGCCCCAGAAGATGAGAGAAACATGGCATTCAAAACTCCTATAGGAATCTTTTGTTATAAAGTGATGGCATTTGGTCTCAAAAAAGATGGTACAACTTACGCGTTGGCTATGACCCAAATTTTTGATGAACTTATCCATGACCAAGTGGACTGTTACATTGACAATTTGGTTGTCAAAAGTAAAGTTAAAGGGGCTCATCTTAATGACTTAAGAGTTATTTTTTAATAGTTATGCCACTATGATATCAAAATGAACCCCTTAAAGTGTGCCTTCAACATCACATTAGGGAAAGTTTTAGGCTTTTTAGTGAGGCGCCATGGTATTGAAATTGATCCTACTAAGATTGAAGCCATCTTAGACATGCCACATCCCAAACGCCTTGCTCAGCTGAGGTCTCTTTGTAGTTGGTTGGCATATACAAGAAGGTTTATCTCCAATTTATTGGGCAGATTCCAACCCTACTTAATACTTGCCAAAAAAAGACTTTAAATTCATATGGGATGAGTAATATTAGAATGCTTTTGATAACATTAAACAATTGTCACAAATCCCCCTTTTTTAGTAGCCCCTACTCGGGGAAAACCACTCATCTTTTACACTGCAGCATTAGATGAGTCACTCGTTGCCTTATTTGCTTAGGTAAATGAGGAGGGAAATGGAAAAGCTCCCTATTATCTCAACTGATAACTCATTCTAATGAAAATTTAGTATCCTTTAATTGAGGAACATTATCTTTCCTTAGCTTTTATAGTTCAAAATCTAAGGAACTATAAGCTATCACATAAGGTAAGTTTAATTTCTATGGTAAATCTATTATAGTGTCTTATGACTCGACCAATATTGTCAAGAAATCTGGCACGGTGGTTTGTAATATTGCTTCAATTTCAAATAACTTTCATTCCCCTGTATGTTGTATAATGACAGGCCGTATTCTACTTCCTTGCAACAATCCCACTTTCGACAGAGTCTCCCCAGAATGATGATTTCCTTGACCAGAAGATAATGAGTTTAGGGGAACCCAATGATCATGTTTAGGAATTATATTTTGATGCCACTGTTTCTTTTTTAGTGAAGCACAGTTTAATCTACTCTTCCTGGGAAATTATGAATTGGCCTAATTTTTATAACACTAGAAAAGGGAATGATGCATTTTTTCTATCATTTATCAGAGCCTTATACAAATAATGAGGCTGAATATGTAGCTCTAATAACTAGTTTAGAGATTACAATATTTATGGATATAAAAGAAATCAAAATCTGTTGTAATTCTCAGCTAGTTATTAACCAGATTATACAAACTCATAAGGTCTTAAATCTAATACTCTTAAAGTACCATCCATACACAAATTAACTGCTCGAGTAAGGTCCTATTATAACTTTGTATATAATTCCCCATGGAAATAATTCCATGGTGGATGCCTAGGTAAAGCTTGCAAAGGAATTTGCATGTCTAGAAGAAAACTCTATTTATATAAAAATTTAAGGTAGATATGTTAAAGCTCCTATAGATTCCGAACACATCAATAAGAAATCTTCCAAAGTTCTATCTCCCTCTTCAATAAAGGATGAAGAAGATGACTTGAGACAACCTTTCATTGATTATCTTAAAGAAGAAAATTTTCCAAATGACAAATTTCCTGCCAACCAAATCAAGAAACGGACCCTTACATATGTTATCATGAATTACACCCTTTACCATCGATCGTTCGATAAAATGTGGATGCATTGTATAGACAAATATAAAGCACTAAAGTGCATGAGTTAGGTCTATGCTAGTGCTCATTAGTTAGGTCCTAAGATTAAAATGGAATTAAAAGGCTTGGATATTATTGCCCCATAATGATTGATGTTTGCATGAATATTGCAAAACATTGTCATTAATACCAAGTTCATGGTGCAATTTTATATCAATCGCCTAACATCTTGCATCCCACGATTGCTTCACACCCTTTGAGAGTTAAGGCATGGATGTTATCAGGCCTATTGACCCTCCTTCTTTGAAGAGTCATCACTTCATTTTAGTGGTGATTGATTATTTCTCTAAGTGGGTAAAAGTGATTCCCCTATGTCAGGTAACATCACACCATGTTATAAAATTCTTTTGTGATCATATTGTATATTTATTTGACATGCCTCACAAAATCATATATGATAATGGGTCTGCATTCAAGTTTAAAGAAATCAATAATTTTATAAGATGCCACTATATTGATTGGAGATTTTCAACAATCTATTGCCCATTGGATAATGGGTTGGATGAAGACTTCAACAAAACTTTGGTGTAAATCATAAAAAAGGCCTTAGATGATAATAAAGGTCAGTGGGATGAGAGGCAGGTAGAAGCCTTATGGGCCTGAACAACTTGTATGACTCTGACCCAATCCACTTCATTCACTGTTATATATGGGTCTGAAGCCATTCTCCCCTTAAAAGTATAAATTCCTTTATTGAGGATTTCTTTACATAATAAAATTATAACTGAATAGAATTCATAACTTCGATTATAAGAGCTTGAAGGCCTTAAAGAATATTATATCCAAGCTCAGCAAAATCTAAAACTATATAACAGGCGAATGGTTCAAGCTCATGATAATTTAGTGCGACTTAGAACTTTCCAAGTAAAAGAAATTGTTTTGGTTCTTAAGAGGCATATCCTAGCCATCACAAAATTGGTGGAAAGTTTGAACCAATATTGGAGAGACCCTTTATTGTGGAGATAGTCTACTAGGGGTCTCCTACTAGTTAGTTGACTGTAAAGGAAATTACCTGATACTTCCAGTCAATAGACATTTCCACAAGATATATTATTCTTTATGTAATTTGAATTTATGATGAATGAAAGATCTTCAATTTTGAAGCTCATCAAATCCATTTTTCTAAACCAACAAATCAAAATATATATATATAATCAAATCTTAGTTAAATAGATTTTGTCAAATCCCAAATGGTTTAGGTAGACTATCTCCTTGACTAGTTCTCCTACTTAGATGTGAATCCCCATGCTTGCTATTTAGGTTAGTTATTGAACACCAAAAATCAAAATTAAATCCTTATTCGATAGATATTACTAAAACCCAAAGGTCTAGGTAGACTATCTCCTTGGCTAGTTCCCCTAATTTGATGTGAGTCCACATACTTTCTATCTAGGTTATTAATTGAACTCCAAAAATAAAAATCAAATCTAGCTTAGATAGATTTTACCAAATCCCAAAGGTTTAGGCAGTCTATCTCGTTGGCTAATTCTCTTAGTTAGATATGAGTATCCATGATTTCTATCTAGGTTAGTCATTGAACACTAAAAAAAAGTCATGGTTAGATACATTTTAAAAACTCCTACAGATTTAGGAAGACTATCTCCTTAGCTAATTCCCCTAGTTAGATGTGAGTCCCCATGCATTCTATTGAGGTTGGTTATTGAACACAAAAATTAAATCTTGGTTAGATAGATTTTACCAAATCCCATTAATTTGGGTTGATTATATCCTTGCCTAATTCCCCTTGTTAAATTTGAGTCCCCATTCTTTTTATCTTGGTTAGATATTAAAAACTAAAATCAAATCCGAGTTAGGTAGATTTTACCAAATCTTACAAATTTAGGTAGACTATCTCCTTAGTTAGTTCCCTTAATTAGATGTGAGTCCCGTGCTTTCTTTCTAGGTTAGTCATTGAACACAAAAATCTAAAATCAAATACTAGTTAGATAGATTTTACCAAATCCCATATATTTAGGTAGACTATCTCCTTAGCTAGTTCCTCTAATTATATGTAAGTCCCCATGCTTTCTATCAAGGTTAGTCATTGAACACAAAAATAAAATCATGGTTAGATACATTTTAAAAAATCTTACAGGTTAAGGTAGACTATCTCCTTAGCTAATTCCCCTAGTTAGATGTGAGTCCCCATGCATTCTATTGAGCTTAGTTATTGAACACAAAAATTAAATCTTGCTTAGATAGATTTTAGCAAATCCCATTAATTTGGGTAGATTATATCCTTGCCTAATTCCCCTTGTTAAATTTGAGTCCCCATTCTTTTTATCTTGGTTAGACATTGAAAACCAAAATCAAATCTCGGTTAAGTAAATTTTACCAAATCTTACAAATCTAGGTAGACTATCTCCTTAGCTAGTTTCCCTAATTAGATGTGAGTCTCGTGCTTTCTTTCTAGGTTAGTCATTGAACACAAAAATCTAAAATCAAATACTAGTTAGATAGATTTTACCAAATCCTATATATTTAGGTAGACTATCTCCTTAGCTAGTTCCTTTAATTATATGTAAGTCCCCATACTTTCTATCTAGATTAGTCATTGATTGCAAAAATCAAATCCAGTTTAATAGATTTTACCAAAACTTATAGATTTAAGTAAACTATCTCCTTGACTAGTTCCCCTAACTAGTTGTGAGTCCCTGTTCTTTCTACTTAATTTAGCCATTGAACAGCAAAATCAAATCCCAGCTAGGTAGATTTTATTAAAGCCTACAAATTTAGGTAGACTTTTTCCTTGGCCAGTTCCCTTAGTTAGAAGTGAGTTCCCATGATTTTTATCTAGGTTAGTCATTGAACACAAAAAATCAAAATCAAATCTTGGTTAGATAGATTTTACCAAATTCCATAGATTTAGGTAGACTATCTCTTAGGATAGTTCCCCTAGTTCTTTGTGAGTCCCCTTGCTTGTTATCTTGGTTAGTTATTGAACACCAAAATCAAATCTTGGTTAGGTAGAATTTACCAAATCCTATAGATTAAGATAAACTATCTCCTTGGCTAGTTCCCTTAGTTAGATGTGAGTCCCCATACTTTCTCTCTAGGTTAGTCATTGAACACCAAAATCAAATCCCAATTAGGTAGATTTTACAAAAGCCAAAAGATTTTGGTAGACTAACTCCTTGGCTAGTTTTCTTAGTAAGATGTGAGTCCCCATACTTTCTATCTAAGTTAGTTATTGAACACCAAAAATTTAAATTAAATCCTGGTTAGATAGATTTTACCAAAACCCAAAGATTTAGGTAGACTTTCACCGTGGCTAGTTCTCCTAATTAGACGTGAGTCCCTGTGCTTTCTATCCAGGTTAGTCATTGAACACACAAAGAAATCCAATCTTTTAGGAAAAGGTGTGAGTCCCCGAGCTTCCTATCACCTAGGGTCTTGACTTATTTTGTGTTGGATTAATCCTGTTAAGCCCTTAACAACTTAGTCATCTATAGTGTCTTATGGTTAGGTGTTAGACCCTGTGCTTCTCTTCCTTAGATCTATAGTTAAATCAAATTTAAAATCTTTCTTTTAGGTATAAGTCCCCCGATGGAATCCTTCAGACTTGATGTTAGGTGCTGCCTCTCCTTAGAATTCAAAACACAAATTCGATCTCTTTTAAGATCCATCCAATCGAACAATGGCAAAAAAGTCCAGTATAACTTTGTTTTACTACACATATTGGGGGTCCTTTATTGACCTCATTCTTATATGAGGTTCATCAATCAAAACCACATCCAAACATCAAACCCTTTTCTTCAAACTCCATGGCATTGACTCCAATAATAAATAAAACTCTCATAACTCCTATTCCAACCACCTTAACTTGTTGACTTGTCAAGATGGTCAACAAAGTCCACCACCTCAAAACCTAAGGGATTTTAAATTACCTAATTTCAAAATAATCAAACCCAAATCAAATTTTCATTTCCCTCTTTAAGAGTCTACCTAATACTATTTTGGGAGCTTCATAAGATGCCAAAAATGTGGTCCATAGTTTTTGTCTTAGCTAAATGAAGCCCTCCATGGTCCCCTCCATGAAAAAGTGGCCAATGGCCACCACTTCTTTCCAACCACTCTTCTACCCAAAGCTAAGCTTCTTTCCACTTATCAACCATCTATAATATGATCCAATCGATCTCAGTCCTTGCTTGGAATGGAGGGGGATTAGAATAGGGGAAAAATTAGGAAAAACCACACATATACTCCAATCAAAAGTTTGAGTCCGCGTTAACTCTTTTTCTTGAAAAGAAGTCATCCCTGGAGCTCTAAGGAGGAAGAGTAGCCATTCCCTATCCTCTAGGGTCATTTCTACTGAGGTAAAACCTAAAACTAGCTCACATATCTAGGATTTAATATGTTTGATGTGTGACGCATTTTTTAAACAAAAAGCTTCTCCTCATCCTTCCTTTATTCGGATTTTTAATCTTCCCAAAGTTTTAAGTCATTTTATCTGTTCTATTATGGGTTATATAACTTCTTCTAATTGGGGCTTTTGGGCATTCACGTGGAGACGATGAAATCAAAATCGTTCGTTTATTCTATTTTGATCAAACGGATGTGATTTCACTCTAGATCACGAAAAAATCATATTGTACGATCTATAGACGGTACAATTTGATCTCCAATATGATTCCTGCTCAAAACACATGTAAAAGATCATAGTGTGTGCATTTTGAATGTACTGCATGATATGCATTTCGTATAGTACGATCCTTAACCCAAAAAAATGGCTGAAATTTTAAAAATTTGGCAAAAATATATTTCTTGTCCAAATTTGATGTTCGTAGATTCGTTGGAACTTTCTCGAGCCCAAGTTTACTATAAAATTTACTTCATTAGATTTGACTAATGGATTGGGAGAAATTTATTTTTTAATGAAAAATGAATCTCCTTAATAACTCTCAATCAGTAGTCCAGTTGAGCTAAAATTTGGACAAGGAATACTTGAGGATATTCCGCACATACTAAAATTTTCTTGGTCCTTAGTGATGGTTGGAATTCGGCAAATTGAATTTCCAAAGTTCTAGGTCAAATTTAGAACCAAAATTTTGAAAATTCATTTCTTTTAAATAATATAGAATTATGCTTTGAAATTTTCATGGCATGTGTTTTTTGCTGTATGGGTTAGATATACCTAATTTCAAACCTATGGGAACATTAGTGACACCTAGAAAAAATAATTAAGTTTTTCTCGAGAAAAATTATAAAAATCCTAGAAAATTTTATACAAACCCAATAAGTGAGAACCTCTAGAATAGTAAACTTAGTGACATTATGAACCTTAGGTTTTACTTTCACCTAATTTAGACTTCATAATGTCATAAAATTAATAAAATAAAAATCAGTCAATTTATGGGGCCAAAAACTTTAAAAAAACATAATAAATTCAAATTAAATAAAAAATACAAATAATGATTTCAATTATTCATAATTAAATATACAGTCAAGGAAAGGTAAAAGCCAATCACAAGACTTCAAATTTGGCCTTAAATTAATAATTAGAGAAAACTAATAATTAATTAAAATAAATAATTAAAAATCATTAAAAATACCAGATAAATTCTAAACTCTAAAAAACACTCATACATGTCATTCCTGGAGTGATTTCAAGGGCTTTGGAGTGAGTTTGGTTCAAAAATAACAAAATCTTCATAATTAAATAATTAAATAATTCAATGAAATCACCAAACATCAAAACATCATAACTAATTGTAGAAAACTACTAATTGAGCAAGGTCAAAGGCGTTGGACTTCTCTCAGGATCTAATATTTCTAAAAATATCAAAATACTAGAATTCATAAAAATTCAAAAAGTTAACATTTTGGTCAACCTTATTTCATTAACATACTCAAACTTTGAAAAATCTTAACTAATTATAGAAAATTCTAAATCTAACAAACTTAATGGCATTTTACTCATCTTAGGGTCTAATATCAATTAAAAATAACAAAACTCCAGAAATTATTATAAATAAAAAAGTCATAAAATAGACCGTTTATTTAATATAATAAAATATTCAAAAAATATAAAAATTCAGTAAATCAACAAAATTCCAGCAAATCACCAATCTAACCAATCATATTACATAACCAATAGTAAAATACAGAACCAACATTCCACCAATGAAGTTTTTAGGATGGACTACCTCAACCTGCGAGGCTAGGTGTCCTAAGCGGGCCTTAATTCTCGAGCCCATTGTGACAATGCCATGAACGAATTTGGTAGAATGCAACCCATAAAATTATTAAGCCATTAACAAGTTCATTGAACCTAAATCATGTTAGCAATTACTTATTTAAACTTTTAAGTCAGAATAGACGTATTTTTATTACAAACATCAAAGAGCATTGCAATCAGAGTTAATTCATACAGTACGATTGAAGTCATACAATATAATTTAATTCATACATTACAAACACAAGTCGTATAATACGATCAGCAAAACAAATAATTTGGTAGTCTGAAAATTTCTCAATCATAGAGTGCAGAAAATAACCCAACATATCACTTGAAAGAGAAAATAAACACAAAACATCTTTTTTTTTTTTTGAAAAAACATTGACTAAAAAGAAAGAAAAACAACACAAGAAGGACTGAAAGAAACTTTCATTACAAAACAAAGTAAAAAATAAATAGGCATAGATCTAAAAATATAAGTACAATCACAACAAAAACTAAATTAAAACTTGAAGAGTGATGGATCCGGATCATGAGCTGGCAGTGGAGGTTGTTGGAACAACTGACTAAAGCTATCGTACTGCTGCTGGATGGTTGTGAACTACTACTAGATATTTCCAAATTACTACCTAAACCAACCCATATCATTATCATGTTGGGTTCGCTGTTGATCCAGGCAAGTCTCAAGTTAGTCAAACTACTGAATCAACTCCTCATATGGGTAGTGGTGAGGAGGTGGTGCAGGTGCAGGATCAGCTACAAAGGTGGCTTCTCCTTCTTCATCAAACAGCGGGTCCTCTGGCTTTTGATCCATATGAAAGAGCATTTGGAAGGAGGCATTTAAAGAGAAGATTGGAGTGTGGTTAGGGGTAGTAAGATATGTGATATTGTATTTTTTATCCAAGATAAACCCAATCACATGTCCTAGGGTAATATTTTGTTTCCTCCTAGTGGCTGGGAGACAAATCGAAGTAAGATTTTTATTGTAGTCAATTAACATTTGGGCTTCATCCATTTGAGTTTTTGACATGATGACATAAGTGATAATTGAAAGGAGGGGAGTGATGTTTATCTGATCTACAGCTTTAGGGATGATTGATGTTCTAAGAACATGCTGGATAACCCTAGCATTTTGATTAAGAGCATGAACCAAGGGTTGGTGGTAGTTCATAGCAGCATTTCAAAGTAAGAGATTTATAGCACTCCAATCAAAGTTAAAGCTAGAGTCCATAGCAAGGGGTGTATTTCCTTGGGAGTTTAACTAAAGATTGATTCCTATGTCCTCTTTGGTGATTTCTATATTTTGACAACACACATAGGAAGACATTACAGTAGCATCCCCACTAATCCTAAGTTTTGCTAGAAACTCATAGAGGATTTTAGAGTGGGAAGGACAGGCTAAAGTGAGGCGGAATTGGAATGCAGTGGAATTAAAAAGGTGCATTACCAAAATGCTTAGGGCCTATAGTTAAGAAGCATGGAAGGAGTAATTTTGGCTTCTTTGTATTTTTGGTGGGTAGCTTCATCAGAAGCTGTTATAAAATGATCATCGGTAGGGTTGCTAGATAAGGAAGCACCCTAGGATTTGTGACTTCATTTTCCACCTCCAACCATTGCATAGATTGGGATTGCAAGAAGGAGGATTAAAAGGATTATATGAAGAATTTGAATGAGTTGGGCTATTTAAAAAGAATTTTAATGGATCGTACAATACAATCGTAAGATCATATGGTTATGATCATACTTAACAATCGAGAGCAATCAATTCAGCTAGACAATAAGTAAGAAAGGTTATCTGATTGTACAGTACCATCAGACATTGTACAGGATAATTAGAGACAGGGAGATCATCCCGAGGAGTCAGGTAATACGACCTTTGACCAAAAGGTTCATACAGTACGAATAGCTATTCATGTAGTACGATCAATAATAAATATGAAATGAATTCATCCAAAGACACGTGTATCATCCAGATGAACAAGTGTTCATATAGTATGATTGTTAATCATATATACAATCTGGATCATCCATTAATCTAATGGTTGAGATCAAAGTAGTGTTGTTCAATTCGTACAATACGAAGGTGATTCGTACAGTACGATTGTCAAACATAGAGACAATCTAGATCATCCATTAAGCTAAGGGTTATGATCAAAGCAATGTTGTACAGATCGTACAGTATGAAGATGATTCATATAGTATAATATAAGATGAAACTTTTTGCTTTGCAGGAAAAATAGTGAGGTTTAGTGACATGATTTATGTGATGATTAGGACAAAATTAGAAAAAGCAAAAAAATAGTAAAATAAAACAACCAACAAAAGAACAAAAATAAAAAAAGGTAAAAAGAAATACCAAATAATAAAATAAAAAATAAAATCATAAAAAAATATAAGATGATAAAAACAAAAACATAAAAAAAAACACGTAAATAGAAATAGGCATACGAAAGAACAGAAGAAAACAGTGTCAATTTCAAGTATGAATATCGATCACACCTAATCTAGTTCTTAAGGTGATGAAAGTTTCAGAAGCTAGTGGTTCTGTAAAGATATCAACAAGTTAATGTTCAGTGGCTACATGGTGTATCTCTACATCTCCTTTGGTTACATGGTCCCTAATGAAATGATGCCTTATATATATATGATTAGACCTGGAGTGTTGGATTAGATTCTTAAAAATACAGATGGTACTAGTGTTATCGCATAGGATTGGAATTGTGCCTACAGGTTGTCCTAAATCTAAAATTTGTTACTTTAACTAAAGGATCTGGGCCAAATAACTTCCTAAGGCTATGCATTCAGCTTCAGTAGTGGACAGGGCAACTGAGTTCCATTTTCTACTAGACCAAAAGACTAAGGACTGTCCTATGTATTGACATATTCTAGAAGTGCTTTTCCTATCAACTCGACATCCTGCAAAATCTGAATCAGAATATCCTATGATTTTAATGGAGCTGTTATGCCTAGGATACTAGATTCCTAAGTCTTGAGTCCTTAAGAGATATTTAAGAATTCTCTTAACAGTAGTCAATTGGCACTCTTTTGGATTAGCCTGAAATCTAGTACAGAGACAAACACTAAACCTAATATCAGGTCAGCTAGTAGACAAGTAAAGAAGTGATCCAATTATTCCTCTGTATTTATTTTGATCAACAAATTTAACTTTTGAATCCTTATCTAACAAAACAATGGAACTCAAGGGAGTGTTAATTGGCATGGCTCTATCCATTTCATATTTCTTAAGGATATCTTTAATGTATTTTGATTGACTAAGGAAGGTTCCATCATCCTTCTACCTTATGCTAAATCCAAGAAAGTAGGTCAGTTCTCCCATCATACTCATCTTAAACTCCTTACTCATTATTTTTGGAAATTTATCACAAATGCTTTTATGAGAAGATCCAAACAAAATATCATCAAAATAAATTTGGACAACCAATAGTTCATCTCCTACCTTTTTTAGAAACAGGGTGGTGTCTACGCTTCCGTTAACAAATATTCTTTCTAGTAGGAATGTGCTTAGCCTTTCATATCATGCCCTAGGTGCTTGTTTTAGTCCATATAACGCCTTTTTTAATTTTGAATATATTATTAGGAAATTATGAGTTTTTAAAGCCTGATGGTTGTTCAACATACACATCTTCTTTTATTAACCCATTCAGAAAGACACTCTTGACAGTCATTTGGTACAATTTGAATCCCTTAAAATAAGCAAAGGCTAGTAGCATCTTAATGGCTTCTAATCTAGCTACAAAGGAAAATGCCTCTTCAAAGTTAATTCCTTCTATATGGTTATATCCCTTAGCCACTAATCTTGCTTTTTTTCTAACCACTACACCAGACTCATTCATTTTATTTTCAAAAACCCATTTAGTTTAAACAACACTCTGGTCCTCAGGTCTTTCAACTAGTTCCTAAATATTATTTTTCACAAATTGATTTAACTCTTCTTGCATGGCTACGATCCAAAATTCATCCAATAGGGCTTGATTAATATTTCTAGGTTTAGTCATTAAGATGAAGGCAGAGTGGTTTACTTCTTTTCTAAGTTCATTCCTAGTTCAAACACATTTAGATGGGTCTCCTAAGATTAGTTCATTAAGATGACTTGAAGAATATCTCCATTTTCTAGGCAGTGTGTTTTCAGGTTCTACCCTTTCCTCTAGATTTGCAGATTCTACTCCTCGGGTAATTTCTACTACTTCTTCTTCCACCCTTAACCCTATAAGATTATTAGATTCATTAAAAATAATATGAGTGGTCTCCTCTACTAAAAGTGTCCTTTTATTAAAGACTCTATAGGATTTTCCAATATTTGAGTAACCTAAGAACACTCCTTCATCAGATTTTAGGTCAAACTTTCCTAGTTGAGACTTCCCATTATTCAGGATGAACACTTTACATCTATAGACATGAAGATGAGAGAGGTTTGGTGTTCTACCCTTAAAAATTTTATAGGATGTCTTATTTAATTTGGATCTAACATTAACCCTACTCAGAACATAACAAGTTGTATTCATCGCTTCTATCCTAAACTATTTAGGAAGTAAGTATTTAGCTAACATGACTCTAACAGCTTCTACCAGGGTCCTGTTCTTTCTTTTAGCTACCCCATTCTACGGAGGGGTCCTAGGAGCTAAAAAAATATGATCTATCCCTTGCTCCTTAAAGTAAGATTCAAATTTTTCATTCTCAAATTCTCCACCATGGTCACTATGAATAGTTAAATTTTCACAACCTAGTTTCCTTTGAATCCAAGTGGAAAAAGATCTAAACTTCTCGAATGATTCACTTTTATGAGATAGGAATCTAACCCAAGTAAAACTCAAGTAATCATCAATAATCACATACTGAAAGACTTTCCCACCTATGCTTCAGTGCTAATAAGTCCAAAGAGATCCATGCGAAGGACTTCTAAGGGTTTGCTAGTATTAATATCTTTAATTGAGTAGAAGGAGGATTTGACTTATTTTCCCAATTTACTGGCATCACACAAGTGGTCCTTAGTGCACTCTAATTTGGGAATTCCTCTCACTAAGTCTTTTTGGATAATTTTTCTAAGAATTTTCATGCTTGCATGACACAATCTTCTATGCCATAATAAGGATTCATCAGCAATTATTTTTAAGAAAAGAGCTATATAAGATTTAATGTAATTTAGATCAAGCATGTAGATATTATTGATTCTCCTTCCCTGTAAAATCGTTTTATCATTTAATCATATTATTAAGCTGGTAGACAAAAATTTTATGCTGAAGTTATCACAGAGAAGGGCAATATTGAGCAGATCATGTTTTAATCCATTTACTAGTAAAATACTTTCAATTATAAAATTTTTTTAGTTGCCAATTATACCTGAACCCACCACTCTCCTGGTGGTGTTATTTCCAAGTGTCACCTTGCCTCCTATCCTGGCATCCAGTGAAATGAATTGATTTACATCTCTATTCATATGCCTTTAACATCCATTATCCATGTACACACGCTCTCACGAGGCCTTTTGTGAGAGCACCAATACAAAATCATTAGTGGTAAGATTTGGGAACCCAAATAAGTTTGGGTTCCACCTTATAGAATGTGGGATGAAATGCTTGCATGCTATAATATGAATTATGAAATTTTGGTCTCCACACCAAATGTGTTCTATGGTGGATAGTGCAAGTGTGGGAAATGTGTCCCAGCATACCACAAGAAAAACATCTAACTACAGGAAAATGGTTTACTAATCTATATGGGTTATGATGCCTCTTCCTAAGTTTAAATGCATATTGTGATGGTGTGTTATGAAACTGTGCAAATGTAGGAAGTGTTTGGTTTCTTTAAAAGTAGTTAGTTCAGCTTGTAAAAACTTATTTGCGCTGTAAAGAATTGAATTTTGAATCTCTACTATCTAATTGAGATGCAAGAGTTTCTAATTTATTGAATCTATTCTCTAATTCAATATGCAATGTTTTCAAGAAATAATTTCAGTAGTTAAATCAAGATGCTTTTTGTTCAAAGTATTAAATTCATCTAGTAAAGCCATGATATTATTATATAGACTTGAATGATCTTGTCTAATGCTTACATGCTCCTTCTACAGGTTTAAAAAATCAGTTTTTAGGCTAGCATGTGATTTCTTAAGCTTCTTATATGCAGAAAGAATTCTTTCAAAAACTTTAAATAATTTATAATAGGAATGTTCACATACCTTCACTTGATCAGAATGATCAAGATGATTATCGGTCATTAAGCACAGGTTGGTTACCTCCTCTTTTGCTTCAGTTTCAGATGAGTCTAAAGATGAGTCTTCCTCAAAAACCTTCTAAGTCCTTTGCTTGCCCTTCTTAAATTTTGCTTTTTCCTCACCCTTCTCCTTGCTTGGGTGAGCTTTAAGAGTTGGGCAATCAGACTTCAAGTGCCCTAGCTTCCTGCATTCAAACTATATAAAATCAGAGGAATTTTTAAAAATTTTATTATTCTTACCATTATTCCATTACTGAAGATGTTTTTGCTTTTTCTTTAAAAAGCTCTTGAATTGCCTAGTCATTAGTGCAATATCATCATCATCTTGTCTAGAAGAGTCACTGTTAGAATTATTAGCCTTTAAGGCTATAGGTTCATCTTTCTTCTTTTCACTTGCATCAAGCTACCTTTGGCTCACTCATTACTCGTAGGCAATGCCTTCAGGTCTTTAGATTCAATAATGGTAGTGATTTTTGCATCATAGGAAGAAGGTAAAAAACAAAGAATTTTATTAACATTTTCATAATTTGTAAGCTCTCTTCCTAAGGCATGCAAAGAAGTAACAATATGAGTAAACCTTGTATTCATTTAAGAAATTGATTCACTAGGTTTCATGCAAAATAATTCATAATTTTGAAGTAGAATGTCCAGCCAAGATTTTTTTACTTCATTAGTTCCCTCACATGTTATGTATAGTTTGTCCCAAATTTCTTTTCCAGTTGAACAAGTAGAAACACACATGTGATCTTCAGATTTTAAAGCATAGAATAAATAGTTCAAATATTTAGCATTCAATTGGGCTAAATCTCTATCATCTTTACTCCATTCAGAAAAAGGTATTTCAGTTTTAATACCACTTACTAATCTAAAAGGTGTAGAATATCATTCTAGCACGAACATCCACAAGTGATAATCAATTGATTGTAAAAAAGTGGACATGGGAATTTTTCCAAAATCAAAAGGAATATTATGAAATAAAGATGGTCGTGTGATTGAATATCCTTCCACGGTGTTACGATTTCCAAAATTAGCCATTAATATTTTTTCAAAAGTTTTCTAAAACTTACTTTATAAATGCTGCTCTGATACCACTTGAAAGTTTGTGAAGGTTATTAAACCTCTTAGAACTAGCTCAAGGCTAACCAAGAGGGGGGGGGGTGAATTGGTTATTTTAAAAAATTCTATAACAGATAAAAAATTTAAAACCCCTTGATGCCGAAGTAGATCCGTTTCATAATAACAAAAATCAAAGATTCAAACATAAAACAAATCATAGAAAAATGTAAAAATTAAATGCAAAAAATTAAATAGAAAGAACACACCAAGAGTTATAGTGGTTCGATCAACTTGACCTACATCCACTCGTCAGAAACCTCCTTTTTAGGTATTGCACTAAAAGTAGTGTCTCTCTTTTTGCCCCCATAGTAAGGCAGAGAAGCCCTTATAAAATCTTTCCACCGACCACGTCAGGTAGAGTACCTTGAATCCTTTTACTTCCTCTTGGAGCAGGTAGAGAACCTGAAAATCCTTTTACTCCCTCCTAGAGTAGATAGAGAACCTTTGAATCCTTTTACTCCCTCCTAGAGCTGGCAGAGAACCTAGATCTAATGTTGATGAAAGTCTCCGCTAGAGCCACCAAGGAACGAAAAGCTTGAAGAAGATGGTGGAAACCTTGCTTGGAGCAACCTTTATGAATCCCTCACAACTCACCCCATATTAAGATTTCTCTCTCTCCCAAGATCTGTCTCTCTTCCTTCTCTAAGCTCTCTCTCGGAATAATTAGCAGCAAAAGATTTCTAATAAGAGTATTAGAAACCTTAAGTAGTGGGCTTTAAAAAAAATCTAAATTTTAAGAGATCTATCTTCTAGTTACATAGTACGATCAGTGTAATTTAGAATCATCTAGCAAGTTTGTGCAATTAAAATGTTCAAATTTTTAAACATTTCATACAGTATGATCAAAATATCATATGATACGAACTGTATATTCTTCTATTCATTTGGGATGATTTTTGAGATGACCAAAGTCATACTATGTTAATCGTATAACACTTGGGATATTATACCCTATGATCAATACAAAAATTATGGATTTTATTTGGTATGATCTCTAGGATGACCAAAGTCATACTCTATCAATCATACTGGATGATATAAATCATACGGTATAATCGATGATAATAATTATCCCTGATTTGAATGCCTAGTATCGAGGGGTTTATTCAGAAATATTTTAATTAGGGTGTATAATATGAACCTAATCATACTATACGATCAGTATATAATTAGTGTCTTTCTTAACCTTTGGTAGCTAGGGTTTTGATAGAGCATGACGATCATATAATACGAATTAAAATTGTACAGTATAAAAGTCGTACAATACGAAGATAAAATTATATAGTACAATTTTTTTAATAAAACAAAACTCTCTCAAAAATATTTTTGTCTCTCCCCCTATATGTGTGCAAGGTTACCCAGCAATGATATCCACCAAGTTACATGATACGACTCAAGAAAAGAAAAAATACATAACAAATTAAAAATATATACTATAACTCTAGTCTACCCAGTCTTTAGCTGATCAGAATTGCAAGTGAACAATGGACTGAATTTCTAAAATGTTAGTACACACAACATAAAACAAAATATCACAAAAATAGGATAAAGTAGTAACAGTCAAAATAATGTTTGTTATCATCAAAATCATAGTGCTTGAATCAGATTTGTAACATTTTTCACATACTACATTAATCATTCCATGGAATATATATCCAAATTATCTTCCCTAGATATTTGGCCCCTTTCCTCATTACTATAAGCTTATAAAAATTTTAAACTTTGGTTTTTTTATACTACTCCCATATTCTACTGCCTGTTGTTTTTATCAAACACAAAAAATTTAACCTCCAAACTAGATTCCAAATCGATATGTATTATAGAAACATTTATTTATATATACTCTTTTTATTTTCTTTTATCAACTAATTTTCCATCCCCAACATCTCCGTCAAGATCAATAGGCCATTCTACAACCTCTTCATGAATGAGGGGCAGGGTGTAAGGGAACATCATGTACAAAGTGAGAATGCATTTCCTTTTTTTTTCTTCTACTTCTCTTTTTTTACTTTTTTTCTTTCATTTCTTTTACTTGTACTTTAGCAAGTTTATAATTTCTACAGAAGACAGTCTGGTTCATAGGTAGATAATATGAAGCATCTTCATATATACCAAATTCATGAATTAAAAATAGTAGAAGAGAATTGATTAAGGCCTCTCCCAACTTCTTTAGAGAGAATCAGAGCATCATAAATACTCAATTTTATAGGAAACTTTCTTACATGCGCTAAGATATAATAATCCACTTTAGGGAATTCTTGGTTTACATAATCTAAAATTTGAACTAGTTGATATTGATTTGAAGTCTTTGGATTGACTTCAACTTATATTACTTTATTAACTATTGAAGCACACTTAGGAAAAACCTTACCACAGTGAAGGTTGACTTTAACTACCTCTTTGGGAGAAGAAGTATATGTTGATCTCATTTTTAGTTGACATCATCTAAATATAAGAGACCCTGGACTATAATTAATTGCCATAATACACTGCCACATAGAGGGCACTGGCACTTTAACTTCAATTGTCATTCAAATTATTTCATTTGTAGCTTCACACATCAAAATCTTCATCACTATCTCTCTTACCCAGTCACTAACCCATATGACATAATTATGTTAGCTCAACCTAGCCCAATTGACCAAGAATTGAATTTACTCAATTCATGCTATAATTCATATCTAGAGTATTCCTAGGACTCATTTGAACTAAGACTAAATAAGCCAAACCTTCTAAACACCTCTTCCACCCTTCATCTGATCATGATAAAGCTGTATTTAAATTTTCATGACATTAGATCCTGTGTGAAAAGAGTTTGAGGTGTTATTCATCATGTTTTAAATCACTATTGCATTAATATTGTTTGATCTGGACAATTTATGCCATGTGGATGGCCACAACAAACCTCATCAGACAAGATTAAGGTCATCCACACCAAATTGATGTTATTTATTTATCTTATTGCAAGGGTTAGATCACACAAATTTAAAACTAAGAAGAATAAAAGAGCCACCGAGGGAAAATTATTTAGGGTATGGTTTAAACATATTTAGTGACATGATGAAACTCAAACATAGCACACTTAGTGACATGATGAAACCTATAAATTAATTCCACCTTAATTGGAAGTTATTAAGGCACTTCATTAAGAAACCTTAAAATTAGCCTCTATTTTAGGGATGAATTTTCTTAAATTAATAATAAATCATACAAAATTTACAAAAATCTAAGATAAATTTTAATCAACTCTAAATCAACACTAAAATTAGTGAAAATCAAAACTAATCCCCAATTTTGTTTAAAATTGATCATAATTAAATAATAATTAAAAAATCATATAAAACTAAATATTAGATATATTAATCACAAAACTATAAGGTTTGGTGTATTGGTTAAACCTTACTAATGATCTCAATCATCTAAACATTTGAGTTAATTAAGTTAATTAAAACCCAACCAGAAATTCCATATAAGAAGGAATTTAAATAATTAAACAAATATAATAAAATTTAAAAAAATAAAATAAATTTTAATAAATAAAACTTAAGTAAAATAATTAAATAAAAAATAGAGATAATTAAGTAAAATTTAAATAAAATTTAAAAAAAAATTAAATAATCAAACTTAAATAATTAAAATAATTTTGATTTAAAAATTAAATAAATATTTAAAAATCTAAATAAAAATAGAAATTTGTAAATAACAAACAAATTTTCATTAACATAATTAAATAAAATTTTATTATTCATTTAATTAAATTTGATTTAATTAAATGGATTTGATAATTAAATATTAAATTATTGATTAAAAGGACTCTTATGCATTGTGCTTAACACCTTTGGAAGGCACAAATGCATTGGATTGAAATGTCTTTAATAAATTTTGAATAAATCGAAGAACCATATGCATTATATTAAACTCCTTTTGGAAGATACAAATGCGTTGGATTCACTATTCCTTAATAATTTCTTAATAAATTAAAGGGTCTTTATGAATTGTGTCCACCTTATTTTGGAAGGCACTATTTCATTAGATTTAGCAATCCTTTAATGGATCTTTAATAAATCAAATGCCTTCATAAATTATGTTTGATTCCTTTAGGAAAGCATACATGCATTGGATTTATAAGGCTTTTCTCTTAAATCGTCTAATAATTCATTGATAAATCTTAATAAATCCATGCAACAATTCTACCCTATATAGAAGAATGGATGCATTACAATTACGAGCCTTGGGAATTGTTAGTTAGTGGCTTGCCCATTTTGATGTCACTAATTTATATGATTCTTTAAAACTAAAAACTCAGCTTCAATACTTTAAAACACAAATAATAAAAAACAAAATCATTAAGAATTAAATGGAAATAAAAAAAGTCCCTTTTACCTTTAGCAAATAAACACTTCCAAATTAAAGCAACATAAACAATAAATCCCTTACGGCATATCAAAGCCACCCAACCTTTCTCAGACACCGTAGATGGTTTGCTAGGATAACTAACTCTAGCTTTGGCTATGCTAATTGTTAATTTTCTATGATTGTAGATGCCTTGCTTGGATTATATTCTTTTTATTTATTTTTCAGCATTCTGCATGTCATACATGTTTTCATACCTATCGATGAACCTTATTCATTATTAGGATGCCTTAGATTCATTAGGTTCTTATAAAACTACATTGCTCTCTTTCTATTACTTTATTTTTTTTACTCACAAGACTTAGTGTAGAATGGATTTAGATCTGTTGTAAATGTGAAGAGTCATTATAAAGAGACCATGTATATTGATCGAGTTTTAAAGTGTCAATGAGTTGTAAAGATTTAATGGTATTTGCTTATCTATACATATAGGTCTCCAAAAGATTAGTCTCTCTACCTTGGAGGGTATTCTCTTTTGGAATTCTTCAAGAAGACCTAGAGTCAGAAGATGACAAGAAGGAACATTTAAATCTATATATATTATAAGTGTAGAAAATTATATTGTTTATGGTGGAGCCTCGACACCTCATTTTCTCACAAACCATTGTTTATAAAAATAATTTTTATAAATAAAATGAAATTCCTCTTTTACATTGTTTACTTTCATACACGGCTTCATATTACACACATTGCATTTAAATAAGTGGTAGATTACTTAGTTGGTAGCCTTTTCAAATATTCTTCTAGTGTGCATGTTTCAAACTTTGTTGGAATATGTATGAAACTTTATGATGATACGCTAGTGATACTATATACACAAATCCCTTTACTCTGACATGAATACGTACATGCATTTTATTATTTACAGCATACACTGGCTTAACACATAGGCTACCAGCAAGGAATGAGGAGCCCGAGAGATGAGGTCACTACAGTTTTCTTATGGGTTAGGCTGTTATGCAATTGTATTTTCCTAAAAAATATAGACATAGAGAAAATTTAGTTTTAGTTTAAAATAAAACTTAGAGTTTAGAGTGTCTTCGTGTCAAACTGCATTAGTTAGGAGCATTTGATCTAATTTGTATTACTAAACTCTAATTATAAATTAGGATAAAAAACCTAAATTTTTATATTAAAATAACTATCTTACATGCATGCGTCATACCTGGAATTTATGGTTTTAAAATTGTGGGCTTAGGTTATTAGCTAGCAACACACTCCATATAAGTATATATCAAAATGCATTTTTACCCCTCAAAAATCCTTTCGGGTGGATTATCTTGATCTTTAAAAATGAATTTTATAAACTCTCAAATTATTTCAAAAAGATTGATTGAAATCTATAAATCTTTAAATCAAATGCATTATATTTTAAATAAAAAATAATTCTAGTCTCCACTTTAATTAAAAGTTTTATCTTCAGAGATGTAATTAACTTTAAATGCTTGCCTCTTTGGGAACCTAAGGACCTAAATTAAAATTAACCCTATTTTGGTTTGTTGAAACAGGGGAAAAATCTTTGGATGAAGATTAATGCTAATCTTTGGTTAGTTTAATTTTTAAAATTATAGGTGAATGTCAATTTTACCTTTCAAAGTGAATCTCACATTCCTTATGCAAAATTTGAATATGAAAATAAATTTCCTTCTCTTTTCAAGTTGATAATGTATTATTAGTTTATCATTCGAGATAGTATAATATTGGCTATGTAGACTTCTTTAAAGGAACATTGGCTATGTAGATTTGTTTAAAAGATCATTATAGCCAATCAAAGTCCTTTATTATTTTTTCCACGGGATTTTTTTGGTAACTCCAGTGGAGACTGGTTCATTTTCCATCTTTAGTGGAGACTAGAATTTAAATCAATAGTATATTCCCTTTTATACTAAGTTATTTCCTTACGTTGCTCATTTCATCCATTTCATCCTTGGATGAGAATGTTCGACACTTCACTTATCAATGATTAAATCTTCAAAAAAAAATCCAATCAATTGTCAAGATAAAACTATCAATCATTTCAAAATAAAACTTCTTTTAATGATTTCTAAATTTCCTCAAATTCAAAATTCAAAATAAATACTCATCAATGTAAAATTTAATTCCAAACATCACTTAATCATTAACTTAAATCCAAACTTAAGAGTCAACAATTTCCTAATCTTGGGTAGTGCAGCGTAGTCACATTCCTTCATATAGCTTGATGATATTTTCTGGAATGGGTTTATAGTCAAAAGACATGTCACCTTCCCTCGTCAATCATTTACAACTTTCTTTGGGGAGTAGATAGATTCAATTCAGTAAATTCCCCTACTATGCAAAACTTTCAAAGTGAAGTAAAGTTAATTTCAGAAAAGTTTAAAACTTAAAACACAAGAAAATTTATTAAGGAATTTTTTTTAGAGAGAAGTTGTTTTATTTTTCTTAATGAAAATTTACCATTATTTTCTTTAAAATAAAAAGTAAGTTGTTGTTGGCTACTGTAAACACATAAAGAACAAGACCCATGATCATCAATGATAATAAAAATAGTATATTCCCACCCACCCACCACAGATGTAGGTTAATTTCATTTTTGAGTTAAAATCTATTTAAAAAAAATTAGAGCTTAAAATAAATATCTTCTCAATCTTGTTATTATCTTTTATTTTACAGGCAACTTTTGCATGCTTATGAATCTATTTCATGATTCCCTTTATAAAGTTATTCATTCTTATGTTAGAATTGGGTTTTCTATATACATCTTTCTTCCTTATAAACAATAGCGAGTTTTCTTCTTTTATGCTAGGAAGATGATCTTTAAACTCAGAATAACTTCTTTTATAGATTTTAAAAAGAATGACTCTAATCAAAAATAAGAGATGCACAAAATGTGCCAAAAATTAAAAGTTGCACAAAACATGCCATAAATAAAAAAAAAAATGAAAAGTTTGCCAAAAATGAAAAAATGTGCAAAGTGCACAAAAACTAAAAAGTATGCATAAAATGTGCCAAGAAAAGGAAGAAATAAGTAAGTGGCTTCCCTTTCTTTTAAATCTTTAAATCTCAAAAAACATGTATGTCCTTTGATTTTTTTGATATTAAACTTCAGAAATTTTTATTCTAGATTCATCATCATGCAATTATGTTCCATTAGATATAAAAATACATGTCATGTAAGAAAATTGAAATGATTCAATTTCTTTTCGTAATTTCAATCTTTCTAGAATTAGATTTTAATTTGAAAATTATCTATTTGGGAGAAAGCCCCAATTTAATTTCTAGGGAGCCTTATTTAGGTCAACAAAATCAAAATCAAAATCATTAGGCCTTTTCAATTTAGCTGGAGTTAATTCACTTCTCGCTATACTTATCAATCTATTCCTTTTTGTTATTTTTGATAGGGTCTAGATGATTAAGAGGAAATTTTTCTAATTAAATGAGCATAAATTTTACTCTAAAAAAAATTAACCTTATCTCAATTCATTGATTTCAAAATTTACATTATCGTTAAAGTTATATAAAAAAGTTCTGTGCAGTTATGAGGCTTGGTTTAGAGAAGGTTTAGAGAATTGCATTAAAACTAATGGATCCTAAAACTCCCTAAAGATTATTTTAGATAGTCTGGAATATTCAAAATTCTAGTCGATCGGGGATATAATTTCCATGTATCATTCTGATCTACCAAAAAATAATAGTTACTAGTAATCCCATCTTCAATGTGGTTTCCTGTATGCTATAATGAAAATAGTGGTTAGGTATAAGCTCATTTTCATATTATCGTACATGATCCATCTACACCCCAAAAAAAGCTATTAGGAGTAGTCCCATCTTCAATATATATATATATATATATATATATATATATATATATATATATATATATATATATATATATATATATATATATATATATATATATATATATATATATGCTATGACAAAAATAGACATTTGGTATAAGCCCATTTTATGGCATCTTATATGCTCTATCGATACCCCAAAACTTTCCATTAGGAGAAATTCCATCTTTAATAGTGTTTCCTATATGTTTCAATAAAAAAAATAACCATTTGGTGTAAACCCATCTTTATGCTTGCTTATATGTTTCATGGTCATTTAATTTGTTGTTCGGTATAAACCCATTCTGATGGTATCCTATAAGCACCATTATCACCTAAATTTTCTTATTTAAGAGCCTCTCACCCATTCATGTTTAAAGCTACTAGTGGTGGAGCAAGTCCCTCGTGGCACCATCTAAGTTTAAATCTTAGTCCTCCAAGGTTGGATGTGAGTCCCCATGCCTGATTTCCTTATGATCTCCTACTAATGGTGGAGTAAACCCCTTGTGGCAACTTCCTAGTTTAAATCTTGGTCCAGTAAGGTTAGGTGTGAGTCTTCATACTTCCTTTCCTTATGGTCATGCACTAACGGTGGAGCAAAACACTCATGGAACAATCCTAGTTTAAATATTATCTGCAAGTTGGTGGATAACACCCCTCATGGTATGACCAAAGTTGTAATTTAAATTTTATTCTTAAAGATCACTGTGGTGTTTATTTAGTTATGATTTTCTTTTATATTTTTGCTTGATTGGGTAATTGTTCTAATCCAGCCACCAAAAATATTTTTGATTGTGATAGACCTCCCATTCAGGTTCAAACCTTACATTCTTATGATTTGTATAAGTTCCCCTAGTAGCATCCATTCTTTTTAATTTTGGTTGATCAGAGATACATTTTCTTGGTATCCCATTGATATAACCACTCAAATATGCTTGTGTAGAATCATCTCCCTCTCATGCATCAAGTTGAACTACTTTATATCACCTGTCATATGTCTTGAACACTAGCTGTCCAGGTACCACATGCTCTCTCACTAGGTCTTTTATGAGAGCATCCCTAAAAAGTTAATCAATGGTTAGATTTAGGAACCCAAGGGAGTTTGGGTCCCACCTTATGCTTTAATGAATGAGTGGAATGCATGATATCATGTGATCCTAATGATTTGGGCCTCCGTACTATATGTGTTCTATCGTGTATAGTCCAGACTATTATTGTGTGTCCTACCATGCCATAAGTAACTCCTAATCCCAAGAAATGGGTTAACTAATATATATGGAGGATTGTGCTTCTTACTAGGGATATGTAATACATGTTATGTTCTAGGCTATGGCTTTAGTCCTAGTGTAGGCCCTTCTTTGGAGTGCATTTATTTTCTTTTGCAAAAATTCATTTGTATTTTTATAAGTTTGAACTTCAACTCTAATGCATTCCCATTATAGTATAGTTCCAATATAGCTCTCTTTAATTCCAAGGATGCTTTTTCTAACTCAATATGCTCATTTTTAAGGAGTCAAGTGACTTGCTTAATTCAAAATTAGTAGAAGATCATAAGGAAAACAGGCATGGGGACTCACACCCAACCTTGGAGGACTAAGATTTAAACTTAGATGGTGCCACGAGGGAGTTGCTCCACCACTAGTAGATTTAAACATGAATGGGTGAGAGGCTCTTAAATAAGAAAATTGAGGTGAAGAAACATTATTAGTTCTACTTGACTTTCCCCTATTCCAGTCTTAATGGCATCTTTGCTTTTTCTTCATATTGCTTTAATGTTATTTCATCTTCTCCATCAGTTGTAGAGAAACTGTTATCAAAGACATTCACCTTTAATGCCACTATCTTCTCCTTCCACTTATTATACATCAAGTAATCTTTGACTCACATTTTTCTCACAAGAAATGAGTGAGCCAAGTAGATTATCAATAGAATATATATTTAAGCCTTTAAATTCATAGATGGCAATTTTTTTACACAAAATTATCAGGTAGGAAGCACAAAATCTTATTGAACTTTTTAGAGTTAGACAATTCTCTTCCTAGAGCATGTAAAGATGTCACTATTTTAGTAAACCTAGTATACATGTCAATAATAATCTTAGTAGATTTAATGAAGAGTTTGTATTCATGTAGTAAAATATTTAGCCAAGATTGTTTGACCATATTGGTTCCATCATAAGTGATATATTGGTGATCTGGGGGTTGTAACTAACTACATTCGCTTATTGAATATTGAGTAGGTTTTCTTTGATATGTCAAAAATGAAAACCCACTTAAATATTGGCAAGTATTCATGTTGAATCATATAATAGAGTGTTGAATTAGAGTGTCTAACCCACAAGAAAGTGTTATGTTTACTTGCAACAAAATTGCTACTGCTTACTCAAAATGCTTAAGTTATTCTACTGAAATAAAAATAATTTTTTTTTTAGAGTTTCTACCACTAGATAAAAAAATAGTAGAATAGTTGATACAATATTTAATAAAATGTTTTGGATTTATGAATATAAGAATAATATTTTTTCCTAATGAGACGGTTAATTATAGATGTGATTCAGAGCATATGCATCCCTAGATCATCGTCATGCTTGTATGGGTGAAAAGGATATCTGCTGACCTCCTACAGTTTTATTATCTCCTTTAGAACCTAGAATATTTAAACATCCTATGTCGAGGCATGCCAACACTCTATCTCAATATTCCTAATTATTCTTATATACCTCCATCGAGGATATACATCACACTATGTTTTAACTGCACACATGGCCACTATATGCATTAAATAAAGAATATTATATAATTGAGAACTTCATTAAAATTTTAATGGATAAAAGTCTACATTAGTACTGAATATGATCTTTACATCATCAATCCAAAATAAGAGATCTCGCTAGACACAAAATAAATAGCTAGCAAACTCATTTGATTTACATTCATAGAAGAATCAAAATACTTGAGAAGTAGTGGAACTTTATAATCAGGTAGGATCAAAGTATCTCCTCTACACTCCTTCATTCACCTACAGAGTTTCTTAAATAAATGTTGGCTAAACACTCCAATAAATTATTTCATGCACTTCCCTAGCCTCCCTAAAATTTTTCACTGAGAGGGTAATAGATAAGTACATTGTTAAGTAGTAAGTTTTACACAAGCAATTAAACTCCTCTAAAAACAAAACATAATATCTATTTATAGGAAAACACAGAAAATGTTAACTAGTAAGGTAGTGCTTGAAAGTGAGGCACCATGGCGCATGAAAGTGAAATAGCACCTCGACACTAAAATGTTTTCTCTACTATGGCACTTGATGATGTGGAACAATTATCAAGTAGACAGATGCATCTTTTCTCCAAACAATTAGTTCTTCCATCTTTGTGTGAAAGAAAGAGGAAGTTTAAATCCCCACTTGATGGATTAAGTCATAATTGTGCTGCTAGTCATAGCCAATCTAAGACCAAAATTTTTAAGGATGTTAAGGAAGTGAAAGTTAATAAAACTAGATCAAAACTACATCTACTGAAAGTAAATTCACCTCCTACTAAGAGAATGGTGTCTTTTAATGGTCACAAACTTGTTATAACAACTAATTATCATCAAGTATCGAACAACCTCTTGATAGTTAATCATCAAAAGATATTATCTAGTAATCAGAGTTAGTGAACTCTTATCAAATCTATGGGATAGGGTGCATTATCCCAATAAAGGTATAAACCTGTATCTCCTTCATCAAATCAATCTCAAAAGTTTCCAAGTAGAATTTCTAGTCACCCTTTGGGTCATCAATCACCACAATGTGATCAGCATCATTTACAAGGTAGCGATTCATCTTCCTATTTGATATAAGGCTAAAATTAACAAATCATCCAGTATTATTATCCAACAAAAAGAAGGTTTGGTGGCCTAAAATGGTAGCAACATTGACTGCACTCATCGATCATAAAAATAGTGCAGTAGAGGAAAGAAGGAGAAAATGTAAAGTTGTATTTAGATCCTCATATGTTATTGAGAATATGCTGTAGTCAACCTGCGTAATGTAGTGAGAAGATCAATCAAAGAAAGGATGGATTATTTAAAGTAGAGTATTAGATAAATAAATCATTAAGAAGCTATACAGAAGGCTGGAATAAATTCATAAGTTGAAGAAATGTTTGGGAGTATCAACATGGTAGATACTCTTTTATCTTTACAAAGAGAAGAAGAAAAAGCTAAAGGTATAGAAAAAATCCATATATACTGAAATGGATAAAGGTGATATAGTGGATTAACCCAACATCTCATAGAAAAGTTAAATCAGAATGATGAACAAATTCTAATGATGGAAAAGAAAATAGAAGAGATGATGGCTATGATGGCTATCATGAAGAGTAAAGGATCTCATAACTAAATGCATAGATTAAGTCACCACCTAAATATTCATTGCATATGAACAAAGATAAAGAAGTTGATAAAGAGGTACCCTCAAATAAACCAGTCAAGTTCAAAAATAATTAACTCAGCCACTCAATATAAAGTAAATAGTACAATAATAAGTTAAATAAGAGTTAGGTCAGTCTTAGGATACTTTTTTGTTTAAAGGGGTAGTCTATACATGGAAGAATATGATTTGGTTCAATATCCAAAAGATTTTATACAACCTTCATTCAAAAATATTAATGGCACTGATAATCCCAAACAACATCTTACTCATTTCTGAGCTAGTGGTTGTAATGATGGAGGTAGTGATACACTATTATTTAGAAAATTTATCAATACTCTATATGGTATCACATTAGATTAGCATGCTAAACCCAACTAATCCAACTAATCATTTCATACCATATATGAGTTGGTAACCATGTTTAACAAAAGATTTATAGAGCAAAATGCCATAACATTATATGGGATCTAATTATTAAAAAGAAATAAACTGGGTGAAATTTATATATTACATCGTAAGATGGAGGAACCTTAGCATAAGATGTGAGCCGCAGTTATAAGAATAGCATGCTATAGAGATCCTTTTAAAAATATCCATGCTTTAATAGATTTTCTACTCAAGGGTTTTATAATTAAAACCTTTTAAAAGTTATTAAACAAAGCCTCTAATCTTCATGAGAAAGCTTCTCAGCTTTCATTCTTAAAGGCCAGTCTTCAACAAATATGAAAAACATGAAGCCTCATAAAGTAATATAAAAGAAATCAAGATCAATATCTATAATTAATAAGGAAAATTAACTGATAAAGATTTAGATTCAAAATTAATGTTAGCCTACTAGGTATCAGCAGTTCAGTAGACCATAGAATCAATAGTTTAGATCTCATTCATATGTCACTCTAAAAAAGAAAAGGGAAATATTTGAATCACTCAAAGTAAAACTTATCCATTTAAAAGGAAGTTACTAAAAGGATCTCTAAAAACCTTTTAAAAAGCCTGAGTTGAAACTTCCAGATCCTAGGAAGTTAGAAGATATTGGTAAATTGGGGCAACACAAATATTTCCCATAGCACTAGATGATCAGTCATGAATTGGAAGATTACACAAGTTTTAATGAAGGGCTCGACAAAAGTATTAACAGCTGGTCTGTTGTGATACCCAAGCAATATTTAGCTTATTTGAATCAGGGATCTATGAAATATGTTATTGGTGAGCCTTTTGTATCCCTTTTTATTTTAAAATTTAATGATTGGTGGAATGTTTTATTATCCCATTCCTCTAAAAGAATTCCTAATAAAATATATTATTCATCTTTCTAGGAATCCTCATGAGTACAAAGTCCCATCAAGGTTGATGTGGTAGCTCCTGATGAAGAAAAGAATAATAAAGTTTTGAACAAAGTGCCTAAGGAACTACGGGTAAGTCAATCTTCTGTAATCTCAAAGTAGGAAGCCAACACTAAAATTAAAATGGTATCCAATAAAATAGTTATTTCTATAAATGATGAGTCAAAATCTCTTAAACCTTTAACATTGTATGACTTCATTCTGTCCCGCATGGGAATAAGAAGTCAAGGAAAGTAGATTTTTTATATATCTCATTTATCTATGCTGATGAATATATAAATGGAAACTCAAATGATGAAGAAATAATTCTTGAGAAATATTAATGAAATTAAATGAATTAAAAGAGCTCTACAATTTATGTTTTATAGTGATTCCCTGTTCTATATGTTCAGGTTGAACCTATTATTGAATTTGAAATGTTTGTTTCAGATAGTCTAGCAGAGAAAAATTTGAAGATAATCAATAATCAAGAAGTAAACCAATCAAATACTTCTTCTCCCAAAGATGATGTTGAAGTCAACCTTTACAATAGTAAGGTTCAACCTCTGGTTAAGTGTAAATTTTGAAGCATTTTATTATCATAAATATTAGTATAAATATTAGTAAAAATATTATTTTTCTATTGATGTTGTGCTAAAAATTCATAAGAAAAAGGAGAAAAATTCACAAGTGTGGAAGCAGCACTCCAACTACCAACACCGCAACATCCATAACTCCTCAATGCCAGATTAGGAAATTATACCATCAGAGCCTAGGGAAAAATGGCAATTAATTTAGCACCCTAGTGGAGCCAAAGTCAGTACTTCAGTCCCTCATAGCACTGTAGCACCATAAATCAACACTACAATACCTAAGTCTCTGGAATTTGAGCGTCAGAGTGCTAAGATTCACTAAGCTATAGCATGAAATTACACATTTGATCACCTTAATGCTCAACTTTGTAGTGCCATAGTGAAGAGGCTAATAAAAGATGGAGCCTTGCCAAACCAGCCAAGCAATGCACTGGTTCAGCCAACAGATGCGTTGATACAATGCAACACCACAACTAAGAAATCACAGTAGTGCTAAGGTGCTAGTTCATTCAATAATGCCACAGTGCAACCATATCAAATATTGTGTGGCCTAAGTCTATTTCTGTACTTAGTATAAATCATTTTTTAGTGAGTTGAGTCAAAGTTCAATCATAATTTTTATCTAGTTCAGTCTAGACTATAGTGCCCCCTTAGAGTAAAGTCTATGAGAGGCCTAGTGAAAGAAGGATACTATATATTTGAATTGATAGTCTATCACATTATAAGAAATCAGACATCTAGAAGGGAAAATAGAGTGGAGAGTGTATTTATGCTATCTAAGTTACATCTAGAATAATATTTACTCATGTATTTTCTCTTTTATGGAAGAAATGAAATCTAATTTATTTTCTTCACATTCCATGTCTACTTAATTTATTAATTTTTGGTTAATGATATGATTACAATATTAGTACTAATTTAGACTCTTATTCTTTAAATGAGAAATTGATATTTTCATTATCTCTCGATCTTTATTTAATGCATATAGGGGTCACGTGTATAATTAAAAACTAGTGTGATATATTATCTCAATGGAGGAATATTAAAAAAAGGAGTATTTAAATGGAATGTGTACATTTGCAGATATAGGATGTTTAGACTTCTAGGTTATATGAAGAGACAACCCCTGTAGGAGGACCATAAACCTCCTTTTACATCCCTATAAGTACTAATTTACTTGCATGTTTGTAGAAAACAATCTTGTTGGATCGACACTCTCTCATATTACTTTATTACTTGATTGACACATGCACTTGCATATTTTGAGGTTGACTTTTATCAAAGAAAACCTAAGCATATTTCAACATAAAGCATATTATTTTCAAGAATTCACAGCACCACATATGCTCATACCCACTACATCAAGTTTTTGGTACTGTTGCCAGGGAAGTAACGTGGATATTGCAAGTTGAGCCATATTATTGAACTAGTTTTATATTTAATCCTATTTATATCATGTATCCTTTTTTGTTTTTATTTTGAAATTTTTAAAAAAAGGAAGAAAAATCTTATAGCTATTGTAGTTATTTTATTTTTATAATTTAATTATTACATTACTATTACATATGTAGTAGATCTCGTAAGGAGTCCTTATTATTTCACTTAGAGATTGATATGAAAATTATAAAAATTAGAAAATCTAAAAAGAGATTAGATTTAGGTATGGCTAAACAATTTAAGATTAGAAACATCTTTGAGCTCTTAGGCAGTATGTCGATTTTGATGTAGATGGAATCCACCAAAGCATTAATAGACTTACTATTCAGGCTAATAACTTTGAGTTAAAATTTGTCAAAATTCAAATGGTTTAAAATTCCTAGTTTGATGGAACCTATTATGGTTCTCAACCTTCACTTATCTAACTTCTTAGAAATCTACATAACAATCAAGTATTAATGTGTCAGCAATGATGCTATTATGCATTGATTATTTCTATTTTTTTTAATGGACAAAGCTAAGATGTTGTTGAATTCTTTACCCCAAGGCTCTATAACCACTTGGAATGAGTTGGCACACAAATTTCTAGCTAAGCATTTCCCACCGTCCAAACTACAAAGCTTAGGAATGATATCACATCATTTTCTCATTTTGAAGGAGAATCAATTTATAAAATTTGGGAGAGATTTAAGGATACTCTTAGGAAATTCCCTCACCATTCTTTAGCCAATTGGTTGGTTATTTATACTTTCTATAATGGACTGGTAGGATCCCTTACGTCAATAATTGATGATGTAGCTGGAGGATCTTTAATGTTTAAGCCATTTTAGGGGGCTTATGAATTAATTAAAAAGTGGATACAAATAATTTTTGGTGGCCTTTAAATATGGTGAACCCTAAGTGAGTAGCTGAAGTGTATGAGTCAAATGCCTTATAAATTTTAGACTTATTAGATAGTTTCTATATTTAAAAGATGGATACTATGGGAGTTAATTCAGGACTAGGATTACCTATGCAATTGAAAGAGCAAGATTTGAATTCTAATTGTGGCAGTAATATTCATGGGATGAAGAAAGTTAATTTGATTTGAAGATAAAACTATCCCTATTCGAATACTTACAATCTAGGTTGGTTGAACAACCCAAATTTAAGTTGGACTAATAATAATGTTGGTGGCAATAATCAATGGAATCAAGATCAATAAAACTAAGGAGCAAATTATAATAACCCTCAACAACCTGTAGTAAACACAACAGAATCTTATCCCCCATATTTTAAACAAAATAATTAATTCAAGATAAAAATATCTTCACATATTTAAGCTAAATAATCATAGGTTGAAGCCTTATTTAGAAGGATACATTGATCGTTTGAGGAATATTACTAAATTTACTCATAGTTAAGAGAAGTATTTGGCATAGTCTTGCTGACGACTAAAAACTTAGTGCAACTGGGAGGCAACCAAATTATGTTACATGTTGTTATAAGCAATTTTAGGTCCTTTTTATACTTGGTCATTGTCTACCTATAACTAATGTGATTTACCTAATGTAGTTAATTATTTATGTTACTGTTGTGTTAGTTTAATTTACATTTCATGAAATCCCCAGAATTGCTTAAATTTAAAAATGTCCTCTGCATATCACTTGTATTTTATTGATATTTAGCCTAAATAAAAATAGCAATTAAAAATTATTTAAAATTAAGAATAATATTAAACTCTTGGCAATAATTTCGATGAATAAAGAACCATAATTTTCAATTTGAAAATCATAATAATTAACTAAGAAAATCATCTAAGTTATTATCTTACTTTCAACTCAAAAACTATACACATAAGAACAAACTAATGATTTAAATATTGAATAATTAAGTTTAGAGAAAGGGAGTGTATAAATTAAATTCTGAAAATCATGTAAATTTGATTATGGAATTACTAAGCTTTACAATATTCTTACATTAATTCAAGTTAGGGTTACTAGAAGAAAACGAGCAATCAGATATTCAAAATCATTACTAGTACTCAAAAGATGGAAAATACAGAAAAAATATGAAAATTAAAAGAAAGGAAAAAAATGAAAATGAGTACATCAAAAGTGGTATTTGACAAAGATTAATTCATAAAAGTATCCTAATATTCAAATCATATTGGAAAATTTAGGTAAACTAGTATATAAGATGAATGACTAATGAATTTCTAATTTAACTATAAGCATAAATGATTTCTAATCGTCATATTATTCATATCTAAAAATCAGTAGTCATCATTAAACTTTCACATGCAGTGAATAAGTTCAAATTCAGCACCAACAAGGATGATTGATAAGGGTAATTACTTAAGATCATTCAAATTAAAATTACATAACTTTAATCATTTCAAATTATAGTTAAATTGTGGTAGATTCTCTTACATTTTGATAATCTTAAATCCTCAATTTATATTTGGGATATTAGATTAATCAAAAGTGATTTTACCATTGCTTGAGGTCAAACAAGAGTTTAAGCTAAGGAAAATTTATTAAGTATAAATTTTATAGTATTTTATTATCTTAAATATCAATAAAAATGTTATTTTTAGTTTATGTTATGTAGGAAATAATCAAGAAAAGGAGAAAATTTCACAAGTATTCAACCTGTGCTACAACACTCCAACTACCAATGCTGCATCATCCACAACACCTCGGTGCTAGATAAAGATATTAAAGCACCTGAGCCTCAAGAAAAATGGTAATTACTCAATGCACCAATAGAGCCAAGGTCAATTTCGTAGTTCTTTATTACACCACAAAATAATAAATCAGTACCATAGCACCTATGTCTCAAGAATTTGATTACCGAAGCACTAAGCTTCACTACACCGCAATGTCATAGTGCACATTCAAGTGCCAAAGCACTCAACTTTAGCCACACCATGGCAAAGTAGTTGATGAAAGACAGAGCCATGCAAAATCATCCCTGAAATGTATTAGTTCAGCAAATAGATATGTTGAGTCAACGCAACACCAAAGCGAAGAATGACTAGTAGCACCAAGGCATTAGTTCATTCTATAATGTCGTAGCACCACCATGTTAAAAATAATAGTGCCTTAATCTATTTTTGTACTTAGTATAAATAGTTTTTCAATGAGTTTTATCAGAGTTCTATCATAATTTTTATCTAGTTCAGTCCACACTATAATGCCCTCTTAAAGTAAAGTCTAAAGGATGCTAGGGGAGAGAAGAATACTACATTTTTGAATTGGCAGCCTATCTCTTTATAAAATATCCGACATCTAGAGTGGAAAATAGAGTGGATAGTACATTTGTACTGTATGGGTGACATCTAGAATAATGTTTACCCTGGTATTTTCTCTTTTTACAAGCAATGAAATCTGAATTATCTTCTTCACATTCCATGTCTGGCTAATTTTATAATTTTGTGTTAATGCTGTGAATAAAATCTTAGGACTAATATAGGCTCTTGTATTTTGAGTTATTAATGGATGTTTTCAATATCTCTCATTCTTAATTTAATATATACAGTGGTCATGTGTGTAGTTAAAAACTAATGTGATATATTACCTCGATGGACGAATATTGGAATAAATAGGAGTATTGAAATGGAAAGTTTGTATGTCTAGAAATAAGATCTTTAACATTCTAGGTTTTATGAAGATAAAATCATTTTAGGAAGTCCATAAACTTCTCTTTACATACCTATAAGCTCGATAAAGATCTATGGATGTATATTCTTTGATTTACCTCAACAAAATTGAGTCACATTAGGAAACTTCTGTAATTCTAATTTATTAGTCCAAAATATATCATCACATAGTATCTTATCTTTTCTTTTGTAATTCTCTATAGTGACAAAACTAAACCCTTACTTTTTTAGTAGGATAAGCATTATAGCTATAGTAGGCAGAACTAGTTTACTTGCATGTTAGTAGAACTCTTTCTCATGGAATCAACACTCTCTCATATCACTTTATTATTTTTTGACATGTGCACTTGTGTATTTAGTGGGAGACTCATATCAAAGAAAATCTAAGTATATTTCAACCCAAAGTATATCATATAAATGTATTCATAGAACCACATGTGCATTATGAATAGAATGGTTATAATGGCCGTTTGGTGAAGGATGGTAAGGAGGAGTGTCTAACTTTCCACCCCTTGCTCCGGTGAGGGGACTGGCAATAGGAATGTTGGTTGGAATGGTAAGTTCTAGATAGTTTTAGAAGGCATGGATTTTGAAGCTTGTGAGCATACATTGATGGCTGTCAAGGTCTCCTCTAAGGAACCTGAACTAAATCTTCTATGTGACAATAGTGTTTAAGATTCTTCCTTTGGGTCTGAACATTTTATTGCATCTAATCTGGTGTCATGTGAACCCTTCTCGTTCAATTTTGGTTCGCAACTGCACTCATCGCTTACTAGGCTTTTACTCAACCTCTCACTTTTAAAATTAAAGTAGACTAGGGAGATCGTACCTCCGTAGTTGGGGATGGGTCGGTGCAGCTCCAATGGAAGTCTGATTACTACATCCAGGAATGACTTGGTTTTCAGTTCAGCTGCTATTAATTTCTACAAATTAGATATTTTTGGAGAAGTATTTGCTATATAATGTAGGAAATTCAATACCTTTGATTTTTACTATTGATTCTGTGATGGATGGCAGGTGTGTAAAGCCAATTAATGCTGCCAACATGGGATTTCACAATCTGCAAACTGCACATCTAGTGTTTGGGTGAATGCCTCAATAAATTCTACTTCTTTGGATAACCAAACTACTTCTCCCCAATTGCCCTCCAAGCTTCCTTTTGGGTCCCAACCCGGCCAAGAACCTCTCAATGCTTGGAATAGGTTGGAAGTCTACAAAGTTGATGATGTTCAAATTGATGACTTCAAACAAGGAGTATGTTCATGCTAACTTGGCTAAACTTGAAAGAGGGTTAGTAGGTAAGCTCTTTGGAAGTAGATTGCCTTTCTTTGTGCAAAGCAATGAATTGAAGCCTAAATGGTCTATTCTTGGAGAATTTCAACTCCTCTCCATCTATTCGGATGCTTTTATTTGTCTTTTTGAATCTATCGAGGCTCACGATGGTGTCCTTTTGGAAGGTCCATGGGTTACTGGTTGGTTTATTATTGGTTTGGATTGTTGGTCATCTTCCGTCTCTTCCAATCATTGGTGGGTCTATCTTCTGCAGTTTGGATTTGCTTGCCTTCCTTATCGCTTCTGTATTGGGACAACAGTAATCTTGCTCATATTGCTTCTTTCTTTTGTCAACCTTTATGGGTTGATGCTTAAACTAACTATTGTGGGAGAAATGCTTTTTCTTGAGTATGCGTGAGGATGGATCTAGGTGCCAAGTTCCCTCCTGGAGTTTGGATCTCTCAGCTTCATGGTAGTTCTTCGAAAGAGCTGAATATGAGGGATATCTAACCTTTGCTTCCACTGTGGCTATGTTGGGCACAACATATATCATTGTACCAATGTTCATAAAGCTTCCAAGCAGCCCTAGCAATAACCCCTAAGCCCTTCTATTGAGTTGTATGAAAATTCTTTTTTGAGGAAGGACCGTAACAACCCCTCTTATGACCCTTTAACTGATCCTAATTCCAGTCATCTCTCCATTGACCTCAGTTGGATACTACAAACATGTAAAGTTCAAATGAAGGGCTAAATCTTGAAAGTTATGGGCCTTGCTTCAAGGAGACTAAAGAAGAAGAATCTCAATATTGGTATTGGTGGAAAGAAGACTAATACCCCTGTATCTCATGGGGAAGTTACTGAACTGACCAAGTAAGTTGCTTCATCTATGGATGGTGATCTCTCAAACATTCCATTCAAGTTCTCCATAGAGGCTTTCTGAAAGTTCGTTAGGGATGTTACGCCCTTAAGAACTAGCCCAAGGCTAACCAAGAGGGGGGTGAATTAGTTATTTTAAAAATTCATGATCAAAAAATGATTTTGAAAATCTTTTCAAATGTTTTAAAATGATTTTAGTTTTACGATGATGTGCTAATGTTTAATAAAAACAACCAATAATCACAATCACATGATCATCAACAGAAAAATAAAGTGCAGAAAATAATAAGAAAGAACACACCATATTTTATAGTGGTTCAGTCAACTTGACCTGCGTCCACTCCCCGGTGCCTCCCCTCCAGGTATTTCACTAACACTAAGGGACTCTCTTTCTATTCCAACATCAAGGCGGTGAAGCCTGTATAAAACTCCTTTCCACCAACCCGGTGAGGCAGAGAATGCAGACTCCTTTCACTTCCTCCTGCAGCAGGCAGAGAACCTAGACTCCTTTCGCTTCCTCCTGAAGCAGGCAGAGAACCTAGATCTTCTTGCAGATGATCCTTCCACAGAGACACCAACAAGACAAGAGAGGATGAACGGAGAAGATGACTCATATCCTTGCTTGGAGCAATCTTTGTGAACACCTCATAAACTCCCACTCACAAGATCCTCTCTCTCTCTCTCAAGCTCTCTCTCTCTCTCTCTCTCTCAAGGTTCTCTCAGACAAGGAAGGTGGAAAAAGATCTCAATGATAGAAGATAAGAGACCTTAAATAGTAGGGCTCAAAAATTACCTTGAATTTCAATTGGTCATTAAAGATTATCCAGGATGATCAGTAGATCATCATGTATGGTAAGTCTAAAAAAGACCCTTTTGGCCTAGACAATCTGGTTCTTCTAGATGATTAGAAGACAAATTCTGTTCATATCATTCAGGATGATTTTGCAATCATCCTGGACAATTAGTTGAAACCAGGAATATCATCAAGAAGACAGCTCAGGACATCCAGGAGAAAAGCCTGGACGATGTGAAGAAAATGACTTGACCGTCCAGGTTAATATGTATATCATCCTGTACAATTAGTTCAAAAAGACCAAAATTATCCACTATATTTCTCAGGTCATACAACCAAACCATGCTGGATGATTACAAAATGACCTGATCATCCAGGACGATATGTCTATCATACCGTATGATTAATTCAGAATCGAAAATATCATCCAAAGGATTATTCGGGTCATCCAGGTCAAATGCCCTGGATGGTCAAGATTAAAATTGATCATCTAGGATGATCTTGCGATCATCTGGGATGATATGATTGAATCACTCAAATCTTAATTACTTTCCTTAATCACCTGACTAATTTAGGCATGATTGTAATGGATCGTCCGTGACGATTAGACCAAATCTCTAAAAATAAAAACTTGCCTGACTTAGTCTGGTGGTTGAGAATTTTTGATTTGAGCATATCATCTTATATGATGGGTGTATCATCCAAGACGATCTGCCTAATCAGACTGACTTAGCATGGTCTCCCTAATTAGTATTTTTTTTTTCAATGTATCATCCAGGATGATGTGAATATCGTCCAGGATGATTTGAACAAAATTTTAAACAGAAAGTCTAACTCACTAAAACTCTCCCCCTGAGTGTGTGTGTGCGAGGTTACTTAGCTTGGGGATCTGTTACATTACACTTGACTCAAAAAGGATGATAAATTACATTAAACCTGAAAACACAAAAGGACTGACTCGATCTTAAGCTGGCTTGAATTGCAATTGATCTTGCATACCTGAAATGTCAAACACTTAATTAGAAACAAAAAAAGGTTTGTTATCATCAGAATCATAGTCCTCGAATCTAGATTCACAACACTTTCCTCATGCATCTAAGGCGCTCTATCCCAAGGAAAGATAGAGCCTATTTGCCTCAAGCTCCTAAGGATCTTCAATGCTTGGAGCAAATTTATGATCTACCAAGGAAGCGAAATGGGGATGATTTCCATTGACGTGTTATTTGCATGTGTGGGTAGTTTTATCTTGATTTGTTCCACTCTTCTTCTTTTTTATTTAGTTGATGAAGGTTTCTTTGTGAAGCCTTTTCCTAGTTGGTACTCATTATATACTTTTTTACTTTATTTTAATAAAAATAAATAGCACCACATGTGCTCTCACCCACTCATCACCTCTACGAGCTTAAGTTACCGATAAATGAATGAAAATTTTAAATAATCTAGCAACTTTAAATAAACCTCAACAAGTTTAAGATACAAATGTCAAAAAACTAAAGTTTCTAAAGTGGATTATAATATCTTAGCACATCTTAGAAAGCCTTTTTTGTGAAATTAAGTATTTATGATGTTATGGTTCTCGGTAAAAAAATGAGGGAGGCTTTAATCAAAGATTTACTTAACCCAGACATCTATATGGATCAGATAATATCAACATAGTCAGAAGATGCGCTATATTTCAAGGAAGTTCTAGGAGTCATATTTTTAGATAAACATTTAGTCGTGGGAATTATGGAATATAATCATCCATTATACATTTTTATTAAAATAGTTTATTTTAAATTATCTCTTATACTTATTTATCTCGGTGCATTGGTTAGCATCATGACTCTTAGAACTCTTGTATATTTGAAAGTGGATTCTCATAAACTCAGTTTGACAAGATGAAGTTATGAGATTCAATGAAAAAGATGAGAGAGCTTTGGGGTTAATAACCCTTCTCTTAGAAGTAGAGACCATGAAAATTAAAGCCAAATTCTATATTATAAAATTTGAGGCTTCTATTAATGCTCTCTTGGGTTGAGACTTGCTCCATGAATAAAGTATGGTGCCTTCCACCATTTATCAATGTATTAAATACTCTCGTAAGGGAGTATAACATTGCATTAAAGGTGATCCACAACCATTTTCATTTAATGAAGTTGGTATATAAGAAGATGTTTCATATTATTTGCCTAAGAAGAAGATTATCTTCTCAAAAAACTTTAAACTTGCTTAAGTAGAAGAAAAAGAAGCAGAAAAAGAAAAAAAATAAGAAAATGAAGGGCATTTTTACCTTAAACATGATGAACAAGCGTCCTGCCTCTCCTTCATGAAGAAATGGTAGAACGACCTAATGATTTATAGAGAGAGGTCAAGGATGATAAATACAAATAGAAAAAGAAAATGAAAAAAGAATATATACAAATATAAGAGCCTATAATATTTATCAATTTGAAATCCAATCAACAAACAAGCAATAGCATATGGGAATACTATTAAATAGCCAAAGTTTAAAATTTATATAAACACTGATAGTGATGAGGACAGGGTCCAAATCAGTAGGGAAAACAATTCAAATTTATCTACCATTAAAACATTTTTAGAAAGTACATGGAAAAATCATGTTAACCCTGTTATCCTATAGTAATGTAAAAAAGGCTAAAGGTGAAAGCCTCTCCTCCTTTAAACCAAGATTCCAAAACCAATACTTTTGTACTCACTAATAGAAATACCATAGAAATCACTATAATCCTTGATGATATATTTATGGATGAGATAATAGAACTTCCTTTTGACTAGTACTCAAACTGCGTAAATAAATTTGTTAAGATTTAATACCATCAAATTACAATAGAGACAAAGCCCAACAATTTAAACACTTGTTCATCAAGAAATACCATAAATATGCATCAAGAGTATATGGCTTCACTACTCTATATCCATTTGATGATGATGAATATTGCTTAGTCATATCAAATAATTTAGAGTCTTATAGTTTCTTTTCAGCAACATTCAGGCTTTTAACGAACTCTAATTAGAGACTTCAGATAATCTGGATTACTCTCAAATTATGGATTTACCTCTCGAACTTAAGGATGAAAAAATAGATAGATAATAAATCATCTTATAAAAATAAATTTAATCACTGACGAAGACCCTCAACAGATTTCATTTGTTCATTATTGAATGCATAAGCCAATTAAAATGATTGAGTTACCTAAATAATTCCAAAAACAGTTCACTTGGAGTTTTAAGGAAATGCCTTAACTATCTCTATACATAGCAGCATACAAATTAGAAATTCAAACTAAAATGGTTATAATAAATCTAGTACCTCAGCAAACATAACTCGAGTTTAAAAAATAAGTTATACTTGAAGTCAAGAAATTAATAAATGATGGCTTCATCAGGAAGAAGAATATCCAACTTGGTTAGTGAGCATCACCTGAGTAAATAAAAACAATGGCAAGATTCATGTATGCATCAAATATAAAGATTTAAACAAAGCTAGTCCAAAAGATGAGTTTTAGCTTAACATATCAAAACTCATGGTTGATATTGCAACCTCTCATGAAATATTTTCCTTTATGGGCGGCTTATCAGGATACAATCAAATTGAAATGGCACATGAAGATGAAAAGTTTATGACTTTCAGAACACTAATAGGAGTCTACTACAACAAAGTTATGTTGTTTGGATTAAAGAATGCTAGCCAAACATACCAGCAAGCAAAGATAAATATTTTTTATGAACTTAATCACCAATAAGTGGAGTGCTATGTTGATGATCTATTCATTAAAAGTCTTAAAAGGGATGATCATCTACATAACTTGAGAATTATTTTAAAATATTATGATAATATAATTTAAAAATGAACCCTCTAAAGGGTGATCTCAGTGTCACATTAAGAAAATTTTTAGGTTTGTAGTCTATCACTTTAGAATTGAAATTGATCTAAAAATCTCACCCAATTGAGATATTTTCAACGTCGATTAGCATATCATAGAAGATTCATATCAAATTTTCAAGAAGATGTCAATAATTTATAGATCTGTAAAAAAACATATTCATTTTTTAATGGAATGAAAATTAACATAAAACATTTAACAGCATAAAGTAGTATTTAACAAATTCTCCAGTCTTGGTTGCACCCATTCCATGGAATCGATTAATTTTATACACAACAGCTTTAAGTAAATCTCTTTGTGACTTATTAGCACATGTTAAAGAGGAAGGGAAAGAAAATGCACTTTAATATTTGAGTAGATGTTTACTTTAAACTAAAGTAAACTATCCTCTAATCAAGAAACATTATTTTGCCCAAATCTTCATTTCTCAGAAGTTAAGGCACTAAATGTTATCTCATAAAGTAAATTTAATCTTCAGAGTAAATCAGCTATAATATTTTATCTAGCATTATCAATGAGAATAACCCAGTGGTCGATGATTCTATCATAGTTTGAAATCATATTCATTCGCCTAAGTATTGTGAAAGGATAAGCTATTACAAATTTCTTAGCATCTCATGTAGTGATGGATGATTATCTGCTAAATTATGAATCACTAGATGAACAAATTATAAAATTAGAACAAAATGAAAAATCAACATGGGAATTTTACTTTGATGGTTCCACCTTCGGTCAACAAGGAGCATCTTATGACAATTACATAGGGAAAGTTGGAAATTTCATAGTATTTGTCCCTCCAAATAAAGTTCTAATGTATTACTCCTACCACATGTCAAAACCTTATACAAATAATGAAATTTGGTACAAGGCATTAATAATTGAGCTTTAATTAACAATCTTAGATGAAATCCAAGATATTAAAATTTTTGGAGATTCACAATTGGTAATCAATCAAATAGTTGGAATATATAAAGTGTTAAAGGAAAGCATGATTCCTTATTATCAGTATATAATGCATCTTCTTGAATAAATCCCAAATATAACCGTATATAGGATTCCTCATGGGAAGGACTCTATGGTGGAGCCCTAGCAAAACTAGGCAAAGCTTTGGTTAGTCTTGAAGAAGATTCAATTATAATAGAAATACAAAGTTGTAAAGCCTTGCCATCTATATATATTGAGTATATGAGAAGAAAATCTCCATCCGAGTTAAAATTTATTTTCACGATAGATGATGAAATATTGGCTTAGAGAAAATACTTCATTAAATACTTGTGAGAAAATAAGCTCCCTCATGATAAATTAACAGCTGATCAAATTAAAAGAATATCACTTTCCTATGCCTTAATAAATAACAACCTACATAGAAGATCATTCGATAAGATGTAGCTGTCATATTTAAGTAAATTAGAAGCAAAAAAAGTCATAGAAGAAGTACATGCTCATTGGTGTGGAGCACATTAGTCCAGACAAAAGATGAAGATAAAAATTAAATGAACGAGATATTATTGGAAACCAATGATAGATGACTACATGAGTGTTACATGACATTATCATCAATGTCAAGTACATGTTGCATGACATTGAAGCTTTGTGGGCATAGCGAATTATGTATAGAACTCCAACTTAATCTACACTTTATAATTTAGTCTTTAGTACAAAAGTTATTTTTCCTTTAGAGGTACAAGTACTTCCACGAAGGATTGCAGTAAACTACAATATAACGTCAAAATATAACACTAAACTCTTATTTGATGGACTTGAATATTTAAAAGGGAAGCGACTGTAAGCTCAACAAAACCTTGAGTTATATAAATCCAAAATGATTCAAACTCATGATGAATTGGTTCATCCAAGAACTTTCTAAGTAAGGGACTAGATCATAGTACTATGAAGACCCATTTTGGCTCATCAAAATAGAGGCGATAAATTTGAACTAACATGGGAAGGTATGTTCATTATGGAGAAAGTATACCAACGAGGTTCATATTAGCTAGTTGATTTTAAAGGATATCATCCCATATTACCTATCAATGGATGGTACCTCAAGAAATAATATGATGGATGTACTATTAAAAGAAATTTTTAATAAATGACATCCTAAAGTTTAAGTTGCCCTAATTGTTACAGTTATATAAATAAACTAGTCCAAATAATGGGACTGGGTTTGAAGAATTACATTAAAACTAATGGACTCTTTTTAAAATTCCTTAAAGCTCATTTTATATAGTTTTGCAATTTTCAAGAATTAAAGTGATCTTTGGACGGCACCAGTTCTTTTCAATTATAGTTGATCAGGGATACAATTTTTAGGTATCATTCATATCTACCTAAAAATAACCATTAGGTGTAAACCCATATTCAACATGGTGTCCTTTATGCTCCAACAAAAATAGTCATTAGTTTTAAGCCCTTTCTTAGGGCATGTAATATGCTACATAAACACTTTAAAAATAATTTATAATAAATTTGCAAATAAAATAAATTCCTCTCCGGCAATGGTGCCAAAAACTTGATAGGGGCGGTAGAGTAACCTAAAGATTTATGAAAATTATTTAGGGCTATATAAATCCCTAAACAGTGCTTACATTTTCTGTGATGTAAAAATTATAAAAACCTTACTTAATATACACAAGTATACATGTCGAATCAAGTAATATAGTGATAGATTATAGTATCGATCCCAGGAGGAAGAATGTTTACTTACAAATACTCGTACTATCTACTTCACTATAATAATTATCCTACTCAATAAAAATAAGCTTGGTGGAGATTCAATTAGTTAATTTAATATAAAAATAATTAAATGAAACACTATTTAGATAAAATTATTTTGGATTGATGGAAAGTAAATACAATATGTTTCCTAATGATTCTCTTTTAAATTGATGCTATTCAGAGCATATGCAACACTGACTGCTCAGAAAAGTATGAAGAGATAAAGGATAGATTAAACCTTCCAACCATAATACTTCTTTAAAATCCCATAGTTTGTCACCCTATCATAATCTTAGAAGAGTAAATAAATCATGTACTATTAAAACCCCCTCATGATAATTCATCTTTATAAATTTGATACATGACAAGCACTATGCCTATGCTTGTATCATACCAATCAAACATATTGGGTTGTGCTTGCTTTCCTATTCCTAGGCTTCACATTACACCTAATATTAACTACACATATGGCCACTATGTGTATTAAATGAAGGTATGATATACTAAAAATATTATAAAATTATTAACGAGGAGATTTCATTAGTACTCCACATTCCATTTAAACCATCAACCCAAAACTATAGAATTTAGCCAGACGTGAAAAATAAATGAAGAAAATTCATTTTCATTAATTACACAAAAGAAAGAAAGTACAGAAGAAAAAATATCAATAGATGGGTTCAATCTCCTCTACACTCCTTGAACTTACATAATTGCTTCAATAAAAATAAGCCAAGCACTCTAATGGAATGTATATGAAACTTCTCTGAATTCCCTTAGTTGTCACTCCTAAGAAAAAAATTAGAGAAGCAATATAAAGAATGAAATTAAATAAGTGATTGAACTCCTCTACTAACATTACAAATAGACTATTTATAGAAAAATACAAAAAAAATTCTGGCACCATGGTGCTCGAGGCACTTGTGTCACGACACCCATAAAATGAAATAACGTCAACACAATGCTTACTTATATAGACCCATTATTTAATGAATCAACACTTCTCTTCACTGGCAGATCGTGGCCTGAATGGTTATAGCTATAGAGCTGCATTGCTGCTGATGGATGAGCATTGTAGCGTCCACGTGGCACTTTCCTTGGCTTGGCGGTACTGGAATTTGGCATCGCGACATTGTGCAGACAGAGATCGGGCTTTGTGGTGCTAACTCCTTCATTGCTATGGCACTATCAAATAGAGATTGGGTGCCACAATGTCCATATTTGGGTGCTCTAGCTGTGTCAATGATAGCTCCACAATATTATTATATCTGATGCCGTGGTGCTATCTGAAAATTTTGCCCATTTCTTATATTTTTCTGCACAAATACAACTAAAATAACATTTTTACTAACAAATTAACACATAAAACATAACATTATTTATAACTACCACTAAGTTAGCCTACCAAGCACTTTAGGATTATATTAATTTCATCAGTTAATGCTAACACATATGATTTACTTTTATGAGTTCATCAAACCTATTGGGTTCCATTTGTCGAGCCCATTTTTGTTTGAAGTTAATTCTAAGTTTCAATTCATAAGTCAATTCTAATTTCTAAATTAAATTCCAAGTTCAAATCCTAAACCCTAAAGCACTTGGAATTTTTCTTTCACATAAGGATACTTGAGCCTACTTAAAACTTTATATAAAGCATTTAGAGTTTAATTATCATTGGTATATTGAATAATCATTTTCTTAGAGCCTCCCTAGTAAAACTGGGAAGCACCTTCTAAACCATAAACCTAAAATCATAAAGTCTTCAACCAAAACTTTTAAATATTTATATCTCCTGCCACTCAATATGATATTTTTGTTCAAACACCCTTTTAGACCCTTGGAAATGATTTGAACTTGCTCATAATCATTATTGAAGTGATTTGAATACATTGGGGGTCCATAGTTGACCTAGTTTGACCAAAGGAACCCTTAAACTAAAAATTTTGATCACATACATGAATCATCTTATAAATATTTATCCAAGCCCTAGGATTGATTTCTAGGCATTTTATAATAATCCTTGTGTATGTCTAACCTCAATTGGACCAATGGTCGACTATAAATGGCCAAGTTGACCATATTTATCCCCTTTGACTTAAAACTTAATTCATGTATTCAATCCTTTTCAAACTAAACCAATGCATGCCAAATCTCCCAAACAATCACTCAAACATCTTTGAGTGCATTGGAGCCCATGTTGAGCCATGGTTGACCCAAACCACCATTAAATATATTATTACCTAAACTTAGATTTCATGCATTTCATCATGTGTAACATGGCATGCCCTCAAACTACTTCAAAATAATCATATGAGCCATTTGTAACCCAATGGACCTATCTGTTAGGCCTTATCAAACTTTGTTGACTAAGTCAACCTAGGTTGACCAAATGACCCACATGGCTTCCTCTTTGAATTTAACTCATCCTTGTGGACCCTTGACACCCAAAGCATGCAAATAGATCCATTGCGACCCCAATAGCTTTCCCTAGCCTACCTAGCCTTAAGATAAGTTTGTTAAGCCAATTGGGCTAACCCATGTGAACCCAAAGTGGTCTTATTCAGCCATTTCATTTTACAAGTGACATTGGCCCAAGCTAATACTCGCATCACTTGCCTATTTGTCCCTTGCGTATATCCAAGAAAGACCATCTTAGGGGATAGCTTGGGTTATCCAATTTGGCTAACCCAAGTTCACCAAAACAAGGTTAAATCATCCATTTCCTAATATAGGAATAATTAAATTGAACCAACACTTGCATTTTCTTCCCCTACACCCCAAGAACATGTCCAGCCAATCCCAACCCCTTTCCATGCATGAGCTAGCCAAAATATTTTTTTAAAAAAATAGATTTGGCTTGGTTTAGTCATTAACTACATAGCTAGCTCACTCCATGTAGATCTCCTCCTCCTATGAGCTATTGGAGTCTAATTCGATCATCCTTAGTAAATTCAACTTCTTAGTATTACCCATGGTGGCAAGAATTTTGGCTAGATATATATTTAAAACTCAAATAAATACCTTAAAATTTTAAACTAAAGGGTTTCTTAGTTCTATTCCAAAAGCATCTTGTGATGTGCTTGAGTGTTTCCTGAGTTCTCCAACCCTCTAATGTGCTCCGAGTTCAAGTTCAAGCAAGTATGGTGCCCCTACTCTAGCTAGATTCCTTATCCTGATCCATCCCTCCTTAGGCTTTGGTGACTTAAGGAAAATCATGTATTAGTGTTGAAACTTAGAAATGAAGTTTGAATTATATGTTATGTGATTTTTTATGATAACAAAATATTATTGTTTTGATATTATTATTATTTCTCCTAACATACATTGGATAGATTTTTGTTTGTTTTTGTGTGTATAGACATTTCAGGAAATCTTACTCCAGACTGCTGAAGACTTCAAGACATAGTAGATTAGGATTTCATGTAATGAAGTTACTATTTTTTATTTTATTTAGTCAGAGAGAGTGTGATTATAATTGGGTAACTGTGTACACACACACAGAGGGAGAGTTAAAATTGAAATTGAAACTTTTTTCCCTGTTCATACTATACGATGTCAGTTCTTACAAACGACTGATAGAGCATGAAATGAGGTTCATCCAATTCATCCATATGAATTTAAATTGTTCGTACAAATAATTTTAAAAATCATATAGATGAATGACAGTGTACAAAATAATGTTCATACTAGTTCATCCATATAAATTTGAACCATTCATACATATGATTTTAAACATTGTACAGAAGACTGATAGTGTACAAAATAAGGTTCATCAAGTTCATCCAAATGAAATTCAATATTCGTACAGATGATATAGAAATCGTACATATGACCTAGTGAATGAAAAGAGCTTCATACCATATCATCCAGATGAAATTTAATAGTTTGTACATACGATCTTAAAATTATAGAGATGATTAACAGTGTACAAAATAAGGTTCATACCATATCATCCCATGAATTTTGAACTATTCATACAGACAATTTACGATCGTACTGTATGATCTGAGGCCATTTCTCTTATAATATTTAGTTTTTGGAAGGTTTTAATGTCTTTTATATTTAAGGAGTCCAAATAACTCACTAAAATCCTTTGCTTTGAAATTTCTCTTAAGTGTGGCTTTTGATAGTGTGATTCAGAGAGATCTTTGATTAGAGAGTGAGAGATCAAGCAAAAGGAAATATGAGCAATTCACAAGGTTGCCCAAAGTGAAGATCTCTTTGTTCTCCTTCTAATTTCCCCACAACTTCTTTAGAGTCACTCAAGTGAAGATATTCAAGACTGAATCAAGGTTCTCTACCTTCCTCAGGAGGGTGAAAAGATGTTGGATATTGTACCTTCACCAGGAGGGTGAAAAAGACGTTGGGTTCTTTGCCTTCACTAGGAGGGTAAAAAAGATGTTGGGTTCTCTACCATCACCAGGAGGGTGAAAAAGAATGTTGGGTTCTCTTCCTTCACCAGGAGGGTGAAAAAGGATGAGTTGGTACGCTGCCATCACTTGGAGGGTGTAAATGTCGTCAGTTCTCTACTACACCGGGTTGGTAGAAGAGAGTTTACAAAGGCTTCTTGCCTTGCTGTGGGAGAAAAAGGAGAGACACTATTTTTTAGCGCTATACCTGGAGAAGGAGTCTTCGGTAAGAGGACGCAGGTCTAGTTGGACCGAGCCACTATAAAATTGGGTGTTCTTCTATTCCTTTACTTTTACTGCATTTTATTTTTTTGCATTTTAAATATCTATGGTTGAAAAATAGTTTGTGAAATTCTAATCAACAATATAGTGTGAGAATCATTAATTAAATTTTTTAATAATAGTTTTTTATAATCCAAGAGTTTTTTTTAAATTACCAATTCACCCCCCTTTTGGTTTGCATTGGGATAGTTCTATTAGGTCTAACAACCTACAAGAACTTTAAAGTGGTATCAAAGCCTAGTTCAAAAATTAAAGTTTAGACTATTTTTTGAAAATTGATCATGGCTAATTTTGAAAACCAAAATACTACAGAAGGATATTCAATCACTAGACCATCTTTATTCGATAACATTCCATTTGACTTTTGGAAAACTCGCATGTCTACTTTTTTGTAATTGCTTGACTATCACATGTGGATGTTAGTACAAGATGGCTATATTATACTAATTAGACTTATAGATGGCATTAGGATTGAAACACCATTTGCTGATTGGATTGTAGATGAAAGGGAATTAGCACAGTTGAATGCTAAATTCTTAATAGTTTTTTCTGTGCATCAAAATCAGAAGACTATATGCATGTTTCAACCTATAAACTGGAAAAGAAATCTAGTATAGACTTTGCATTACTTATGAAGGAACTAATGAGGTGAAATAATCTAGATTGAACTTTTTATTGCACGACTATGAACTATTTTTCATGAAATCGAATGAGTCAATTTCTGACATGCATACACATTTTACTCAGATTGTTACCTCATTGCATGCTTTAGGTAGAGAACTTATTAATTCAGAAAAAATTAACAAAATCCTATGTTATCTATCGACTATTTATGATGCAAAAATAACTGCCATAACCGAGTCTAAAGATTTGAACATATATTATATTGACAATAAGCTTGGATCACCGATTGCTTATGAGCAAGGAGTGACTCAAAGACAGATTAATGTAGGTGATAAGCAAAAACAAAAGAACATTGCATTAAAAGTGGATGATTCAGAAAGTGATCAATCACTACCTAAGGATGAAGAAGATATTACACTCGTGATAAGGCAATTTAAAAGTTTCCTTAGAAGGAAGCAACGAAGACGTCAGTATTGGAACAAAGGAAATTCAATAGGAATGCAAAAGTTTCAAATGATGTCATTTGTTATGAATGTAAGAAACCTGGACATATTAAGACCGACTGCCCAAAACTCAAAGCTAATCTTAGAAAGGAGAAAGTTATGGAGAAAATCACTGTTAGGAAGGGCATGAAAAGACTACAGAGAGCTTTCTAGCTTGACTCAGCTTCAAACGCATCAGAAATAACAGTAGAAGAGGAAGTTATAAATTTGTGCTTGATGGTAGATAATCTTGATCATTTAAATCAGGATGAGGTATGTGACCTATCCTATAAAGAACTATTTAAAATTTTTGAGAGAATCCATATTGCATATAGGACACTCAAAAATTACGTGCTAATCTTATCCTTGAGCATTTGAATTTACAAAAAGAATTTGAAAATCTTAGGAAAGATCATGCAGATATAGATAGCAACCATATGGCTTTATTGGATGAATTCGATGATTTGAATAAGAAGCATGAACAATTGAAAACATCATATAGTGAGCTTGAAAATGATTTGAAAGCTTTTATGGGTAAAGTTGAACATAAGGAAATTTATTTTAAAATTGAAATTTTAATTTTAAAAAATGCGAACTCATATCTAGAAATAAAAATGAAGGCTATGATGGAAAATAGACTATCTCCCATACTTGAACAATTTTACGAGTCTAAGAAAAAGCATACAAGTTCAAAACATAGGAAGAGACATTATAATTTGTATAGATTAATAAATCCTTTTCCTAGTGTTAGATGTTTTCCATGTGGCATGTTAGGGCATATTTCCCACACTTGCACTATTAAGAGTAGAACATATTTAGTGTGGAGACCTAAGATGTATCAAATACAGCATATCAAGCATGCATCTGGTTTATTATTGCCAAGAGGTGAACCCAAATTTATTTGGGTTACCAAGACTAATGTTTGATATTTTTATAAAAAAGCTTTCATACAAGATCTCATGAGAGCATTTAGTACCTAGACAATAGATATTTGAAATGTATGACTGGAGATACAACTCAATTCATATAGTTGGAAGCCAAGAATGAAGGAAAGGTAAAACTTGGAGATAATACCACTAGGAGAGTGGTAGGTACAGGTATGATTGGCAACACAAAGAATTTCTTTATTGAAAATGTTTTATTAGTTGAGGGCTTGAAACATAACTTGCACAATATTAGTCTGCTTTGTAATAAGGGATTTAATATAAAATTTTTACCTATAAGCTGCATAATAAGTCAAAATGGAAGTGAGTTATTACATGGAATTAGGGTAAACAATGTATACATGCTTGATTTAAATAGTGTTCAATCTTCTAATGCTTTTTGCCTGAAAATTATTACTGATGAGTTTTGGCTATAGCATAGAAAACTCTATCATGAAAGCATGAAAAATATTAGAAAAATTACTCAAAAAGAGTTGGTTAGAGGCATACCCAAATTAGACTTCACTAAGGATCGCCTGTGTGATGCATTTCAATTAGGAAAATAAGTCTAATCCTCCTTTCATTCAATTAAGGACCTTAGAACTAACAAACTATTAGAAGTCCTTCACGTGGATCTTATTGGGCAAGTTAGCACTGTAAGTCTAGGAGGGAAAGAATATGGGTATATAATTGTTGATGATTATACAAGATTCACTTAGATTATATTCTTATCACATAAGAGTGAATCATTTGATGAGTTTAGAAATTTTTTTACTTAGATTCGGAGGAAGTTAGGCTATGAAATTCTTATAATACAAAGTGATCATAGAGGAGAATTTAAAAATAAAAATTTGAAGTTTTCTGTAAAGAGCAAGGAATAGATCAGCTCCAAGGACCCCTCAATAGAATAGGATTGTTGAAAGAAAGAATAGAACATTGATAGAAGCCATTAGAGCCATGTTGGCTGAATATCCACTTCCTAAATATTTTTGGACTGAAGCGATTAAAACAGAATGTTATGTTCTAAATAGGGTGAACATTAGATCTAAGTTGAACAAGACAACCTATGAACTTCTTAAGGGGAGAATACCTAACCTGTCACATTTACATGTCTTTAGATGTAAGGTGTTCATTGATAATAATGATAAAACTCCTTTAGAAAAATTTGATCATAAATCTGATGAAGGAATTTTTCTCGGATATTCTAGTGTTAGCAAATCCTATAGAGTTTTTAATAGGACTCTGGTAGTTGAGGAGACCACTCATGTAGTTTTTGATGAATCTAATTTTTCTGGGGAGACTTTTCATTAGTGATTGAATACTACATAGGGAATATTCAATTACTCTCACAAGATAAATAAAATATTCACCTAGCATTTTAGTTATGAAATTACTCCAACATTTAAAGCTTAGGTCTATGTTCCATAAATATTTCCCCTTTCATAGAAAGAAACTAAGAAATTATTTATTTTAGTCTGGGTTATAGACTCCCTCTAGGAGCAAGCCCCTATAGTTAATTATATCTCCTAAGTGAATACTCTTGATTAAAGTGAACACTAAAGATTTTCAAAGACATATGGATCTAAAGAAATATTTGGGCTAATAAGATTTAATATATAAGCTTTAGATTATAAATCCCCTAGTTTCCCTCTAAATTTAGATTTTAGATTTTAAATTCTAAAGGAATTCAATCTGAATATGCAAAGATTGAAGAGGTGTTTATAATCTAGACTTATACTTGCTTGGAGTGAGTTTCCAACTAATAATACTAATGCACAATCAATCGCCTTAGATGTAATACATAATAAGAAGAGTTCTACCCTAAAAGATCAAAGAATGAATCAGACTCTCAAATTTATGACTCAAGATGAGTAATTTTAACATTGAGTTTAAATGGCACTAGTGAGAAGACTAACTAAGAACTCAAAATTTTATCTTATTTAATTAACATAAATAATTTTTTTTACTCCTAAAATTTCATAAAAATTTTGGCAGTATAAAGGCCCTATCCAAAGAAAAAGTGTTGAATCCTCGAGCGTAATGGGGACCCCGCTACCTTACCCACAATGGGCATAGAAATCCTAGGCTATAACATACGATTATAGAAATTTAAAATGCATGCATGTATAGATGATTGGGTAAAGGGGCTATACATACGGTACCCAGTACTGTATCATCCTAAAACTAGTATACATGTTTCTACAAAGTCTAGAACATATACACCAAATGAAACTTAGGAGAAAATCTGCCCTCTAATGTCAATGTCAATTACCACCCATATGATGCAATGTATAATGCAATATAAAATGAAAAGAATTAAATAAATATAAAGAGAAATTTATTTATTCAGTGAGAATTTACAATAGATTCAGAATACAGTAAGAAAAAAAGGTGGCTAGGCTCCACCATAATAAGCCTAGATTTTTAAGCCTATCATAAAATATAGATTCGAATGTACTTTCTTAAGGTCTTCAAGCTCCACATCTTCTATGGAATTCCAAAAGCGAGTATCCTCCAAAGGAGAGGATATCATCTATTGGAGCACCATTGTATATGTATAAGCATGTTTATTTAAATCTTTTATAACTCAAAGACACTATATAACTCGATCTATATACATTTTATATTTATAATTACTTACGCATATACATCATTCTTAGGTATATTCTACTTTGACTCTTGTAGAAATTTAAAGCAATATAAAGATATATAAAATCATATAAAATTACAAAGAAGTTGTGTAAGAAGCTCATGCTTCTAATATAGTACTTAAAGTACCTAAATGCACTAATAAAATTTTCAAAATGTATGGCATCCATATTACAAAAAATAAATAAACATTCACAAGGTACTCTCCAAGAAAAGCACCAAGCAAGAAAATCAAACCACTAGCCTAACCTAGGCTAGAGTTAGTTGTCCAAGCAAACCATCTAAGTGTGTGTAGAAAGGCTATGGCTTGGAAAGTTCTTAGGTTTTATTAGTTTAAAATTGTAAATAAATGAATTTATTTATTCAAGGACTTTAAAGGGTGGTTTGAATTTAAGTTTTAATGATTTAAATATTTTAAATTTCTTTTAAAGATCAACCATGTAGATGATGTCTATCAACTCTTAATTAAGAAATAATAGAGAAATAACTTTAGACAATAGAGAAACAACTTTATAATTTATAATATAAAGCTTTAATCTATAATAAATCCAATAGCCTAAATATTTAATTAAATCTATATTTATTAAAAAAATTTATTCTTCACTAAAGATGGAGAGAGAAGTCTACCTAGTAAAGTCGCCAGAAAAATTTATGAACAAATTTAATTTTATATACAAATGCAATGTCATACAAGATTCACTTTAAATTTATATTTTGAGTTTAATCAGATTTGCATATATTAACATTATACCAAGCCTAAGGATAGACTAATCGGTCACTATTGACTTAAGAAGAGGAACATTTCATTCATGATTGAATACTACATAGGGAATATTTAATTAGTCTGAAGGATAAAAGAAATATTCACCTATCATTTCAATTATAAAATTAATCCAATGTTTAAAGCTTATGTCTGCATTTCACAAATCTTTCCCCTATCTTAGAAAGATTTTATTTTATTCTAGGTTATAGACTCCCTATAGAGGAAAGCACCTATAGTTAATTACATCTCCTGAGAAAATACTCTCGATTAAAGCGAAGACTACAAATTTTCAAATATATATGGATCTAAAGAAATATTTTGGCTAATAAGATTTAATATATAAGCTTTAGATTATAAATTCTTTAGTTTTCCTCTAAATTTAGATTTGAAATTTAAAAAAATGAATATGAATGTGTAAAGATTAAAGAGGTGTTTTAATCTGGACTTATACTTGCTTGGAGTGAGTTGCCAGCTAACAATCTAATGCATAATCAATCGCCTTAGATGTAATGCATGATACGTTGAGACTTAAAATTCAAACTATCAAATTTATGACTCAAGATGAATAATTTTAACCTAAAATTCAAATGAAACTAGCGAAAATACTCACTAAGAACTCTAAATTTTATCTTGTTTAATTTACCTAACTAAATTTTCAAACTCTCAAAATTATTAGAAATTTTTACAGAATAATAGCCCTATCCAAAGAAAAGTGTAACATCCCCGGTGAGCAATGGAGACCCCGCTACCCTGCCCATAATGGCCAGGGCTCTAGTGTACCCTTACAAAAATTTAAAATGCTTGCATGTATGGATGATTGGGTAAAGGAGTTGTGTATATGGTACCCAGTATCGTATCATCCTAGAAGTACTCCAGCATGAACACACCAAAAAAAACCTATAATAACTTCTACCCTCTAATGTCAATGCCAACTACCACCATTTGATTCAATACATGGTGTAATATAAGAAATGAAAAGATTTAAATATAAAGAGCAATTTATTTATCTATTGACAATTTATAACATACTTAAAATGCTGCAGGAAAGATAAGTGGCCAGGCTCCACTATAATAAGCCTGAATTTTTATGTCTATCATATATATATTCAAATATACTTGATTATGGTCTTCAAGCACCATGTCTTTTATGGAATTCCTAAAGAGAGTATCCCCTAAAAGAAAGGAATCTTCTTTTGCAGCCCCATTTGTATATATATAAGCAAGTTTATTTAAATCTTTTATAACTCAAGATGTTATACAACTCGATCTATATACATTCTATATTTACAATACGTTACACATATATATCATTCCTAGGTACATTCTACTTTGATTCTTATAGGAATTTAAAGTAATATAAAGGTGTAGAAAAGTATATAAAAGTGCAAAGTAATTGTGTAATAAACTGATGCATCTAATGTAGTCCTTAAAGAGCCTAAGTACTCCGACAAGCATTTAAAATGAATAAAATTCATATTGATAAAAATAAATAAATATATAGAAGGTACTTTCCAAGCGAAACACCTGATAAAAAATGTAAACGATCGACCTAACCTAGGTGAGAGTTGGTTGTCCTAGCAAACCATCTAAGTGTGTGTAGAAAGGCTATGTCACCAGCATAGTTCATAGGTTTTGTTAGTTTGAAATTATCTATAAATGAGTTTATTTATTTAAGATCTTTAAAGGGTGGTTTAAATTTAAGCTTTATTGATTTAGAGATTTTAAATTTCTTTTAAAGATATTTTGATTGTTGAAGTTATTTATCTTTAGGTTTTAAGGAACATAGGGTTCAACTTTTAAGTTCCAGTAGCTATTAATCAGCAAGTCCTAGGCTCATATTTATAATTCTATCAATCCTCCAAGACTAGGGCAGATGGATAGCATAGAGACCTTCATTTTAATTGAATATGTTGATTCTTGAAGCTTTCTCGATTAGATGCACCTTTGCGCTCATAAAAGGAATTAATCACAAAATTATGAAATGCTATAAGTCTACATGTTCTAGTAATATTTTTTTAATTTAGTTTATTATATACTAATTTGTTTAAATTAATATTTTAGTGTTTTCATTCTATAAAATTTGTCTATGGCGTTATCACAATGGGCACGAGGACTCATGGCCTCCTCAGGACATGTAGCCCCATAGCTTGAGGTAGTCCAGCCTAAAAACTTCATTAACATGAATGTTGGATATTTATTTTGAAAGTACATAAGGGTTGTTAAACCCTAAATAACTAGTCTCGAGGCTAACCAAGAGGGGGGGTGAATTGATTATTTTAAAAATTCTTTAACAAAATAATAAAATTAAAAACCCCTTGATGCGGAAGTAGATCAGTTTCATAATAACAAAAATTTTGAGATTTCAAACACAGAATAATTCATAGAAAAATGCAAAAATTAAATGTGAAAAACTAAATAGAAAGAACACACTAGATTTATAGTGGTTCAGTCAACTTAACCTACGTCCACTCCCCGAAAACCTCCTTTCCAAGTATTGCACTAAAAGTAGTGACTCTCCTTTTGCCCCTATAGCAAGGCGAAGAAGCCCTTATAAAATCTTTCTATTGACCTGGTGAGGCAGAGTACCTTGAATTCTTTTACTCCCTCCTGGAATAGGCAGAGAACCTGAAAATCCTTTTACTCTCTCCTAGAGTAGGCAGAGAACCTGGAAATCATTTTACCCCCTTCTAGAGTAGACAAAGAACCTTGGAATCCTTTTTCTTCCTTCTAGAGTAGGCAAAGAACTTGAATTAGATGCCGATGAAAGTCTCCCCTAAGGCTACCAAGGAACTAGAAAAGTAGCTTGAAGAAGATGGTGGAAATCTTACTTGGAGCAACCTTTATGAATCCCTCATAAGGATCTCACTGAACAGCAAAAGATTATCTCAAGGGACAATAAGAGAGCTTAGAAAGAGAGCCTCCAAAAGAAGCCATAATTTTTAACTTTCCATCAAAGGTCATCCAGTATGATTGATAGATCATCCTGTATGATCAGTACAAAATAGCCCTTTTAGCCAGTACGATCAGCTTTACCCTGTACAATTATTTTAAGTGTTTGTACATATCATCCAGTATAATTCTATGATCATCAAGGAAGATAAGTTCAAGATATTGTATTGAGCATCCAGTATGATATGGCATGATGGGTGGAGATCTATATATCATCCCACAAATCTCTCGAGATGCTCAATACGATTGACTGGACAAGTAGAAGAAAGTTATGGTTTTTATCTTGGATGATGGGGGATCATCCCATAAAATATAATTGATTATCCAGTATGATCTACATTGATCATCTTATATGATCTAATTAAGTAATCTAACCATAATTAGTCTCCTAATCACAGGATTAATATAGGTATGATTGTCATAAATCATCTAGGATGATGTATATCATTCTATATGAATAAAACAAAAATTGAAAATTAAAATATTTTCTAAATTGTGATTGGCGGCTATTTTCACAATATGAACTGATCATCCTATAAAAATTGGATCATATAATATGATTTATTTAATCACACTTTAATTAATAGGGATGCCATAATTAAGATTTTCAATTTTTAATTGATCATGCAGTACGATCAAAATGATCATGTACGATTAAGTCAAAAATAAAAAATTTCTTTAACTCACCAAATCACTCCCCTTGAGTGTGTGTGTGTGCATGGTTACTCAGCCTAGGGTCCACCAGATACATGACTTGACTCAAGAAAGGTAAACAATACATTGAAATTGAAATTATAGACATACTCAATCCTAGTCAAGCTGATCTTGAGCTGATTAGCATTACAAGTAAACTTGTGGACCTGAAAGGTTAGTGAGCAGGGTAAACAAAGAAGATATGCAAGAATAATAGTGATAGAGAAACAATAATATTTGTTATCATCAAAATTACAGTACTTGGGCCCAGATTGCAACAATCTCCTCTTTTTTTATAATGGCAAACATTATTATTTAAAGTTTTGAGAGCAAGGAAAATTTTTGTTTTTCTTTTTATTTAATTTATTATTATTATTATTTTTAAGGAAATATGAGACATAAGAAAGATTGAGAAAAAACAAAACAAAAAATAGAGCAAAAAAAGAATAAAGTAAATTTCGCAAAAATATAAGATGCAAATAACACATTACTCCCCCTTTTGACATCACAAAAAGGAGGAAAAAGAGAACACTAAACAGAGAAATAGTTAATGCATGACAAAGAAAAGACAATAACAGAAACAAAAAAAAACTAGAAACCATACGGACCCTAATCAGGAGAAGGTGGTGGTGGTGGCTGAAAGTAGCGGTGAAGAGAGGCAAATTGCTTACCAAACAAGGCCATATCTTAGTCATGTTGTTACTCCTAGTGTACTACATAAGCATTAAATTGAGCTAAGTCTTGATTATGCTGCTGCTATTGCTCAGCTTTGTAGGAGTCAATCTAAGCCTCCCACTGATCAAACTGCTGGACCAGTTGATCAAACTTAGACTACTAGCAGATAGGAACAGATACGGGAATAGGTTCTTCCTCCTCTTCCCTAGGCTCCTCGTGCACATTTTAATAATGAGTACTGTGAAGGGTGTGGAAGGAGCTATTGGAGTAGAAGATAGGGTGATGATCAGGTGGAGAAAGAAATTAAAGATTGTGTTTTGTCTCAAGGATATAGGTAATGAGATGTCCTAAAGCTAGATTGGGCTTTCTTTTATTGCCTAGATCCCTAGTGCAGGTTAAATGTTCAATGTAGTGAATGATAAGATCAGCTGCATTAAAATCTAGGTTAGCCATGATGTAGTAAGTGGTAAGTGAAAGTAAAGGTGTAATATGAATCTGATCCCCAGCTTTAGGAAAAATGGAATTGTGAAGGATGTGCTGGATGGTTCGGGCATCCTTAACTAAGGTGCTAACCTGGGCTACATAGTAGTTCACATTAGTTTCCCTAAGGATATTATTAGCAAGAGCCCAGTTAAAATTAGGATCCAAAACTAAGATGTTGATCTTGTCTCTAATAGTAGAGAGGTGAAGGAATTCATGTAAATCCTGATAGGTAATCTCTACAGGCCTTCAATTTACATAGGATTGTAAGGCAGTAAAAGCATTGTTAATGCGAAGATTGGCAAAGAATTCAAGTAAAAGTTCTGAATTAAATGGAAAGGCTAGTGTAAGGAGGAAGCTAAGAGTTGTTCCAGCAAATAAATCAAGAACCTGAAAGTTCAGAACATTTTGATTGATGATTTTTGACGGGGTAATGCCAACAGTCATACAATGGTTGAAAGCCACTTCATCAACTTCCTCAATAAAGCGAGGATCGATAGCCCATCTAGATGAGCTACCAGCTAGCATTCTGGATCTTTTTCCACCATCCATTACAAAAGTAAGAGTGCTCAAGTAAGGGAGAAGGAGAGGTGGAATGTGTGTTTTTTTTTTTTTTTTTTTTTAAGAAATGCAATTTGCATAAAAGCATAAAAGAAGAGAATACAAAAGACTAAGTGATAGCTAATCTATCATAATCCTTCCTGATCAAGTCAAAAACACTTGATGAAAGATCACCAAATAGAAAAAAATCCCAATAAAAATCCCTCATATTGCTCTCCCTGCAAAAAAATGAAAAATTACATTCTTAAAAACATCAAGAAAAGAAAAATCAAAGACATGAACATTATTCCTCCAATTGTTCTTCACCACTAATTTTTGCAAATTCTTTACCACATTTATATTATCCCCTTCAATAATAATCCCTTGCTTCTCTATCATCCATTCTTTAATAACTTCTTGAAAGTTGAAAACAGCAATAAGCTCCATATTAGCGATACATCCCAATGCATGAACTTCTTTCCAAATGCAAGTAAAACCTGGCTTTGTGGTCTCTTAAAACACATGCTATGCTACCTTTATTAGAATTCAACAAAGAAGCATCCACATTAACCTTAATCCAATTTAATGGAGGGGGAAACCAATTTTTTAACAGTATAGATTGATGGTTAGTTTCCCAGATGTTACTGATTGGAAGAACAAATGGATGAATAAAATCAAATAAAACCTGAGAAGCAATGGAAGTTGAACTAGGACAATTGATACCATGAGTAATTCAGTTGCTTGCCTTCCAATTCAAGTAAACAGTAGCTACATAAATTCTGACAACACCTAGATTGGTCACTGTCATCTCGTCCAATTTTTTCAAACAATGAAGAAAATTATTAAACTTAGGCAAGTAGATACCCCACTTATTCAAAAGTTTCAAAAATCTCAATAATCTTTATACAATGAACAACAATATGACTTATATCTTCCTTTTCTAGACTTCTTCTCGGACACAAACAAGATTCCAAAAGTCTTCTATATTATAACGAAACTTGAGTTGGAATAGCATTATTAATCAATTGCCACCAGAATAGATATTCTTTAAGAGTTAAATTTAACTTCCTTATCCATTTTATTGGTATACCTTCATAGAGGTGGAATGTGTTCAGTGAAGAAAAAACCATGATTTAAGGTTGTTTAAATTGAATCGTCTAGATCGCATAGGATGATCGTGAGATCGTACAGGATGATGTGGTTCAATCAATTCTACGAGATGATTGATCAAAAAGGTAGTCCAATCATCCAGTATGATTAGACATCAAACGAGATGATTAGACACAAGACGATCATCATGAGGAGTCAGCCTATATGACCATTAATTAATTGGATCATACATAACGAACACGTGTATCGTCCTGGATGATGTGTCATAATGGATCAGCCAGACTGTATTCAAATCATCCAATGACTTTTATATGATCAGTTCAAGTGTTTGTACATGTCATCGAATACAATTCTACAAGCCTCCAAGATGATTTGTTCAAGATACTATATTGATCGTCCAGTACGATATAGGATGATGGGTGGCAATCTATATATCGTCTCGCAAATCTCTCAGGACGTCTAGTATGATCGCCTAGATGATTAGAAGAAAATTATGATTTTCATCTTGGATAATAGGGGATTGTCCCATGAAATATAATAGATCATCCAATATAATCTATGTAGATCATCTTGTATGATCTGATCAAGCAATCTAACCATAGTTAGTCTCCTAATCATAGGATAAATTTAAGCATGATTGTCATATATAATCCACGATGATGTATATCATCCCATATGATTAGAAAAAAAATTAAAAATTAAAAAATTACACAAATTATAATTGGTGGATGTTTTTCATAATCTTAACTGATCGTCCTATACGATACAGCTCGTATAGTATAATTTATTTAATCACTCTTTAATTAATAGGGATGCCCTAATTAAGGTTTTTTATTTTTAATTGATCATCAAGTACAATCAAAATTGTCCTGTTCAATTAAGTCAAAAACTAAAAATTTCTTCAACTCACCAAATCACGCCCCCTGAGTGTGTGTGTGTAAGGTTACTTAGCTTGGGGTCCACGAAATACATGACTTGACTCAAGAAAGGTACACAGTACATTAAAATTCAAATAACAGACATACTAAGTCCTAGTTTACTAGATCATGAGCTGATTGGTGTTGTAAGTGAACTTGTAGACCTGAAAGGTTAGTGAGCAGGGTAAACAAAGCAGATATACAAGAATAACACTGATAGAGAAACAAAAAAATTTATTATCATCAAAATTATAGTACTTGGGCCCAAATTTACAACATATTTAATGTTTTTAAATGATTTAATTTTATTAGATTAATTATTTGTAGAAGTTTTAATGATTTATTTATTTTTCATATTTTAATGAATATTTTAGTGCATTAATTATAGGGTCTATTTCTTAACTTTATAATTTGTGATGGTTTTTAGAATATTTTTATTTTTCATAAATACTATACCCAGAGATGTGTCTAATGCCTTTGAGTTTACTGAATTTAGATTTTTATTGGAATTCCTTGTGAATTTTATAAGTTTGGTGCATTTTATGAACTAAGTCTGATCAACTTGTTGATTTTTTTAACTATAATGATTTCTTGAGTCTTTATATTTTTAATTAATACTAGACCAAGAGATGAGTCCAATGCCTTTTAGTTTTCTCAATTTGAAGTTCTCTCGAATTAGTTATTCTTCTTACAAGTTTGGTGATTTAATGGATTTATTTAATTATTTATTTAGGGTGCTTTCTTATTTGTGTATCAAATCAACTCCAAACTTCTTGAAATCTTCCTCAAATGTCCCAAATGACCTATGAGGCATTTTATGTGTTTAAAATTATTTTGGTAATTTTTAGATATTTTTAAATATTTATTTTAATTAATTAGTGAATTTCTTTAGTTATAAATTTTTTTTTTAATTTTGATGAATATGATGAGGCATTATTTTTCCTTTATATTTCTATTAATTTTAGAAATTTGATATATTATTTATATTTTTAAAATTATAATGAATTTATTTTCAATTTTTCAAGATCCTAACTCAATTATGTACATGAATCTTGGGTTTACTAAATGACAAGCCAAATGACTTTTAAATGCAGTGAAATTTGAAATATCGATACATGAATACATGTGCTTCAAACTCACTGAATTTAGGCTCATCAAAGTCCCACAAGGTGAGATATCAATGACCAAATCTAAGTGCATCTATAGCTTTGGTGATTTATTTTTAAGGCCTAGACTCACTGGAATTGGGTAAAATCAATGGCTAACTAACCCTTGCACAAATATAAAGACACCATAAAAAAAATTAACATCTAATTCTAAGTGTACAAAGAGTTATAAATTTTCTAAGTTATGGGTCAAAAATGGACCCATGAACTTGAAAATTTAATTGACAAAAAATTTGGTCAAATCAAGAAACACAAAATTTAAGGTAGGTCAAGCATACACACTAATATATGCCATCCAAATTTGAGGTCAATTTGACCATAGGATCTTGAGAAAATAAAAAAAAATGATAAACAATCATCTTTGGTTTTCTCTAAATCTAGTGGTCAAATTTGTTTGAAATTTTATAAAAATAAAGTAGAGCTCAAGAGCTTTCCAACAAGCCTAAGAACACTCAAGTTGGATTCAAAATAAATTTCCCATAAATTTTTAATGTTTTAAGTAATTATATGAATTTTAAATTCATTTTAATTCAAAATTTTAGCTGTCAATGATTGGAAAACATGTTTCCAATCATTGGCGGCCTTTAAACATGCAACACACATTGATTTTTTCAGTTTTTTTTTTTTTTTGAAGAAGCATAAATTGCATTAATAGCCAAAAAACGATTATAACTATAAAGATGATTCCTTCACCAACAAATTATAAAACGAAGAAGGAACCTTATTCAAACTAAAATCTTCCCAAAGAAAATTGCTAAAGATAGCATAGTTAGCACACAAATCCGCTAACTTATTACTATTCCTATCTATACTACTAAAAATGACATGTTTGAAATCTTTGATGAATGCAAGGTCTTCAAACTCCTTCCCACCTTTGCTTATTGCTTCTTGAATCAATTTGATAATGTTGGAATTCTCACCATCGATGACAATCCCTTTGTAATTGAACATCCAATATTTAATGACTTCTTTTATAGCTTGAATAGCTAATAGCTCCAAATAAGAAACTTCCAATGAACACAAGAATGTCCAAGCGCCAAGAGAAATCTACCTTTATGATCTCGGAATACACCACCAATTTCTGCTCTATGTGAAGGCAAAAGCGAAGCATCAACATTAACCTTAATCCTGTCGGGAGGAGGAGGATGCCAACGATTAGACAACAATCTTACCGACTGATTAGCACCCCAGTAACCCAGTTTGAAACTACCCAAAGCCGTCGGAACAGAAGCATAGCTCAATGAATTGGCAGCAACCACAACCGAACTCTCTTCCATGCCTTCGTGAATAAATTTGTTTCTTACCTTCCAAAAGAAATAAACCAAACTGCAATATAGATTTACTAGCATGCTAGTGTTCCCAACCGTATTTTCTATCCACTTACAACATTCTTCAAAAGTAACAAAAGATGGGATACAAAAACCCCACCTATTTAAATATTGGAAAACATCTTTTAACTTGTCGCACTTAACCGATATGTTCAATATCCTCCATCGTATTACATCTCCTACGAAAAAAATCGTCATCCCTCAATCTTCTATATAACAAAAAATAACTTGTTGTAACAGCATTATTAAACATCCTCCACCAGAAAACTTCTACACAAGGATTGAGTTTTTCCTTCTTGATCCATCTCTAGAATTGATCCTTATATTGTTCAGAAACTGAAGCTTCAAAGGCCAATGCAACAATTGTTTTACCTGAACTTTGAGAAATAAGTTCCATCATGTCCTCATTCATACCTTGTTTGATGCTTATTTGACAGATCACCTCCACCAACTCCTTACTAAAGAATTTACTGACCTCATCAACATTCCATCTCCCATCTGCAATAAATTTATCAACCAAAGTTCCAATGCTCCATGTAGATATTACAAACATTGGCCATTTGTTTAAACATTTATCTAATATCCAAGTGTCTTTAAAAGCATCATTGGAAGCACCATCCGTAATGACCCACCGAACAATCAACTTTAGCAAACTTCCACCATCAGAGATTAGTTTCTAGGAAGATGAACAACCCTTCTTCGTGGACCCAACGATAGACAGATCACCATATTTTGGAAAAAAAATTCTGTGCAGCAATGACTCTTTATCATGTACATACTTCCAGGCTAGCTTGGCTCTCAGTGCAGCAACTTTAGATGAGCGGGAGTGAAGTCCATGACCTCCCATTTTCAATGGCTTGCACAAAACATTCCAGCTTGCATAATGAAGACTCAACCTTCCCTGCGACTTGTTCCAAATGAAATTTCTGCATATTTTATCAAGTTCATATATCACACTTCTTGAAACAAGAGAATGAGTACACTGAAATGTAGGATAGGACAGCATTACAGATTTAGACAGAGTAAATTTACTTGCTAAAGAGATAAACTTACTACCCCAAATGGTCAACATCCTCATAGCTTTATCAATAATAACTTGAAAATCAGTCACAACTAGTCTCCTCAATGCCATTTTGACTCCAAGATAGTAGAATTCCTTAACTATTTTGAATCCCATGATACGTGAAATAGTCTTCTTCTTCCTATTTTTGACCGATTTGCCAAAAATCATAATAGATTTGTTGAGGTTTATATGTTGTCCAGTCCAATGATAAAAATCATTTAAAATCCCCTTGATTTCCTTCACCACCTTCGTATTAGCTTCAAAAGTGATGATGACATCATCTGCATAAACCAAATGTGAAATTCTTGGTCCCTTTGGGCAAATACTAATTCCAATAGAATCTCCTCTTTGAATAAAAGCATTAGAAAGAAGTTGGGAGCAAAGGATAAACAAAAGAGGTGACAAAAGACAACCTTGGCGAAATCCACTCCTAGCATTGATCCAATTCGAGAAGTTTCCATTAATCATCAAAGAAAACCTTGTCTCCTTTATACATTCCATAATCAGGTTAGAAAACTTAGCAAGGAACCCAAAATAATCTAAAACTTTCATTAGAGTAGACCAGCTCATTGAGTCATACGCTTGCTTCAGATTAACTTTAAAGAGACTAAACCTTTTGAAGATTTCAAATACCTGAACTTGTGGAACAATTCCTGGGCTATCAACACATGATCCGACATCGACCTTCCATATAAAAAAGCCACTTGTTCCTCAGATATAACTTTAGGAATAATGAACAATAATCCATTCAAAAGCAACTTTGCCACCACTTTGTAGACAGAATTGCACAAGCTAATAGGCCTACAATTAGAAGGATCCAAAGGATTGCTTACCTTTGGAATAAGCACAATGAACGTTCTTTCCATCCATCATCCATTTCTCCATAACAAAAGAAATGTTTAATAGTATTCTAGAAATCTATTTTAATAATATTCCAATGTGTTTTAATGAAGGAATATGAAATACCATCTTTCCCTGGTGTTATATTACCTCCATTCTGCTTGATTACCAGTTCTACTTCCTCTAAGGTGAATTCCTTTTCTAGCAATTTCCTTTTATCATCATCCAAAAGTCCCCACGAAGATGGCCATCCTTCAAGATCGCAACTCCTATTTTTCCATTTGTCCCTATAGAACCAAAGTACATCTTCAATTTGCATTTGATCCTCCACAAGCACTTCATTTTCATCTCTGATTTTGAAAATACAATTTGAGTTCCTTCTTGCACTAGTAAAAGATTGAAAAAATCGAGAATTGCAGTCACCCTCAACCATCCATTTGACCTTACACTATCTCCACCAAGTGTTTAGCTGAGCCATTGTTGAATTCAGCTCATTCACCTTATCCTTGAGATGCCAACACTCGTCATCCGAGAGAAAGCCCCATTCCGATTCGTTAGCCTACAGCTCCAAGATGTCCTTCAAAAGTGAATCCTTCAATTGATTTAAATTCTTTACCTTAGCTCTACTCCAATAAAATAAAGACTTCAAAGATCTCCTTAACTTATTGTTGAGAATATTGGAGAAACTACCATAAGAATCCTTGTTCCAAGCTTTCCTCACCATAGCATAAGAGGCCGGGATAGATGCTGACACATCTTCAAACTTAATGTTCCTTTTAGCATTAGGATTAAACTCTAAAAGATTTAATAAAATCGGACAATGATCTGATGCCACTCTAGCCAAGTGTCTAACCATCATCGATGAGAAGTATTTATTGCGATAGAATTTAGAAAGCATCTATCTAGTCTTTCTAAGATCCGAGACCTCCAACCTTATTATAGCTCCAAGTAAATTTGGGGCCAATATACCCAATATCATGTAAATCATTATTGGTTAAAAAAGACTTCATCTCCTTTGTCCCTTGAGAAAACAAAAATCTTTTCCCACCCCTCTTATCCTCCTTGGAAATCAAGAAATTAAAGTCTCCACCCACCACCATAGGCAAGTCTTTAGAAGAGGAACATTCAAACCTCTCCCAAAGATTTCTTCTTTTATACACATCTTTGCTCCCATACACCGAAGCAATCCTCCTCCTTCCTTTATTAACAATATCTAATTCACCAATTACCACTTGCTAAGAAGAATCCAATACAGTAAATCTAGCCATATCAGATTTCCACAGGACTAGAATGCCTCCAGATAATCCATCTGAGTGAGCTTGAAAATACTCCCAGTTATCACCAATTAACAAATTGACTTCCTTCCTATTAATGGAAGACAATTTAGTTTCCAACAAACCAAAAAAGAAAACACCATGACCCTTGACAAATTATTTGAGATATAGAGAAGCTGATTTCTTCCTAGCTCCTCTACAGTTCCAGAAAGTGATAGAAGACATTATTGATCAAGAGGGGAAGAGATCCCCAATCTGCATTTCGGATCCCCATCTGATCTCCTGCTCCTAAGAGCTAATTTGATAGGCCCCAGACCTTTAATTATTTAGAACTATTTTTCTTAGCATAAGAAGAACTACCTACATCAGACCCCAATTCTTCCTTCATAACCCCTACATTTTCCTTCAAAGGATCATCTTCATTCCTTAGATTGCCATCAACAACTTCATTAGATCCCACCGCATCTTTTCTTTTTAGAGTTATTTCACCTTCTTCTACAACATCATCTAGAATTTCAAACTTATTAACATCAGTTGGAAGATTGCAAGGAATAAAATTCCTTTCAACACATTACTGGGGCCATCCATTTGCAAGGAACACCCCTGACTTAGAACACCAAGAGGAGAAGAAACTCTTGGCTCTTCCAGATTTGGATTGGTATCGCTTCCCTCCTTAGACACATTAACAGCTACAAGCCCTATTTCCAAAGAAACAGGATTCAAATCCGTTGATTCCCTCCTCTCAGAATTCATAGGATGGGGTTGAAACTTTCTGGAAATAGATTTATTTTTCCTTCTGTTCTCATAATTGACGTGTACCGAGGGACCATAACCTTCTTTAATCCCTTGAGCAGCAGATTTTTTCCTCCTCAGTATTTTTGGAATTCTCAACCACAGAAGGTACTTTTTCACTCCCAGACTACTCTAACAGTTTTAAAACCTGATTGACATTCAAACTATTGTTAAATAGTCCTTCTTCAAATACCCAATTTTTCCACAATTGAAGCAAAAATTAGAGATTCTTTCATACTCAATTCTTTGGAAGAATTTCCCTAAGCTACCCTCCACCCATACTCCCAGAACCAGTTTCTTATCCAACTTGATATGAACACATATCCTTGCAAATTTCCTCCTTCCCTATTGAAACATATTTCCATCCAACAAATATGGTTTCCCAATCATAAATGCAATCATGCATACATTTATCTCATCCTAGCACTATAATGGGAGATTGAGCATCCTAATCCAAAAAGGAGCAATCAACCCTTTCAAGGATGTAGGAGAAAATGTCAGCGACCATCTATCCATTCCAATGATATGTCCAATAACATACCATGACCCATTAGAATAAACTGATTCCAATGATTCTAACTCATAAAAAGAACATAAAACCCAACCCATTCCAAGCATCATGAGATGGAACGTACCAAACTGGGACCATTGCCTTCTTAATTCTGAGCCAATCACAAGAAATAGGGCATTCTCTCCAAGCACCTTGACCACCAAAGAGTTCTGAAGTTTTGTGGAATTTACCAACTCATTCTGCAAGTAAAGCTTCACAGTTTTACCATCCTTTGTGAGACAATCTCCATAATCTAGGTCGAGGACTCTAATATTTTTCCCCAAACTCTAAGCATTCTGCTTTACATTAACTTGAGGCTCCAATGGCACTGCAAGAAGGCTAGAAATGCCACCACCAACATCTCCTAAACCACCATTACGAACTAAATCCAAATTTGATTGAGTCTCTAGTGCCTTCGTAGAGTCATTTAATTTTTCAAGAAATTCACTGTCAATTTCCTTCAAACAAAGATCTCCTTGATGATCCACCTTATGGTTGGTACCAATTAATTCAACCACATTGGAAGGAGGTTCTTCAGATACCTGAAAAATTGGATTGACCTTTTCAACTTTGATCAAAACAGCCACCTTCCCAAAAGAGGAGGATGCACCAGCATTAAACTGCGCATTGATTTCTAGACACACCACAAACTTGAACATGGGTTTTCCCTTATCTTCAACTAAGATACTTTTACCTTTCCGTATATCTTCAATAGTCTTCTTAGGATTTAGCAGTCCTCCTTCATTAATGATAATTGGCATTCCACTTCTATACCTTAATTTTGTATCTTGAACAAAAGTAGGTTGAACATTTCCAAATACAGGTGGAGACGTTGAAACGGATCGAACTAAAAACACAGAAATTCCCGAAGAAGAGTTTTGAACATTGAACGAACCACCAACCAAAGGAGGCTGATGATCCTCCTATGCCATCGGAGAACCCGTGAAAATAGCGAAATCAAAATTTTAAATTTCATAATCTCTATCCAAATTCCCGGAGCTTCTCTCTCTAGCTTCTCTTCTAATTACAGGTATCATTGATTTTTCTAGTTAAACACATTAGATCAGCCCAAAACCATCTGATTCACACATTTTGAAATGGATGATCCAAATGATTCCATGTCACCCGGTACTTTACCAGAGAGCCCACATTTGAATCTAAGAAACCTTTGTGTGATTTTTCTCTATCAAAGTGGTCAATTCTGGGCTATCCGATTGTGCCTTATGCACGATCAGATGACTCTATGTGGTCAGGACTGACCAATGAGTTCCAAGGGAAGATTTTGGAGATTTTGGTTCCACATGGTTGATTATTGAGGGAGTTAGTCATGAACCAATCATTATAGAGAGGTTATTTTAGGGAATCTTACCACCTCAACAGCTTAGGTGGCAAGGGCTTGATGTGGGCTACTGTAATGAAGGTTCTAGAGTCCACCCATATGCTGACTCAAGCTAAGTTAGGTTGGGTTGTGTTAGGGCTCCATTTAATGGGTTGGAACTTGATTCAATGCTTTTCAAATGTCATTTTGAGTTTGTTGGAGGTGGTCCCAAGGTTTGGTGGAGTCTCCATGCATGTAATGTAGTTCAAAAGGGTGAAAAGGGCATTTTGGTCAACCAAGGTTTATTTGGTCAACCAAGGCTGACCATGGCTTTGGTTTGGGTCTAACTCATTCCAAATGGTATTTTGGACATGTGTTCCATGCAATGGTGATGTTCAAATGCATGACACGTAGGTATAGGGATTAACGTGACCCTTTTGGTCAACTGAGGTTGACTTGGTCAACTATAATTAACCAAGGGTTTTTGCTTGGTGTAGTGCACTCCAAATAACATTTAAAATATGTTGGAGGATGTTTTAGGGTTTGGTTTGACTGAGCCAAGTTGAGATTTAAGAAAAATTCAATTTCTAAGGTTTAGGGTTTTAAGGTTATGGTGATGTTCAATGAGTTTAGTGAAGCTTTTAAGATCAAATTATACAAAATGGTTTGTTCAGTGGCATAGGCTATAAATATTTGAAGGTTTTGTAGCCTATTGAAATGCTTTGAGTTTTAGGGGTTAGGGGTTTTTAAATGCCTTCAAACTTTTGAGGTTGACCCTAGGGACATGCCTAATTAATATGCATGTGATAGATCATGAATCTAAGGTAATTTGGCTAGGTTTTAAGGCAATGAAAATTTCTCTAGAAATAGGTTATGGACCAAGAGGTTTTGGGTTTGGTTCGAACACAGGATTTTAGAATTTTGAGTTTTTAATGGATTTGATTAATGAGTTTGATTTACATTTTATTTAATCAATAATTTAGAAGGATTTAGGGTTTATAATACTCAAATCATTGACAATCATTTATGATCATTAATGATTGTATAGGTGATCAGTTGATTATCACTAGGAATAATCAACAGAAGGATTTAATGCTTGATTTAGATTTAGGTTTTGAATTGACAACAAAGATCAAGGATTGAGGGAATTTTAGTTTTTTCAATGATCATATCACTAACTATCATTTGGTGATTATCAGGTGATAGATCAAATGATCACATGAAAGCCAGGGGTAATTGTCAAGTAATGATTTATGTCAATGATCAAGGAACTATGCCAATGTATAGTATAGAGTTTAATTTAGAGTTTGAAGTATGGTTCAATGATTGATGCCTGGAGATTGACTTTTTATTTAGATTATTAACCTTAACCAGAATTGAGGTCAAAATATGGCTCGTTGATGAGTCCTTCTATAAAATTGTGGAGGATAATTGGAATGCTCCAATTTTTCTTGATGATAGATCTTATGGTATGGTTAGACTTTGTCTTAAGTTAAAAGGATTAGAACAAAAATTGAATTGGTGGAACAAGTATGTTTTTAAAAACTTGTTTTCCAATTTCATGGAAGATGAAAAGAGTGTGAATGATTTGGATTCTATTTATGTTAATGATCTTTCTCCTTATAATTTGCATCATCTTAATATACCTAAAGTTTCTTTATTTTAGCTACAGGAGAACGAAGAGGTTTTTAGAGAGAAAAAATGTATAAAAATTGGTGTTCTGTGTTCTTTTCTTTTTACCCCTTTTTTATTTTCCACATTGCTATTTATTTTTCTATTGTTGAAAAATAATTTTTTTATAAAATTCATATCTGTGCTCAAATTATTTAAATCAATTTTCAAATTAATCAAGAAATTTTAAAATAACCAATTCACCCCCCTCTTGGTTAGCATTGGGACAAGTGCTTTAGGTACTAACCTAATCAGACTTTACAAGTGGTATTAGAGCCATTGTTCAAAAATTAAGATTTAGATAACTTTTTGAAAATGATCATGGCTATATTTAGAAACTGTAACACACCAAAAGGGCATTCGATTACTAGACCTCCATTATTTAATAACATTCCCTTCGATTTTTGGAAAACATGAATGTCTACTTTTCTTCAATCGCTAAACTATCACATGTGGATATTAGTCAAGGAAGGTTATACTGCTCCCACTAGACTAGTTGAAGGCATAAGAGTTGAAACTCCATTTAATGAATGGACATTAGAAGAGAAAGAACTTGCACAGCTGAATGCTAAATATTTAAAAGGTTTTTTCTGTGCACTTAAATCTGAAGACTATATGTGTGTCTCAACTTGCAAAAGTGGTAAAGAAATATGGGACAGACTTTGCATTACTTATGAAGGAACGAATGAGGTGAAACAATTTAGATTGAATATTTTATTACATGATTACAAACTTTTTTGAATGAAATCTAAAGAGTCAATCAGTGACATGTATACTCGCTTTACACAGATAGTCACCTCATTACAAGCTTTAGGTAGGGAATTAACGAATGATGAAAAAGTAAATAAAATTCTTCATTGTTTTCCTACTGCTTATAATTCAAAGATAACTGCTATAATCGAATTGAAAGACTTAAATGTCTATTATATTGATAATCTTTTGGTAATGAAATAATTTGCTATGAATGCAGGAAGCCTGGACACATCATGTCTGAATGCCCAAATCTCAAAGCTACTCCTAGCAAGGAGAAGGTTGAGTAGAAAACCAATATGAAGAAGGGCAAGAAGAGATTTTAGAAAGCATTTTGGGCGGATTCAGCTTTAAACACCTCAGAAATAGAAGCAAGGAGGAGGTTACAAACTTGTGCTTAATGGAAGATAATCTTGATCACTCGGATTAAGAAGAGGTATGTGATCTAACCTATGCTGAGTTATTTGAAGTTTTTGAGAAAATTCATACTACATATAGGAACTTAAAAAATTGCATGCTAGGTTAAATGTAGAATTTTTAGAATTACAAAAAGAGCATGAAATCCTTAGGAACGATCACACATTAACTAATAGCAACCACATGACTTTATTAGATGAGTATGATGATTTGAACAAACAGTATGATCTATTAAAATCATCTCACACAGAATTTGAAATGATTATAAAGTCTTTTTGGAAGAAACTGAATGTAAAGAAATTGACTTCAGAATGGATATTTCTATATTGGAAGATAGAAACTCATATCTTGAATTGGATTTAAAATCTATTAAAGAAAATAGACCAACACCAACACTTGAAGAATTGAATAGGTCTAAGCAAAAGAATATGGTTTCAACACCTAGGAAGAGAAATTATAACTCATACAGATTAAGAAATCATTTTCCTGGTGTGAGATGTTTTACTTGTGAATGTTAGGACACATCTCCCACACTTGCAACATTCATAGTAAAACACATCTAGTGTGGAGATCGAAGATGCATAAAACACAGCATATCATACATGCATCGAGTTTATTTTTGCCAAGAGGAGAACCCAAACTTGTTTGGGTTCCCAAGTTTAATATTTGATCTTTTTGTAGGTACGCTCTCATATAAGACCTCATGAGAGCATTTGGTACCTGGATAGTGGATGTTCAAAGCACACGACTAGAGATTGAAATAAATTTATAATGCTGGAAGCCAAGAATGGAGGCAAGGTAACACTAGGAAATAATACAACTAAGAGAGTGGTAGGAACAAGTATGATCGAAAACCTGAACAATTTTTTTATTGAAATTATCTTATTGGTAGATGGCTTAAAGCTTAATCTATTGAGTATTAGTCAGCTGTGTGATAAAGGTTATAGTATAAAATTTTTTTCTCACTAGCTGCATAATAAGTTAAAATGGAATTGATATTTTGCATGGAATTAGGGTAAACAATGTGTACATGTTGATTTGAATTATATTAAATCTTCTAATGTTTTGTTTTAGAATAACTTCTGATGAATCTTGGTTATGGCATAGAAGACTCTATCACGCTAGTATGAAAAATCTTAGGAAAATTACCTAAAAGGAACTTGTTAGAGGAATACCAGAACTAGACTTTTCTAAGGATCACCTGTGTGATGCATGTCAACTAGGAAAATAGGTGAAGTCTTCCTTTTACTCCATTAAGGATCTTAGAACTAGCAAACCATTGGAAATTATTCATATGGATCTTTTTGGACCGGTTAGCACTGTAAGTCTAGGAGCTAAAGTATTTGGATTTGTGATTGTTGGTGATTTTTCTAATTCACTTGGGTTAAATTCTTATTTCATAAGAGTGAGTCTTTTGATGAATTCAGAAGTTTTTCTACTTAGATTCAGGGAAAATTAGGGTGTGAAATCTCAGCAATTCAAAGTGATCATGGAGGAGAATTTGAAAATGAGAAATTTGAAGAGTTTTGTAAAGAACATGGAATTGATCAGAATTGTTTAGCCCCTAGAACTCCTCAGAAGAATGAGGTTGTTGAATGAAAGAACAGAACATTAATAGAAGCTGCTAGAGCTATCTTGGCAAAATACTCACTTCCAAAATATTTTTTGGCTGAAGTGGTTAGTATAACGTGTTATATTCTGAATAAGGTGAACATTAGATCCAAATTGAACAAAGCACCCTATGAACTTCTTAAGGGAAGAACACCAAATCTCTAACATTTGCATATTTTTGGATGCAAGGTGTTCATTCATAATAATGGAAAAACTCCTTTAGAAAAATTTGACACAAAATTTAATTAAGGAATTTTTCTTGGATATTCTAGTGTTGGGAAATCGTATAGAGTTTTTAACAAGAGGACTTTGGTAGTTAAGGAGACCACACATGTCATTTTTTATGAATCTGATATTTTGGAGGAGCCAAGATTGGAAGAAGAACAGATTAAAAATGTCGCTCAAGAAATTGAAAAAAAAAATTTGGAGGAAAATAAAGAAAAAGAAAACCCTTTGCCTAGAGATTGGAAATTTTCTAAGAATCACCCTAAGGAATTAATTTTAGGTGAACCTAGTGAGGGTGTTAGGACTAGGCATGGACTTAGCAAAGAGGTGAACCATAATGCCTTTATATCAATGATTGAACCATAAATATAAATCAAGCACTTTCGGATGAATTTCAAATTTTTTCCATGCAAGAAGAGTTGAATCAACTTGTGAGAAATGATATTTGGGAATTGATTGAAAGGCCAAAAGATTAATGTGTTGTTGGAACTAAGTGGGTATTCAAAAATAAAATGAATGATTCAGGAGTTGAGATCAAAAATAAGGCAAGATTGATGACTAAGGGTATAATCAAATAGAAGGGATTGATTTTGAAGAGACTTTTCCCCCTGTAGTAAGACTTGAAGCAATTAGGGTTTTATTAGCCTTTGCCTATTTTAAAGGATTTAAATTGTATCAAATGGATATCAAAAGTGCCTTTTTGAATGGGATGATACAAGAGGATGTTTATGTTAAGCAACCTCTAAGTTTTGAAAATTCTAAATTCCCTAATCATGTGTTTATATTGAAAAAGACATTGTATGGATTGAAACAGAAACCTAGGGCTTGGTATGATAGGTTAAGCACTTTCTTATTAGAGAAATATTTTATAAAAGGGAGTGTGGACACCACTCTCTTTTTGAAGAAAATATGAGATGACATACTCATTGTTTAAATATTGGTTGATGATATCATAATTGGATATATAAATAAAAATTTTTGGGATGATTTTTCAAAAATAATGAATGGTGACTTTTAGATGAGTCTAATGGGACATTTGAAATATTTTCTTGGTTTTACCATAAAGCAAAATGAGGTAGGAACTTTTCTTAGTTAATTAAAGTACATTAGGGACATCCTCAAGAAATAAGAAATAAATAATGCTAAACCAGTTCGTACACTAATGAGTTCTTCAGTTCAGTTAGATAAGGATCAAAGTTGGAAATCTACTGATCAGAAGAAATTTAGAGAAATAATTGGATCATTGCTTTACTTGATAGCTAGTAGACCATATACCATATGTAGTGTTTGTTTGTGTGCTAGATTTCAAGTTGATCCAAAGGAATCACATCTAACTGTGGTTAAAAGAATTTTGAGATATCTTTTGGGAACTCATAACATAGGAATTTGGTATCCTAAGCATAGCTCTTCATTTGAAATTATTGGATATTCTGATTCAGACTTTGCAAGTTGTAGGGTAGACAAAAAAGTACATCTTGAACTTATCAATTCATTGTAAATTCTCGAGTACCTTAGTCTAGTATGAAATAGAATTTAGTAGCCCTATCTATTGCTGAAGCAGAATACATAGCCTTAGGTAGTGGCACAAGTTTTTTGGTTGAAATAATAGTTGACTGATTTAGGATTTTTATTTAGCACAATTCTAATTTTATGTGATAATACTAGTGCCATTTTCATTTCAAAGAATCCTATTCAACATTCTAGAACCAAGCATATAGACAAAAGGCATCACTTCATTAGAGATCATGTAGCCAAAGGAGAAATTGAATTGCATCATGTTATAAATGAAAATCAACTTGAAAATATTTTTACAAAACCACTGGCCTTTGACACTTTCAACATCTTAAGAACCAGGTTAGGTGTGATTGATCTTAATGCTTAAATTAAAAATTTTGTAACTTGATGTGTTGTATATATGTGTATGTTTAATTTATTTCTATGTGTTTGTTATGGTTATTCTGATTATTTTTTGTGATTAGTTGTGTATTTTTCATTTTTCATTTTTACTTTTATTGTGAAGCATTTCACTTGTTGAGAAATATTTGGCTTTGAGAGGTTTTTCTGATTATCATACATTGTTTTCTAAATGTTACGATTGTACTGTATGAAATTTTTTTGCCCTGTATGAATTTTGCAGTTTGTGTATGACATTTTTTGAGTTGAAAAGATGAACATTAATTTTATAGTAATTCATATTGTATGATGATGTCATCATATGGGATGATCGGTACGATTTCATCTATACGCATAGGGATGGGTTTATAATTTTTGTCAGTTATTATTACTTATCATACGTAAGAACATGTCGTTCATCTGTACAATCCTTATTGTTGATTTTGAATAAGGACAAAGCTAACCGTCAGTGAAATAATCTTTAATATTTTGATCATCCCGGATGAACGTATGTTCGTCTGTATGATCGTCTGGTCAAAAGTCTGTATGAAAGGATACCTTGGGAAGGGCAGTTTAAGAAAAAGCCCGGACGACCAAAATGGTCTAATTTATTTTATTTTTGGCCATTTTTATTCATATGTATGAAATAAGAATCATCCCGTACGATTTATTTTTTGTACCGATGATAAGCCATTTTTCTTTAAATAGAAGGGTCTTTGGAGAAGTTATTCATCACTTTCTCATACATTTCCAAACCCTCTTGAGATCTAGATCGAGTTATCGCCAATAGCAGCAAGTGACCCCGTTTGAAGGCATCTTCCTCTAGGACAAGTAGAGATGAAAACTTTATGTCAACCGAGAATGAGGATGCATTTTATAGGTTCATGGCTGCCAAGATCACTCCATCTCGTCTACTAATGAAAGATGACATTCACTTTTTTGTCATGCCCTTACTAGCCTCTACCTAGTTCTCCTTCATCCTCACTCTCATCTATGCCTATAATAAGGAAACCTTTTACTTTTTCTTAGCCAACATGAAATTCAATCAGGATCACTCTAGGATCACATCATATGTCTTCAAGCAAAGAGTTCAAATCACCAAGGAAGACTTAGGTACCTTCCTCCACTTAAGAACCCAAGGGAATAGAACCCATAAATTATCTTCTAGGGCAGACTTTTACTGGTTTGAAGTTAATAAGGTCCTTAGAAGAGTAGCCCAGGTGACTCATTTGCCTCATGTTTATACACTGAACCAAAATGCCTGGATCATCCAGCATGTTTTACAAACTTTGATTATCCCAAAAGCTGGTTATCATATCATTATAACTCCTCTTCTATCTGTAGCCACTTATCTCATCATGAAAAACCAACCTATAGATGAAGCCCAACTGATCATGGATTACCTATATAATCTTTTTGATATTATACACCTAAATAATAAGAGAAAGAAAAATATTGCTTTAGGACATCAAGTAGCTTATATTCTTGAAAAGAAATACAGTCTTGTATATCCTAATGGTCCCACTGAACTCCCTGTCTACTTCACTGATGCCTCTTTTCGAGCACTTTTTGGGAGGGAGAGTTCTAAGGGAGTTGACTCTAGCGAAGAAGGATCCCCTACTATAGGACCTGCACCTGGACCCGACCAAAATTTTTATCAAGATATGGTCTGGCATTTTGATCAACTTGATCAAAGGTTTGATGATGTTGAAGCTCACTTAAAGTAGCAGGATGACAAGTATAATGAAGATAGAGGGTGGATTCGAGATTAATTTGAATCAGTGAACATTAATATTGCTATAATTAATAGCTATTTTATTATGTTCACTGCTCCACCACCTCTTCCAGATGAGGGTCCTTCATATTTCTAATTGTAGTTTTATCTTTCTAGTCTTATTCTTGATGGTTGTTAGTGTTTGTTGCTGTTGTAATTTTTGTTGTTGTAGTATTTTGGCTTGTAATGTTCATGAAATTATGTTGGGGTATGTCAAATGTTATTTATATATATGATATGGTTTGAACTTATGAAATGAAATGCTTGGTGTTTTCGTTAGCATACGTTGGATTTTTTACTTAAACTGCTTATTTTTCTTTAGAAAAATCCATTATAGTTGATCTATGAATAAGAAATTTTAAATTCTTATGTCCTACAAATTAATTTCCTCACAAAATTTAATCTCTCAAAATTCTTTTAAATCACATTATGGCTTGATATAGATTAGGAAATCAATTTCCATTCTCTTATAGACAAAGATTACTTAGAAAATGTTACAAAATGGATGTCTTATCCTTATAATTATTTTCTTTTTCAAATGTGATACTCTTGTAAATTAATGAGAATTGTGTTAAGTTTTTTTGATTTTGAAAAGACTGAAAAATTTAAGCACAAAGAGTGTCAAACGTGAAATAATGCACAAAATGTGCTAAGAAAAAGATGCGCAATGTTCGCCAAAGTAAAAAGAGGCACAAAATTAGCCCAAACTGAAAAGATGCACAAAGTGTACCACAAATCAAATTAAAAGATGTGCAATGTTTCCAATTGATTCAGTCCTTTTCTTTATCATTTTATCTCTCTCACAAATTCTTATAATCAACAATAATTTTCACTATTGAATAAAAAAAAATGTAACCATCATTTCATCCTTTATGCAATAATTATCTTTGGTTGATATGTCTATACTGAATATTGAATCTGATTTCCTTTTCCTATGATTTAAAATTTTGAGTTTTTCTATTTTGCACTAGGAAGTTAATAGTGTATATGCAATTAGTTTAAAATTTTCTTCTTCATCAACTACTTTGTTTTCTCTCTAGATATCTTTTCATTTCAAGTTGATCTTCCCTTTTTATTATTGTCAAAAGGGAGAGTCATAATATATTGTTTGATGTATATACTAAGTGTATATGTGTGTATATGTAGTGAACTATGTGTATGTGTGTATGTATACTGAATTGTGTGAACTTGTGTGTGTTTTTTGTTTAGGTTGATATTTTGTTGTTGTTAGAATGATTTTTGGCATGTTGTAAGTTTTTCCTCTTATGTATCTCTTGTTTTGACTGGTTATTCATTTAGGGGGAGCTTAGAGAAAAAATTGTCCATTTAGGGGGAGCTAAGGAGAAATATTATTTATAATGTTAACTCAAACAATAATTATTTTGCCATCATAAAAAAGCGGGAGATTGTTACAACTTTATTTTCATAGCTATATTCTATTATTATGTGTATTTTTTATTATTCCAAAATATTATTATATTGACTACTGTTTCTCCTAACATGTATTGGATATATTGCTTTTATTGTTTGTGTGTACTAATATTTCAGGAATATCACACTCCAGACAGTTGAAGACATCAAGTTAGATTGGATTAGAGTTTATTATTTTTGGAGTAAATTCTTTTAATACTTTTCTTGAGTCTAAGAGAGTATGATTGTAAATTGGGTAACCGTGCATACACACACTGGCGGTATAAAAGAAAAAATAATTTTTAGCTCTTATCGTAATATACGATTTGGAATCGTATTGGACGATTAGGACAAATGTCCCACCAGAACGGAGTTGTTTGGAAAATGGCTTGAAATTTTTTCTTAGTATATTTCATACTATGTGAAATGATTTCATCTCGGATGCTAATCAAAGTATGAAATCAAGTTCATCCAGTTTGTCCCGTACGAATGCATAAAAATTTGAACTGATCGTACTGTATAATGTGGGTTCATATATATGCCGGTCATAGTACAAAATAGGGTCTGTACACGATCATACAGACGAAATGGTTCATTTTTGAACTGATCATACTGTATGATATGGGTTTGTACAGACTCTAATTAGAGTTCAAAAAATGGTTCATACATGATAATATAGATGAAATGGTTCAGTTTTTGAACTGATCGTACTGTATGATGTTGGTTCATACAGACACTAATCAAAGAACAAAATGAGATTTGTACACAATCGTACAGAATTTTTTGAACTATTTGTATGCATGACTATCAATTTTACTATACGATCCTATTATGTTAAACTTGAAATTTTTAGTTTTTGTATGGTTTTTCTTGTCCTTTGCATAAAAGGGTCCTAAAAACTGACTGACACTATTATCACTTGCTTCAAAAATTCTTTTAAGTGTGCCTTAGGAGTTTATTTAGGAGAGATTGTGAGAGTGGAGTGTGAGAGATCTAGTGAGGGAAATTTGTGAGTGAATTTACAAAGGTGCCCAACAGTGAGGATCTCTTATTTATTCTTCATTATTCTTCCCTACTTCCTTGAAGGCCGTTGAGAGAAGATTTTTAAAAGGAGATTTGGTACTCTACCAACACCTGGGGGGTGTGATAAGATGCTTGGTACTCTGCCAACACCTAGAGGGTGTGAAAGGATGCTTGGTACTCTACTAACACCTGGAGGGTGTGAAAGGATGCTAGGTTCTCTGCCTTCACCAGGAGGGTGAAAAAGGATGATGGTTCTCTACCGCACCAGGTTGGTGGAAGAGAGGTTTTTGTAAGGGCTTCTCCACCTTGTTGTGGGGGTTAAGGGAGAGTCACTTTTATTTAGTGCAATACCTATAGAAGGAGTCTCTAGGGAGTGGGCGTAGGTCTTATTGGACTGAACCACTATAAAATATGGTGTTCTCTATTCTTTTCTTTTACTGCATTTTTTATTTTTTATATTATTATTTATTTTTCTATGGTTAAAAAATAAATTTTTTTATAAAATTTATATCTATGCTCAAATTATTTAAATTGATTTTCAAATTAACCAAGAAATTTTAAAAAAACCAATTCACCCCCCCCCCCCCCCCCTCCCCCTTCTTGGTTAGCATTAGGACAAGTGCTTTAGGTCTAACAACCTAATCAAACTTGCCTTTAAATTTTTAGTGGAAGGTGACAGGAACACTAAATTTTTTCACATAATTACTAATAAAAGATGGTTTATGAATCATATTCATAAAATTAGTTCATCTAATGGGAATATTTATGACAGTGAAGAGTTGATTACAATGTTAAGGGTTATTACTTCAAAAATAGTTTTAATAAAAAAATTTCTTAATTATATTATTAATCCCCATATCATTGCTAAATTAATTAATGTAGAAGATAACAATTACCTTACCCAGATCCCCTCAGAAATAGAGATCTTGGATACCATTAAAGGTATGAATACTGACTCTATTACTGGTCCTGATGGCTTCATTACTAAGTTTTTTTAAAAAATTTGGGAAGTCATCAATGTAGACGTGGTTGCTGCTGATAAAGATTTCTTTAATGGCACTCCTTATCCTAAATTCTTTTCTCCCTCTAACAATCCTTTGATTCCTAGAGAAGAGGCTATTAATTTATGGGAGGATTTCATACCTATAAGTTTGTGCTCTTTCTTAAACAAATTTAATTCTAAGATTACTATGGGATGATTTGCTTTTTCTCATCCCAATTAATCTCTCTTGGTCAAACTAGGTTTGTTAAAGGCCATAGCATTTTTGATAATGTGCTTCTTGCTCAAGAAATTATTCATGATATTGACACTAAAGTTAAGGGTTGTAATGCTATTTTTAAACTTGGCATTACTAAAGCTTATGATAACCTTAACTAGAATTTCTTTTATTGCATCTTATCTCTTTTTTGTTTTAGTCCTATTTATGCTTATTATGAATAGTATTAAAAATTGTTTTTTTTTTGTGATTATTAGTGGGAAAAGAATTTTCTCATGGTAGAAGATAAGGTGATCCAATATCTCCTAGTATATTCATTATTTCTGTTGAATATTTATCTAGAGGCTTGGATGATCTTTACTCTCCCATCCCCACTTATATTACCATACTATTGGCCATTTCCCATCACTCATCTTTGATTTGCTGATGACTTTATTATTTTCTCTAATGGTTCTTTAAAAATGCTTAATATTCTTTTTAAATTTCTTTCCAATTTCTAAAAGATCTGTGGTTTAAATGTGAATAACAATAAGAGTGGCTAACTCTATTAATCTTAGTTGAATTAATACCATTCATAGTAATTTTTATTTTTCCTATAAAAAGCTTCCTATTAAATATTTGGGAACCCATTTATTTAAAGGGATGAAAATATCTCAAGAAGATATCTCATCTTTTTAAGGAAATTTTTCTCACTATCCAGAGGAAATTATCTTCTTAGGCTTTCAATTTTCTCTCTTTTCGTGGGAGATTGGTTTTGATCAAAAGTGTACTTTGTTCTCTACTTATTTATATTTTTCATACTATTCAACCTACTTTGGGTGTTTTCTTGCATTTGAAAAGACTTTTCAAAAGTTCTTTTGGGGTTCTAAGAATAACAGTTCATATATTTTGTGGTCTTCTTGGAATAAGTTTGTTGTAATGTGGACGAAGGGGGGCTTGGGTGCAAAATCATTGTGCATATGGATAATGCCTTTTCCTATAAACTTTGGTTTTCTTTTATTAGATCTAATAAAATATGTTGGGCTAAATTTCTGTTGAGTAAGTACAACCAATGTAAACATCCTCTCATGTGCCATCATAAGGGTACTGACTCTCTAGTTTGGAAAAGTCTCTATTAAATTAAATGGGTGGTAGAGAATCTTATTCAATGGGGCATTGGCCATGGTAATATCTTCTTTTGGCAAGATAACTGGATGGGGTCATATTCCATTGATAATTATTTGCATACCCATTCCATTGCTTCCATTAAAGTAAATAGTTTCATCGTGGATAACAAATGGAATATCAATAAATAAGGGAGTTTATTTATGATGATATGGTTCATACTATTTTTAAAATCCACTTATAGATGAGTAAAGAGGATATTATTCTATTAAAATTGTCTGTTTCTAGTAATTTTATTTTTAAAAATGTTTTGGATGCTATTAGACCTATTCATTACCAATCTTCTCTTTTATCTTCTATTTGGCATAAAAGCATTTTGCCATCTTATTCTATTTTAACTTGGAAAATGTTAAACAATTATCTTCCTATTCACGGTATCTTGATGAAGAGAGGCTTTTTTACTCCATCTAATTGTCAATGTTTTTTTCTAATTGAAATGTTGAACCATGTGTTCGTTAATGGTAATATTGCTAGCAAAGTGTGGAAATTCTTTCATGGGATGTTTAACACTTTAAATTTTAATAGTGATAGTGACATTCCAACCTTATTGAAAGCTTGGTTCATTCTGATTAACGATCACATTAGGAATTTGATTCCTATTCTCATTTTGTGGTACCTTTAGGGTGAAAGAAATGATGCCAAGCATAATAACATTAAGATGAACATTATATGTATTGTGACCAAAGTCAAAGATAAAATTCATCAAGTTTATTCTATTAAGCTCATCCCTGGTAATAATTTTAAAAATTATAAGATGGTTGCTCATTACCTTGGCATTATTTTCAATAATCATGATAGGGTTGGAAAGGATAGGATTGTGTTTTGGTTGAAACATGTTTTAACTTTTGTGAAGTTGAACACCGATGGTTCTGTTAACAATTATTTTGTTGGTTATGGTGGGATCATTAGGGATCATTCTGGTAATGTTAAGTGTACTTTTGTTGGTCCTTTAAATCTTTGTTCTACGATTGTTGTTGAACTTAAAGCTATTTAAAGTTGTGCCATTCTATGGAGTTTTGGGATATTTGGGTGGAGGTTGATTCTAAGCTTTTATTGCATCTCATTGATAGTAATGCCTCAGGTAATTCAGAAACTTTTATCTCATTAGAGAAATTAAGCAGACACTTTGTAATTTTAAATATCATTTAACGCATGTTTACCATGAAGGGAACTATTATGCTAATTGGCTTGCTAAACTTGGTTATCAATTAGATAATTTTCATGAATTTTTTTGTCTAAATTTACCTCACTATCTGAGGGGTATGACTATCCTAGACAAATGTAGTTTACCTTACATGAGGACATGATGCTTTTTCCTCTTTAATTAATGGTTTGCTGGTTATTTTCTAGAACTTCTTGCACCCCTGGCTTTCTCTGACGTTGGTTCCTATTATGTCTCTATTATGTGTTCTACTGTTATCATTTTATGCTATGAAGGTGTTTTTCTTACCTTGGTTTGTTGGTGTTATCTAGGGATTTTTTGTTGTTGTTATTGTGTTGGTTTAAGTATTGAGCATATTATTTCCTTGATAAGAAGGTATTCCTGATATGGTTCTAGTTTTCATTGTTGGAATGATCTCTATTTGGTTTTTTGGTTTCTCAGAGTTTGTTTGGTGCCTCACCTGGTTCCTATTCCTCTGGCTTGGTTCCCTTACTATTTTTCTCTGGCTCCTATCTTGAGGTTTGTTTAGTTTGGGTTGAATTTATTATTATTTTTTTTTCAGAAGATGCAAGAAGCAATTTTATTAATAACCTAATTACAAAACCTAAGTGATTGCTCCACTATCACAATCCTCCTTAAGTAAGGAAACAAATAAAGGAGGAACATTATTACAACTAAAATCATCCCAAAAGAAATCAAAAGAATGAGCATATTTAGCACAAAAATCCGCTAACTTATTGTTCCTCCTATCCACATTATGAAATAAAACTTGATTAAAGCAAAAAAGAAAAGAAAAGTCCTGGATCTTTGGAAGCCCCGTAGCACCAGGCTTTTCATTAAAAATCTTCTGTACCAAATCAATGACATTCTTATTATCCCCTTCAATGATGATCCCCTTGTACTCATACATCCATTCTTTAACAAACCTCTTAGCCGACAAGATAGCAAAAAGCTCCAAGGATGAAGAATCTCAATGCAAATAATTCATACCAAAGGCACTTAAAAATCTGCCTTTGTGGTCCCTAAAAACTCCCCCAACTCCAACCATGTAGTTACTTCGAAGAGAAGCATCAATGTTGAGCTTAATCCATTCGGGTGGAGGAGGGTGCCAATGAGAAGACAGCTCAAAGAGCTGGTTGGTACCCCAGTGGTCCGAACTTCCTTTAAAGGATGTCGCAGCCATACTAACAGCATTAGTAGCAATGACCGTGAAGCTGTCCTCCTTCCCACCATGAATCACTTTGTTCCTACTTAACCAACTCAAGTAGACAGCAGAGCAATAGACATTCCCATTAAAATGATCCTCACTAGCCAAGCTTTTCAAACCAAAAAACCCATCTTTAAGAGAGGAAAAAACAGGCATAAAGAATCCCCAACTTCTAAGAGTATTAAAAACTCGCAATATCATACCACACTTAATCATTATATGTTCCACATTTTCAATGGCCTCACAACCTCTAGGACAACCTGCATTCATAGAAATCCCTCTATGAAATAAGAACTCATTAGTAGGAATAGTATTAAGAGTTAGACGCCACCAAAACAAGTCAACCTGAGGCCTAAGTTTCATATCTCTTCTCCAGTGCCAATGGACATCTTTGACCATCCCACTTCATCTATCAGAGATTAAAGCTGATAAAGATTTACCAGGGCACATGGACAAGACCTCCAACTGATCGCCACCATCCCCTTGTATGATAGGAACACGTTTAATAATCTCCACAAGCTGAAAACCTGCTGAAGTTTGCACTCATTCCAAGCACCATTAGTAATAAATTTATCCAGGCGAGGTAAGTTGTCTTCCAGATTTACCATAAACATTGGCCGTTTCTCTAACGGCTTATCAAGCAACCATACATCATTCAAGGTTTGTATAGAAACACCATCAGCAACTCTCCACCTAACCACCTCTTTCAAAGACTTAAAACCATTTACAATAATCTTCATTGTAGGCGAGCTATAACTTCTCAGTTGAAAATCCCAAATCTGATTCCCATACTTGGCCCTCAATATATTGTACAAGAGTGTAGATGAATTGGAGATAAGGTTCCACGCAAACTTTGCTGAAGAGAGCTCATTTTGGAAGCAATGGAATGTACTCCTTGACCACCCAATCTTCTCGACCTGCAAAGAATTTCCCAAGAAACATAGTGTAGCCCTTTACTACCATCTTGTTTGTTCTACAAAAATTTTCTACACATTCTATCTAAAGCATTAAGAACACCCAACGGCACCAAGGAATGTGAAGCAAGAAAGATAAATAAGATAGAAAAAATGGTCTTAGCCAGAAGCATCTTTCTTGCAAGTGAAATGAAACGATTGCCCCACACATGCAAATAGTTAGAGGCCTTCCCCAAGATATTATCAAAATTAGTAGCTGTAAGCCTTTTCAGTGAGATCTTGACTCCAAGGTACATAAACTCTTTCACCACTTTGAAACCCAACATCTTTGCTAGAGATCTTCTTTTAGATTTCTTGACAGACTTGCCAAAAAAATAGAGGACTTTTGAATGTTAACCTTCTGACCAGTCCACCTGTAATACTACAACAAAATTTTGTTTATCTTCTTCACCTTCCTACCATTTTCCTCCATAAACATAACAATATCATCTGCATACAGTAGGTGAGAGACAATTTCAGCTTTGGGATCCACTCTAATACCCAAACCTTTCCTTCTCTGGGCAATAGCATCTGACAGCAATTGAGAACAAAGAATAAAAAGATAGGGTGACAAGGGACATCCTTGCCTGAACCCACTCCTGGCTTCAATCCAACTAGAACCATTTCCATTAATCATAATAGAATATTTAGGTTCAGATACACATTGAAGAAGTAGATTGGAAAATAAATTGGGAAACCCATAATTTTCCAAAACTTGTCTAAGAGTAGACCACCCCATACTATCATAAGCTTGCTCAATGTCAATTTTCACAGCCATAAGCCCTTTCGTGGACTTAGAGTATCTGAACTTATTGCAAATTTCATGGGTTAAAAGAATATGATCTAAAATAGATCGGCCTTTAACAAAAGCAGCTTGTTCCTCCGTAATCAACTTAGGAATAAAACAAATCATTCTATTTAAAAGAACCTTGGCCACAAACTTATAAACTGACAAGCATAGGCTAATTGGTCGGAACTACCAAGGTTTCTTTCCAAGTAGGACTCATAGAACCACTCATAAAAAATAAGCAAGAGCCTTCCACACATCTTCTCTAATAATTAGCCAATAAGTTTTAATGAAAGAGTAGGAAATACCGTCTATACCAGGGGAAACATTGAATTCCATCTTAGCCACCACCATATCTAGTTCCTCCTTCTGAAAATTAGCCAGAAGGTACTTGTGGTCGAGTTCATCCAGCATAGCCAGAAGGTACTTGCGGTCGAGTTCATCCAGCATATTCCTTGGCTCAAGCCAGCCCTTCAATTTGCAATTCCTCTTCTTCTATTTATTCTCAAAGTATTCTCTGAAGACACCTTCAATCTGATATTTATCCTCCACCAATACCCCATTAGTTTCCTTAACTTGATGAATCCAATTTGCATTACTCCTACCCGACGTGAAAGCATGGAAATACTTAGAGTTAGTATCTCCATCAGATAACCAATGAGCTTTAGCTCTTTGCCTCCACCAAGTGTTGAGACATGCAAGAGTACTATTCAACTCCTGCACTTTAGATTTCAGCAGTATCAGCCTATCTTTAGGAAGCCACCCCATTTTTGCTTCTTCAATTTGGAGATTCAAAATATCTTCTTTCAGCTTTCCTTTTAATTTAGTCAGATTTTTGTGCTTAGAACGACTCCAGAAAAATAGAGCTTTTAAAGCCCTCCTAAACCTCACATTAAGAGACATGATATCATCTGCATTAACTTTCTTATCCCAAGCTTTAGATATAATAGAAGTCGAGGTAGGGAAGGAGGACCAAACCTCTTCATACCTTAACATTTATTTCTTCCGAAAGCCAGAAGGAAGCACCTTGAGAAGAATGGGACAATGATCCGATGCAATATGAGGAAGGTGACGAACTATTGGCATTTGGATAGCATTCAAAGCTGTCGTATTTAAGATACACCTATCCAACCTTTCAAGAATTCGAGCTCCACCCTTCTTATTGTTACACCATGTAAATTTAGGACCGATGACTCTCACATCATGAAGATCCAAATTGCTCATAAAACAGCTAAAATCGTTTACTCCCTGGGTTATACAAAATTTCTTCTCACCATTCTTATCCTCTTGAGATAAAATACAGTTGAATTCCCCTCTTTAACAATTGGAAGATTGAACTTTGGAATCCCTTCCAGATCATTCCACAAACTTCTCCTCTTAAAAGGATCATTACTTCCATAAATAGAAGCAATAATCCACTTTCCTATTGTAGCAATATGGAATTCCCCTATTATACTCTGAGAAGACTCACTAATGACTGAAAATGAAGCCAAGTCATTCCTCCAACAAACCATAATACCTCCTGATGATCCTACAGCAGGATGAATAACATAATCCCAGTTGGTACCAATGAATTTATCACACTCATGTCTATCAAAAGAAGAGATCTTAGTCTCAAGAAGACCAAAAAAGAATCACATCATAATCCTTCACAAATTCCTTCAGGTAATGAGAGGCTACACTCTTCCTAGCCCCTCTGTAATTCCAAAAAGCTAGGGACGTCATTTTTGATAAGATCCGGGATTGCTCCCTTTCATATATTTAACATACCACCAGCCTTCCTTCCATGATTAATGATATTATCCTTTCCTAGATATCTCAATTCTTTTTAAAGTTTAAAATCGGACTTATGTTAGAGAATACTTGAGTTCGCAAGTAATCCAGAAGGACTTACTGAGTTCGCAAGCAACTCTTCCCTTCTATGTCCATTGAAGAAGAATGCAACCTTTCCTTAGTAGATTCCAGCTTAAGAGAGCTTACAACTAGAATCTCACCACTTTCTTTAGCATAATTAGATGTAGCACACGCAGGTTTTAAGTGAGGATCAAAAGCCAATTCCAATGACTCATCCACTACAACAGGTTTTATAGGAGATGCTCTAATCAAATCCTGATGATCCAAGGCTTCTTCAGACGGTAATTGAGACTTACTCAAGATCAATTCTCCATCCTCAACTTCTACCTCATATCCATCACACCCCCACTACTCCCAGTATTCTTCCTGTTTGCAACCACTTCCTGGTCTTCCTCCGAAAGCTTACTTAAAATGAGAAATTTATTATCCATACTAGCTGAGTTAATATGAGAAATAATTATCTTGGAAGCACCACACTCCTCCACCCGATCACCACCCGAGTTAGAAACCGCTATCTGATCATCAAGAGGCTCTAAATAGACATTAGCAGCCGAAGAAACACCACCTTCTTTAGCTAGCATATTTCTTTCCATTACTACATTACTTCCCTTGATTATACCTGTTTCATGACCTCTTACCACCTCAGGAGGAGCAGCATCACGTGCATGTTTGTTCATTGGCCTCTTCTCCAAATTCACCTGATTATGGATTTTTCTATTCCTTTTATGGTTCATATGAATCCAAGGTCCATAAGATTCCTTGACACCAAGTTCAAGTTCTTCCATAGGTTGATCTTCCACTTCTTGATTACTAGAAGCATTCCAATTATTCCTCTCCATCACCTTCTTTGTCCCACAACCACTACTAACATGGCCCATCAAACCACATTCATAACATAAGGAAGAAATTCTCTCATATTCAATTTTCTAGAAAAATCTACTAGCCATCCCTTCCACCCAAACTCCCAAGGGCAGAGGTTTATCCAGTTCAATACGGACACAAACCCTTGCAAATTCCCTCCTCCCCCAATGGAACATGTTCCCATCCATCATCAAAGGGACTCCCACCCTAGAAGCTATCAAAGCTACATTGGTCTCATCCCAACATTAAAGAGGCAAATGAGGCATTCTAATCCAAATTGGAGAAGTCAAGCCTTTCGTAGAATTACGAGAAAAATCAATTGTCCACCTTTCCATACCCACTATGTGATTATTCACAAACCATGGGCCTCCTGTCAGAACCCCTTCCATAGCTTCAATTGTCTTGAAAGAGCACAAGTACCAACCTTTCCCTAAGGTTGTAAAGTGAAACAAACCAAAATTAGCCCATTGTCGTCTCACCTCCCAAGCAACAACATGGGAGGGTAATTCTTTCCCAAACACCTTAATTACCAAAGAAAATTCAAGTTTTTTAGCATTTAAAACTTCAGCTGATTCAAGTAGTTCAATAACTTTACCATTATCTGTCATAACAACATTACCCTTATCAAAATTTACCCTGATATAAGAATTTTTCTTCCATGGATTAACCACCTTGGTAGCTGCAGCTTTGTTCTCAGGTAATACCTCAGGCACATGAACTGCATTACCATCACTACTTGCATTAGCTTTATCTCCCGGATCAGAAGGCATCCTACCGAGATGATGATTATTTTGGTTAACTGAATTCAAGATATTCGCATTTATCTTACTGTCAAGGACAGGGATTGCATTTGAATTCCCAAAATGATTAACAAAAATATTCATGCTAGAAGATGAAGCTTTAGGATCCAGCATTTTAGCGGGAGAAAATACAGATTTTTTCAACGATCAAGGTGTTTTGCAGTTACCATCCAACAAAATCCCTTTACCCTTACCTTCAACATGGTTAACCAAGATCGAAGGAGACTGGATAGAATCTAAAATGATTAACTCAGCGTTAGACTACGTCTTCGCACATCAACAGCACCAGGCACATAACCATTACGAACAACACCATGATTCCCCTGAACCATTCTGTTATCCAAATTAATTATATAAACTGAAGCATCCTACATAATAGTAGTATCAGATGGCCGGCGGCCATCTGCCGCCATGAGCTATCCCTCAGCCGGAAAAATTGAAGGATACAGGAAAGAAGAAAATTTTAAAAAATGCCTACTTTCTCTCTTTAGAAATCGTGGAGCTTCTATCTCTTGCAAAAGTTGAGCAGTTCAAAAAGTTCGCTAGGTTTGGGTTGAATTTAGCTATGATATCAACTTATCTATATTTTGATTGGAATTTTACTTGGTAGCTAGTAACATATAACTACAATTATCAATGGTTGGTGAACATTTTGGGGAAGAATACTAGGTTGACTTGGAAGGTTGCTCTTGGATGTGGCCACTTTATTTTGAGTTTTTTATTTCTTTGCAAGTTATTAAGGTTAGCTTACTTTCTCTTTACTCACTATTAGTTGATTTGTCTATTGGGAATGAAATTTGTTGTTATCTGCTTATATATTCTATTTTGTTCATATGGATGGTTTTTGCTAGCAAAAATTTGATGAATTGCAATTGTGATATTACTTCGATGAGCTTTCTTCTCCCTATAGTTTTAGGTTTTGGCTGACTTTTAAATGATTTTATTCTCTGTGGTTATGGGTGGTCTACTATGGATTACACTTCTGATTTGCAAGGAGTGTTCTCTTCAGCTATGTATTCTCTTTTTCTAATATGTCAGCAGCTAGTTTCTTCTTAGTTAGTTTCTATGGTTATTTTGTTTTATTATTTGATGCTTTGAATTTGGAACTACTTTATGGGGGAGCTTACTCTGTTTAACTATTTCCTTAAGCCAGCTTATGTTGTTGTTTTTCTGTTGTTTGGTAACCTTTATAGCTTCTGTTTGGGTATTGCCTCAGGCATTCTTCTTATGGACACCTATTTCTAGACTTGTTGGGTTTATCCTTTTCTAATGAAGTTGATTTTTGGGTTACTTTTATCTTATGTTTCTTTGGCATCAATTTCTAGAACTATTTGGTTTATCCCGTCTGTTTGCCTTCTGTGGGTTAATCCATTTTTCTAGTTTTGGACTGTTGGTTTTGAGGGATTGTTCTATTGGTTATGTGCCTACTGGGATTTTCTTGTTGTGTTATTTTTCTTTGGTGTTTAGTTGTAGGTTGCAAGCTCCTGCTTTGGTGGGCTTATTAATGTGTTGTGGTTCTGTACTTCTTAGCTGCTATTTGCAGGTTTGGTGTTTCTTGTTTTGTATTGTCGTTAGCTACAAGCTGGGCTACTAGCTTCGGCCTTGGTTACCTTCATGTTGTTTTTTTTTTCTTTGGTTTAGCCTACACTTTATTGGTAATCTTCTTTTTCAGTGCCTTGTTTCAATTAATTGGTATGGTGGAGGGCTGCTTGGTTGTGAGTATGATATATCTATTATTTAGAATTACTATTTTCAAATTTGTTATGGCTTGGACTTTCAAGTACAAGTCTGAGAATTTTGGGACTTTTAGCATACAAAATTTTCTTAAGTTCTAATGCTATAGATATTGCATATTTTTGGATTATCTTACTCTTTCTTGTGGCTTTTATACAGGTTGTATAGTTCAAGTGGTGGAAATGTTAAAGATTATTGCCACTTGGGATTTTTGGAGCCTTTTTGCTATCAACTTGTTGTGTAGCCTTGCTTTTCGCAGGATGGTCACGCTGAATGCTTTATTTTTTATCTCCATTTATTTGGGGTTGGCTCCAGGCCTCCCTTGATTTTTTTTCTTAGATTCTTTTCTTGTACTTATGCTTAGAGGGGCTCAATGGCTCTTAGGCTTTTATTTTACATTTGATGTAAGCTCTTTGGAGCATTATGAGCTACTGGTCCTCTTTAAGGACTTATAATCTTTATTTCTACTAACGTGTAAACCCATTGGTTGGTTTTATCTAAAACAAAAAAAGAAATTCAACGAATCATTAAAAATTATATAAAAATAAAAAAAGTACAAACTAAATTCCTAACATCTCTAAATCATTAGAGAAATCAATGAAAAATAAATCTTCCATTTGAAAAATCTATAAATAAAAATAGTAAATAAATATAGAAAAAATTAAAAAGTAAACAAAATCTTAAAATCTCCCAAACTTCGATGAATCTCATATTTAGCCATTTCTAACCATGTTAATTATTTTGTGTTGATTGGATGTCATTTGGAGTCAAAATAAAAAATACCCAAAAGTATTAATAAATAATCCATTAATAAGATAAAACTTTGGTGAAATCATCACTTAAACGGATAAATAAATAGTAAAAGATAAGATAAAATAAATATTAAATTAAAGTAAAAGTAAAATAGAAATAAATTAAATCAAAATAAATATACAAACTAAATCATAATTCAGTTAAAAAAATAATTAAAATAATTTTAATAAATGCAATTAAATACAAAATAATTAAAATAATTTTAATAAATAAATAAATAATGAGATAAAATAAATAATAAATAAATTTTAATTAAATAAATAAACATAAATCATGTAAAAAAATCTAACTTAATTAAATAAGGTAAATTAATTTTAATTAAATAAAACTCAAATCAAATTAAGTAATTTAAAATAGAAAAATAAAATACAAAATTCCAGAAAAATGAATAAAAATCTAATGATTTAATTCAAGTAATTAAAATAATAAATCAAATTTAATTCAATCAAATTAAGTAAATCATATTAAATAAATTCAAATTAAATAAGTTAACCATAAATAAATATTAAATAAAAATGAAAGTTTTATTTGTTTGCTTTAGTCTTTGGAATGAAAAAAATATATTTTTTTAAAGCCTAGGACTGGTTGATTAATTACTTCAAGGTATATTGACGTTATTAGTTAACCTAATTTTTTAAATTCTGATGTTTATAAATAAAAATTAATTAATTTGAAGACATTATGTGTTTGCTATATTCTTTAGAATAAAATAAGTGCATTCATTTAAAACCTAAGTCTTTTTGATTGATGACTTAAATTTACATTGGAGTTAATAATTACTATGATTCTTTGAAACTTAAAGTAAACTACTAAAATAAATATGATTCATCAATAATAAATTTTAATAATTTAATCTTAAACAGAATTACTTAGTCTACCAAAAATGAATTCAACTTGTAGATAACTCAATCACTAATCCATTTAGGATATATCTAAGCCATACATATAATTACTTGAAATGACAACTAACTCTAGCCTAGGCTACGGTAGTGTGTTTATTTTCTTGCACATGATTGTTAAGGTCTGATACTGTTCTGGTGGATGTGTGATGAAATGATTGATTACTTTTCATTTCATTGCACTCTATAATGTGGCATATGATTATCTATAAATATAAATACAATATTTGTATACTAACCTTGTAAGAGTAGAGTTTTCTTTTTTTCATTATTAATATAAATTTCTATAGAGTTGTAAATTATAAAAAGTTTAGAAAGTGTAAAAATCTAGTTTCTTATATTATATAAAATAAAAGTCCAAAATAATATTTTTTCCTTGAAGATCATATCTTTTGGAATTCTATAGATGCTTGATGCCTAAAATCTAAAATAAGCAACTATATTTTAATAGACTTGTGTCATGTATAGGTGTATAAATCCAAGCTTCTAGTTAGTGGAACATGGCCACCATTACTTTACAACATACTTTGATTTTTGTGTTATATTGCATTTGCCATGAATTTTTCTTCACACTATTTTACATAAAATGCTTTGATTGATTGCATGTATGTATGATGTGCGATTGGAAATTGCATGCTTTTCCTAGGTTTGTAATCATAATTGGTACTTTTGCAAGGATTTATACATTAGGCTCCTAAAATTTTGTGGTCTTTATATTTTAAATCACCTACACCTCACTTTTTTGTATTCATAGCATGCATTTTACTTTTCTTGCTACATGCACAAATAAACACATACAAGCCAATGATAAGCTAGGGGCGACTTAACTGATGGGGCTAAGCCTACTATTCCCTAGTGGTTTAAGATTATTATGCTGCAAAAAGTTTCTTTGAAAGTTAGTCATATATATTTTCATTAGTTGAGTATAAAAACCGTAGAAGTTAGGGAAAATTGTATTTTAAATTACATTAGTTAGGTAGATTTGAACCCCTAGCATCTTCAAAACCTTGATTTGAATACTAAACTTTAAACCTTGATTCATGAAAAAATAGCATGTTTATTCTACATTCTTTAGACTTAAAATCATGATTTTTTATAAAAGCACTTAGGTAGTTACATGGCTGTCACTTTAGGCAAATATGAACCTAGTTTGCATAATTTGCACAATTCCTACACTTCGTTTTGAGAGTTTAAGCTATTGCAAACTAGGATTCCTAGCTTGTGATTTTGATGATAATAACATTATTGTTTGAGTTTTTTATTTCTCCGAGTATATATATAGGATATTATTTTTCTCTATGCACACTAACATTTCAGGAAAAATATACACCACTCAAGACTGCAAGACTCAAGTTTGGGTAAAGTAGGATGGCAATCAAAAGAGTCTATAATTTTAACTTTTTTATATTTTCTATTTATTGACTTTGGCCATGTAAGGGCATATGCTAAGTTGGCGACCATGCACACACACACTAGAGAGTGAAAAAAATTACAAATAAATTTTTTTTTAACAAATCATACCGTATAATTTATAATCGTACTGTACAATCTGTTATCTAAAAAATTCATCTAACGACTAATTAAAATTAATTTTACTTGAACTAATCATATTGTATGATTCATTTCAATTTTTAAACCCTAGCCGCCAGATAAATTAAGAATTTTTAAAATTGAATTTTAAACTAATCATATTATACAATACTTATCGTATTATATGATATTTTGAAATCATACTTAAATTATCCCCCATGATTAGTCAATCAAATCATGGCTTAATAAATATGGTTGATCATATTATATGATCCATATCGAACCGTATGATTGATAGAGATGAAATCTAGTCGTCCTATAGATCATACCAGATGAAACCTTAATTTTTGAACTAATCATATAGCATGATATCTATATTATATTGTGCAAACTATTAAATTTAGATTGACCATATTGTACGATGATAACAATACAGGAAAATTGATAGGGATCATTTTCAATCATCCTAAAAATCATCATGTACGAATAAAGAGAATTTAAGCTAATCATACTGTACAACCTGATGATTATACTGTTTGATATATTAGTAAAATATGAATAATTCATCTGAAGAACTGTTTGCATCATACCAGATGAGTCTAGTTTTTGAACTAATCATTTTGTACCTACCAAGATCGTATTATACAGACATATATGGCTAAATTAAAAAATTATGGTTTTTTGAACCTAAAACTTAAGCAATCTCTTAGAGTCTTTTTGCATGAGAGACTTAAGCTATTAAAGAAACTCTGAGGGAGATAGTTCTTAAGATCATTATGGTTTGAAGGAAGAAGATGGTGAAGTTTTGCGTGAGGGAGAAGGAGTGTGAGGGGTTTCACATGGTTTCTCCAAGCAAGCTTGCACCGAACTTCCTCCTGTAGCCTTGGAGAGTTCTTGAAGATTCTCTTGGGAGAGAAACTTTAAAGTCAAGAGTCTAAAATTCTCTACCTTCTCTAGGAGCAAGGAAAAGGATTGTTGTTCTCTGCCATCACTAGGAGGGTGAAGAAGGATTCCAGGTACTCTGCCATCTCCAAGAGGGAGAAAAAGGATTGAAGGTTCATTGCCGTCATAAGGAGGGTGACAAAACTTTCGATTCTCCATCATACTGGGTTGGTGAAAGTGATTTATGTAAGGGCTTCTCCGCCTTATTATGGGGGCAAAAGGGAAGACAATAGAGTGATAGTGCAATACTTGGAGTAGAGGACTCCGAGGAGTGGATGTAGGTCATTATTTGACCTAACTACTATAAATCTTCGATGTGTTCATTCTGATTTTTTATTTTTAGCATTTTACTCTTTTGGGCATTTTATTTTTATTATAACTACTTGATGGAAATCTATGGTAGCTATTTTGTTTTGTGTTGATTAGAATTTTATCATCATCACAAAAACATTGGATAAGTTTATTTACTTTAGTAATAGGTGATAAGTATTGATTGCTTCTCTTAACTACAAAAAAAATAAAAAGATAAGTTTTATTTTTTGTTCAACATAAGAAATATTTTAAAAATACCAATTCACCCCCCCCCCCCCCCCCCCCCCCTCTTGATGTGCCTCAGGCTAGTTCATTGAGGTCTTATAACCTCCTCGAACTTTCAAGTGGTATCAAAGAGGTACTCAAAATAGTATTTTAGAAATCCTAGGGGAAAATGATCACTAGCACATTTCAAAAATAGGAACACTGTAGAAGGTTCCTCTATTACACGTCCACCATTGTTAGAAAATATTTTATTTATTTTTTGAAAAAAGTGCAAGTCTATATTTTTATAATCTATTGATTTGAGGATGTGTCATATGATTTAATATGGCTATTCTATACTATAACATATTGTTAATGGTGTGAAAACTAATATTCCTTATACTGAATGGAGTAATGAGGATATAGAGTTTGCTCAGTTAAATGCTTAATGTCAAAATTATTTTTTTTATGCTTTAAAATTTTAGGACTATATGCGAGTATCTACCTGTACTATAGGAAAAAAAATATGGGATAGACTATGCATTACATATGTGGGAACTAGTAAAGTAAAATAGTTTAAATTAAACATCTTACTACATGATTATGAACTATTTTGCATGAAACCTAGTGAGTCAATATCAAAAATATACACTAGATTCACACAAATACTGGCATCCCTACATGTATTGGGTAGAGACTCACTAATTCTGAAAAAGTTAATAAAATCTAACATTGCCTACCTAGTGTGTATGATACTAAAGATATTGTGATCTCATATTCAAAAGATTTAAATATTTAATATATTAGTAATCTGCTTGGGTCACTCATTGCCTATGAGCAAGGCATGAGTCAAAGACTAATTGATGTAGGTAATAAGAAAAAGGAGAAGACGTTGGCTCTAAAAGTAAATGACTTGGACAGTGACAGTTCTGTAGCTGAGGAGGATAACGATATTGTGTTGATAACCTGATAGTTTAAAATTTTCTTAAAGAGAAAGCAAAAGCATCATCAACAATAATGGAATAAAGGTGACATCAACAAAAATTTTAAAGCGCCATCGGACACAATATTCCTTGAATGCAGGAAACTAAGTCATCTTCAAACAAACTGCCCCAACTTGAAGACTCACCCAGTCAAGGAGAAGGGTGAACAAAAAGGGATATTCAGGAAGGGGAAGCATAGGACACAGAAGGCATTTTTTGCCTACTCCACCTCTGAATCATCAAAATAAGAAGCAGAGGAGGAGGTAATAAACCTATATCTTATGGCTAATGATAATCTTGATCGATCAGATTAAGATGAGGTATGTCAGCTTTTCTATGATGAATTATTTATTATTTTAGAGAAAACTAATGGTTTGTATAGGAAATTGAAAAAGATGGATGCTAACTTAAGCATTGAATTTTCACATCTACAAAAAGAGCATACTAGTCTGATAATTGAGGATTCCACTTTATATAGTGATCATATGTCTTTACTTGATGAATATGATGCATTAAATAAGAAGCATACTGATTTATCTAATGCATATGATTCCTTAAAAATAATGTATATCAAATTAAAAAATGCATTTAAGGAATTAGAAACACTTGTAAGTAATTTAGATAGTAGTGAGCATGCATTAAAATTAGAAGTAGCACATCTTGAAAGTGTAAATAAATTCCTACAAGTAAAAGAAAATGCACTTTAAAATAATAAACCATCACCTACTTTGGCACAGTGGCATAACTCATTACCACAACATGCATTATATAACCCTAGGAAGAGGCACCATAACCCAAATAGAATAGTGCATATTTTCCTGGTGTTAGATGTTACTCTTGTGGCATGCTAGGTCACATAGCCCGCACTTACATTATCCACCATAGGACACATCTAGTGTGGAGGCCAAAACTACTTGCATAACATCATAGCATGAGAACATCTCATTCATCAATGCATAAGGTGGAACCCAAACTCACTTGGGTTCCCAAATATAGTGCTTGATAGACTTTGTAAGAGTGCTTTCACAAAAGACCTAGTGAGAGCACATTTATCCTTGATTCAAGATGAATCCAAAAATTTCTATCATTTAAAATCAACATTTTTTTTATGTTCTTTAAGTTAATGTCATTTTGAATTTGTGTGTTTATTTGTGTATATATTTTATTTTGCATTTTTATTTTATTTTTGTTTAGGAGATGTTCCCTTATCATTACACACTCTTTACAAAAAAAATTTCAAAATTGAAAAAAAAATCAAAAAATTATTCCACTTCGTACTATATGATTCCCTTCGTACTATACGATCTACATATCCTTGCACAAATCTCTGCCTATAGTTAAATCAATGGTCCATATTTATCCAATTGTTGTAAACCATACTGTATGATCACTCCTTTGTACTGTACGATGCACTTATTAAAGGTTGTGTGATGAATTCAAGTCGGTCGGTACGATAATAATTCCAATTCATATTGTACACTTGTTCATATTTTATGATCTATTTAATCAAACAATGTACAGATGACTCCTCGAGATGAATGAAATCTCTTAAGATCATTTAGTATAATACTAATCATACTATACGATGTGACCACCTTTTTTTGACAAGTCATCCAGATAGTTTAACTTCTCTGATCGTACTGCACAATTGGCTAAAAATTTATAAGGAGGGATTTCCATAAGTTCAAACCACTTCATTCAAACTCATACCCTCACAACCTTAAGATTCTCAAATAGCTGGAGGTAGTAAACGTGGTCGTATGACCCAAGGAGGCTCTTCCTCTTGTCACCCAGTCGATGATTATTTTTAAAGAATTGAAGCTGAATCTGCCTACTATGGATTCAAGGAAGCTTGCATCACCCTATCTAGAATGCTCAATCAACCTACCGTAAACTTCAAGGTGATGAACCTCTTTACTTCCACAACTCTTCAATTTCTTCTCACCCTCACATTTCCCTTCAATTCTAAACTTCTCTATAAATTTTTAGCCATCCTTAGGATTAATGTCAAGACCTACACCATGAATTCCTATGTGTGTCAAAGCCCTATAGAAATCAATACGGAACATTTAGGAGAGTATGTCCACCTTTCTACTGAAGGACCCCATCCATAATCCATGGCCTCTAGAACTTACTTTGATTGGAGTGTTGTAAACCTAACCATTCATAATGTGGATCTAAACAGACATCAACCCTTAGTCCACTCTCTCAATCAAAATGGACAAATTATCCAAAATGTTCTTCGAACCTCAATCATACCTAAAGCTGGTGATCATGTAAACATCACTTTACTTTTTTCCCTAGTTACCTACTTCATAATGTTAGATACATAATTTGATGAAGCCTAAATGCTTATCAACTATATCCAAAATCTGACTCCAATTCAACATTACTTGACTAGGAGAAAGCTTGGTCACGTCATTAGCTATATCCTTGAAAAAAAAATATGAGCTTACCTACCCTGCACCTCCCGACAATATTCCCATAATCTATACTGATACCTACTTCTGTATCCTCTTTTACCATCAACGGGGGCATGAGCATAAGGAACCTAATTTTGATGAAGACGAGGGAGCTGCACCTGCACCTGCACTTATACCAAAACCAGTAGTAGCACCAGTACCACCACCAGCTCTAGCCTACCATGCTTACCCTCATGAAGAAATAATCCAAAGGCTAAAACGATTAGAAACCCTGTTGTACTCCCACATTAAACAATAACAACAATAATAATAGTATGAGGCTGAAATGGGATGGTTTGGGGAACAATTCTCCTCAATTCAAGATCAATTCACCTCAATTCATAAATACTTCCAACAGCCACAACCACCACCAACTGATTAGGGGTCTTCCTACTTTTAGTTAATGTGTGATGAATTTTTTTGTTCTATGTTCTTGTTTTGTAGAACCTCCTTTTTGGTGATGTCAAAAAGGGGAGGAAGTGTTTGGTTATTTGTATGTTTTATCCTTATTAAGTAATAGATTCTGCTTATCTTTTTATTTATATACTTTTATTATTTGTGTACTTTTAATTTTGAAAAAAAATTAAAAATTTTATAAAATTAAAATTTTCAAAATTTTTTTATCTTATCCCTATTTTAAAATCAATTACCTAGTGAGTGGGAGATTAGGACAATGAAACATTATTTTTCTCTTCAAACAAAAATATTTTCCATTATAAAAAGGGGGAGATTGTTGCAATAGGATCCCTAGCTTGTGTTTTTTATGATAACAAATAATATTGATTGAGTTTGTTATTTCTCTGAATATATATATTGAAAGTACGAGATGCACCAAGAGGGGGGTGAATTAGTATTTTAAAAATAAATCCTAAACAAGAGTTCTAATTTTTTAAAAGCTTTTTTAGATTTTTAAAATAAAAACTTAACTAGTCAAATGTGGATGCTAATGATTCGTTCATAATTACAACAGTGGTGATAAAATGATAAATCTCACAATAAACATCTAAAATCAGATGTTTCACCAAGCAGTTAACACAGAAAATAAATATAAGAAAAGTAAAGTGCATAAAATGGAAAAAACACACTAGAAATTTTTATAGTGGTTTGGTCACTTAACCTACGTGCACTCCCCAGAGTCCTCCACTCTGAGAGTTACACTATTAAAAGTTGACTCTCCTTCTGCTCCCACAGTAAGGAGGAGAAGCCTTTATAAAACTCATTTTCACTTTTCTCAATGTGGAGGAGTGCCAGATGCTATGTCACCCTCCTGGGGACAGCAACAAACCTTCTCCTTTTCTCCCTCCTGGAGAAGGCAGAGAACGTCGAGGATGTTTACCTAGAAGCCTCTCTCCCTAGAGAGCTTCCACCAGACGCACCAAGGCCACATGAGGAGCAAGTGTGTAGCTAGCTCAGAGTAACCGTGTGATCCCCTCACACTCCTTCTCCCTTATGCTCAAGCTCACCTTCTCCTTTCTCTCATAAACCCTAGATCTCTTCAAAAGCTCCCTCTCAAGAGTTCCTTCATTTATCATGTTCCTCTTCTTCACACATAAAATCAATCAAATTAAAATCACTAAAGAATAATAAAAAACTTGTTTTTATATTAGGCTTCAGAAAACCTTAATGATTTAATTCAGCTTACATTGTTGGCATAGTACAATCCAATATCGTATAGTACAATCAGTTCAAAGTCAGTTCCATCTAGTACGAAGGCAGATGAATAGTTCACAAATTGAAAGCACATCATACAATACGATCAAGATACTATACTGGACTATCATTTTATTTTCTACTATTTGTATGGGATGACTTATGGGATGACCAAAAATCATCTCTATAAATCATCCCACACTGTACACTTCATACAGTATAAAAAGTTTAATTCAGATCATCATCCTGTACGATTCAAATATCATCCAAGATGAATAGTTCAAAAAATTATGGTTTCATCTGGTATGATCTATGGGATGACTAAAAATCATCTCTGTAGTTCGTATAGTATGATTCATATTATACAGTATGAATGACAGTAATTAAGAAACCATGATTTAATTGCCTGATCATGGGGGATAATTTTGTCAAGATTATAAATGATCTTACAGTACGATTAGTTCAGAAATTAAATACGAAATCTAACCTAAATTATGCTGGAAGCTAGGGATTTCAGATTGAAACAAATCATACAATATGATTACGATCGTACAATATGATTTGTTCATAAACTAAACATTTAAAATTATCCATTAAGCCTGAGTGTTAAAGATAGATCATATGGTATGATTAAAAATCATATAATACAATTTTCTTTAAAAAAAATTATCTTCAAAAAAGAAACTCTCCCCTATGTGTGTGTGCATGGTCACCCCATTTGCAAACATTCTTTTATGGCAGACTCAAAATAAAAAATAAAGAAAATAAAAAAAATAAATTCTTTTACATCCTATTCTACCCAGTCTTGAGTCTCTAGCAGTCCTGAGCGGTGTGTATCCTACCTGAAATGTTAGTGCTCACAAATAAAAATAAATATTTATATTTCTCAAGGAAGAATATAGTAATCCAGTCAAAATTATTTATAATCATCAAAATTAGATACTAGGGATCATGGATTGAAACATTCTCCCCCTTTTTAATGATGTCAAATAATGTTATTTGATAGGCAAAATAAATGTTATTGCTTCCTTAGCTCCCCCTCACTAGATGATAGATTTTAAAAGATGGGAGGATTTACAACAAAATTTCTTTTTAATTTTAATTTTTTTTGTTTTTTTTTAAACATAACCAAAACATAATGAGATTAAAAAACACACAATATATAAAAAATATATATGCAAGTTAAAAATAACATAGCATACAATAAGAACATAGAGCTTCTCCCCCTTTTCACATCACTAAAAAGAGGAGTACACACAAACGAATAAGTAAAGCAGTACAAGAGAAAGAAATACACAAAAAAATAAGCAAAATAAACTAGTAGTCGGGATCCTGATCAGGTGGTGGTGGTTGGGGTGGTGGCTGATAGTACTGATGGATGGCAGCAAATTAATGATCGATCGAGGTGATTCGTTCGCCAAACAATCGTATATCATATACGTGTTGTCGTTATTGTTGGTCAATGTGGTAGTCCAGTCAAGTTTCAAGTTGATCAAGCCTCTGAACAATATCATCTTGAGTGTAGGCAGGGTAGGCAGGTCAAAATGGTAGTAACGGTGGTGGTGGAGGTCCTTCTGTAGGAGCAGCTTCCCCTTCTTCATCAAAATCTGGATCAACATGCTCTTGCCCTTGATGGAAAAGAATACATAATAAGGCATCTGTGTGAAAGATAGAAAGATTATCAGGAGAAATAGGATAGCTAAGTTGATATTTGGCGTCGAGGATGCATCCTATGATATGTCCTAAGGCAATATTTTGTTTACATCGGGCACTAGGATATCGAATAGCAGACAGGTTATGAATGGTGTCTAAGATCATTTGGGCTTCATTAAATTTGGTGGCAGACATATTTAAGTAAGTGACTATAGATAGAAGTAGGGAAATGTGTATGCGATCTCTAGCTTTTTGTATCATGGATGTTCGGAGAACGTGCTAGAAAAAGCGGGCATTTTGAGTTAGAGTTTGGACAAGTGGTTGGTGTTGGTTTGTGTTCGATATTTCATTTGCATATAAAGAATGTCAAGATTGTGCATTCAAAATCAATCCAAAGATTTGCTAAAACTTTGTATAGGAGTTCAGAGTGAAAGGGGAAGGCCAGGGTAAGAAGAAACTAGAGGGTGGTGGAGGTAAAAAGGTTTATAACCTCAAAATTTAAGGCAGCTTGGTTTAGCATGCGTGACGGAGTGATATTTGCCTCTTTGAACTTATTATAGGCTTTTTCATCAGCAGCGGAGAGAAAATGGTCATCGAACCACCGAGACGAGGAGGAGCTCCCCTCAATCAGTCTACCACATTTGCTTCCACCGAATTCAAGGGTTGAGAGATTTAGAGAGGTTAAGAGTGAGTTGAGCCAATGAAACCCTCCTATTTATAAATTTTTTGGATGATCATACAGTACAATATGGATTCATATAGTATGATTAAGTGAATTAATTCATCTGGATGACTTACCAAAAAAAGCAGCCAAATTATAAAGTTTAATCAGTTTCATACTGGACGATCTGAAGTGATTTTGCTTGTCCCGAGGAGTCATCGGTATGACCTTTGATAAAAGGTATCATATAGTATGAATTGGTGTTCATCTAATAAGAAGAGCAATTATGATCGTACTAGCTGAGTTTAAATTTGTCCCAATCTAGTTTGGCATATGGATCATACCATACAAAGATACGAATCATACAGTAGGATAATATCAATAATGTGTATCATACAGTATAAATGGTGGTTCATACAATATGATGTATATATCAACAAGCATATTTGGACCATTGATTGAATTAAGGGATATGATTTGTGTATTTATAAAGATTATACAGTACGATTGTGTATCATACAGTATAATATAAACAAAAATTCAAGGTTTTGGTGTCACAAAGATGTGTGTGAGATGATAAGGAAACCCCCTTTTTTAATTTTCTAAAAAAATAACAACACATAAAAATGAGTACAAACATTTGAGTTAAAAAAAATTTGGTTGGTTTTTTGTTTTTATTTTTTTTTTATTTTTGGGATTAAGCATGAATGTCTATGACACCTAATTTTATCCTCAATGTGCTAAAGATGTCATAAGCTTGTGCTTTTATGAATATATTAGCCAGTTGATCTCCGGTAGCTATATGGTGTAGTTCGATATCTCCCTTGGCCACATGATCTCTTATGAAGTGATGCCTAATATATATATGTTTTGTGTGTGAGTGTTGAATTATATTTTTAGATATGCAAATTGCACTAGTATTGTCACACATAATTGGGATGGTTCCTACAGGTAATTTAAGATCTAAAAGTTATTATTTTAACCACAAAACTTGAGCAACACAACTTCTTACTAATATGAATTAACAGGTACTGGAGATGTGTTCATGGCCTTAGCATTATCCATTTCATACTTTTTTAGAATATCCTTGATATCATTAGATATGCTAAGGAATGTTCCATCTATTTTACACTGAATCCAAGAAAATAATTAAGTTCTCCCATCATGCTCATTTCGAACTCGTCACTCATTATTTTTGAAAATTTCTCACATAAGGTTTTCTCTAAAGATCCAAACATGATGTCATCTATATAAATTTGAACAATGAGTATCTCATCTTATATCCTTTTTAAGAAGAGGTTGGTTTCCACAGTACCCTTAATAAAACCTCTATATAGTAGGAATGTGCTTAGTCTTTTATACCAAGCTCTAGGTGCTTGCTTTAACCCATACAATACCTTTTTCAATTTAAATACATGATTTGGAAATTGTGAGTTTTCAAATATGGGGGTTGCTTAATATATACATCTTCTTTGACTACCCCATTTAGAAAGCACCCTTAACGTCCATTTGATATAATTTAAAACCATTGAAGCAAGCAAAGGCTATGAGTACCCTTATGGCTTCTAGTCTGGCTATTGGGCAAAGGTTTCCTCAAAATTTATTCCCTCAATTTGGTTATACCCCTTAGCTACTAATCTAGCCTTATTTCTTATTACTATTTCAGAGTCATTCATCTTATTTTTAAAGTCCCACTTTATTCCAACCACACTTTGTTCTTTAGGTCTCTTGACTAATTCCCACGCATCATACCTAACAAATTGGTTTAGCTCTTCTTGCATTGCTAGGATCCAGAATTCATCTCTTAAGGCTTAATCTCTATTCGTGGGTTCAATCATGGAGATAAATACATAATGACAAACCTCCTTCCTAAGCCAATGTCTAGTTTCTACACCTTCGGATGGGTCTCCTGGGATCAACTATCTAGGATGACTAGAAGAATATCCCCAATCTCTAGGTAATTACACTTGAGGTTCTACTCTATCTTCTATGGCAATGGTTTCTACCCCCAGAATAATCTCGACTTCTTCTTCTTTAGGATTAGGTTCAGTTGTCTTATATGATTCATCAAATACCACATGGGTAGACTCTTCTACTATAAGGGTCCTCTTATTAAAGATTCTATAGGTTTTACGTACAGATGAATAGCCTAAGAAGATGCCTTCATCAGACTTAGGATCAAATTTTTCTAAGGTTGACATACCATTAATTAAGATTAAGCATTTGCATCCAAAAATGTGTTAGTGAGAAAGATTAGGTGTCCTACCCTTAAGGAGTTAATAAGGTGTCTTAGTAAGTATGGGTCTAATATTCACCCTATTTAAAACATAATAAGCAGTATTTAATGCTTCTGCCAAAAATATCTTGGAATAGTATATTCAGCTAACATTGCCCTAGCAGCTTAAACCAAGGTTCTATTCTTCCTCTCAACTATTCCATTCTGTTGAGGGGTACTAGGGGCAGAAAAGTTATGTTCTATTCCTATCTCTTGATAGAACGATTCAAACGTGTCATTCTTAAATTCTCCACTGTGATCACTATGGATTGTTGAGATTTCACATCCTGATTTCCTCTGAATCCAAGTGGAGAAGGTTCTAAATTCTTCAAATGACTCACTCTTAGTGCTAAGAATCTTACCCAAGTAAATCTAGAGTAGTCATCCACTATTACAAATCCATAAGTTTTCCCTCCAAGGCTGGCTATACTAATAGGTCAATGTGAAGAATTTTAAGTGGCCTAGTGGTATTGATATCCTTAATTAAATGAAATGATTATTTCACTTATTTTCCTAGTTGACAGGAACCACATAGGTGGTCCTTACTGAAGTCTAACTTAGGTATGCCTCTAACTAGGTCTTTCTGAGTGATATTCCAAAGTGTTTTCATGCTAGCATGGCATAGTCTCCTATGCCATAGCCAAGAGTTATCAGCTATTATTTTTAAACATAAAGGGTTTGAATTTTTAATGCAATTGAAGTCTAACATATAGACATTATTTATCCATTTTCCTTCCAATACAAGTTTATCGTTTAAGCTAATCATGTATTTATTAGAAAGAAACTTTATGTTAAAACCCTTGTCATATAGTTGACTAATACTTAACAGATTATGCTTTAAACCATCAACTAATAGAATACTTTCAATTACAAAATTTTTTGAGTTTCCAATGATACCTGAGCCCACCACTTTTCTAGTGGTGTTATCTCCTAAAGTCACCTTGCCTCCTGACCTGGCCTCTAGTGTCATGAACTGCCTCATATCTCCGGTCATATGTCTCGAGCAGCCACTGTCCAAGTACCAAATGCTCTCACTAGGCCTTTTGTGAGAGTACCCCTACAATGTCAATAAAAGGTTAGTTTTAGGAACCCAATTGAGTTTGGGTTCTTCCTTATGCTTGAATGAATGAGATGTATGCATGTTATGCTGTGATGGATACAATTTAGGTCTCCACACTAGATGTGTCCTATGGTGGATTGTGCAAGTACGGGCTATGTGACCTAGCATGCCACAAGAGTAACACTTAACACTGGAAAATGGGTTCACTAACCTGTGTGAGTGATGGTGCCTCTTCCTAGGTTTGTGTGATGCATGTAATGTTGAGGGGTTATGCCATTGGACAAGTGAGGGTAATGGTTTATTATTTTCTAATGCTATTACCTTTGCTCTTAAGTATTCATTTGTACTTTCATAGCTTGATACTTCTCATTTCAATGCATGCTCATTACTATCTAGTTGACATGTAAGTTCTTTTTATTCCTTAAATACATTTTCTAGTTCAACATGTGATGATTTGAAGGAATCATGTGTAACAGTTAATTCAACAAGCTTCTGGTTTAATGTATCAGATTCAACAAGCAGGGACATGTGATCTCTATCCAAGTCAGAATGTTCTTTAACTAAACTAGCATACTTTTTTTGTAAAGTATTAAAAACAGTGTTAAGACTAGCATGCATTTTATTCAACTTTCTATACAAGTCATAATTTTTTTTAGAAATAACTAATAGTTCATCATAAGAGAGTTGACATACCTCATCTTGATTTGATTGATCATGGTCATCGTTAGTCATAAGACACAAATTTGTTTCCTCCTCTTCTACTTCTTCTGATGATTCTGAAGCAGAGTTGGCCCAAAAGGCTTTTTGTGTTTTTAGCTTACCCTTCTCATACTTTGACTTCTCCTCGCCCTTATCCTTGGTAAGGTGAGTCTTCAAGTTGGGGCAATCTGCTCGAATATGACCTAGTTCCCTGCACTTGAACCAAATTGTGTCAGATATAACTTTAATATTCTTTGAGCTTTTGCCTTTGTTCCAGTTGTTTTAATGATTCCATTGCTTCCCTTTTAGAAAATTTTTAAACTAACGAGTCATCAAGGCTATGTTGTTATCTTCCTCTACTGCAGAACTGTCACTTTCTAAATTGTTCACTTTTAGAGCCACAGTTCGCTCCTTCTTTTTTTCTCCTTAATCACTTTGCCTTTGACTCACTCCTTGCTCATCGACAATGAGCGACCCAAGCAAATTATCAATTAAATAAACATTTAAATCTTTGGACTCAGTTATTATAATTATTTTTCCATCATAAGAACTAGGTAAGCATCTCAAAATTTTATTAACTTTTTTAGTATTAGATTACTCTCTTCCTAGTGCATGCAAGGATGTCACTATCTGAATGAATCTAGTGTATATTTCAGATACAGTCTTACTAGGTTTCATGCAAAAGAGTTCGTAATCATGTAATAATATGTTTAGCCTGGATTATTTAACATCACTAGTTCCTTTATACGTGATACACAATCTATCCCAGATTCCTTACCTGTACTATAAGTAGACACTCACATATAATCTTCTAATTTCAATTCGCAAATAAAATAATTCAAGCATTTTACATTTAATTATGCATGTTCCCTATGCTCATTACTCCATTCTTTAAATGATAAAATAGTTTTAACGCCATTCGTGAGACAAAAAGGTGTAGAGTAACCTTCTTGTACCAACATCCACATGCGATAGTCTATAGATTGTAAAAACACAGACATGCAAATTTTTCAAAAGTCAAATGATATATTATCAAATAAGGGTGGAAGAGTTATTGAATAATCCTCTGTAGTGTTATGGTTACCAAATTATGTAATGGATCGTATGTTTCTAGATCTTCTAAAACACTTGAAATCCCGCTCTGATACCACTTGAAAGTACGAGATGCACCAAAAGGGGGGTGAATTGGTAATTTAAAAATAAATCATAAACACGAGTTCTAATTTTTTAAAGAATTTTTTAGATTTTAAAATAAAAACTTAACTAGTAAAATATGGAAGCAAATGATTCATTCACAATTACAACAGTGGTGATACAATGTTAAATCTCACAATGAAAAGCTCAAATCAGATGTTTCACCAAGAAGTTAACACAGAAAATAAATGCAAGAAAAGTAAAGTGCGAAAAATGGAAAAAGCACACCAAAAAATTTTATAGTGGTTCAGTCACTTGACCTACGTCCACTCCCTGGAGTCCTCCACTCCGAGAGTTTCACTATTAAAAGTTGACTCTCCTTCTGCTCCCACAGCAAGGCATAGAAGCCTTTACAAAACTCACTTTCACCTTCCCAGTGTGGCGGAGTGTCAGACGCTATGTCACCCTCCTGGTGACAGCAGTGGACCTTCTCTTTTTTCTCCCTCTTGGAGAAGATAGAAAACCTTGAGCACGTTGACCTAGAAGCCTCTCTCCCTAGAGAGATTCCACAAGACTCACCAAGGCCATAGGAGGAGTAAGCATGTAACAAGCTCGGAGAAACTGTGTGATCCCCTCACACTCCTTCTCCCTCATGCTGAAGCTCACCTTCTCTTTCCTCTCACAAACCAAGGATCTCTTCAAAAGCTCCCTCTCAAGAGTTCCTTCAGTTATCACGTTCCTCTTCTTCACATATAAAATCAATCAAATCAAAATCACTGAAGAATAATGAAAAACTAATTTTTCTATTAGGCTTCAGAAAACCCTAATGATTCAATTTAGCTTACACTATTCATACAGTATGATCTAATATCATACATTATGATCCGTTCAAAGTTAATTCCATCCAGTATGAAGGCAGCGAACAGTTCACAAATTTTAAGCACATCGTACAATACGATCAGGATATCATACTAGACGATCATTTTATTTTCTATTATTTGTACAGGATGACTTATGGGATGACCAAAAATCATCTCTATAAATCGTCTTGCACTGTATACTTTATACAGTATGAATAGTTCAATTCAGATCATCATCCTGTATGATACAAATATTGTCCAGGATGAATAGTTCAAAAAACCATGGTTTCGTCTGGTACGATCTATAGGATGACCAAAATTCATCTCTATAGTTCATACAGCATAATTCATATCGTACAGTATGAATGACAATAATTAAGAAACCATGATTTAATTATCTGATTACAGGGGATAATTTTGGCCAGATTTCAAATGATCATACAGTAAGATTACAATCGTATAGTATGATTAGTTCAAAAATCAAATTAAAAATCATACCTAAATTATGCTGGTGGCTAGGGTTTTCAGATGGAAACAAATTGTATATTACGATTATGATCGTATAGTATGATTAGTTCACAAACTAATAATTTAGAATTAGCCATTAAGCCTAAGTGTTAATGACAGATCGTATAGTACGATTAAAAATTGTATAGTATAATTTTCTTTTAAAAAAAATTATCTTCAAAAAGAAAATTTACCCCTGTGTGTGTACGTGGTTATTTCATTTGCATATACTCATTTGTGGCGGATTCAAAATAAAAAATAAAGAAAATACAAAATACAAATTCTTTTACATCCTATTCTACCAAGTCTTGAGTCTCCAACCGTCTTGAGCAGTGTGTATCTTACCTGAAATGTTAATACTCATAAAAAAAAATAAACTTTTATATTTCTCAAGGAATAATATAGTAATCCAATCAATATTATTTGTCATCATCAAAATCAAATGCTAGGGATCCTGGATCGCAATTTATATTGGATATTGTTTTTGTCTGTACACACTAACATTTCAGGAAAAACATACATCGATCAAGACTGCAAGACTCAAGTTTGGTTAGGATAAGATGTCAATAAAAAGATTCTATAATTTTAACTTTCTTATATTTTATATTTCTTGGTCTGGCCATGTAAGGGTGCATTCTAAGTTGTTGATCATGCACACACACACTAGGGTATTGAAAAAAAATTAAAATAAAATTTTTTTAACAAATTGTACCGTTTGATTAATGATCATACTTTACAATCTATTATGTAAAAAATTAGTCTAATGTCTAATTAAAGAATTAATTTTACTTGAAATAATCATACTGTATGATTTGGATCATACTTTATGATTCATTTCAATCTGTAAATCCTAACTGCCAGATAAATTTTGTAATTTTTTTTTAAAATGAATTTTGAACTAATTGTACTGTATAATACTTATCATGTTGTACGATATTTTGAAATCTTACTTAAATTATCCCCCATGATTAGTCAATCAAATCATGGTTTAATAAATATGCCTGATCATACTATATGATCCATATCATACCATATGATTGACTAAGACAAAATTTAGTCATCCCAGAGATCATACCAGATGAAACCCTAATTTCTTAACTAATCGTAAAGTACGATATATATCGTACCGTATGAACTATTGAATTTAGACTAACTATATTATACTGATGATAGCAGTATGGGATGATTGACAAAGTTGATTTTCAATCATCCCAAAATTTGTCCTGTACAAATAGAGAGAAATTAAACTAATCATGTGTACAACCTCATGATCGTATTGTATAATATGTTAGAAAAATATGAACAAGTCGTATGAAGGACTATTTATATCTTACCGAACAAGTCTAGTTTTTAAACTGGTCATACTGTACGAACCAAGATAGTACTGTACGAATAGAGATAGCTAAATTAAAAAATAGGGTTTTTTGAAACCTAATACTTAATCAATCTCTTATAGTCTTTTTTCATGAGAGACTTTGGCTATTTAAGAAACTCCGAGGGAGATAGTTCTTGAGAGTTTTGGGGTTTGAGGGAAGAAGAAGGTGAAGTTATGCGTGAGGGAGAAGGAGTATGAGGGATTTCATACCGTTGCTCAAGGAAATCTTGCACCCAGCTTCCTCCTGTGGCCTTGGAAAGTTCTTGAAGAATCTCTTGGGAGAGAAACTTTAAAGTCAAGAGTCTAGGGTTCTCAACCTTCTCTAGGAGGGAGAAAAAAGATTGTGGTTCTCTACAATCACCAGAATGGTGAAGAAGGATTTCAGGTTCTCTGTCATCTCTAGAAGGGAGAATAAGTATTGAAGGTTCACTATTGTCACCAGGAGGATGACAAAGCTTTCAATTTTCGCCACATCAAGTTGGTGGAAGTGATTTGTGTAAGGGCTTCTCTACCTTGCTGTAGGGAAAAAAGGAGAGACACTAAAATGATAGTGTAATACTCATAGTGAGAACTCCAGGGAGTGGAAGTAGGTCATTATTTTATCAAACCACTTTAAATCTATGGTGTGTTTGTTCTGATTTTCTATTTTTTGTAATTTACCTTTTTGTATTTAATTTTCTGTGATAACTGCTTGATGGAAATATGTTATAACTATTTTGTTTTGTGTTGATCGAATTTTATTATCATCATTGAAATGTTGGATAAGTTTACTTGTTTATGTAATAGGCGATAAGTATTGATTGCTTCTCTTAAATATGAAAAAAACAAAAAGATATATTTTGCTTTTTTTTTTTTTATGAACGCAAGCAATATTTTAAAAAAATAATTCCTCCGCCCCCCCCCCCCCCCCACCCCCTCTCTTGGTGTGCCTCGGGCTAGTACATTGAGGTCTTACAACCTCCTCAAACTTTCACAAGCCTGCTTATCTAATAAATTATCAATATAAAACCTAAACTAAATCTTGGTCTAAATTAATAAAACCCAGCTAAATTATAGATTAGAGTGTTTCTGGTATCCTAAAATCTTAAGCACTCTCTACCTTTTTTTTTTTGTAAGGGAAAACCCATAGAGGGGCCTATGTGTTAATTAAGAAAAAGGTTACGGAGTCCTTAAAAGGGATCTCAAGCTTACTAATGTCAAAAGATCCACAAAATTAGGAAAAAGAAAACCTAAGAGTCTAAGATCCCTGCTAAGCACGATTGCAAAAAACCTAAGTACATTCAAGGATGGCATGAAGATAAAACCCAAAAAATTGGAAGATAAAAAAAGGCAATTAACACATACTTCCCAAAAAAAGTCCGCCATAAACCTAAATTGATGATCACATTGCATGAAATGGTAGACCTACAAAAAATGCTTAAAAGAGAAGAAATATATAATCCAATCTATAAACCTACAAAAACTTAAAAGGTTCATGCAATTGAAGCCACCTGTAAGGTTAAAGCTCATGATAATATTCAAAATGAAGAATTTAAAATCCACAAAATAATCAGTAATGACATTTAAGTGAGCAATTGACAAAGTGATTACAGCTGCACAATGGAAGTGACAAACCACAGGTAATAGCAGAATTACATACCAGATACATAGTAACCCAAGCAAAACCGTTAGGGGCAACCAAAATCAAAACCAGCATAACCACAAGCCTCCAATTATAATAAGAAGTACACAGTAATAAATAAAGCATCACAGTAAAAGTTGAGCAAGAACAAGAGCAGCTCCTTAACATATTGTAATTGATAGACACAGGAAACCACCCTAGCCAGCCATAAATAACAACCCAGATTCCCAACAAATAACCAGAGCCCATCAAAGCAAGCAAAAAAACCTCAAAGAATAGCATAGCAGAAGCCAAGAAAAGAAATCACCAACACATAAAAAACCAAAAGCAGTAGGCAGGTGACAAAAATACTAACCTCAGACAAAAATATTCCAAAATTAGAGAACCAAGAAACCAGCAAATAGAGAGGCCAATAAAGCTCAGGAGCATAGTATTTGTATTGCCATCATGATATAAATCCAAAAGCCACTCCAATCTAATCCCCATTCCACCCAAGCCAAGCAAAAACTTATAAAGGAGGAGAAAAAAGGAACAAATAGAGAAGTAATAGGATACTGGAATAAAAGGCATAGAACCATGAATTCTTACCCACTAGCCAAGAGAGAGGGATAGAAGTCACAAGTAGAAAGGGAGAATTAAGCATATAAACTCCAGCAAAATAACCAAAATTTTAATGGCCACTAAGCTCGTCAAATAATAAGACTTTATACTAAGCCAGCCAAACTTATAAGGCCCCCTAAAGCAGCAGTGCAACGAAAACTGATTCATGATAAAGCCACAGTAGACTAGCCGATATCTAACCACAAAAGGAAGAGATGAGCAGCTAATGAGGTTCAAATTAGGAAAATAATTGATACAATCATGGCTTACAAATGGTCCATCACAATAGAAAAAGAAACAAAGAGACTAAATTCTAAAAAACCCCATTACTAAAAGGCCACAAAAAAAAGACCCTGTGCCCCCCAAACTAATTAGCTAGGAAGAGAGGACCCAGAATATTTACCATCTTTGGCCCCCCAAAAAAATTTGTTGAACATTCTTTCAAACCTACTACAAACATTCACAGTAGGATATAAAGTATGAAATAAATAAATAGGAATCTAATAGAGGACACTCTTAATTAGCACTAATCTACCCCCAAAAGAAAGAAAACTGAAGGCCCAAGTAGAAAGCTTTTTGTGAATATTAGAAAAAATGTCCCCAAATAAATGAGATCTCTTCTTACCCTTGAAAAGAGGTGTGCCTAAGTATTTAAGGGGAAGAAGCTTATGCAAAAAACTAAATTTTTTTTTAATAGAGTTAATTCTCTGATTGGAGATACACTTATCAATGATAAAGAAACTTTTAAGAGGATAAAAAATTAACCCACTAGCCTTTTGAAATTGGCCAAGAAATTTAAAAAGGGTATTACGCATTTTTATGAAACCATTAGTAAAAATTATAAAATCATCAGCAAAACTTAAATGAGACATAGGGAAACCACCCATAGTCTAATATTGCAAATTAGAATGGTTCCCAAAAAGATTAATAAGACCTCTTGAAAGGAACTCCATAGCCAAAATGAGCAAAGCAGGGGATAAGGGATCCCCCTGCCTGAGCCCCTAAGAAGAATAAAAAAAACCATGGCTCTTGCCATTAATAATAACAGAAAAGAAACAATTTTCATTACTATTCTTAATGAGCCTAATAAAATCATTATAGAAAACAAATAAATTAAGCATAGCAAAAAGAAATTCCCAATTAATATTATCATAATCTTTGGTAATATCAATTTGGAATATAGCATTACCACCAACAGTTATAACCTCTAAATCATGGATTGATTCCTAAGCTAGTGAAACATTACCAAATATAGAATGACCTTTAATAAAACCCCTTGGCTTAAAAGAATAATATTTGGGAGAATTAAAGCTAATTTACCCATGAGCAACTTGGCATTAAGCTTGTCAAAAAAAGAGCAAAGACTAATAGAATGAAAATCATTCCAAAAATTAATGACATCACTTTTGGGAATTCAAGCAATGGAAGTAGAAGTAAAAAATTTATGGTAAGGATTAACCCTTAAAGAAGTCAACAACAGCATTAACTAAGTACTCATTAATAATATGCAAAGTTCTTTGAAAAAATTTAGTAGTAAATCCATCCGGGCCAGCAACTGAATCAATGTTCATCTCTTTAATGATTAACCAATTTTGTCAAGAGAAGGAATTTTAGTAAGCATAATGTTATCCTCCTCAGAAATAATAGAGGGAATAAAAGATAAATCCAAATCTAAAATTGGGTTGAAATTTTAATTAAGCACATTCTTAAAATAATCAATACCTGACTCATAAACAAAATTAGGAGAATCAATATAAGAACCTTTAGGATTAGTAATTTTATGAATATAACTAGCAACTTTCTTATGATTGGCAATATTATGAAAAAATTTGATATTTTTATCCCCCTCAACTAAGAATTTAGAATCAACTTTTTGTTTTAAAATATCCTTGGTCTCATTCAAAGAGGAAAGTTTCTCTATAGATGGATCATTCATATAATTATTATCAGCCAAAACAACTTTATTATCAGCTTACACAATATTAGAAAATAAATTCTTGAAAACACATTTATTCCACCAATTCAATTTCTGCTTAAGCTCCTTGAGCTTAAACCAAAGTCTAGTCATGCAACTAATATTATTAGAAGGAAATAAAGGTGCATGCCAATTGCTCTCCACAATGTTAAGAAAATAATCATGAAGATGCCACATGTTTTGAAATCTAAAAGGTGAATGATTATTATCATACTGCATAGAAATGTTCAAAAGAAGTGGAGAGTGATCATATAAAGTTCTAAATAAATGCTCAATGTGAGTACTATGAAAATTAGAGATCCATAAACTATTAAAATGAATACAATCTAAACATTGTCACATGGTAGCTTGATTCTACGTAAATGTATTGCTCGCAAAACCAAAATCATGTAAGCTAGAGTTTAAAATCATATCAATAAAGTCTTCCATTTCCTAAAAGTTGGGAGGTTTCCCTCCAACTCTCTCAGTAACATTAGTAATAATATTGAAGTCACCACCAACCATCCAAGGCTCAGTTATATTAAAAGAAAAATCAGTGATCTGGGTCCACAAAGTTCTCCTATCAATTCTAAAGCAAGATGCATAAACAAAAGAAGCATAACACTAAAATTGAAGAAAATTAAAACTAGTGTGCACAATTTGAGGATAATCATTAATAATGCTTAAACTAACCCATTGTTCTCAAAAAATCCAAAATTTATTAGAGCACTTACTAAAAGATGGATCAAAACTCAATTTGATACAGATTAAATCCATCTTGAAAGACGAAATTAAATGCTCAAGTAAAACCAAATTCTGAATTCTGCATAAATTCTTGACTCTATCCCTAAAAGGGGAATTGCTCACACCCCTAATGTTCCAATTGAGAGTTTTAACCATTGGAAGAGGAAGGATTAGAAGCTCTAGTAACTCTAAAAGTTTGACCATCCGAGATCATATTGTTTTTATTTTTCTTCTTTCCAACTTTGGTATAACCATCCTCATTGTTGTTTGCATCTTGTTTCAAAGAAGGGGACAATATGGAGACATTATTTATACCTTCAGATTTTCCTAGCAGAGAACCATTTTTGTTCGGTAAAAATTCTCCTTCCTCCATAATTTCTTCCTCACCACCATCCTCATTCTCATATTGCTCTCCATTAGTATGATTTAAAGCACATTGTTTTTGTATCAAAGCACCACCATTTCCTTAATTGTGTAAATATTTTTCCTTGTTTTCAATCTAAACCACTTCCTTCATAGGAAAGCTAGTAAAAAAAGTGGAATCACCCTCTTTATTAGGAAATATGATCCATCCTTTTGAGGTAAGGTATGAGATTCCATAAGAGGAGGATTTTAAAAATTTTCTTCAGGATCACTAATAGATTTATCCAAAGGTATGGTTTCAATGTTTTCCCCATCTGCCATCAGAATATTATTCACATGTAAAGGAATGTGAGCTTCATTATCATTAGAATCATTCTTATTAGAAAGAACCACTTATTTCCCCTCCTTATTTCCTTTTTTAAGAAGAGGATGAGCCACAAAACATGCATTAAATGAATGACCATGGACTTTGCAATGAGTGCAAAACTCAAGTATGTTTTCAAATTTGACCTTGTTTAGATAACCAAAAGCTTCTGATCCAAGCCAAACCACTCTTGGATGTTTTTTGGTAATGTCCATCTCCATAAGAATCTAGGCTATAGATGGTCTAGATCTTGAAGAAGTAGCTTGATCCGATTGTAAGGGTCTACAAAATATGGATCCCAAAGGGTGTAAAACATGCGAGCTAATGAAATCTAATTGCAAATTCAAAAAAGAAAGCCATATGGGAATGATAGGAGACTCCTCTTTAATATTAAAGTAAGGAGTCCACCTCAATAATCTCATTTGACAATGATTTGTGTAATAAGATCTTCTAGGAAAAATTTGACTATAGTCCAACCCATTGGAAAGTTGAATAGCCACATCCCTAGCATCCAACTGTCCAATAAAATACACACAAGAAAGTTTAAGATTACCAACAAATGACCTAATAGAATCTAGGTTAGGACATCATGGGGAGAACTTTCCAACCAACGTGAACTGATAAGGAGAGGCAAGTTTCACAATATCTTCCTCAAAAATTTTTACTGAAGACTTAGTAAATGAAAAACCTTGTTCTTTCGAAGAAGACCCGCCAGCAAGAACATCTCGAAAAGAACGATATATAGAGTTAGAATCGTTACCAGTAGCACCAAAAAAACATTTATTTACCACCACTGAGCCCAAAGGAGGGACACCCCAAGGAAAGAGAGTGGAGGAGGACAGACCAGACGCCATTGACAAAAAAACAAAAGAATCAAAGGTTGAAAGGCCTTAGGCCAGAGGGAGCACGGATTAAAACCAAGAAAATAAAAACAAAAAATTAAAAAAAGAACTCTTAAAATCAATAGTAGAAGCCACAATCTGCTACAGGAGAAGCTCGATCGCTAGAGCCAAAAAACACACAAAGAGAGAATATGAATGTAGGCAATTTGAAGCACTCTCTACCTTTCATCTTATCAATTCTTGAATTAGGGTTCAACTTTAAACCTTTCCCTATTGCTAAAATCTTGATTCAAAATCCTTGCCTACATTCTTTATAAATTAATAAAGATTTAGTCACCATTTTAATTGTGAGATTTCTCAGGAGCATCTCCTAAGATGTAATTAACCATAGAGTATTGCCTTTATAGGAAACTTTGAACCCTAATAAAAAATAAATCCTTCTTTAGTTCACTAAAGTAGGGATAAAATATCATGGCGTAGATAATCTTTATCTTGGTTTATTTTCATTCTCAAAATGAAAGTCGAATATCCTTTTATTTTTCATAATTTGGGATGTTCTCTATGCTATGTCTGATTATTAAAATTGTTAAATCTATTTTTATTCTTAGATTAATAGTCAAACACCATTTCGATATTTTGAAATAATATGATGCTAGCTATGTTAATTTAATAATAGGAATATAAAGTGCATTTCTAGTGGTAAAAAATTTTCCCATGGAATAGTTAGAATTGAGGCACTATCTAGGGAGTTCCATAGCACCAAATTTCTTAGTGCCACAATGGGAGAAAGTTAGACCAGTTAACTTATGTCACGAATGGTGAGCTAATGCATAAGGACACCAGTGCCACCAAGTTAGCAATGAGGTGCCGATTCAGTTATTTTGTAATGTTAAGAATAGTAGCCTCAGTGTTCATATAAAGAGGTTGCACTTAAAAAAACAAATAAAAAATAAAAAAAGAACTTGCACTTTGGGGAGATATGTGTGAGAGAGAGAGAGAGAGAAAGTGTGGGAGACTATTTTGGAGGAGAATTAGCTTTTGTGTACTAATTCATAGTCTTATGTTGATGTAGATTAAAGTCAAGGAGTGTAAAGGAGTTTGTACATTGATTCAGGTCACTTCCTACATTTCTTTTATAGTTTGTATTTGCTTTGTATTCTGAATTATTATTTTATTAATAAAATGAAAAAATTTTATGATGTTTAATTTTATCTCCATGCATAGTTTATCTAATTATTCTGAATCTATGATTATTTAAAAGCCAGGAATTATATATAGTAGATTCGTTCTTTATAAATTATTTTAAGCTATTTCTAATTCCTCTGAGCTTCATTTAGTTTATATATAGGATATGCATAAACTTAAAATGTAGTGTCAATTAGAGCCTTCACAGAGTAGTAGAAAAAATAATTAGAGGTTTTAAAACATAACATTATCATAATATAGAAGTATGGTGGTTAGGATTATGGGATCTTAAGGATATTGTAAAACTATAGTTAAGAGGAATCCTAGATAATTGTTTAATGAGCATGACAGAGATGAGGAGTACTTATGCCCTAATTCACAAAAATAATAGGTAGAATACCACTTTTATGCAATCATGTATTTTTTAAATATCACAGGTTTAAAGTTTTTTCAACTAGTGAATTTACTTTCTTGAACTACCAATTTTTATTTAAATTTGCACCAATTTTGAATTGTTAAGCTGATAGTTTCATTAGGAAGTACTAAAGTGATTTTTGAAATTTTCAGTCTCCCTCTAAGAATGGTTCTCTTCTCATCACTCTATTACTTGATAAGACATGTGCACTTGTATAAAATGGGATTTACATCTTAGCAAATTAAACTATATTCAAATGACCAAGTAGTGTGTATAAAAGAACCACCTATCTGATCAAACTAAGTTTTAACTTTGTGCAAGGCATTTACAATTTAAATGAAGATTGGAGGAACAATAAATAACATTATAACACTTAAAAGAACTTAGATCTAATTTATGTAAATATGCATTCTTAAAATATTATAAGCCCATAAACAGATTTATCCTAGAATTGTAATTAATATAAATAAGATAAACTTCAATACAAAAAAGAACAAAAAATACAACAAAAAATTTAAGGATAGATAGAACTAGATGTCTCTCATAATAACAAATGCAAACACTCCTTACCCTCTTATCCTTCCCTCCTTTGCTCTCACACACACTCACACATGATTGGACTCTACTTAGGGCATAGTATAAATGATAAACTTGGCCAGCCCATTTAAATAATTCGACCGTGATATTTATAATAAAAAACTAATAACTAAATCTTGCACTACTGTGCTCAATGTGGTAGTGTTGCGACACTGCTAAAATAAACTAACATTGTGAAGGTTATGAAGTACTCCACTGCAATGATATGACTAAATTGATATATTGTTTACTTAGAGTAAATGAATTAATTTCTCAACCATGACGCTCTAGCAATTCAGCGCCATAGCATTCTAGAAAGCGCAACAATATTATGTCAATCTAGCACTATGCTGCTTGGATTGCATTACAGAGTTAAGGACTTGTCCCTATGATGCCTTACACTATATTCTTATGGTTTGAGTTTATCCTTGAATGCTAAGACACTAAAAATTATGGCAACTCTCTGGTTCTTTTTCTTATTTTTTCCTTTTCTTATAAATTTCTTGCATAGAAGTATAAAGTGAGGAAATTTTAATACAAAAGAGAATAGCTAAAACCATAAAAAATTTAAACTAATTGGCATGCTTCTATTCAATGAATGTCAAAGGAAATTAATCACTCCTGGTGGGTTTATTTAGCTTCTTATGATCAATGCAAATCCTTGAACTAGTCATAGTCCAAGTTGGAATGAATTTTTTTCTATCGTTCACTATGGCATTCAATCCTTCCTTTTTAGGACATAATAAAAATAACTTACCTAAGAACTATCAGAAATAGGCTAAATGATTCCTACATCTAAACACTTAAGGATTTCGTATTTCATAACTTCCTTCATTGTTGGCTTAAGTCTCCTTTAGGCATCAACTTTTAACTACTATTCATTGTCCCTTAAGATCTTATGCACACAAATAAAATGACATATTCCCTTGATATCAATAATAGTCCAGCCAAAATTCTTACTATAAGCTCTTAACACTATCAATAATTTCCCTCCTTGATCATCATCCAAAACAAATAATTTAATTTTTGGGGGAGTTGATGCACTTCCTTAAAGGATGTACTTTAAATATATTGGTAAGGCTTTCAATTTTAAAGTGGGTGCCTCAACAATAGATGGTTTTAATGGTTTTTTCAATAGATGATATTACTGAGAGCTCAAATTAATCTCTATACTCTCTAGGAAATACACATAAACATAAAGCATTATTATTCCTAAGGTTTCCATTGTCATCCTTAACTCATGCTCTCTTTAGCAGGTCCACATCCAATAACACATAAAAATTATTATCAACATAAATATCTCGTAATAATGGTCATCACTTTATTATTAGGGAATTTCATATGCTTGAACACATGAAAAGTAACTTCCTAATCTTCTACAGTTATTGTAAGCTTACCCTTCTGAATATCTATTAGTGCTCGTCTAGTGGCTAGAAAATTTCTATCTAGGATTATAAGGATCTTTATATCTTCCTCAATATTAAGAACAACAAAATCCATTGGGAAGATAAATTTATCAAACTTCACATGAAGAACCTTTATAACCCCTCTTGGGTAAATCCAAGATCATCATCTAACATAGTGGCTTATAGTCATAGGTTGGACCTCACCTACATAAATTTTTTTAAAAAAAATGTTAAGGAATTAAATGGATACTAGTTCCTAAGTCATACAATCCTTTTTCGAAAAACTTTTTCCCAATAGTATATCGAATGATAAAGCTACCAAAGTCCTTCAACTTCTAAGGAAGCTTCTTTTGCAAAATAGCACCAAATTCCTCAATTAATGCTACTATTTCACAATCCCCAAATTTTATATTATTATAAAATATCCTTCCTGAACTTAACATAACTTGGTATCTACTTTAATGCTTCTATAAAAGGGATATTTTTAGTATATTTCATAAAGACTTCAAAAAATCTTATGAATTTGCTATTTAAATTCTATTTTTATAGCCTTTAGGGAAAAGGTTGTGATGGTGTTTCCATAGTTTTTTTATTAGATCTCTCTTCCTTAACTTCCTGTTTTATTTTTTCTAGTAATGGTTTATGAACTACCTCATGAACATTTGCCTGGTCCTTTTCTATACTCATATCTTCAAGTTACTTCCCACTCCTTAATTTTATGGATTAATATTATTCTTTCCCCTTATCCGTTATTAACCTCAATATTACTAGGTAAATTTCCTTAAGGCTAATTATTAAAAGAGATAGTTACCTTCCCTAATTGACTTTTAAGGTTTTGAATGTTAGTAACTTGACTCTTTAATTGAGACCCCATTTGTAACACCAATTCTTCCAAAGATGGTTTCATCTCCTTATATTGATTATTAAAATTAAATTCATGACACAAATTTTGTCAATGGTTGGAAAATTTTGGTTTGATGGTATTTTAATTTCCTCTTTGGTTTATTGGGTTATTAAGCTAATTAATGTATCATATAAGTTAATTGTAACTCCATTCAAAATTGGGGTTATTCTTCCAACATGGTTTATAGGTGTTAAAATAGGGATTATTTTATTTATTACTGACTAAATTAATGATTCTATACATGATGATTAAGTTTCACCCAAAGGTACATACACATTTTCCCTAACTAGACTAGATGATCCCATATTTGAGTTAATGCCCAAATAATCTAGTTTTATAGATATGGTTGCTACTTGAGATGTAAGAATTGACTGTACATCTGCATCACGTGCATTCACTACCTTAATGGGGTGAATCATATCAAATGGACACTAGAAATTATTTGATGACATTTATTTTATTAGTGTATATACTTCCTCAAGAATCTTTAACAATAATGATCCCCCTGCCACTACATCTATAATTACTCTAAGAGACCCTACCAATTAATTATAAAAGTATGTGTAATTAACCAATAAGGAAAGGCATATAGTGTTGACATTCCTAAGAAATTCCTTGAATTTTTTCATGACTCATAAATGGACTCATTCTACATCTGGGTCAAGGATATGATGTCATTTTGAGTTTGGCTATTTTGGATAGAGGAAATTCTTTAGCAAGGAATTTCTATGCATTATCAGTCCAGGAAATAATAAAGTATTGGGTAAGGAACTCATCCAAAATTTGTTCTCATCGCATTAAGAAAATGGGAACAATCTAAGCCTAATGGCATCATCAAAAAACCCTTTGTACTTAAATATTGTGTAGAGGTATTAAAAACTAACAATATGTAAGTTTCGATCCTAAACAGGTGACCCTCCAAACTATAAATTTCATGCCATCTTGATAACTCAAGGCTTAAGTTTAATGTTATTTTCTTGGATGGTAGATCTACTAATACATTGGTGGACACCAACTAATAATAAATTTGCATAATCCCTAAGTTTCTTATAGTGCTCATCTTAATTTATTTGGTTTACCGAGACTTTAATTTTTTTTCTAGTTATTTCAATTTTTAGAATAATTTTTTTGCTCTTTCTATCTAATGGACTTATGGTTCTATGGACAAAGGTTCTATATAAAGCATGTTTTTTTTTTATAAAGCATGTATTTACTTACATAATGGGTAATGCACACTTCACATACTAATAACAATAACATAAGATTCAGCAAGCTTGTGTTTACTGTGATGCACATAATATTATAAAAGAATCACTAATTACAAAAATATTAAAGAAAAATTAAATTTGTGATTTTTAAATTAATATTAACTATAAAAAATTAGGCAACGACTCCTTGGCAATGGTGTGAAAAACTTGATCAAGTGTTTGTATATGGTGCTATGCAAGTACATATGTCATTCAAGTAATATAGTGAATGAGTGGAGTGTCATTCCCACAAGGAATTATCTGCTAATTTTGATGAGCTAAGTTCAAATTCTTTTAACCACACTATTTAACTTACAACAAAATGCAGTTCGAAGATACCAAAGAAAATGAACTAACTAGCATTTTAGATTTCTTAATTGATAATAAACTTCTAAATTTATGATTGATCTAATGAATATGTGTAATATATCATGGTCTAGTCAATTCATATGTGGACCAAAGCATAAGTGATTCCTAGTCTTTAGTGAATTTGCTAGAATCATAGTAAATGAATGATTAACCTATGCTAATCACTCCTTCCTAGCAGAATAAATATCTCCCTAGAAAACCCAAAACTCCTAAAGGACTATATTTCTATGCTTTCAAGAATTCATTTTCATGCTACACTATTTGTTCCACTATACATCCACTAAGGCCATAGATCCTACTAAATGTAACCTTATGGATGTCAAATACACAACTATATTACATAATAATTAGTATGAAATAACTATTTTATACCATTTAAAACTTTACATAATCTACATTACACATGATTCATCATATCATATATAATAAATGATCTAGCCAAAAAATTCGTCATAATAGAATTAGCAAACCTGGATTTCATTAATAATTAGAACACATAGTTTAAGAAAATAGCGTGAGAAAGATAGAATCGAGAATCTCCTTGAAATGATTATAAGTCTCCCTCCACATAAAGGTTATCCTACTCCACTTTTTGCTCCCTCTCTTCCACTCTTTTAGTCTACTAAACAAAAAATGTCAATTATAGAGGATAATGACACCATGGCTCCTCTTTTTGCCCCCCCACCATCCCCGACAAAAAAATGGCCCTCTTATTACATTAGTAACCACTAACCACATAATTTCCCTCAGCATTATGGTGCTTAAAACACTACATTATTGTGCTCCTATAGTGAACTAATACCACAATGCTAAAATAAGACTAGGGCTATGGCGTTGATCATGAATCAATGTATCACTTCAAACTTAACTACATTTATTGCTTCATTATAGTACTTTGCTGATTCAGCATAATGATGTTTATATGGTGCTTCCACATTAAGTTAATTTGACACTACGACTCCATGCTCTATATCACTTAGCCTTCTCAAGGGTATTGTGGCACTAGGGACAATGGCATTGCAATGCTAATATTAGCACTATAATAGTAAAGAATTAAAAGCTACTTTGCTAAGCTCTCTTACTTAACATTCATTTTTCTCTCTCTATGGGTGCTACAATGTTTTGATCCAACACTATACTACTGATGTCTCTAATTTTCCTCTAGATATTTTCATAAGCATTGCAACACTACACAGTGTGGCATCAGATGCTCTATTAATTTTCCTTATATATATTCCTTTTCTCTGAAGATTTCTTGCAACATATTTCAAAGTGAGCTTACGTTCATACAAAATTAATAATATAAACTATTATAATTTTTAACTTAATAAGAGTCCACCAAGTTCCCTTAAGGTTTACATCAAGCTATTGCAGCCCCATCACCATTATAAAATACTTATGGCACCTCCTTAACTATGATCTTCCCCTTACCATGCACCACTATGGTGAGTGGTTTGAGGTAAGAGTAAAGCTCAATTCTTTGCATAGTATCCACCTTAACAATCAACATGTCCCTAGTTGTGTGAAGGGGGACAGGTGGTGAAAGAGTCCCAAGCTACATGAAGGAAAGAGCAATGGAACCTCCTTTGAATTCAAGCATGGTTATCACTGGACCACTTCACCAATCCTATCTTCATGACCCGTACCATGGTCCACTAGGCTCCCCCTTCTCAGTTCACACCTATTCAAAGGTGACTCCTCTTTCCAAGTTCGATTGATGTGCACCTCAACAAATGTCACCTTTATATTCTAATCCATCATCTCAAAGGATTCTATCAGATATTTGAGGACCATAATGTTACTTGGGAACTCATATCGCTTGATGCCCTCTATATACAAAAAGATGAGTATGTTAAGACTATTCATAATATAAATTAAAATAAATAAATAAATAAAGTAAATTCTTACCTTGAAAAATCATCAAAATGTTCATGTAGCTGAGATCTTGGAGGTTGATTAGTCCCTGCCTATTGGTCAAAATCAATATCTCCTTCTTTTCCTTAGTAAGTACTAGAGAATTTTCCTTACTTTTTGAAATTGTGATCGGCATTTTGGTCATTTTCCAAGGCACTAGATAATTTAAAGCAACCATCTTTAAGTGCCTTCACTATGAAGACATTCCTTAACATGTTTAATAACCACAGTAATTTCACTCATGCAAGATGAGGATAATGACACCATGGATGCTATGGATTTCAGAAGCACTTACATGAGGTTGACTTCATAGAAGTTAAAGATTTTCACCAACTTCTTGCATAGAGGGATTTATAGACTTAGGAAGAAATTATCAATGGGAATTTATAACCTGACATCATTAAATATATTTATGGGGTCATCCTCATTCTACTCTCACATGCTTAAGTCATTATGTGTGAAGTAGTTATTGACATAAGCAAGGTTGAGGTGCTTGGTAATCACTTGCAACTCAATAAAGTCTGGAGTATAAATATGTGTAGTAGCATTATTGTACAAAGAATCCATGAAAAAAATGAACATACTTATGAGAGCAAAAATAAATGTTGAGAAAAAAAGATTTTTGATATGAAGGAGCTATTTATGCTACTTATAGAACTTATGCTATGCACAAATATTGAGGCATCCCATATCCTTATTAAATACATCAAATTCCATTTTCTATCTCAAACATTTCTCAAGAGATTTGATGAAGCTATCTTCATTCAACAAGAAGCTACTAATAAAGTGTCCCATGCACACTCACCAATCACTCATTGCAATTCTATCTTCATGCCAATCTTGGAGAATCTTCATTCTCACATACATCAGCCTTGCCACAGGGGCTCACCTCTCATTGATGAACTTCAAAATCCAAATATACTCTAAGTATTTTTCTGTCACTTGATGAGCACTCAAATTGCTATTAACTATGATTATCAAACAAAAGTACTCATGAGGCACTCTCAATCACCACTTATGTAATACTCACCACATCACAAAGAAATGAATATGACATAAAGAAAATAATGAAATTATATCAAACATAAAACTTTTTACTGATAATATTTTTTCATAGAGCTAGCACGCATAAATATATTACATACACAGTAGAATAATATAATAAGTAGCAAGAATCTGCTCACAGCCATACATACACCTACACACAAGGCTATTTACAATCACAGACATCAAATCCTAACACCCTCTAAAAAATCTAATAATTAGTTACAACCTACCATGAAGTTAGATTATTTCTATTGATTAAGAGCCACCCTGATATCTACCCTCAACAAGCCAACAAAATTGTGTATCCCAAAAAATTATTACTTCACCATGATGAATTACCTCGTCAACTTAGTGATCTCATCCCAGATCATTCCCTCTCATGAACTACTAGGTTTTCTCATGCCCTTAATGTTTAATAATTTCTCCTAATAGTGACTCTTGTAGAAACTTCTTCTAACAAGATGGTACCCTAGAGAAGGATAACTTCCTTAGAGAGACCACATGATAATGAGGGTACAATCTTAATGTAAATATCAAGAACATGCTTCATTACAGATGTGGCCTGCCCCATGATAGCATTCACCTTCTTTCTAGCACCAATGAGTTCAATCACTCCCAAAGGATTAGCATCTTGAAGTCCCTCCAATGGTCGCACCCCAATAATCAATAACAAGAGCTCATCATAAGACATACTCAACATATTTAGAAAAATAGCCAAGAGTGAACCATATCGAATAATTTCCCTTAAGTACTAAAAGTCCGCCCACTATTTTGATGGCTTCATCTCCTACTCTATCAATGGGTGCCTTAGCACTCACTTCAAGAAAAGTAGATAATATACTCTATCACAATTAGAGCCTCCTTTCTTGATAAAGTAATCCTTATATATATATATATATATATATATATATATATATATATATATATATATATTTATTTATTTACTTTTTTTTTACCTATCTAAAATTAGAGCAGATGAGAGTATGCCACAACCTAAGCACAAGTGACCTCCCCCACACAATCGACTATTAAGTTCCAAAAAATGACACACCTCTTTAGCTACAAATCCAAAGGTGCATCCTCATCTGGCATTTTTATAGTCCCAAAAGTAGTGGTGGGCTCGATAGTGCGAGTCACCATGATCTACATAATAACTATCACCGATGTCGCTCTATGGTCGATCATACTTTTCATTATAGGAAGGGTGATGGAATGTTTCTGAGTCATGTAAGCCAACCAAACATCTTTATGCACTTCTTTGATTAGTGATTTCTATGAAGTCAACTCACCCTTGACAAAAGAAGACTTTCTTTGATGTCTTCAAGTAGGAGTGAGTGATATTGGTGGGCTTCATTTTATTGGAACTCATGAATGATAAGATCTATGCTCATTCAAATGAAAGATTTAAATCTCTCTCAATGCAAACCAAAAATTTATAGAGAATCAAGAAAAGGTTCATGTCACATCATTATCATTAATTCTTGTTAAATTAATCATCAAGGCTAATGTGAAGTTTAGGTTGTAAATTCTATTTTTACTCATATGTTTCATGTTTGGTAGCCATATTTAAAACTTAATTAACTCATCCTTTTCATCTTTCAACTGATTATAGGGCTAGATGAAATAAGGAACTAAATTGCATTTTTAAATGCTTTCATAAGTATTTAATAGGTAGCAGGTAGTTTATGGAGAGGAACTCACCCTCAATGGCCCATGAATGGAACTTATCTAACATGATATGTTACTCACCTAGAACCCATAGGAAACTCACCTAGATTAATCACTAGGTGCTACTTAATTGGGCCTTCTAATGAAATCTCCCATTATGGGGTGACTTATGGATTCCTAATATGGATGCAACTCACCACATAACTTGACCACCACTTCAATCCCTCAGTCCTCCTCAGAGTGAACTCATACACTCACTCTCTCCTAGAGTGGCAATCTTCTCCAAAATTAGTTAAGGAAAGTGCCTACTTATAAAACCCTTAACCCACCTCCTTGCAGCCATTAGGCATAGTAGTTCTCCATCCCTAACACACAATCACCCCTTTCTCCATAGGCTACCCGAGATCCCTTATTCGGGATGCCATTAAAGTCACCAAAAATTGCTACCTCTAGTCCTCTTTCATACCATTCTCCCATAGAGTTTTCCTCATACAGACTTAACACAACTAAAATTTCCTTTACACATTATTAATCTTACCTGAAGTCAAATCAATAATCTTTGCAGACTCTGCACTCACTCAGCTAATTAAGAGGAAACATGTATTTAGGGTAGCACGTAATGTTAGATTGATATTCTATGTAGTGTTGTATTTTTTTAGTTTTCTTTATATTTACTTTTTTGAAGCTCTTATAACCTTATAAATAAGAGATGATGATGATGATGATGAATAGTTAAGTGATATTTTTTGGGTCTTTTTGACTAATAGTGGATACTTTGAAAGTTTGAGGCTCACAACATTTTGTAGCATTTTTCTCTATTCTCTCCACTCTCCATTTTGATAAGTCCTATCTCACTGGGTCAGCTTGTTAGCAAAGTTGAGTGTCATCCATGAACAAATTTGAATCCAAAAGAGAGGTAAAATGGCCTCCTCTTAGGTCCATCTCAAGCTACTATTAATAAGAAAAAAAATATTTATTTATTTTTTATCTTTTTAGATAGATGGCATAGATGGTTTGACTGAAAGTGGTGTGTTGATCTCAAAAGTAGTTTATCTAAATATATTTTGTAATAAGAGCCTGGTTAATGAAATATGTTGCTATCTTCCATTGATTATACATTTATTTTTCTTTGTCTTCTCTCTTGTTATAATCCGCTTATTTTCTGCTTACATCTGTGAGCCATCTTTATTAATGTAGTTAGTGCAAGGGGGTGTACCAAATTGTATACTTTTTTTATGATATTCTTCATGTTGATAAGACTAGAGAGGGAGTTGAAAGTAAACTTGAATTATAGAGGTCAACCTTAGTCTACAGATTTCATTTGAGTATATCTAAAACCAAATACATGGTGTGTACTTTAGTAGTAATAGATCTAGCGAGGGATTGTGACTTTGGGCAATCAAATCATTAATAGAGTACACTTTTTAAATATCTCAAGTTTATTAATCAAAGTGATGGAGAAATAGATGGGGATATTATTAGTAGAATTCTAGTTGGATGGTTGAAGTGAAGTAATGCATCGGGCCTATTGTATGACAAAAAAGTTCCCCTTAAACTTAGAGGATAATTCTATAAGATTGTGGTGAGACTTGTAATGCTTTGTGGTGTAGAACATTGGCCATTAAAAGGGAAGCATAAAATTAAGTTAAGTATTATAGAGATGAGGATGCCTAGGTGGATGAGTAGCTTCACTCTTATAGATAGAATGTGAAAGGAGTATTTACGTGAAAATTTTGGAGTAGTTCCAGTGATAGATAAGATTAGTGAAAGTCACATTAGATGGTTTAGTCACATAAAATGTTGGCCTTGCGATGACCTAGTTATGAGAGTTGATGTATTAGATTTGGAAAATGTTAAGTAAAGTAGAGGAAAACCTAAAAGGGAATAGTTAGAAAATATTAGAAATGACCTTTTTCTTAAAAAAATTAAATGAGAATTTTACTCTTAATAAGACATAATGCAGAAAAAGAATTCATGTAGTCGACCTGATGTAGTGAGATAAAGGCTTCATATTATTGTTGTTATAGTTAGTATAACCAAGATGTTTTGTAATGAAGCTAATACAAAGATAAACCTCCTCTCCATTTCATTATGCCTGATGAAATATTCAGATTGGATCTTGCTAAAGTAAAAATTGATTATTTAAAATCTGTGAAATATGTAATTAACATAGCATCTCTTGCTTTTAGATTATTTGCAAATAATAAGCACTTTCTTATTTGTTTTTAGTGCTTCACATAGAAGCAGAAACAAGGAAAAATTTTTAAATTAGGTATTATTTAAAACAAAATTATGTAATTGAGTTTCATTAAAAAAATTAAAAATAACTAATGTCGTACACTTTATGCGTAACTTCCTAGTTGATGTAGGGGCTGTGACTGACTACGTAAGAGGTGCTTATCGAATAATGGTTAGGTTTTCTTTGATATGTTAATAATAGAAGCCAACTTAAATGTACACTAGTATACGTACAAAATCAAGTAAAAAAGACATAAAGTAGAGTATTAAACCCACGAGGAAGTATTATGCTTAATTACAACAAAACTATTACTGCTTACTCTAAATTCATAAGTTATCCTACTGAAAAAATGATATTTTTGGAGTTTTTATCATTGGATAAAAAATAGTATTATATTTGATATAGTTTTTGATAAAATGTTTTGGATTGATAAATGTAAAAATTATATTTTTTCTAATAAGACTCTTAATTTAAGATGTAATTCAAAGTCTCTGCATCCCTAGATCTCTGTCGAGCTTGTAGACATGAAAAAGATATCTATTGACCCCCTACAGTTTTAGTATCTCCTTTAGAACCTAGAATATTCCAACATTCTATGTCTAAGCATGCCAACATTTTATCTCAATATTCCTGATTGTTCTTGCATTCCTCCATTAAGGTTATACATCTCACTAAGTTTTAACTACACAAATGACGACTAAGTGTATTAAATGAAGAATGGGATATAAGAACATCATTAAATCTTTAAATGATAAGAGTTTATATTAGTACTTAATATGCTCTTTATATCATCAATCCAAAATAAGAGATCTAGCCAGACATAGAATAAATAATAAGCAAACTCTTTTTTTTATATTCATAAAAGAATCAAAGTACAAGAGAAGTAGTAAAATTGTATCACTCGGTCGGATCAAAGTATATCCTCTACACTCCTTCCTTCACTTATAGAGTTACTTAAACAAACACTGGCCAAACACTCCAATAGATTGTATCTTGCAATTTCCAAGCCTCCCTTAGATTTTACTCTAAGAGGGTGCTAAAGAAGTCCACTAAAAAAACTAAGTTTTCCACAAGTAACTGAACTCCTCTATAAATAGAACATAATATCTATTTATAGAAAAATATAAAAAAGATAACTGGCACAATAGCGCTGAAAAGTGTGGTGTTGCGGTGCCTGAAAGTGAATTAGCACCACAATGCTAAATTTTTTGCTCCACCATGGTGCTTAATGATGTGGAACAATTATCAAGTGAATAGACGTGCCTTTTCACTAAAGAGATGTGTCCCTTGGAAGTTATAATTGCAATGACATGTTTTGAAATGTATAGCACCATGGCATTCATTTTCCTAAGAACCCAGCACTGGCAAGCTAGTTTTCCAACATAGCGGTGCCTGAAACACTGCAACGCTTATTGTGATGTTGTTGCAGTACTCGCAAATAGAGAAGATAGTACTGTAATGCCCAAAAGTTGTAGCTTCAACAGTGTTGAATGGGGTGTAGCAGCGATGTTTTATCTAGCACCATGTTGTTTACTGTTCCATTATATTTTTCACTAATTCTGAGTTTTTCATGTAGAAAAATAACTAAAATAACACATTTTTATTGAAATTCATATATAATAAATATAATATAATTTACACTTTTAAATTCTCCCCAGCTTAAACTATTGCTTGCCCTCAAGCAAATAAAAAATTATGCACTTTTGATTAATTTACTAAACAAAGCAAAACTTGATAATTTAAATTTTCCAAAATATATGATAATACATCATAGTCTATAAGTAGTTGAAATGAACAAAATTATAATTCTAGTTTAGAAAAATCTTAAAAATCATCCTAACTAGTTATCTTTACCATTGCTTATTTTCAATTTATATATTATGAAAATAATCACTGACTCTTGAATTTTTAAATGAATAATGTAGCTAAAAGATTAGATGAGTTTGTAGTTAAAATTGAAATTTCTTTAGTTCACCATTATTTGCACTAGTACTTCTATCTTATCCTTTGTAAATTTAAGTATAAGGTTGCAATTGGACTTGAAGCTTTTAACTGATGCTAATTTTCGAATATACACTTCTTCTTTTCTTTCTTTTTAGAACTCTTTTCATATTTATTTTCTTTTAATTTTTATGGAGCACATATTTAAAGATTTTGAATATAGTTTTACTTATTTCCTCTTGGAATCAAATGTAAATTCAAACATATTGGAACTAAAATTAATAACACATGCTTTTCATATGAATGATAAAAAGGTCAAAACATATGATACATATAAAATTAAATAAATAACATGGGATAACTAGTGCTTAAGGCACCACTCTAACATCACATTAACCTTGGCTCTAACAGTCATAACTCAGATCACGCAGAACTACAACCATCTCAAATCACACATCACTGGGATCTCCTCCAAAGCAAAGAAAATGAAAAAGAAATAAAAGAAAAACATGTTAAAACCCTAGGGTCATAGAAACTAACAACTTGTTCATCACTTTCTATATCCATCCATGAAAAACAAAAAAAATAATCAGATTATAGTTTTTCCTCTTCCTCATCATCATTACCAGTAAAGTTCTAATCTATGACCATTAACCTTGAAGATGTGATAAGTTTCTTTATTCTAAATTTCTATTGCACCATTTGAATATACTCTAATAATAATAACTGGGCTAGTCCATCCAGACTTAAGTTTTTCATGGTAAAATTTCTTCCTAAAATCAAAAAGAAAAACATCTTGACCAGGAGAAAATTCATATTTGACAACCTCACACCCATGTAATTTCTTGATTTCTACATTATAAATCCTTGTATCTTCATAACCTTCTTTTTTGAATTCATGAAGTTTTTCAACAATAGGAGAACTCTGAATGTTCATAACATAAAAGAAATATTCATTTTTAAGCACACTTCATTTCTTTTTAAGGAAGAATGTTCTTGCTTCTTCCCACCCATTATCTTAGAATCAAGAGAAAGATGAAGAGCAATCAACAGCACTTCACTCAAAAAGAACTATCTCTGACAGAAAATCAAATGACAATCCTATCTACTTATAACTTACACGAGTGCTGCAGTACAAAATTTGAATTTTAGACCATCATAATTTTTTATATGAAGAGCGCAGTGGAGCCAATATCAGTCCAGCGGTGCTACTCTTTTTTTATCACTAATATGAAACTATATCAATCTATAAAGTACACTTAAAAAATAAAGATGGGTTATCTCCCAAACAGTGTTAATATAGTCTTCAGCCAGACTTGCCTAGATTTATCAATTTGGCTTGGGTACATTACTACCACTTCTCAAGTGATTTCCACTGTGATATTTTTCTTTCTCCTTTTGATTAACTTCAAAATTGATAGGTAATGATCCAATAGGCCTACTGCTAATTAATATTATCAGCTGAACTAATTGAGTTTCCAAATTTTTAATTAAACCAGTTTGACTATGCAATTGAGTTCCTAACTGCATCACTACCTCTTCCGCAGATAACTATATTTCTAAATTCCTTATGTTGACTAAATCCTGGATGATAAGAAGGTCTAGGACTAACAATAGCTTGCCAAGGATTGTTCCAATTTCCTCCTTAATTATTTTGACCCAAATTCTATTGATTGTTACCACCAATATTATTTGACTAATTAAAATTAGGATGGTTCCACCAACTTGGACTATATGTATTATAGTAGGGATTATTTTATCTTCCAATCAAATTAACATTTTAATTCTTTGCACATTATTATTTCCATTCGAATTTAAATATTGATCCCCCAATTGCATAGATAATTTAGATTGTGATCTTACATTCACTCCTATTATGTTTAACTTCATACAAATGTTATAACTTATACAGTTAGATTTGTTAAAGCATCTAAGTCATAGATTTCAGCTATTTTCTTATGATTTATCCTATCAATAGGCCACTAAAAAGTATTAGTAGCAATTTCTTATATTAATTCTTAAACTTCCTCAAATGGCTTGGACATTATAGATCCTTTCGCTGCAGCATCTATGATTGCTCTATGGGATCCTATTAATACATTATAAAAAGTTTGAATAACCAAGCAATTGGGTAAAGCATGAAGAGGGAATTTCCTAAGAATTTTCATAAATCTCTCCCAAATTTCATAAATTGAATCTCATTCAAACTGGGCAAATGATGTGATATCATTTTTAAGTTTGGTAGTCTCTAAAAGTAAGAAATACTTAGCTAGAAATTTGTGAACCAACTCATTCCAAGTGGTTATAGCTCTTGGATTAAAAAATTCAATCACATCTTAACCTTGTCTCTTAAAGAAAATGGAAATATTCTAATCCTAATAGCATCATCACTGACACCATTATACTTAAATGTTAAATAGATTTTTAGGAAACTGACTATTAAACATGAGTTCCCCCTAACTGGGAATATTAAACAATCTAAATTATGTAAACACAAAGCAAGAAATAATGTATATTCTTATGCTTTGAATTTTTTTAAAGATGTTTTCAATATCTCCCATTCTTAATTTAATACATAAAATAGCCATGTTTTTTTTTTTTTTTGAAAGCTGCAATAAGCAAATTTATTACTAATCAGAGAGAACAATCACATAAAGAGACTGCTCCACATTGATAATCCCCCTTGAGTAAAGAAACAAGAGAGGGAGGAGCATTATTTAAACTATAGTTATCTCAAAAGTAATCAAAAGAATGAGCATAGTTAGCACAAAAATCCGCTAACTTATTCCGCGTCCTATTCACACTATGAAATAAAACTTGATGAAACCCATCAAGAAAGAAAAGTCCTGGTACTTTGGATAGCCTGCACCGACGGCCTGGTTTTTAACAATCTTATTAACCATGTCAATGACATTCCTATTGTCTCCTTCAATGATGATACCCTTGTACTCATACATCCATTCTTGGACAAAGCTTCTAGCCGACAAGAGAGCAAAAAGCTCCAAATATGAAGAGTCCCAATGCATACATTTCTTACCAAAAGCACCTAAAAATCTTCCTTGGTGATCCCTTAAAACTCCCCCAACTCCAGCCATGTAATTACTCCCAAGAGAAGCATCTATGTTCAGTTTAATCCATCCGGGAGGAGGGGGGTACCAAAGACAAGACAGCTCAAAGAGCTGGTTAGTACCCCAGTGTCCCGAATTTCCTTTGAAGGAAGTCGTGGCCATACACATTATTGAAGTAGTTATTACTGAGCTGTTGTCCTCCTTAACGCCGTGAATAGCCTTATTCCTACTCAGCCAACTAAAATAAACCACTGAATAATACACGTTACCAATAAACATACCAGCCTCTGCCGCTCTTTCCAAGCACCCAAAACAGTCTTCAAGGGAGGAGACAATCGGTATAGAGACACCCCAACTTCGCAGGATATCAGTAGCTTGTAAAAGCTTGCAGCAGTTTACCGCAAAATGCTCCACACTCTCCAGTGCATTGCAGCCTCTTGGACACCCTGCAGCCGATACTAACCTCCTATATTGCAATAATTCTCTTGTAGGTAAAGCATTTCTAGCTAGGCGCCACCAAAACATGTCAACTCGTGATCTCAACTTCAAGGATCTTCTCCAACGCCAATGGCAGTCTTCATGTTCAATCCCTCTACATTTCTAGGAGATTAAAGAAGATAAGGAATTACCTGAGCACAGCAATAGAAGTTCCAGCTGATCACCCCCCTCCTCCGGAATTACAGGAACTTGCATTATAACCTGAACTAGTTGCTGACCAAAATACTGCAGCAGCTTGCATTCATCCCAGCCACCATTAGACATAAAACTGTTCAGCCGAAGCATAGGATCGTCCAAACTTCCCACAAATGTTGGCCATTTAGCAATAGGTTTATCCAACAACCAAATATCATTCAAGGTGTTAATGAAAACACCATCACTCACCTTCCACTTCACCACATTCCTTAAAGACTTAAACCCCTTAACAATAATCTTCATTGTAGGGGAGCTGTACTTATTTAGCTGAAAATTCCAGATTTGCTGCCCATATTTAGCTCTTAATAGTCTATATACAAAGGAAGAAGAATTGGAGATAAAGTTCCAAGCAAACTTAGCCCGCAACCAACCCACCTTGGAAACAACCGATTGAATACCTTGTCCTCCAAACCTCTTCGGCCTGCACATAACATCCCAAGAAACATAATGAATCCCTCGACTTCCATCATGTTTGTTTCACAAGAAATCCCTACACATCCTATCCCAAGCATGAAGAATTCCCATAGGAATCAAAGAATGAGTAGCAAGAAAAATAGGTAACAAAGACAAGGTAGTTTTAGCCAAAAGAACCTTCCCTGCCAGAGACAAGAAATGATTTCCCCAAGCATTCAAATGCTTGGTAGCTTTACCCATCAGATTGCTATAATCAATAACAGTTTCCCTTTTTAAAGAAATTTTAACATCAAGGTACATAAAAGTATTCACCACTTTGAACCCCCAAATCCTAGCAAGGGACCTTCTTCTGGACTTCCTGACAGATTTACCAAAAAAAATTGATGATTTTTGGGTGTTGACCTTCAAACCAGTCCATCTGTAATACTCCATTAAAATCCTGTTTGTCTTCTTCACCTTTCTACCAATAGCTTCCACAAATAGGATGATATCATCTGCATAAAGCAGATGAGAAACCCTCTCAACACTAGGAGATATTTTAATACCCAAACCTCTCCCTTTCTGAACAATAGCATCTGACAGGAGTTGAGAGCATAAAATGAAAAGAATAGGAGACAAGGGACACCCTTGTCTAAACCCGCACTTAGCTTCAATCCAACTAGATTCCTTTCCATTGATAATGATAGAGAACTTCGGGTCCAAGACACATCGAAGAAGAAGGTTAGCAAACTTTGTTGGGAAGCCACAATTATCTAAAACCTTTCTAAGAGTAGGCCATCCCATGCTGTCATAAGCTTGCTCCATATCAATTTTAATGGCCATGAGACCTTTCCTGGATTTAGAATATTTGAACTTGTTACACACTTCTTGGGTTAATAGAATTGATCAGACATAGAGCGGCCTTTGACAAAAGCCACTTGTTCCTCTGAAATTAGCTTAGGAATAATGGCACTCATCCTCCTCAAAAGCAACTTAGCTATCAACTTGTAATACGACATACAAAGGCTGATGGGTCGGTAGTTAGATGGTAACAATGGGTTCTCTACCTTAGGAATAAGAACTACCAAGGTCTCCTTCCAATTAGGACTCAAAAAACCTGTCCTAAAAAAAAGATTTAAAGCCTTCCACACATCATTTTGAATAATTTCCAATAGCTTTTAATGAAAGAGTAGGAGATACCATCTATGCCAGGAGAGATATTAGTCTCCAATTGATCCACCACCAAGTCTAGCTCCTCCTTTTTAAACTCAGCAAGAAGGAAATCCCTATCTTGATCATCCAACACATGAATAAGATTCGGCCACCCTTTCAATTTACATTGTCTTTCCTTCCATTTTTCTCCAAAATACTCATTAAATGTCTCCTCAATCTGATGTTGATCTTCCACTATAACACAATCCTTATTTTTAACCCCATGAATCCAATTAGCCATGTATTTAGTTAATATATATTGTGATATGCTGCCTTGATGGAGGAATATTAGAATGAATTTACTAGACTTTAATCCTCCCTGGAGGGAAAAAGCTAACCAAACTACCTAATTACTTTAAACTATGCAATCCGGCCTTATGAAAGATAGGTAGGCTGTTGTTTTTTAAGTTTTTGGAATGTAGGGCTTACATCTAGAGAAATTCCCAAGTGGCCCTAGACTTATGAAGAGTATTATGATTTTAAAGCTAAATGCAATTAAATTTTAATTTTTTTTAATTTTTTTATAATATAATGCATGCAAAATAATGCTTATAGAATAACCAGTATGTGAACTTTTAAAAAGGCCAAAAATATAGATTTTATCCTAAGGAGAAAGCCACCCCTGAGTTAGAACTGCACCCTTATAAGTCGGGTGGCCTACTTCTACCTGTAGATAGGGAGGTGCCTAATAAGGAAAGAAGGACGAATATACTTTTATGAAGCCCCAAATAAGCTCTAGTTTACTTTCTAGTCCAGTTATCTTTCTATGTTATTTTAAATTTTTATTTGGCTATGAGTAGAAATGATTTTTATTTCCTAAGAGCCTACTTAGTTCTATCCTGGAGAAAACTCTTTTTATCAAATTACATTTTAAGAAAATCAAAGTGACTCTATACTCCCTAAAAGTTAGTAAAATAATTTATATAAAAAATTAAAAATATATCACATCATAATCATTGCCTATTTTTTAGCAACCTGTAAGCTTCGCAATGCTTTGGATAATTAAGGGGGCTAAGCAGTGAAAGCACCAACAAAAAAATGATTAGATTAATTTTAATTAATTTTTCCCCCCTTTTTAATCAAAATTCATGCATAAGTATAGCCACTTGAAGAAAATTGGATTAGTAATAAACATCCAGAATATTCTTAACCTAGTAAAATCTTGACGCCCATCACATATCTCATTATAAGCATTAAAGCAAAAGCAATATAGAACATAACAAACCATAACAATTAGTATTAATTAACATGTTAATAATTTTCTACATCACAAAGAAAATGTTGAAATTTGGGAGCTCGAGCTTACATTTTAATGATAACAAATAATATTATAAAGTTTGATAAAGGATGTTAAGCCTAAGTGAACTGTCCCTAGGCACACTAATACGGAAGCAATACTATATCTTAATGAGGAATCAAATAAACTTTTCAAGAGTTATAATACCAATGATGACAATTTAATCGACACAATGTATTATTAACCATATATTTTCACCAAGAAATTATCACAAATAAATTTATCATGCAATGTAGCAAATCAAAAAGTGTATAAAAGTAAAATGTGGAGAATAATAAATTAGAACAAACACACAAGAGTTTTACAGTGGTTTGGTCAAACCATAACCTACGTCCACTCCCCGTAGTCCTCTCTGGGTATTGCACTATCACTACAGTGTCTCTCTTTTACCCCACACAGCTAGGCAGAGAAACCCTTACAAAATCTCTTCCACCAACCCGGTGCAGTAGAGGACCATAAACCTTTTCACCCTCCTGGTGAGGCAAAGAACCTGGAATTCTTTTCACTCTCCTAGTGAGGTAGAGAACCTAGAATCATTTTCACCCTTCTAGTGAGGCAGAGAACTTGGAATCACTTTCACCTTCCCTGGTGTAGCAGATTAGTCACAATAGTGTCTCTCTTTTAGCCCCCAAAGCTAGGCGGAGAAACCCTTACAAAATCTCTTCCACTAACCTGGTGCAACATAGGACATAAACCTTTTCACCCTACTCGTGAGGCAAAAAACCTGAAATTCTTTTCACCCTCCTAGTGAGGCAGAGAACCTGAAATCATTTTCACCCTTGTAGTGAGGCAGAGAACCTAGAATCAGTTTCACCTTCATCAATGTGACAGAGTAGCTGGGTCCTTTGACACTAAATAGGTCTTCTTCCCAAAGCTTCCCTCAAGATAAACCTTAACACATGGAGGAACTCATCTGCAAGTTCATCAGAGCAGATGTGTGAAACTCCCTCTCACACACCCTTGAAACCCATAACGATCTTCTCCCTCTCTCATAAACTTCACTCATTCTCTCCCTAGCTCAAGGCTCTCTCTTCAATCTTTCTTTAGAAGAAATAACTCACTGAATGGCAAAAAGATACATACAAAGTCTTGTAAGAAAGCTTAAATAGTGGGCTTCAAGAAACCCTAAAATGTCAATTCTGTCATCTCTGATTATACAATCAGATGATCCTTAATCATACAGTATGATAAGTTCAATATATCCTTCTTAATGATGTACAATGTGTAAGTAGCTATACGATCAGTTCAAGTATTTGAGTTGATCATGTAGTATGATATGATTATCATCCAGTATGATCAGTATAATCAAATTAGATTTACATTCCACACTATTGGCGATGATAAATCATCATCCCATGCAAATATTGGGTTGTACTGTATGATTTATCCAATCATACAGTAAGATCTTACTTAACCAATTAATCCAAATTTGATCCCTAATTACAGGATTAATTTAGAAAAGATTTAATGACATTATACAGTTTGATACCTATTATATAGTATAATAAGCACATAATTTGTATTTCAAAATATTGCCTAAATTATGATGGGCAGCTAAGATTATGATTTTAACTGATTGTCCTATATGATCGAGATCATCCAGTACGATTAGTTTAAATAGTTTTAATTACACAATTAGATGTTTTAATGATTTTTTGATATGTTGATCATACAGTACAATATTGATAGTACATTATGATTAGTTCAAAAAATTTAACTTCTTATTTTGTCACTAACTCACTCCCTTGAGTGTGCGTGTGCACGATCATAAGGCTAGTATACACCTTTACAGGACTTGACTGAAGAAATTGAAAAATACATAAATAAATTTTATAGACTCTTTCAGCATATACTATTCTACCCAATCTTGAGCCGCAAATCTTCATTGAATGGTGCATGATGTACCTAAAATATTACTACACATAAAAATAAATACACAGTACAAATGCTAGGAGACACAAGGATGCAATCGATAATATTTATTATCATCAAAATCATTAACTCTGAAGTCCAAGTTGCAACAATCTCCCACTTTTAGATGATGGTAAATATTATTGGTTAATATTGCAATTTAAAAATATTTTCTCTTAATCTCCTCCTCACTAAGAGAATTATATTAAAAATAGGGGGAATATTTATCTTTACTAGTATTATATTTTTTATATTTTTTTTCTTTTTTATTATTTTATTTAAGAAAAAATGAAACTAAATAATAGATAAACAAATTCAAAATTTCGAAAATAAATGACAGATGATCAAATACAACCAAATATCTTCTCCCCTTTTTGTCATCACAAAAAGGAGAGATAATAAAATACCTAAAATTGAACTACATGTAGAGAAAAAAATGACAACATGCAATCATACATAAACCATAATTACTAAAAAAACAAATAAGCAAACAAAATAGATAAACAAACACACAGCCAAAACTTATACCTAATCGGATTTAACAATTGAATCCTCGATTGTTAAGCATAAGTTTATTACCTCATCATCTTGCTCCTATTCTGATGAGTAAGAAGCTAAGTCTATCCTGGAGATTTTTTGCTTCTTTTTATTTCCCCTTTTTTCATTTGGTTTATTTTCACCCTTTTTCTTTACAAGGTGATTTTTCAAACTAGGGCATTCGTATTTCAAATGTCCTAGTTTCCTACATCCAAAATAAATAATGTCAGAAGTAAACTTGTCATATTTATAATTTTTACCTTTGCTCTACTTTTGTTCACGCTTGTGCTTATGCTTTAGGAGACTTTTGAATTGTCTTGTTATTAATGTTATCTCCTCAATCTCATCATCTCCTAAGCAATTTTTATTTTTGTCTTTGCCTTTAGCACTATAACCTTCTCATCACCTGCATCCAAAAGTCTTTAACTCAAACTTTGCTTGTTGGCAATGAGTGAGCCAAGCATATTATCAATAGAATAAGCATTCAAGTCTTTTGATTCATATATAACAGTGACTTTGGCATCAAATTAGTAGGTAGACAATGTAAAATTTTGTTGACCTTCTCAGAGTTTGAAAGTTCTCTAACTAAAGTATGCAATGATGTCACTATCTGAGTGAACCTAGTGTACATGTTTGAGATAGTCTCATAAGATTTCAGGAGAAAAAGTTTGTAATCATGCAATAATATATTTAACCTAGATTATTTTACTTCACTAGTACCTTCATACGTAATGCATAATCTATCCCAAATTTTCTTGCCAGTGGTACAGGTATAAACTCTCATATAATCTTCAAACTTAAGTGCACAAAAAAATAGCTTAAGTATTCAACATTCAGTTGTGCAAAAATTTATTCTTCTCTACTCCATTCAGTAAAAGGAATGTTAGTTTTGACTCCTTCAAAAATTCATGATAGTACAGAATAACTAATTTGAATAATATTCCACATTCAAAAATCAATTAATAGTAGAAAAGTAGACATACGAATTTTTCAAAAATCAAACAGAATATTATTAAATAACGGTGCACTAATAATAGAGTAACCTTCTATGGTATTCCTATTTCTGAAATGTGCCATTGATAATTTTTCTCTAGGTTTTCTAAAACACTATTTTGAGTACCTCTCTAAAACCAATTGAAAGTTCAAAAAGGATGTTAAGCCTAAGTGAATTGTCCCTAGGCACACTAATGCAGAAGCAATACTATATCTTAATATAGAATCTATTAAACTTTTCAAGAGTTACAATACTAGTGATGATAATAGATGTTGAGTTTGAATTCAATTAATTTTCTAATGTTTTAAAATTTATTTTTATGTGGGTTTTAAATGCTGAAGTTGATTATTAATTGGTTATCTAAAATTCATGCTTTAATTAGTCATTTTAACATTTAAGTTTTATGAATTCAATACACTTATGTCCTCTAAATGGAATCTAACAAAAGGTATAAAAGCTTAATTTCATTATTAAATTATTACAAATTATTTAGGTTAAAGGAGTAATTTCCATTATTTATACTAGAGCCTCGGAGCTTGTTTCACACCCCTACGGACCAGTAGCCCTTCATGCTCGGGTTTCAAGACAATAAATCCTTATTCTTATTTTCATTTTTGTTATTATTGTTGTTTTAATTATTTATTAATTAAGTTGGTCATTTTCTGAATTTTTGGTGATTACATGTATTTTATTTATTATTTAATTATTATTATTAATTAAATTTAATTCAATGTTTAACTTCCAATTTGATTCATGATCTTGAATGTTTTCAATTTTTAATAAATATTACATTTAATTTGGAGTTCAAAGCAACTAAATTTATAATTTTGAGACTTTTCTTTATTTAATTATGATTTTTATAAATTCAACTAACTAATTATGTTTATTTAATTACCTTAATTTGAGTGTTTTTTATTTTTGTACTAAATGAACTTCAAACTTCTTCAAATATTCCCCAAATGTCACTAATGACTCCCAAGGATGATTAAAACTATTTGGAACCATTTAATATTTTTTATTTTTTTATTTTTTTGTTTTATTTATTTTTTAATAAATTTTCTTTTTCAAGAATTTGATAGGGCTTTTACTTTTCAACGAAAGAGGATTTAATTTATAGTTGAAAGAAATTTAGTTTATATTTTTAAGATCAAATTTGGATTTATTATGAATTAAAGAAAGTCCTAAGTCAATTATGTGAAGTAAACTTGGGTTTCCTAATTAACCAGCCAAATGATCTTTAATTTTCTAGAAATTTAAACCAAAGGTTGAATTTGAAGGATATTGAAGCCCACTTGGGGTTTGAATTAAATTTCAAATGTAAATGCGACTATTCATTTAGGAATTTATTCATGGCACTCTAGAATAAGAGGAGGGATGAAATTATTCACCATCTAACCCTTAAAGCATTAACATTTAATCCACAAAAACTAAACTCTAATTCCCATTGGATTTGCATGTGGACATATTTAAAATTCTAGGTCATTTTAATGACTTATAAAGTTAGGCCAAATAATTGAAGCCCTTAATGGTTTTCATTGTCATGGAAAATATTGGAGATGTATAAAGCATCCCCAAGAACCATCCTTAAAAATTTGAAGCCATAGTGAAGTGTATTTAATGTATAATTCCAAGAATACCCCAAAGGGTATTCTTTAAATTACATTTAACCTATTAGAAATTAATGTGTGCAGCCATAGGGCTTTTGTGAACCTCCTCAAGACAAATCCAATTAGCTTATGAACACTTACATTTTTCAAGTGTGTAAGGAGTTATTAATTTTTAGAGTTGGATGAATTTCATAAAATTTAATTAGCCAATTACATAGTTAGCCACACTTTACATGAGATTCTATTTGATTGGCGGGCCAATGATTTCTGTGGTAATGATAAAATGTGGCATTAAACATAGTCGTCCAATCCAATAATAGATAACTATGATTTAAAATGGAATGAACCATGGGATCAAATGAGATCGAATCAAATTCATTAATTAGGATCAATGTTAGGATTTCATCTTCAACCTCCTGCTCGTCTTCAATCGTAAGAGATTCTCAGCAAGATCCAAAAGATCGGTGGGTAGATCTTGAAGAAATTTCTCAAGAAGCTTCCACCAATCATGAACCTTCAATCCAATAATTAGAAATGATTGGATTGAAGGTTTCTTTCATAATTGAGCAAACCATCTATCTAGGGGCTCAGGAATAGAAGATTACCTGAACCAATGCTCCAATGGCTAATGCCTTAGCTTAAGCAAATTTGTCAGACCTCTGGGAAGAATTCTCATTAGGAGAGTATGATTCAAGGTGTTTTGAATGCAAAGTTCACTTTTTATAGGAGGAAGATCAATGAAGCTAGCTCAAACATGCAAGAGATGATGACCAGGGAGGCTAGGGAGCTGGGGATTTGATCCTAAAGCACTAGGGATACTTTTCACAACAATGGAGGGAATGCCTCTTTTGAGAATTTGGAAGTATTTATAGGCATTTAAATTTGAACCTAGCTAGCTAATTGGGAAAATTTAGGCCACCACAGCCACTTAGCTTGTTTGGGATGGTCGAGTATGACCAATGGAGTGATTTTAGAGACTTACATGGCTTGAATCACATAAATAGGGAGTTTGGGTTGAAGCCATGGGCCATCTGCATGTTTTTTTAAATTTTAGCAGGCTTCGACCACCACTAATGGGAGGCTGAGCCAGCAGGTGTCTGGAAGGTTCTTGAGTGCAATGCTGGAGTCAATTGCCATTAGGGAAGTTTATTCATGCAAGTTTGGCTTAGTTTAGATGGATGAATAATCAAAGTTCTTTAGAAATTGATGGAGAGATAGGTAGTGTTCATTAGATGGTTAGCCAAATTTTCCTTCTAGCCAACAGATGGAGGAAGGTTGTAAAGAATTGTAAATGGCATAATTCAAAAAGGAGGACATGCAGTTAGTAAGAAAGCAATTAGGAAATAATAAGTATCCCAATAATGATGGGCTTACAACCTCCATTTTAAATACTATTAAGAAATAATAAAGAAAGAAGTGTGGAATGTCATGTCTGGTGTCTTTGAAATAGGGAAAATGCCTAATAGTTGGAAAGAAATTATAGTGGCACTAATCCCAAAGGTGGAGAATGCATTGGAGCCTTAAAAATTTAGACCAATAAGTCTATGTCAAATGACTTATAAGATAGAAGACAGGATGTTGGTAAACATGTTCAAAAATACATTACCTAATCTTATATCGGAAGAACATGTAGCATTTGTCCCTAATAGGTCAATGTCAGACCACTATCTACTAACCCAAGAGGTGTTCAAAAAGTTCAAATTCTCAGCTACTAGGAAAGGGATTTTGGCACTAAAAATAGATATGGAGAAAGCATATGATAGTATGTGTTGGGCCACACTATACCAAGTAATGAAATGTATAGGGTTCCCTTCCAAATTCATAAATTAGATTATAAAGTGTGTGAACAACCCAAGATTTTCAGTCTTAGTAAATGGGAGAAGGATGGATTGGATAGAAGCTAAGTGTGGTTTTAGAAAGGGGTGTCCTATGTTACCTTACCTTTTCACCATTTGCTCTAAATTATTATCCAAATGTCTTCATTAAAGAGGGGAGGGGTTGGGAATTAAGATAGCACCATTGATTGAAATTGTTACTCACCTTTTATATAATCTTCATTTTAGCTTCTTCTCATTGTATAAGAATTATCAATTAAGACCATTCTGGCATATTACTGAGCCGGACAGGTTAGATTATCAATAAGAGTAAGTCAATGGTTATTTGTTCCAAGTCTAACAAATAGAAAAAAGAAAAGAATTGCTAAGAAGTTAGGGTATAAGATGGTTTAGGAATTAGTATTTTTTGGTATGTAGATAGTATTGCAAAGATATACATCAAGTGTGTTGCAATCCAGGATCCCTAGTCTGTGATTTAGATGATCACAAATAATATTGATTGAATTATTACATTCTTTCTTAAATATTTTAGATGTTATTTTTTTCAGTGAGTACTAACATTTCAGGTAGAATACACACTGCTCAAGACTACTAAAGACTCAAGACTAGGTAGAATAGGATGAAAAAGAGTCTGTAATTTTTATTTTCTTTATTTTCATTTTTTGAGCTTGGCCACAAAAGAGTGTTTGGAAAATGGGGGACCATCCACACACACACAGGGGGAGATATTTTTTAAGTTTAAATTTTTTTCAATCATGTTGTACGATCTGTTGTCTGGAAATAGGCTTAACGGCTAATTAGAAATATTAGTTTTTTTGTGAACTAATCATACTGTACGATCTTGATCATACTGTACGATTCATTTTCAACCTCAAACCCTCCACTTTGTGGAATTTTACCTTGGGAGCTTTTCCAAACCCTTTGATCATGTCCATGGCCTTCCCCATGACATGTTGACTAGCAACCTACACTTTCCTAGACCCAATTTAACCCAGGGTTGACTAGGGGTCAAAATCACCAAAATACCCTTTAAGGGAATCTTTGGTCTTTTCCTCAAATTTTAGTATGGCTAACCCATATAAATCTTCAAAACTTATCCTAATGGTTCCTAAACATCATTAGGAACATATTGGACCTAAACCAGGGTCTTGGTTTGACCAGGTTGACCAAGTCAACCATGGTTAACCAAACTACCCCTTAAGGGTTCAAATGTCCATTTCAATCCAAATAACCTCATCAATGCATGATACCACCTCCATCGATATCAAAACACTCATTTGAACTTATTTGACCCAAACTTAACCCATGGTTTGACCAGGTCAACCAAGTCAACCATGGTTGACCAAATCAACCCTTAACCTACACTAATGTCATTTTCAATGTTTGAACCCATTCCAAACTAATTGACCCCTAATCCAGCCCTCTTAACTAAGCCATGGCTTGGTTTAGCCAAATGGAGGAAAAAGGGTGTGGTTCCCCTCTCTTGGCTCAAAGCATGTCCCCCTCAACCCACCAGCTTTCTCCTAGTTTTAGGCTATTCATGGGATATATGGAAAGCATTCAAAACATCCTTGATTAGATCCAAACCATCCATTTCAAATCATGCGGGTTAAGTGGGCTAAACTTGCCCTAACCCAAGGATCTTTTGCTCATTTTCACCTAAGTCCCAAACTACAGTAGCCTCCAACCTTCCAAGAGATTCTCCCATGCTCTCCAGCACTCCCCAAGGCCATTCCAAGCTTTCTCTCATCATTTCCACCATTAAATCCACTATTTTATTAAAAAAAGAGAGACAAAAGAGAGAAACACCTCTCTCTTAAACAACTTCAAATCTAGTCATTAAAATCCTTTGGAGTCTTCAGCAAACTTGTAGAGGGCATCCGTAGGAGCAAAAGGAGTCCAAGATCACAAAACTCCATTGGGTAGATTGTAAGATATTTGTACTTTTAGGTAGAATTTCAATTTGAAACTATAAGAAATCTGCAATGCATGGAGCCTCCAAACTCAAGGCATTGCTAGATTACATTACCCCCAAGCTACATTTCAAATTTCATAAGTTTTTATCAATTATTTTAGGAGATATGGGCATTTAAAATCTCCTATTTAAAATGAACTGCAAAGGATCAGCAGATCTGGACCATCCGATCAAAAGTTGGATGGTTCGGATCAAGCCAAACACGCGGTCTCCCTCCATATTCAAATGCGGGTCCTCTGCGGTCAAGGGGGGTGATGTTGCTACCTCTCGACCGTCAATCTCTCCGTGTTCTAATTCAATAATCAGATATAACAATTTGATGTGGTTAAGTAATCTCCCAAGGCTTGATACGGGTCCCTGGGATACGGCGCTGAGCTGCTATTTTGGCTAATCATTACCAATGATTCAAATTAAAGGCGTCGGCAGCTGATTTGACCAAAATTGGCAAATTCACAGAAATTTGAATTTTCCACCAAATTGGATGTTCTAACTACTCATTATGAGGTCTAATATTTATTAAAAATCTAAAATCTTCAAAATTAACTTTAATTTAAAAAGTCAACTTTTACCCTTAATTAATGTGATTAAATAACTACAAATAATTCTAAAAATATGATAATTCATTTAAAATTTCATAAAATTTTAATTTGATTAATAAAACACTCAACTAATATTATAATATATAATAACCACTCTATAGATAAAGTTTTTAGGATGGACTAATTTGGGCTATAGGGCTAGGTATCCTAAGGTGGCCTGGTTCCTCGAGCCTGGTGGCATAACGCCATGAATGAACTCAATAAAGTATTGAACATTAAAATTAAGTGATTTTTAATTATTTAACTAAACAAAAATCCTTAATTCAACTACATCAATAAGGTTTTTAGGATGGACTACTCCGGGCTACGGGGCTATGAGTCTTAAAAAGGCCTAGTTCCTTGAGCCTGATGGTACAACACCATGAACCTATTAATGGAAAATATAAACTAATTAAATCTTTTAAAATTAGTAATTAATTAAATTAATTAATATTAATCAACCCTTAATTCTGAATGAACTAAATTAACTTAATCAAACTCGATTACTACTAGGTAACCCAGGTATGCTAGACTATTAAGTTAGCCCTAAGGAAGGTGAAATAAACTTCATGATCTCGATGAGCAAAAAAGGTAGTGGTCATTTAATCATTAAAATATATTTAATTTCAAATTTAATGTATTAATACTTAAACTCTAATTAAATCCCTCTTTAAGCCTTTAACAAATTCAAACATTAGATAACTTAAATTAATTACCAAGCCTAGAACCTACCCTAGCCACACAGCCTTCTACATACACTTTAGATGATTTGCTAGGAGATCTAGGCTAGGCTGGTGTTTACTTTTTTGGTGTGCGTCAGGTTTTTTGAGTTTTCATTGCATGTTGTAATTGAAATTGCTTGTTGTGTTTGCTTACTTTTCTATACTCTATAGATTGATGTGATGGGCTATTAGATTACCCTTAGGTTAGGAATTATCTAGATGCTCACTACATTTTCTGTAGGTGGTCATACTTATGCAGGATAATAAAAGGGGCTAAATAAATAATAAATATAACTACTACAGGTACTTCAGCTGCTTAGCCCCCAAATAAAAAAAAGATAATGGTCAAGTGTGTTTATTTTTCTTTACATATATATAACTACTTTGGATATTTTATTTATATTTAACTTTTTAGGATAACCCTACAGGAGAGTCTAGATTTTAATTCATATTAATATAATTTGTTAAATGTTAAAAGTTGTGAAAGTATACATTTGAGTTGGGATACACAGAACCAAGGTCGGATTCCAAAGAGGAAAGGATACCCCTTAGGGGGATAGTACTTTTCCATTTAGAAGTCCAAATTTTGATATTTTGTATACTTAAAGTGGAAAGAATAACCTCCCCTTCTAGGGAAGAGTTTTCTTCTCTATTTGGGTATACAGCTACTGTGAATCCAAGGAGTCTTAAGAGAAGAAGACCGGGGAGTTGAACATAAAGAGTATCCCACTCAAAGTCACTTACATCTATACTAGGATTAGAATCGGGTTGTTATAGTGGTGCCCAGTCCCTTTTAATTTTTGCAGACCTATAATAAAAAGGCAGTTTGCCTATGGATATTTATTTAATTGATTTAACATATTGATGTGTCTGATTCACTTTGATTATGTATAGGATTTCGCCTAGTTTTCCTAGTTTTTTAGCATTTGTGGGTCACTTTCATTTTAACTTGGATACACAGAGGTTCGTGGGGGCACGATAAAATTTTTTTACTAAAAATATTAATAAAAATTTTAAGATAATATAGAAACTCTAACGATCTAAGAAGTAAGCCTGGGATCACTGGGAGTTCTCATAAACATCTTTATTGTACTCTTCTTTTTCATTTTTAGGAACCTCCTTGCCTGCGGGTTCTAGTAGACCACCTAGCTTACGAGGGTGTAGATCTATCAAGGGGAATCTGTACAATCTGTTTATTCAAGAGAGTTTTCGATATAAGTTATTTTGATGATTACAAAAACTTATTGTTTGTTTATTATTTCTCCTAATAAATATTTGAATTTCTGTTTTGTGTGTACTAATATGTCTTTCAGGAAATTCACACTCCAGACTGTTGAAGACATCAAGTTAATTTGTTAGAGTTTACTGTAAGTGAAGTCTGTAATTTTTACTTTTCTTGAGTATGAGAGAGTGTGATTGTAAGTTGGATAACTGTGTACACACACACTGGGGGAGTGAGTTAAAACTTTTTTTTTTTAAACTAATCGTACTGTATGATATATGATCGTACGGGACAATTTATGTTATTTTTCCTCTAATATGAACTTGCCTGATTAAAATTTTTATCTAAGTATAACTCATATTATATGAATTATTTTCATACATCATTTTCCAGAGTACGAAATGGGGCTTCTATGGTACGTACAAGGCATCGTACGGGACAAACTGTTCATTTTTGAACTATTCGTACAGGACAAAATGGCTTTGTATATCATTTTTAAGAGTACAAAATAGGGGTTCCATGGTTCGTATGAGGTATCGTACAAGATGAACTTTTTTTTTAACTATTCGTACAGTACGAAATGTCTTCGTATATCATTTTCCAGAGTATGAAATGGGGCTCATATGGTTCGTACAGGATATCATACAAGACAAATTATTTCATTTTTGAACTATTCGTATGGGATGATTGTCGATCGTACGAGACGATCAGACTGCATAAAAATTGAAATTTTTAGTTTTTTGGATGATTTTTTTTTTTCTTTTGAATATAAGGATCCTAAAAACTGACTTTGTCATTAATCTTCTATGAATTTCTTCTTGAGAGTGGAAGGGAGAGTGATTAGGGAGAGTGTTTGGGAGTGAGTGCGGTGAGATCTTTGAAGAGGAAATTGTGAGGGGATTCACAAGATTGTCCAAAGGTTAGGATCTCATCGTTTTGTACTTCAAGTCTCTTCTCTATCTCTTTGAAGACTCATGAGAGAACATCTTTGAAGAAGGTCCAATTCTCTGCCATCACCAGGAGGGTTGAAAAGGATGCTTGGTTCTCTGCCGACACCTCGAGGGTGTGAAAGGATGAGTGGGATCTCTGCCTTCACCAGGAGGGTGAAAAAAGATGATGGTTCTCTGCCGCACCAGGATTTGGGGGAAGAGAGTTTTGTAAGGGCTTCTCCGCCTTGCTGTGGGGGCAAAAGAAGAGTCACTTTGGTTTAGTGCAATACCTAGAGAAGGAGTCTCTAGGGAGTGGATGTAGGTCATGTTTGATCGAACCACTATAAATCTGGTGTTCTTTGTTCCTGTTTTTTATTTACCACATTATTATTTTCTGTATTGCACTTTATTTTTCAATGGTTAAAAAAGTATAAAGTTCATAACTGTTTATACAGTACGAACTAGATTGTACAGTACGATTTTCATAAAGTTTTAAAAAAAAATCTTCCAAAATTCCAAGAGATTTTTTAAAGTAGATTGTATGAGATTTGCACTTTTAGGTAGAATTTCAATTTGAAACTATAAGAAATCTGTAATGCATGGAGCCTCCAAACTAAAGGCATTGCTAGATTACATTACCCCCAAGCTATATTTCAAATTTCATAAGTTTTTGTCGATTATTTTAAGAGATATGGGCATTTGAAATCTCCTATTTAAAATGAACTGTAAAGGATCAGCAGATCTGGACCATCCAATCAAAAATTGGATGGTTTGGATCAAGCCAAACCACGCGGTCTCCCTCTAGATTCAAACGCGAGTCCTCCACAGTCAAGGGGGGGATATTACAGCCTCTCGGCCGTCAATCTCTCTGTGTTTTGATTCAAGGTCAGATCCAATGATTTGATATGGTTAAGTAATCTCCCAGGGCTTTATACGTGTCCCTGGGATGCGGCGTCGTGCTGCCATTTTGGCTAATCATTACCAATGAATAGAATTAAAGGCATCGGCAGTTGATTTGACCATAATTGGTTAAAAAAATAAAAAATGCTAGAATCTTCTAAAATTCATAGAAAATTGAATTTTCCACCAAATTAGATATTTTGTGCTCGTTGGAAAGGAATTTTAATGTAGTATTTATTAAAATTGAAATTGAGTTGATTTGGGCACTGGATTGTGAGATACTTGAATTTGTTTAAAATGAGTTTTTTATAATTTTCCCATAATTCAGTGGTCAATTAAATTCCAAATTTTGGTAAAATATTATTGGGTATCTTAGACATGTTCTATGATTTTTCTAGGATGAGATACTTAGTAGATTACTGTGATGTAAATTTTCAAGGTAATGGGTCCATTTTAGCCCCAAAACATAAAAAATTCATAACTCTAATTTTTTGTAGAATTAGGCTGCACAATTTTAGTGGTATGATTACATGTGTACCAAGTTTAGACACACCAAATTTCAAGCCCATTTGAATATTAGAGACACCTAGGAAAAATAATTAGGAAAAGATCTTAAGATTTTGAAAATTTCTAAGGAGTTGTACATACACCCAATAGGGGTGAAACTTAAACACAATAAACTTAGTGACATTTTTCCCTATAGGTTCAAATTTCATTGAGTTTGGAGGTCATTAGGATAGAAAATTAAATATGTCAAGTTTCAGCCCTTTAAAATACCTAAAAATTTCAAAAAAATATAATAAATCCAAATTAAGTCTAAAATATACAAATAATACCTCAAACTGACCAAAACTTAGTTCTCTACTTAGAAAAAATAAAATCCCCTTGACTGGAGCTCCAATTTAACCTTAGTTTAGTTTCTAATAAAAACTGATAATTAATTACATTAATTAATAAAAATTAATCCCAAATAAATTTCAACCACTTGGAAACACTTCCATGGGTCATTCCTGGCCTTTGGGGGTGTTTCCATGAAGTTTGGAGTTAATTTGGATCAGAACTCCTAAAACCTTCCTAAATAAATAATTTTAAAATTCAAATAATTGAGTAAATTTTAAAATTCATAACTAGTTATAGAAAATTTTAAATTTATCAAATATAGTGTCATTCAACTACAATTAAGGTCTAGTATTTTTTAAAAATATCAAACCTCAAAAATTAAGTCAGAAGTCAAAAAGTCAACTTTCCGGTCAATTATAGTTCAAATCTAAGCCCAAATTTCAAAAAATCATAACGTTTTATAAAAAAACTCCAAATTGAGCATACTAACATTCTAACTACTCATTATGAGGTCTAATATTTATTAAAAATCTAAAATCTTCAAAATTAACTTTAATTTAAAAAGTCAACTGTTAGACCATTAATTAATGTGATTAAATAACTCTAAATAATTCTAAAAATATTATAATTCATTTAAAATTCCATAAAATTTTAATTTGATTAATAAAAAACTCAACTAATATTATAATATATAATAACCACTCCAGAGAAAAAGTTTTTAGCATGGACTACTTTGGGCTGTAGGGTTACTTGTTTTATGGGGGTCTGGTTTCTCAAGCCTAGTGGCACAACATCACGAATGAACTCAATGGAGTGTTGAACATTAAAATTAAGTGATTTTTAATTATTTAACTAAACTAGAATCCTTAATTCAACTACATCAACAAGGTTTTTAGGATGGACTACTAGCTGCGGGGCTACGTGTCTTAAAAAGGCCTAGTTCCTCGAGCCTGATGGTACAACACCACGAACCTGTTAATGAGAATATAAACAAATTTAATCTTTTAAAATTAGTAATTAATTGAATTAATTAATATTAATCAACCCTTAATTCCTAACCAACTAAATCAACTTAATCAAACTCGATTACTGCTAGGTAACCCAGGCCTGCAAGGCTATTAAGTTAGCCCCAAGGAAGGTGAAATAAACTTCATGACCTCGATGAGCAAAAAAGGTAGTGGTCATTTAATCATTAAAATATATTTAATTTCAACTTCTATGTATTAATACTTAAATTCTAATTAAATCCCTCTTTAATCCTTCAACAAATTCAAACATTAGATAACTTAAATTAATTACCCAGCCTAGAATCTACCCCAGCCACACAGCCTTCTACATATACTTTAAATGATTTGCTAGATGATCTAGGCTAGGCTAGTGTTTACTTTTTTGGTGTGTGACAGGTTTTTTGAGTTTTCATTGCATGTTGTAATTAAAATTGCTTATTCTATTTGCTTACTTTTTTGCACTCTATGGATTGATGTGATGGGCGATTAGATTACCCTTAGGTTAGGAATGATCTGGATGCTCACTATATTTTCTATAGGTGGTCATACTTATGCAGTATAATAAAAGGGGCTAAATAAATAATAAATATAACTGCTACAGGTCTTCAGCTGCTTAGCCTACAAATAAAAAAAAGAGCATGGCCAAGTGTGTTTATTTTTCTTTACATATATATAACTGCTTGGGATATTTTATTTATATTTAACTATTTAGGATAACCCTCCAAGAGAGTCTAGATTTTAATTCATATTAATATAATTTGTTAAATATTAAAAGTTATAAAAGTGTACATTTGAGTTGGGATACATAGATTCAAAGGTTGGATTCCAAAGAGGAAAAGATACCCCTTAGGGGGATAGTACTTTCCATTTGGAAGCCCAAATTTAGATATTTTTCATACTTAAAGTGGAAAGAATAACTTCCCCTTCTGGGGAAGAGTTTTCTTCTCTATTTGGGCATCCAGCTACGGCGAATCCAAGGAGTCTTAAGAGGAGAAGACCAAGGAGTTGAAGATAAAGAGCATCCCACTCAAAGTCACTTACATTTGTACTAGGATTAGAATCTGGGTTATTGTTAGTGGTGCCCAGTCACTTTCAATTTTTGTAGACCTTGAGTTATAAAAAAAGACAGTTTACCTATGGATATTTATTTAACTGATTTAACATATTGATGTGTCTGATTAACTTTGATTGTGTATAGGATTTTGCCTAGTTTTCCTAGTTTTTTTAGCATTTGTATGTCGCTTTTATTTTAACCCGGATACACAGAGGCTCGTGAGGGCACGATAAATTTTTTCTACTAAAAACATTAATAAAAATTTTAAGATAACATAAAAACTCTAATGATTCTGGGAGTTCTCATAAACATCTTTATTGTACTCTTCTTTTCCTTTTTAGGCACCTCCTCGCCTATGGGTTCTAGTAGACCACCTAGCCTATGAGGGTGCAGATCTATCAAGGGGAATCTATGCAATCTCTAGGATTAATAAACTATTTAAGCCTTCTTAAAACTAATTTATTTCAACTTTATGCATTTAATCGAGTTGATCAGTATGCATTGCATTAGAAACACATTTAAAGAGTCTAAATTTTAATTGCATTTACTTTTGGCATTTTCACCCAACATAAGCCAAGGGGCCACTTAGGACAATCATTAAATGTTAGCCCCAACTCCGTAGAACTTAATAAAAAAACATCTCTGCCACTCATTCATATTATGACCAGACTCATGGATTTAAATCGTCTAGGTGGTTAGCTAGCTCCCCCATCCAAGTCAAAGTAAATCTAGATTTTGCACTGCATTAGCTAGGTTCAGACTACTATGGCACAATGTCCAAATTTAGATTTAGGATCCAGGGCATATTGTGAATTAAAAGACCCCAACTTTTAAAAAATGTAATTTCAAATTTCTAATAAATCAATCAACTCAAACTAAACTCTCTCTAAATCTAAAATTTAAATCCCAATATTTAGTTTAGGTTGAGACACTTCTAAATTATTTTAGAATCTCCAAGTGTCTCCTACCCCTCTTTCTTCGACTCCAAAATAAGTGTTCAAAATTTTATCCAATCCCATTTGAAATTCTAGTTTCACCTCCTTTTATATCCACTCCTTGACATCCCCTAAAAAGAATTTCTACTATTATTTTAATCAAGAGTATTTGTAGGGAATTCAACCTCCCTATGATGTAATTAACTATGAGGGCTTGTGCTTATAGAAGATTTAGAACCCACATTAACCTTTTCAAAATTAAATTTTTCAAAACTTAATTAATATTTCTTTTTGGAAATCAAACTTAAAATGATCATCACTATCATAATCGAACGATTGCTAACGGATGATCTTTTCCTTTTTTGGGAAGATATATCATGTGTTAACATCGATTTGAATATAAAGTTAACAATCACTCATCTTGATTATTATAGTTAGATATTTGGCTAAACTTCATTTTGACCCTCGCAGGGTTATGTGTGGTTCTCCCATAAATCTGGCAATGACATTCAAGAGAATATTCATATTTCTAGGTCTGAACCCATTATGAGTTTTTATGTCTGTCTCATGAGGCAGTATATTATCTCTAATGGTCTATTCAATTCCAGATTATAATTCAAACTTAATTTTCAGTACTTCCCCAAAGAAATTTAATTAAGATTTATTTTGCACCCTGCAAGGAAAATCTCCTCTTTTCAAACTTCAACACAAACATATGGCCCACCAATGCTTCAATGCAGCTTGACAGAGATCTCCAAGATGATTTTCCATAAGATGCAAGGTTAGTGGCATAGGCAATAAATAATTCAAGGTTTTGCAGCCTTGAGAAATAATTTGAGTTTTATAGTTTAGAGAACTATTGAATGCCTACAAAATGACGTGGTTGGCCCTAAGGACATGTATTATCAATATGGAAGTAATTAATCATGAATCCAAGGTCATTTGATTATGTTTTGAGTTTTTTTAAATCTCTGAAAAATTATTTATGGACCAAGGGATTTTGGGGTGCATTGGACCATTGGATTTTGGTTTTGAGTTCAAATTTTATACTTGGTCATTAGATTTGAATTTGGATTTGGATTTTGAGTTTGAGATTTGATTGAAATTGAAGATTTAATTTTAACTCATGCAAAAGTGAGGTCAACAAAATCAAGGCCATCCCGCACTCTCTACGTGAGAGCAACACCGCTCACTCATCTAGCAGCCATCTTTGTGCATGACACTCACATGACACCACCAACTTGGTTCTCTTGCATATTCGACCCACATGAATCATCTTCATATGCACCTATCTTCATATATAATTAATGACCACATATTCATGTCTAATGTATGCTTTACTCCTATGCAGCCTACCTCTCATCTTTGCACGCAATAATAATGATTGACCCCACTTCAACTAAACCTATCTGCTCTATTCATTGGTCTACCTCCCACTCACAAACTAATCTACTCTATTCAGTGTTTGACCCCCTACACAAATGACTCTAAATGTCATGTTCCCACCATATGCCTAGCTCCTACATGCAAATTCTTTAGATGGAGGGGGAGTATAATGAAGTGCATCATAAATCAACGATAACTTAGAAATATTATATCTTTTCTATACCTATTCTTTAAAACTTTCTAGACCATTATATGGCTATATTATATAAATCTATTGTAAGGAGGAGAATATAGAATTTATGATATTATTTGAGTTTAATATTTATTCTCTAGTTTTATTTTCACCTCCATTCTTCCAATGATCCACTACATTAGTCGAAATCAGAGCTTAGAGCTTGTAAGGAATGGTAGACTTCGAAAGAAAAAGATGGATTATAGACAACGATCAAAACCATAAAGCCCTACGGACAACCCGAGTGAAAGCATCATTGGAGTGATTAGAAGATTTAACTTCTAATTTCGTACTTCTCTTAGTGAAAATGTGCTGGCAAGCTACATCGACAACCATACCGATGACAAGCAGAGCTTTTCCTGCCATCACATTTGTCTCTACCTTCGCTCTTGAAGAAGTCCCTCCTTCACATATCGATGGTGACACTAAGTCATCCTCAGGTGATTACCCAATTGGTGATATCGATTATACCTCTACATATGGTCATCTACTACATCACTGTGGGGATCCTACTTTGGGAGAATGGTAGCTCTTTATTGAGCAAAATTACCTTAATGAGCTCCAAAACTCCTCTTCTCTTAGTCATGAGGTAGAATATAAAAAAAACTCAGATGTCCTTTCTAATTTGGTTTTAGACTACATCAGCCAGTTATTCATGGAGGAGGATAGCGACGATAAGTTTAATATGCTTGAGAACAATCCCACACTCAAAACCCTTAAGAAGCTCTTTTCCAAATCATTGGTGAGAAGTATACTTCTTCTCCGAATCATCCTCCTTTAAACTCCAACTTGAGTTTAGATAGCTCAAAAAGCCATTGGAACAATAATATCTATAGCAGCATCACTGACAATTTCATAGAAATCTGGCTAATGTTTTGATTGACATTTTCATGGATTATGTTGAGTTAAAATTTTAATAGGTAATTACTTTTAACGAGTAGCCCTTTGATCCGCAAAGAAGAATTGAAAAGGATTTAGCTATTCTAGCTAAGAGAGATGGATATGGTGATTGTAATTTGGAACCCAACTACAAAGCTGCTACTGCTATTATTTTTTAAACACACAATTTTTATTGGATTAAACAAATAGAGGAGGAAGTGCCACTTGACCCATTCAGGATGGAGGAGATGGATAATTAGTACAGCTTAAAGGATTTTGAACTGTTGAGAATTGTGCAAATTTGGAGATTGTTGAGAATTGTGTAAATCTGTTTATTCAAGTGAGTTGTTGATATGAGTTGTTTTGATGATTATAAAAACTTATTGTTTATTTATTGTTTCTCCTAAAAAATATTGGAATTTCTATTTTATGTGTACTAACATGTCTTTCAGGAAACTCGCACTCTAGACTGCTGAAGACTTCAAGTTAATTTGTTAGAATTTATTGTAAGTGAAGTCTATAATTTTTACTTTTCTTGAGTCTGAGAGAGCATGATTTTAAGTTGGATAACTATGCACACACACACTCGGGGAGTGAGATAAAACTTACTTTTTTTTAAAACTAATTGTATTGTACGATATGTGATCATACGGGATGATTTATGTTATTTCTCCTCTAATACGAACCTGCCTGATTAAAATTTTTATCTAAGTATAACTCGTATTGTACAAATTATTTTTGTACATCATTTTCCAGAGTACAAAATGGGGCTTCTATGGTTTGTACAAGGCATCGTACAGGATGAACTGTTCATTTTTGAACTATTCGTATAGGATGAAATGGTTTTGTATATCATTTCCAGAGTATGAAATGGGGGTTCCATGGTTCGTACGAGGTATCGTACAGGATGAACTGTTCATTTTTGAACTATTCGTACATTATGAAATGTCTTCGTATATTATTTTCTATAGTATGAAATGAGGCTCATATGGTCAGTACAGGATATCGTACGGGAAGAACTGTTTCATTTTTGAACTGTTAGTACGGGACGATTAGACTGCGTAAAAATTGAAATTTCAAATTTTTGGACGGTTTTTCTTGTCCTTTGAATATAAGGGTCCTAAAAACTGACTTTATCATTAATCTGCTATGAATTTCTTCTTAAGAGTGGAAGGTAGAGTAATTAGGGAGAGTGTTTGGGAGTGAGTGCGGTGAGATCTTTGAAGAGGAAATTATGAGGGGATTTATAAGGTTGTCCAATGGTGAGAATCTCATTGTTTTATACTTCAAGTCTCTTCCCTATCTCTTTGAAGACTCTTAAGAAAATATTTTTGAATAAGGTCTGATTCTCTGCTATCACCAGGAGGGTAAAAAAGGACGCTTGGTTCTCTACCAACACCTGGAGGGTGTGAAAGGATGACTGGGTTCTCTGCCTTCACCAGGAGGGTGAAAAAGGATAATGGTTCTCTGACGCACCAGGATTTGGTGGAAGAGAGTTTTGTAAGGGCTTCTCTGCCTTGCTGTGGGGACTAAAGGAGAGTCACTTTGGTTTTGTACAATACCTAGAGAAGGAGTCTCTAGAGAGTGGATGTAGGTCGTATTTTACCGAACCACTATAAATCTGGTGTTCTCTGTTCTTATTTTTTATTTACTGCATTGTTATTTTCTATATTGCATTTTATTTTTTTGTGGTTGAAAAAGTATAAAGTTCATAACTGTTTGTACATAACGAATTGGATCGTACAGTATGATTTTCATAAAGTTTTTAATAAAAAAATCTTCCAAAATTCTAAGAGATTTTCTAAAGTACCAATTCACCCCCCCCTCCCCCCCTCTTGGTTAGCCTGGAGACATAATCAATAGGTCTAACAACCTATTCATACTTTCAAGTGGTATCAGAGCCTATTTCAAAAATTATTGATTAAATTACTTTTTGAAATTCGATCATGGCTAATTTTTAAAACTGAAACACTTTAGTAGGTTACTCAATCACTAGACCACCTTTGTTTAATAATATTCCATTTGATTTCTGGAAAACTCGCATGTCTACTAGACTTGTAGATGGAATTAGAGTTGAAACACTATTTGCTAATTAGACTATAGAAGAAAGGGATTTAGCACAATGAAATGCAAAATGCTTGAATAGCTTTTTCATTGCTCTTAAATCTGAAGACTATATGTGTGTTTCTACTTATAAATTTGGAAAGAAATTTTGGGATAGACTTTGTATTACATATGAAGGTACAAATGAAGTGAAGCAAACTAGATTGAACATTCTTTTACATGACTATGAACTCTTTCATATGAAACAAAATAAATCAATCTCTGATATGTATACTCAATTTACACATATATCCACTTCATTGCATAGCCTAGGTAGGGAATTGATGAATGCAGAAAAAGTGAACAAAATACTTTGTTGTTTGCCTACTACTTATGATCTAAAGATAACTGCCATAACTGAATAAAAAGATTTAAATACCTATTCTATTGACAATCTTCTTGGATCACTAATTTCTTATGAGCAATCTATGACTCAAAGATAGATTGATGCAGGTTGCAAATGGAAGGAGAAGAATATAGCATTAAAGGTGGATGGTTCAGACAGTGATCAGTCACTACCTGAGGATGAGGAAGACACTGCCTTAATGATAAGGCAGTTTAAAAGTTTCCTAAAGAGGAAGCAGAGAAGATGCCAACAGTGGAACAAAGGTAAGTTCTATAAAATTGTTAAAACTTTTAATGATGTTATTTGCTATGAATGCAGGAAGTCAGGATACATAAAGACTGAGTGTCCTAATCTCAAGACCAATCCTAGCAAGGAGAAAGCCGAGGATAAACCAAAGGATAGAAGGGGCAAGTAGAGACTTTAAGGAGCTTTTTGGGTGGACTCAGCTTTAGATTCCTCAGAAACAACACCTGAAGAGGAAGTCACAAATTTGTGCTTGATGGCTGAAAATCTTGATCATTCGGATCAAGAGGAGGTATGTGACTTACGTTATGATGAATTATTTGAAGTTTCTGAATGCATTCATTCTACACATTGGAAACTAAAGAAATTGCATGCCGAACTGAATTTGGATTACTTAGAATTACAAAATGAGTATGAAATCCTTAGGAAAGACCATGCATTAATTGATAATAATCATATGACATTGTTGGATGAGTTTGATGATTTAAATAAATAGCATGAACTTTTAAAATCATAACACACTATACTTGAAAATGATTTTAAAATATTTATGGATGAATTGGATAGTAGAGAGCATAATTTGAAGATTGATAATTCAATTCTAGAAAGTGCAAACGCATATCTTGAAGTTAAATTGAAAGCACTTGAGGAAAATAGGAAACCACCTAAACTTGAAGATTTTCACAAAATCTATCATCAGTCAATTAATTCAAAATCTAGAAGAAGATCTTATAGTGCACATAAATTGGTGAATCCTTTCCCTGGAGTAAAATGTTTTTCTTGTGGTATGATTGGGCATATTTCTCATACTTGTATTATTCATCATAGAACATATTTAGTGTGGAGACCTAAGATGCATAAAACATAGTATATCATACTTGCATCTATTTTAAAATTACATAAATTATCATCGATAATTTTGTAAGAACGCTCTCACACAAGACCTCGTGAGAGTATTTGGTACTTGGACAGTGGCTGTTCAAAGCATATGACTGGAGATGCAAATTAATTTATATCATTGGAAGTCAGGAGTGGAGGCAAGGTTACACTTAGAGATAATACCACCAAGAGAGTGGTAGGTAAATGTATGATTGGAAATTCAAAAAATTTTGTGATTAAAAATATTCTATTAGTAGAAGGTTTAAAACACAATTTATTGAGCATAACTCAACTATGTGATAAAGGTTATCATATAAAATTCTTGCCTACTAGCTGTGTTATTAGTCAAGATGGTTTTGTTGTACTGAATGGTGATAGAGTAAAAAATATTTACATGCTAGATTTAAATTCTGTAAAATCTACTACTACTACTTTTTGTTTAAAAACTATATTTAATGAGTCATGGTTATGACATAGAAGACTTTGTCACTCTAGCATGAGAAATCTTAGGAAAATCACCCAAAAATAGTTAGTTAGAGGAGTACCCAAATTAGACTTTATAAAAGATCACTTATTTTATGCATATCAACTAGGAAAATAAGTCAAATGCTCCTTCAATTCAATCAAGGAAGTTAAAACTAGCAAGCCCTTAGAAATTCTTCACATGGATCTCTTTGGACCCATTAGTACCTTAAGTTTAGGACGAAAAAGTTTTGGGTATGTAATTGTAGATGATTATTCAAGATTCACCTGGATTAGATTTTTGAATCATAAGAGTGAATCATTTGAGGAGTTTAGAGATTTTTCCTCTTGGATTCAGAGAAAACTAGGTTTTGAAATTATAACTATCCAAAGTGATCATAGAGAGAATTTGAAAATGAATTATTTGATGATTTTTGCAAATCCATGGGATAGATCATAACTTCTCAGCTTCTAGGAAACCTCAATAGAATGAAGTAGTTGAGAGAAAGAACAGGACATTAATTGAAACTGCTAGAGCCATGTTGGTAGAATATTCACTTCCAAAATATTTTTGGGCTGAAGTAGTTAGTAAAGCATGCTATGTATTAATTAGGGTGTACATTAGATCAAAATTAAATAAGATACCCTATGAACTTCTTAAAGGTAGAATTCCTAACCTTTCATATCTACATATTTTTGGTTGTAAAGTGTTCATATATAATAATGGTAAAACTCTCTTAGGAAAATCTAATCCTAAATCTGATGAAGGAATTTTTCTAGGTTATTCAAGTGTTGGAAAATCCTATAGAGTTTTTAATAAAAGAATATTGGTAGTTGAAGAGACCACTCATATTCTTTTTGATGAATCTGATAATTATGGAGGGTCTAGGTTGGATGAAGATGAAGTTGAGGAGAAAATCCAAGGAGTTGAAAATGAAAAAGCTGAAGAAACTGTTGAAAATGAGGAAGAAAACTAATTGTCAAAGGAATGGAAATTTGTTAAAAGTCATCCTAAAGAGTTAATTTTAAGAGATCCAAGTAAAGGAGTTAGGACTAGGCATGGTTTGAGAAAAGAAGGCAATCACTCAGCCTTTATTTTAATGATTAAACCCACTAATATAAATCAAGCACTTTTGGATGAATTTTGGATTTTGTCCATGCAAGAAGAATTGAATTAATTTATAAAAAATGATGTTTGGGAGTTAATTGAAAGGCCAAAGGATCAAAGTGTAGTTGGGACTAAGTGGATGTTCAAAAATAAAATGAATGATTTAGGGGTTGTGATTAAAAATAAGGCTAGATTGGTAGCTAAGGGGTATAATCAAATAGAAGGGATTGATTTTGAGGAGATATTTGCCCCTGTAGTAAGACTTGAAGCAATTATGATTTTGTTAGCCTTTGCCTGTTTTAAAGGTTTTAAATTGTATCAAATGGATGTTAAAAGTACTTTTTTGAATGGGGTGATAGAAGAGGATATTTACGTTGAGCAACCTCTAGGTTTTGAAAATTCTAAATTCCTTAATCATATTTTCAAATTGAAATTGGCATTATATGAACTAAAACAGGCACCTAGGGCGTGGTGTGAGAGGTTAAGCACTTTCTATTAAAAGGATCATTTATTAAAGGAAGTGTAGAAACCACTCTCTTTTTGAAAAGAATAGAAAATGAAATACTCATTGTTCAAATATATGTGGATGATATCATTTTTGGATCAACTGATAAAAATCTATGTGATGAATTTTTAAAAATATTGAGTAGTGAATTTGAGATGAGTTTGATGGGAGACTTGAGTTATTTTCTTGGTTTTAGTATAAAACAAAATGAGGAAGGAACTTTTCTTAGTCAATCTAAGTATGTTAAGGACATCCTCAAAAAGTTTGAAATGGATAATACTAAATTAGTGACTACACCCATGAGTTCCTTAGTGCAGTTAGATAAGGATCCTAAAGGAAAATCAGTTGATCAAAAGAAGTTTAGAGGGATGATTGGATCTTTGCTTTACTTGACAGCTAGCAGACCTGATATCATGTTTAGTGTTTGTTTGTGTGCTAAATTTCAAGCATATCCAAAAGAGTTACATCTGACTGTAGTTAAGAGAATTATGAGATATCTTTTGGGAACTCAAAACCTAGGAATTTGGTATCCTAAGAATAGCACTGCATTTGAAATTATTGGATACTCTGATTCAAATTTTGCTGGTTGTAGGGTTGATAGGAAAAGTACTTCTGGAACTTATCAATTTATAGGAAACTCTTTAGTTTCTTGATCTAGTGGAAAATAAAACTCAGTATCCCTTTCAACTGTAGAAGCTGAATATATTGCCTTAAGAAATTGTGTTGCACAAGTGCTTTGGTCAAAACAACAGCTAATTGACTTAGGATTTTCTTTTGGCATAATTCCAATCTTTTGTGATAACACTAGTGTCATATGCATTTCAAAGAATCCTATTCAATATTCTAGAACCAAGCATGTTAATATAAGGCATCATTTTATAAGAGATCATGTAGCAAAAGGGGAAATTGAATTACATCATATTGCTACTAAGGATCAACTTGCAGATATTTTCACAAAACCACTAGCTTTTAATACAATTAGTATTTTAAGGAAAAGGCTAGGTGTGATTGATCTTAATGCATAATTAAAAATTTTGCAATTTTATTTTATGTGTAAGTATATGTTTTTGTTTATGTCAAGTGTGTGCATGAAATAAGTTAAATGTTTTTATGTTTTTTATTATTCTTTTCATATTGTATGAAATTTTTTCGTATGATACGAATTATGTAGCATGTAAGGAGAATCTATAAAAATTGAGGAGACGAAATTATGTTTTTTATAGTCATTTCGTACTGTACTATTACATCATCGTACTGTACGATATATACAGGTTCGTCTGTGCGCATGGGAATGGATTTACAGTTGTTTTAGTTATTATTGATGATCGTACGTACAAACACATCGTTTATCTATACAATCCACATAATTAATTTGGATAAGGATGAACCTAACCGTCACCTGAACGATCTTTAATTTTCTGATCGTCCCGGACGAACACGTGATCATCAATACAATTAGAAAGTCAAAAAACATGTACGAAAGGATGCATCGGGAAGGGAAGTTTACAAAAATCCATTTCATGTTTGGCCATTTTTGTTCGTACATATGAAATTTATTTCATCCCGTACGAAGTTTATTTCATCCCGTATGAAGGTTTTTCGTACTATACGATTGATCTTTTTTCTTTATAAAGAAGGGTCATTTTCATTCATTTCACTTCCATTTCAAACTCTTCAGAGCCATAAATTAGAGATGTCTGGTAGTGGGAAAAGAGCACAATATGCTACGGGTTCATCTTCTAGGCAAGACTGGGATGACAACTTTTTTACTGCTCAAAATGAAGAGGCTTACCTTAGATTTTTTGCTTCTAAAATTACTCCTTCTCATATCTTACTGCAAGAAAAGATTCATTTTATGGTAATGCCCCTCTTTGATTCAACTCAATTCTCATTCCTTCTCACCCTCATTCATGCCTATAACAAAGATTTATTTCATATCTTCCTCATAAATATGAAATTCAATCAGGATCACACTAGGATCACCTCATATGTACTTAAACAAAGAGTAGAAATCACTAAAGGGTATTTTGGGTCATTTCTTCATCTTAAAACCATAGGTATTCGAGCACACACCCTGAATTCTAGAGCAGATTATGATTGGTCCGAAGTGAATCAAGTCCTTAGGGGTGTAAGCCAACTAACTCACTTACCTAGAGTTTACACCTTAAATCAAAATACAAGAATCATCCAACATGTTCTTAGGACTTCCATAATTCTAAAAGCTGGAGATCGAGTAAATATGACTCCCCTCCTCTCAACTGTTACCTATTTGATAATAACTTGTCAACAAATAGATGAAGCCCAATTACTCTTGGACTACTTTTATTCTCTCATTGATATTAGCCAGCCTAGTGTCAAAAGGAAGAAAAATATTACCTTGGGTCATGTGATACCTTATATCTTACAGAAGAAGTATAATCTGGTCCACCTTAATGGACTTTCTGAATTGCCAATCTACTTTACTGATGCTTCTTTTCAGGCACTCTTTGGGAGAGAGGGTTCTGGGGATGACTTTGAAGAAGAACCTACACTTGCACCAGCACCAACACCAGCACCTGCACCTAGACCTGATCAGAATTTCTATCAGGAAATGGTTCACCGATTTGATAGGCTAGAAACTCATTTTAATCAACAATTTGATCAAATTGAGAACAAAATGAATAGATAGGATGCTCGCTATGCAAAGGATAGAGGTTGGGTTCGTGATCAGCATGAATCCGTGAACACTAATATTGCCACTATGAATAGCTATTTTGCTTTGTTCGCTGCTCCACCACCTCCTCCAGATCAGGGTCCTTCGAATTACTAGTGATGATTTTCTATTTATTTGGCCTAGTCTTTGGTAGTCTTTGTTTTTCTTCTAGGCTTTATTATTGTGGTTGTTGTTGTTGTTGGTTATGGCTTATCAATGATTTGGTTGTATGACTGTTGTACATGCAAGCTTTGATATTTTGTAAGTTGATTTGAATGTAAGCTTGCTTCATGATATGTTCACTGGAATAAAAAAAGTTATGTTTATGTGCATATTATTTTATGATTACGATTATGATTAGAAATATTTTACATTTCATCACTCAAATGTAGTTGATTAACTTTATAAAATATTGACTGAATTTAGTCTACAATAGTAATTTGTGTGCATAATCTAGTTTCTCAAAATATTTAGATTACATTGTGACTTGGTGTAGATTGGAAGATCTTTCTTTTATATTATTTTTAGACATATATTACTTAGCTTAAATTATTGCATATTTGATGTCTTAATATTGCACTTGTTTCTATCTCAAAGTATTTATTATTGTATTTGTGTTTAAGAGATTGTGTTTTTGGAAAGAATTTTTTTTTGTAGGCACAAAATGAGCCTAAAAATGAAAAGATGCACAAAGTGATCCACAAATATAAAAGATGCGCAATGTCACCAAATTATAAAAAGGCACAGCCCAAAATTGATAAGATGCACAAAGTGTGACATTCAATTTGAAAAGATGTGCAATGTCGCCAATCATTCTTTCATTTAACAATTTTTCAATTACATTAATCAATGATCGTCATTGTTGAATTAGAAAAGTAGTTATTTTATTTCATCATTTTTGCAATAATTGTGGTTATATAATACGTCTATTATATTACTGACATAGATCAACTTCTCTTATCCTAGTTATTATGTGATATAAAACATTTTGAGTCATTACTTTTTGCATCTGATTTTAATATTATAGTTAACTTTTATTTAACATTATTTTAATCATCAACTAATTTGATTATTTCCCTTTTTGTTGTTGTCAAAAGGGAGAGTTCATTTGTATTGTTTGATTATATTTAGCATTGATAATTCATTTGTATAGTTTGCTTATGTTTAGCATTGGTATTAGGATTGATCTTATTTTTTGTTTGATGTATGGTTATGTTGCATGTTGTGTGTTGCATGTTTTGTGTAGTTTTTAGTGTTTGTTTGCATTTTTTCTAAGGTTTAGTAGCCCTTGTTTCAAATAGATCATTTATTTAGAGGGAGCTTAGGAGAAAAATTATGTTTACTTGTTAACTCAAATAATAATTATTTTGCCATCATCCAAAAGGGGGAGATTGTTGAGAATTGTGCAAATTTGGAGATTGTTGAGAATTGTGCAAATCTGTTTATTCAAGTGAGTTTTTGATATGAGTTATTTTGAAGATTACAAAAACTTATTATTTATTTATTATTTCTCCTAATAAATATTGAAATTTCTATTTTGTGTGTACTAATATATCTTTTAGGAAATTCACACTCCAGACTGCTGAAAACTTCAAGTTAATTTGTCAGAATTTAATGTAAGTGAAGTCCATAATTTTTACTTTTCTTGAGTCTGAGAGAGTGTGATTGTAAGTTGGATAATTGTGCGCACACACACTAGGGGAGTGAGATAAAAACTATTTTTTTTTAAACTAATTATTTGTATGATATGTGATCGCACGGGACGATTTGTGTTATTTCTCCTCTAATACGAACCTGCCTAATTAAAATTTTTATCTAAGTATAACTCGTATTGTATGAATTATTTTTATACATCATTTTCCAGAGTATGAAATGGGGCTTCTATGGTTCGTACAAGGCATCGTACGGGATAAACTGTTCATTTTTGAACTGTTTGTACAGGATGAAATGGTTTCGTATATTATTTTCTAGAGTACGAAATGGGGGCTCTATGGTTCGTACGAGGTATCATATGGAATGAACTATTTATTTTTGAACTGTTCGTATAGTACGAAATGTCTTCGTATATCATTTTCCAGAGTACAAAATGGGGCTCATATGCTTTGTACGAGATATCATACAGAACAAACTGTTTCATTTTTAAACTGTTCGTATGGGATGATTGTCAATCGTATGGGACGATCAGACTGCGTAAAAATTGAAATTTTAAGTTTTTTAGATGGTTTTTCTTGTCCTTTGAATATAAGTGTCAAAAAAACTGACTTTGTCATTAATCTTCTACAAATTTCTTCTTGAGAGTGGAAGGGAGAGTGATTAGGGAGAGTGTTTCGGAATGAGTGTGATGAGATCTTTGAAGAGGAAATTGTGAGGGGATTCACAAGATTGTCCAAAGGTGAGGATCTCATTATTTTGTACTTCAAGTCTCTTCCCTATCTCTTTGAAGACACTTGAGAGAAGATCTTTGAAGAAGGTCCGGTTCTCTACCGTCACCAGGAGGGTGAAAAAGGATGCTTGGTTCTCTGCCGACACCTGGAGGGTATGAAAGGATGAGTGGGTTCTCTGCCTTCACCAGAAGGGTGAAAAAGCACGATAGTGCTCTGCCGCACCAAATTTTGGTGAAAGAGAGTTTTGTAAGGGCTGCTCCGCCTTGCTATGGGGGCTAAAGGAGAGTCACTTTGGTTTAGTGTAATACCTATAGAAGGAGTATCTAGGGAGTGGATGGAGGTCATATTTGACTGAACCACTATAAATCAGGTATTCCTTGTTCCTATTTTTTATTTACGACATTGTTATTTTCTGTATTGTACTTTATTTTTCTGTGGTTGAAAAAGTATAAAGTTCATAACTGTTTGTACAGTATGAACTGGATCATACAGTATAATTTTCAAAAAGTTTTTAATAAAAAATCTTCCAAAATTCCAAGAGATTTTTTAAAGTACCAATTCACCCCCCCCCCCCCCCCCCCCCGCCCCCGCCCCCTTCCCTCCCCCTCTTGGTTAGCCTAGGGACATAATCAATAGGTCTAACAACCTATTCATACTTTTATGAACTAGGTGTCTTGCATGATTGCTTTAAGATGATGCTTTTTTTATTTTTGCAAACCCCACTGATGCTGAGCGGGATCCCGCTTTGGATAAGTTGATGGAAGCCTAAGAGTAGCTGGGCCAAAGTGAGAGGGTTAATGCATTGATTGGGGTCGTATCATGTGTATATGACAACTCGGTCTTCAATTTCATTCAAGATGCAGGATTACATGTGTGTATGAAAGGTAATGAACAAATTATAGCTCATATCAATTGTGTAAACTTCGTGGATACTACCATAAATGGAACCTTTGAAGCAGCCAATTGCACTTCAGATGTTTGTGAGAAGGCCCCTTTGGCTACTAATGCAAAAATTCAGAAAATAATGAATTAGATGACTATTCATACTTACCCCAAAGGGTTTAGTGATCACACCCCTGGTCAACTTGTTTAGAGGAAACGTTCCTACACCCAACTCGATAAGTTTCGAAAGGCTAATGTGCTAGTAGAGGATGGAATCTCTTTAAGCTTGAATGATGAAGCAGTCAAACTATTCTTATAGATGACTTCTTTAGGTTTTCAACCTAATTGGTTGACCATTGGTAGCTTGCTTCTAGCTTGTGCTCATCAAAATTAGCTTGTGGGAATAAATTGATGATGCAGAATTTTTGATCCAGGAATTTGGCTATGATGTTTATACCTACTTCCCTCTCATCGATGCACTAACTATAACTATCTTGACAAAGTTGATCTCTCTCTACAGCTAGGGAGTATGATGTAGTACATCATAAGTATAGTATAACTTATGGAGTAGTATACTTTTGTTACCTTTTTTTCTTTCTAGAATATTCCACTTGACAAAGTTGATCTCTCTCAAGAAATGTTGTAAGGAGAAGATTAAAGAATATATGATATTGTTTGAGTTTAGTATTTGTTCTCTGGTTTTGTATGCACCTCCATTCTTACAATGGTCCACCATATCATAGATCACCCTAGTTAAAAGGCTGAAAAGATTTCAAAATGATAGATATAGTAAAAAGGAATCAATTAGTGCTATTACAAATCCACAAACTTGCATCTGGTATCATTATAAATAAAAAATTCAAAACATTATGATCCATTCCTGGCTAATGATATATTACTGGTACAATCACTACTAAAAATTTTGATTTTTCATAGTAGATGTTAGGAGCAATTTTAAAACCACTACCAAAAGCCTATTTTAGCATCGATTTTGATCACTAAAAACTGCACCTGTTTTAACCGGTGCAATTAGCACTAGTTTTAACCAGTGTAAATACCACCTCTTTTAACCGCACGTAAAGCCCCTCCCTTAAACAGAGAATCCCTAATTCCCAATCTTATGCATGTGATCTGCTCGGCTCTCCCTCTTCCCCTTCTTTTTTGCATGCAACCGTGACTCTTAAGCTGAGCAAACTAATGCCGAGCATCGCAACTGCTATCAGAGGAGCACACGGCTGATCATTACCGTCAAAAATGCCCGTCCGCTTGCACATCCTGCTCACATCTTGCTCGCTATTCTTCAGTGTGAGTCTCTTCCTCTTCTTCTTCTTCTTTTGCCTCTTCATCTTATTCTTCTTCTTGTTTAGTTACAGTAATCCCTAAAATCAAAAAATGTTCAACATACATTGATACAACGGAGACCTTTTGAGGGGACTCTAATCGATCTGATCTTATTCGAGCTTCAACTATTTGGATTCCTCCAAGCAGCCTCATACATTTCTCTTGTATGTATCTGTTTTATTTCATTCCCTTTTCTTTGTTATTAAAGCTTTAAAATATTGGCCTATGCATCCCATTTTTGGTTCAGACAATGGCAAATATCAAGAGGGAACTAAGTAAAAGCTTTCAATACTAGATACTGATTTTCCTTGAAAATATGATTGAGAAGAAAGGAAAAGAGAAGCCCCTGTTTATTTTTTTTTCATCATTAGAGAAGAAAGAAATATAATTTAATCTTTCTATAGTTTTGATCTTTCTTTCACCACTAGAGTTGAATGTTGGAAATGAAGCAAAATAATCTCTCTTCACATGTTGTCATTTGGAATATTTGTAGGTTTTATGGCGAATGGTGTGTGAGATTCATCATGAGCTTGTGTTCTTGAGATGGGGAGGCTCTTTTGTCTTTTCATACTTTTATGTTGGATTTTGTCTTTATTAAGTGGCTTTTTCCTTAAAAAACAAAAACTTGATAAACCTGAATGAGCTTCCCTCCATAGATTAGGTAGTAGTATATACTCAATGAAAATTTAGAGACTTATGCTAATTGATTTAAATGGAACCATACCATGTTAGCCATGAAAGTTCATAAGGGCTGTAAAACCCTAAAGAACTAGTCCTAAGGCTAACCAAGAGGGGGTGAATTAGTAATTTTAGAAATTCTTTAACAAAATGAAAAATTAAAAAACCCTTGATGCGAAAGCAGATCAGTTTCTCAATAACAAGAATTTTAGAGATTTCAAACACTAAACAATTCACAAAAAATACAGAAATTAAATGTGGAAAAGTAAATAGAAAGAACACACCAAATTTATAGTGGTTCAGTTAACTTGGCCTACGTTCACTCACCGGAAACCTCCTTTCCAAGTATTACACTAAAAGTAGTGTCTCTCCTTTTGCCCCCATAGTAAGGCACAGAAGTCCTTACAAAATCTTTTCACCAATCCGATGAGGCAGACTACCTTAAATCCTTTTAGTCCTTTTAATCTCATGATTCTATATAACTGATCATCCAGTATGATTTAAATCACACTATATGATTAGTTAAAAAATAGAAAAAAAGTTTTAACTCACTAACTCACCACCTTGAGTGTGTGTGTGCAAGGTTACCTAGCTTGGGGTCCACCAGATATATGACTTGACTCAAAAAAAGGTAAACAGTACATTAAAATAAAAATTACAAATAAACTCAACCTTGGTCTACCTGATCTTAACCTGATTGGCATTGCAAGTGAACTTGTGGACCTAAAAGGTAATAAACAGGGCAAACAAACTAGATATGCAATAAAAAGAAATAATAGTATTTATTATCATCAAAATTATAGTACTTGGGCCCAGATTTATAACAACCTCCCCCTTTTTCATGATGAAAAACATTGTTATTAAAATTTTCAATGCCCTTTATATTCTCTAAAACTTCCCCTGAGAAGATGAAATTCTGAAAGTAAGGGGAGTTAAAAAATTATTTTTATATTTTTTTTATTTTTTTTATTTAAGAAAATGCTAGACATAAAAAGATAGAAAATAAGTAAGCAAAAAACAAACTCATTTTATTAAAATATAAGAAGTAACAAACAAACAACTCCCCCTTTTAAAATCACAAAAAAGAGGAAAAGGAAAAAACACCAAACAGAACAAAGTAAGTACATCACAAAGTACATAAGACAAGAACAGTACATCTATAGAAATAAAAGCATTGTGCAAACTAGAAAAAAGAAGGATCCTAATCAGGTGGAGGTGATGGTGGTGGTGGCTGGAAGTAACGGTGAATGGAAGCAAACTACTCCCCAAACCAGGCCATATCCTGATCATGCTGCTGCTATTACCGGTCTACGTAAGCATCAAAGCAAGCTAAATTTTATTCATGTTGCTAGTGCTGCTTAGCTACTTAAGAGTTAAATCTAGCCTCCCATTGATCAAACCTCTATACCAGCTGATCAATCTGAGGCTGCTGGCAAATAGGGACAGGTACAGGAATAGGTCCTTCCTCTTCAACCATAGGCTCTTCATGCACTGGTTGAAGATGAGTATTATGAAGGGTGTGGAAGGAGTTATTGGAATAGAATATAGGGAGGTGATCAGGTGGAGCAGGGAATTAAAGATTGTATTTTGTCTCAAGGACATAGGCAATGAGATGTCCTAAAGCTAGATTGGCTTTCTTTTTAGGCTTGGATCCCTAATGCAGGTTAAATATTCAATGTAGCGAATGAGAAGATCAATGGCATTAAAATCATGATTAGTCATGATGTAGTAAGTGGTGAGTGAAAGAATAGGAGTAATGTGAATCCAATCCCCAGCTTTATGAATAATTATGTTTTGAAGAATGTGTTGGATGCTTCGGGCATCTTTGACTAAGGTGTTGGCTATGGAATCATGGTAGAGAACATTAGTTTCCCTAAGAATGTTATTCACATGGGTCTAATTGAAATCAGGATCAGAAGCTAAGATATGGATTTTGTCTCTAGTGGTGGACAAGTGAAGAAATTCATGGAAATCTTGGTAGGTTATCTTTACAGGCCTTCTACTGGCATATGATTGTATAGTAGTAAAATTAGCATTAAGGTGAAGGCTTGCAAAGAATTCAAATAGCAGTTTGAAGTTAAAAGGAAATATAAGGGTAAGAATAAATCCTAGAGAATAATCTTGGAAGGGTTGATACCAGTAGATTTATAGCAGTTGTAGGCCACTTCCTTAGATTCCTCAATAAATTAAGGATCAATAGAATGCCTGGAGGACCTTCCTACAACCACTCTGGATCTTTTCCCACCAACCATCGCAAGAGTATGAGATCAAGAGGGAAGAAGAAGGATTGGAAGAGTGTAAAGAATATGAAGAAAATTAGTTGTTTATAAAAAATTGGCATATCATACAGGACGATCATGAGATCGTGCTGGATGATTAGGTGCAATCAATTTGTCCAAATAATTGGTCAAAAAGGTTGGTCATATCATACAGGATGATCAGGTATCATCCTAGATGATTAGACACAGAGCAATCATCCCGAGAAGTCAGCCTAGATGACAATCATTGACTAACTGGATCATCCCAGATGAACATGTGGATCATCTTGGATGATCCATCATAATGGATCGGCCCGACTTCATTCAAATCATCCAACGACTCCTGCCACATGGATCGTTCTATATGATGTATGAATTGAATGGGATCATCTCTAATAATTGATTTATTTTATATGTTGGATGTGCTATGATAAGAGATGTACATTTTTATTAGGATAATGTGGATCATCCTGGATGATGTGAGCAAAACTAAAAAAATTTAGAAGATGGAATATAATGATCAGGAGGATTTCAAAATAAAAAATAAAAACATGAAAAGCTTAAAACACCACAAAAACCAAACTAAAAACCAATCAAAAATCAAAAAACATTTTTTAATCGATCAACTCCAGTAAATGATAAATTTACCTTATTATTAGATTTAAAAACAAATAAGAAATGAATTGACAATACTAAAAATCAAAAAGGGTAGAAAATAAATCTTGTTAACCATAGCTCAAACTCCTTACAGGTCAAAATTCTTTTTTAAACAAAAAATCTAAATGAGAAAATAAATTAGATAGGAAAACTAACATTTTCAAACTTCGCTTCAAAAAAAATATCTGATAGAATAATATTGCAAAGTAATCAATCAAAAATCATAATTTTTAAATTCAAGTGTTTAAAGATATCAAGTGGCATATGAATTATTCTAAGATTTAAAGATTTGAAAGAGAAGGAAGCTTATTTCTTTACGGGCTCATTTTCTACCTCTTTTTCAATTATTTGGCGCACTTTATACATCTTTTGATTTTTAATATATTTTATGTATCTTGTAAGTATTTGGTTATCATTGCGCATTCTTTTTAGTTTGGGGCTCATTTTATGCCTCTTGTCATTTTTGTAAGCTAACTTCCTTTCAAAATATTTAAAGACTCTCAGTTGTAAGATTATCTTCCATATATAATAGAAGAAAAATACAATCTCTAATATAAGGAAGAGTAAACCACAAACCAGAATCATATCCATATGATAAATCTAACAATCGGATTAAAAAAAACGTAAATGTGATTCATTAACTTGGAAAATTATTCATATGAGATATATTACTGTAGGAAGATGAAATAAATCTCTATTTTAAAGTATAACTTTTAATTTGAAATAGATTTTTTCTTCAAAAAAAAACTACACCACTAAAGGAATTAGAGGAAGAGTGACAACCATCAAATTTTCTTGCTTTAACTATTTTTAAAGTTAAACACTGCTTACTAATTTCTAAAACTAAATGCAAGGCAAAAATGTCATTAGAGATTTCAATATCAAAAATGAGCATTGATTAGATTCCTTTAAAAACACTGAAGGAAAAATAACACAAACTAAAAACACAAAATAAAAACAAATATAAAGAAATAGACATACAAATAAAATAAAATACTAAAGGAAAAAACAACAAAAACTTTTAGACAGAAAACATAAACATATATAAAGAAATAGACATACAAATAAAACAAAATAAATAAGAGAATAAAAATAGAAAGCATCAATTTCAAGTATGAATATCTATCACACCTAATCTGGTTCTTAAGATGTTGAAAGTTTCAAAGGCCAATATTTTTATAAAGATATCAACAAATTGATTTTTAGTAGCTACATAGTGTAGCTCTATATCTCCTTTGGTAATATGGTCCCTAATGAAATGGTGCCTTATATTTATATGCTTGGTCTTGGAGTGTTGGATTGGATTCTTTGAAATATAGATGGCACTAGTATTATCACATAGAATTGGATGCCTACAGGTAGTCCTAAATCCAGGATTAGTTGCTTTAACTAAGGGCCTGGGACACATAATATCCTAAGGCTATGTATTCATCTTTAGTAATAGATAGTTGTTTGTGATTGAAAAATATGTATAATTTATAGTTTTGAAAATATTCAATTTTCTTTGAGAAATGCTTAATTTTTAGAATTTTAATATTTAAATGAATGATATATCACCTCAAAGGGTAAACATATCGTTCCCTAATAGGTTCAAATTATAAATTTTTAAATTTACTTTGATTATCGTAGTCAAACTCAAGGAGAAACAACGTATGATCCCAAAGGATCAAAATGATGTTTACTCAAATGTTTAACTACGATGATCTAGATAATAGATCATTAATTTCATAATCAAATCAATAATACAACAATATATTTTTCTGGAGAAAGAAGATATTGTTTATCATTAATCATTTGAAAATGACTTTCAATGATTATTAGGTTTGAATTTCCCAAAGATAATTAATTAAAGTTTTGAAAAAGTTTGATTTTGAAAATCTAGTCTGGGTTTCTAAATCTCCTATGAGCGCAAGCCCTTGTAGTTAATTACATCGTAGGAAACTAGAAATTTCCTATGAAGACTCTCGATTAAAATAGCGATACGAATTTTATTTAAGATTTCAAAGTTTGATATCAAGGGAGGTAAGGGACTGAAATTCAACAAGGATTGGTTCAAGATTGAACAGTTCTTTCTGGAGTCAAAGGAAGAAGAGTAGGAGGTGTTTTGAGATTCTGAATCACTTCAGAAATATCCCAACCTATTCTAAGTGTTGGGCTTGAATTTAATTGAAAGAGATTTAATATTTGAGTGATTTATTTTATTAGAAAGTGAGAATTAGATTCCCGAAAGTTGAGATCTTAAGATTGAGAAGCTGCTTCAGATCCTAAATTTAAAATGGGTACTGAAAATCAGTGACCCAGATCCTAGCTAATGCAATGCAAGGTCTAGACTTACCCCGGCCTGGATTATGGAGCCAGCTAAACCACCTAAGCACTTTTAAAACCATGTGTCTGGTCTTTTATGAAAGAGTGGTTAGGGACGTTGTTTAAGATTAGTTTAAGGAGAGCGGGGCCGACATCTAGAGCAGATTCCTAATTGGCCCCTCAACATATATTGGGTGAAATGCTTAAGTTAAAAATGTAATTAAAGATTTAGACTCAATTTTAAATTTATATCTAATGCAATACATGCTAGTTGACTCGATTAAATGCTTGAAATCAGAATGAAGTAATTTTAAAATTAGGCTTAAAAAAAAAGATTTTATCCTAGAGATTGCACAACATCCCCTTGGACTGAACTGCACCCTCATAGGCCAGGTGGTCTGCCAAAACCCACAGGCGGGGAGGTGCCTAACAAGATAGAGAAGATTCAATATGATGCATGAAAAACCCCCGGCGAGTCTGGGCTTACTTCTTAAAGGCGTTAGAGTTTCTATCTGAGCCTAAATATTTTAAATTTTAATTAAAGTAGAAATAGTTTTGACCGTACCCTCACGAGCCTCTAATCGGGTTCCAAGCTAAATCGAATACGACATACAAGATCGCCAAAAAAACTAATAAAAGCAGGCAAATCCTAATTGCAATCAACACATCAATCAAATCAATCAAATAATTAAATTAATTAAATAAATACTCAAACTGAAAGTCCATGTGGTAAGTGCCATTTAATTGTACAACTCAGGGTCTGCAGGAAAAGTAAAGTGGTCGGGTACAACTGACTACAACCCGGATTCTACTCCTAAGACTCAAGTGACTTTGAAAATTGGGATTCTTCTCATTCTTCACTTCTTTGTCTTCTCGTAACTCCTTGGATTGTCGGGTCCGGATATCCAAATGAAAAGAAACTCCCCCTGAATAGGGGTGTTATCTTTTCTCTTTGGATATTTAAAAGTCATCCTAATTTAGATCTCCAAATGGATAGGAACTCTCCCCTAAGTGATATCCCTTCTTCTTTAGATTCCAAATTGGATGTTTAAACATCCCAATCTCAAAGTACTTAACATTACAACTCAAATTACAACTCAAATCAAATTACATTTGAATTTTAAAAAAAAATCTAGACTCAACAATCTACAAGGTTATCCTAATAATTAGCAGTTATAGAAACATCCCAAGCTGTTAATATATTTAGAATTTAAAATACTCAAACCATCCACGCTTGGCCATGCTCCTTTGATTTAAAGGGGGACTTAAGTAAATTTTTGGAGCACCTATGCACTTTAATATTTATGATTTTGCCCCCTTTAATTAATGCTCTGTATGAGCATAGCCACCTGCATAAGATTGAGTTAGTACAAATCATCCCTAGCCTAGGGGTAGATCTAACGTACAATCAATCACATCATAGAGTGTAAAAATTTAAATAAACAAACACAGCAATTCTACTACTAGCAAACAATATGTAGTGAAAGCTCAAAAACCCAACACACAGCAAAAAAGTAAACACCAGCCTAGCCTAAGACTACAGTTGGTTGTCCTAGCAAATCATCTAAAGTGTGTGTAGGAGGTTGTGTGGCTCTGATATGTCCTAAATAGGCACTTGATTGAAGTTGTTAAAGATTATAGTTGGTTGAAAAGGCTCAAAGGAGTTTTTAATTGAAGTTTAAATCTTAATAATTTGAATTTGATTTTAAATTGATTTTGATTGTTTATTGGATACCACCTTTGTTGCACACCGAGGCCGTGAAGTTTATTTCACCTTCCTTGGGGCTAATTTAATAGTCTCGTAGGCCTGGGTTACCTAGTGGTACCCGATATAATTAAATGATTTAAGTTTAATCAATGTTAGAAGTTAATTTAAATCTAATTATAGTTGATTGGTTGCTGGTTTTAAAGTTAAATTGATATTTTCTGGAATTTTAGATCATTTGTTGAATTTTGGTATTTTATGGATTATTTTATTCAATTAATTAAGGGGTCAAAAGTTAACTTTTTGATTTAAAGTGATTTCTGGAAAGTTAATATTTTATTAAAATACTAGACCTTAATACGATCAGTTAGACAGTAAGTATACTGAAATTGGATTTTTCTATATTTTATTATGAATGTTTGAAGTTCTCACTAGATTTTGAACTAGATTTGACCAAAAGTTGACTTTTTTTAAATTTGATTGATTTTTAGAAACTTAACATTTTTTATAAATATTAGACCTTAAGATGAGTCATATGCCTTTGAGTTTGCTCAATTTGGAGTTCGTTTGAATTAGTTATGAATTTTTGAAGTTTTGACAATTATTGAATTTTTAAAATTAGTTTAATTAAGGGCCTTTGATTGACTTGACTCCAAATGACCTCCAAACTTCTTGAAATCACTTTCAAAGATCAGGAATGGTCTAAGGAAAGATTATCAAGTGTTTGAGAGATTTTTGGAATTTTTAATTATTTTTAATTAATTAAATTAATTAAATATTAAATTTCAATTAAAATTAAATTAAGCTTGATTTTAAAGTCCAGTCAAGGGGCTTTTATTTTTCACTAATTAAGGGTTTAATTCTAGTCATTTTAAGGTATTTTATATAATTTTTGGACTTAATCTTGATTTATTAGAATTTCTGGAAGGTTTAAGGGCTTAATTATGGTTCAAATTTGATTAAGTTAATTAAGGGGTTTAATGATTTCAAAATTCAGTAAAAAATTTTCCTAGGGCTGAGAGTGTCACTATGTTCAAATGATTTGAGTTTCAAGTCAATAGGAGATCAATCCTAATTATTAGAAATATTCTAAGTCCTCTAATCAAATCATTAATTATTGTCCTTAATGGTGACACTAAGTTATGTGGATTTAAATCAATGTTTCTAACCCTTGACAAGTATATGAATGATAAACATGCACAAACACAATCAATACCTAAATCTAAGAGAGCCTTAAAGCTAGGTGGTGTGTGCACCTTAAGCATGCAAAGGATAAAATATGGCTTAATTAATTAAAGGATAATCAATGAATAATTAGCAAATTAATTATCCATTGGTTACCCATCACTCCACATTAATCATGTTCAAGCATGCTTAATCTAGATTTAAAATCTCAAGAGATCTCTTAAAGATTAAAGATTTAAATATATATATACATATATATTTTAAAATAAATTTCAACATATATAAATACATATATACTTATATATGTAAATATAAGTTTTAAATTAAATAATTAAAATTATGATCAAAATTAATTTAAAACATTTTAAGAGATCCTCTGTTTTTTTTTAAGTGATTTGAAAATATTTTTTAGAATTTTAAAATATTTAATATAATATTTAATTAAATATTAATTAAATAGTAAAGCATTCAAATAATTCAAATTATTTAAAATAAATAGAGTTTTAGATTTTGAAAATAACTTTTAATAAAAATATTTAAAACTTTAGAAATTTTAATATATTATTTAAAATTTTTTTTGAATTCATTTGAATTTAATTTGAACTTAATTCGAATTTTTAAAGTTTAAAAGGAATTAAATTAATTTCAAATTAATTAATAATTAAATATTTATTAAATTAAATTTAATTAAGTTTTAATCATTTTTGAAATTTTAAATTATTAAAAAAATTCATTTAAATTTTTAAAATTAATTTCACTTGATTCCAATTAGAAATTACTTAAATAGTTAATTATTTAAAATGAACAATACATCTTAAATTAGATTAAAATTCAATATATATATATATTTATTTATTTTTTTATTTATTTATTTATATTTAAAATTAAATTTTAATTAATTATTGATTTTAAAATATCAAATATTTAGTAATTAAAATACTTTAAAATATGTTTAATATTTTAACTTGATATTAAATTTAAATTAATATTTTTAATTTAATAATAATAATAACACAGAATAAATAATTTTAGAATTTTAAAACAATTTTTAATAATTTTTACTAAGAAATCAACATTTAAAATGATTTTTTTAAAAAAATCATTTTTTAAATGAATTCGGCGCCGGCGGCTAAGTGGGTCTACGTGGTGAGCCCTGGTTTGCTGGAGCCGCCACCAATCATTGCCGCGTGATGGGCCGACTGTGGGACCCACACGTAAACACTTAAATGAGTCAGCAGCTTCAAGCAGCCGTTCGATCCTCCGCCATCTTAATTGAACGGCTGTGATCTTGGCGGACCGATATCAGAGCATCTGCGAAGACCGCGCGGTTGAGGAATACTGCGGGATGACTCAATCAGGACCGTTGATCGAGAGATCAACAGTCCAAAACATGTATGGCTGCAACGTATTAAAACCGGAACCTTAACTAAGAAAAAGAACTCGTTCTTATGATATATTCAATAAAATTTAATGAAAATTTAAACATACATTCAAGCGTTGAACAGAAATTATGTGGATCTGTTTTTACGATTTTAAAAGCTCTAAATCAAAAGTTATTTTAACCTAAGTGTATGAACTAGGGTTTGAGATTTTGAGAGATCTAACCGTTCGTTTTGGAAAATTTTTGAAGCTCTAAATTTGTAGTCCGTCCATGCTTATTTTCCCTGTTGAAGTCGTAGTTTGATAAGCTTTGGATTGAGAGATCTCGACCTAGGACGGATTTAGCCTTTTACTCGCCGGAATCTGGTCGCCAGCGAGCTTTGATCGGTCAGGTTTGGCTAGAAATGTATGGAGATGATTGAGAGAAGCTCAAATGAGCTAAGATCTGGACTGGAGAATGCTGGAATGGAGAGAGAATCTTAAGGAGAGAATCCCCCTAGCCTTGAGTCATTAATCCTATTCAATCATCCTTGGATTGAATGGAAGGTTCTGATCAATTGATTGAGCTCCTGGATGCTTGACATCTATTCCTGGAGTTTGTTAGCAGCAGGAGAATAAAGGAAAAAGAGGACATGAGGTGGAAAGGCACCCTTTGTCCTTGGGAGCACATGGGTTTGATTAGGAGCTTAAACCAAGAATTTGGAAGGCTTTTAGAAGTCTCTAAAGTAGGTTTAAATGGCTGGATGGGCCTGGGCTTGGCTGGATGGGTTGGATTAAAGAGTTTGACCACTCCTTAGCTCATAAAAATGCTTGTTGACTATGTTGACTAGTCAACCAACAAGTGGGCTACTGAGGTGGCAGTCAAGTGACCTCAAGAGCTGGTTTGGAAAAGGTTGGAGGGGATTTGATGATTAAGGCTTGGGTTTTGAAGATTTAGAAGGAGATTTGAAATGGTTTGACCAAGCATAGTTGAGTTGACTTGGTCAAAACAACTAGAGTTTAACCCAATGTAGATTTGTGAATACTTGAGCCATTGTTTTAAATAGATTTAAGGCTTGATGATATAGAGATGGCTTGAAATACATAGGTTGGACTGAAGAACTAGTTTAAACAGATTAAATATTTTGACCAAATCAAATCAGGAGTGATTTGACTTTAAATGCATTTGAAAATATTTGAATCAATATTTGAGATAGATTTAAGGATTTGGAGAGCTTGATATATTGATTTGATTAGATTGGGTGATTTGATTCAACTGGGTCTCATTTGATTGGACTTGGGCTAAGTTGACCAAGTCAACTTTTGACTGGGTCAAGGGTCAAGTCAAATCCAAACTATTGAGGGAAGTGCCCAAATGAATTTGGATAGGTTTGTAATTGATCTTGAAGCTTAATTAAATATGATAAAGCTTAAGGATTGAACTGGTCAACCTGAGTTGACTTGGTCAACCAAGGTGACCCAGGGCTAGGGTCTGGACTGAATCAATTTCAAATAATATTTGAAGTCTGGTAGAAGTGGTTTGAGGGTTTAAATGGGTCATCTAAATAAAATAACCTATTTAGGCCCTTAATGAGCCTAATGGGTCAACTAGGTTGACTTGGTCGACCAAGTTGACCCAGGGTCAGGGATTAGGTCAAACTAGTTCAAAATGACATTCTGAGTCTATTGGTGGTGATCTCAAGATCTGGAGAAGTCATTTGGTCAAAATGACCTGTTTGGGCCCTTAATGGGCCTTTAGGTCAACCCTGGTTGACTTGGTCAACCAGGTCAGTCTAAGGTCTGGGAATAGGATCAACAGATTTAAAATGATATTTGGAGATCAATGGAGGTGGTCCCAAGGTCTGGGGAGATCATTTAGTCAAAATGACCTATTTGAACCCTAAATGGCCTTCTTGGTCGACCTAGGTTGACCCAAGGTTTGGTTTTGGGTCAAGCAGGTTTGGTTTAATGATTGAAACTTGTTGGAAGTGGTTCCAAGCAATTTGGAGGTCATTTGGTTTGAAAGTGCATTTGAACCCCAAATGGGTATTTTGGTCATTTTGATCCCTGGTCAACTGGGGGTCAAAGTGAGCCCAATAAAATGTAGTTTAATGTTCAATAAGTCAGGATTAAGGGTATGGAAGTGATTGGAGGCTTTGTAGAAAGCTCCAAGGTTAGGATCCACAGGGTGGCAGGTCCAGTGGCAAAGGCCGTAAATATTTAAAGGTTTTACAGCCTTTGGATTTCATTTCAATTTTTGGGGTTAGAGACCTCAGAATGGGCTCAAATTTAGAGGGTTGCCTCTAGAGACATGTCACATTAGTATGAAACTAACAGACTCTGAATCAGAAGTCATTTGACTGGGTTTTGAAGTATTCAAAGATTTGCTGAAAAAGGCTTTTAGGACTTAGACCTTTAGCCTTTGAATTTGAGTTGGATTTCTGGTTTTGAGCTGGATTTTGAGTTTGAATGATAGGGTTTGAATTAATTCTAGATTGAATTGAAACTTGGATTGATCTAGAGGAATCCTAGGGTTTAGAGTAGGTCCTAGGGTCTAGATCAGCTTAAAGGAATCATAGGGTCTAGAATAGATCCTAGTGACTAAAGTCTGGGAAGATCCTAGAGTCTAGAAGTCCTAGGATCTGGGGTCTAGAATAACCCTAAGATCTAGAAATCCTATTATCTAGAGGAATCTTAGGATCTAGAGGAATCTTAGGATCTAGAGTAGATCCTAAAGTTTGAATTCTAGAAAGATCCTATGGTCTAGATAGTTCCTAAGATTTAAATGGATCTGAAGGAATCCTAGGGTCTAGAATAGATCCTAGGGTCTAAGAAGATCATATGATCTAGAGTCTAGCAAAATCCTAGGGTCTAGAGTAGATCCTAAGGTCTGGAGTCTAGGAGGATCCTAGAGTCGAGATTAGTCTGGAGTTTGATTAAATTAAGTTTAAGATTAATATAGGATTAAGATTGATTTGAATCTGGATTAATATTAAAATCTGGATTGATCTAAGATCAGATTGATCCTAGGGTCTAGGTCAATCTTAAGGATTAGAAAGAATCCTGAGGTCTGGATTGGTCCTACTGACCTCATACAAAAATGAGGTCAACAATAGTGCAACTGAGTTCTATTTTTTACCGGACCAAGAGATAAAGGAATGTCCTATAAATTGACATGTTTTAGAAATACTTTTTCTATCAACTCGCCATCCTGTAAAATTTGAATCAGAATATCTTATAATTTTAAAGGAGGTGTTATATCTAGGATATCAGATTCCTAAGTCTTGGGTTTCTAAGAGATATCTAAGATTCTCTTAACAGCAGTCAAGTGGAACTCTTTTGGATCAGCCTGAAATCTAGTATAGAGATAAATACTAAATATAATATAAGGTCTGCTAGCAGTCAAGTAAACAAGTAATCCAATTATTCCCCTATATTTTTTTATCAACAAATTTTCTATTTGAATACTTATATAACAAAATAGTGAAACTCATAGGAGTGTTAATTAGCTTGGCTTTATCCATTCTATATTTCTTAAGGATATCCTTAATGTATTTTGATTGATTGAGAAAGTTCCATCATCCTTCTACCTTATGTTAAATCCAAGAAAGTAGGTCAATTTTCACATTATACTCATTTCAAACTCATTACTCTTTATTTTTAAAAATTCATCACATAATTTTTTATCAGAAGATCTAAATAAAATATCATCTGTATAAATTTGGACAATCAATAATTCATCTCCTACCTTTTTAAGAGATAGTTCGGTGTCTACGCTCCCCTTAATAAAGGTTCTTTCTAGTAGGAATGTTCTTAGTCTTTCATACCATGCCCTGGGTACTTATTTTATTCCATATAATTCCGTTTTTTAATTTGAACACATTATTAAAAAATTGTGAATTTTTAAAGTCCGGGGGTTATTTAACATACACATCTTCTTTTATTACCTCATTCAGAAAGGCACTTTTGACATCCATTTGGTACAGTTTGAATCCCTTAAAGCAAGCAAAGGCTAGTAGCACCCTAATGGGTGCTAATCTAGCTCAAGGGCAAAGGTCTCTTCAAAGTCAATACCTTATATTTAGTTATACCCCTTAGCCACTAATCTTGCTTTATTTTTCACCACTACTCTAAAATTATTTATTTTATTTTTGAAAACCCATTTAGTTCCAACCACACTCTAGTCCTTAGGTCCTTCAACTAGCTCCTAAACATCATTCTTTATAAATTGATTTAATTCTTCTTGCATGGCTAGGATCTAGAATTCATCAGACCTGGCTTAATTTATATTGGTGGGTTCAGTCATTAGGATGAATGCAGAGTGGTTTAATTTTTTTAAGTCCATGCCTAGTTCTAACACCTTCATATGGGTCTCCTATGATCAGTTCTTTAGGATGACTTAAAGAATATCTCTATTCTTTAGGCAATGTGTTTTTAGGTTCTACCTTTTCCTCTATATTTGCACATTCTACTCATTGGGTAACTTCTAGTACTTCTTCTTCTTCCACCCTAGACCCTCTAAAATTATCAAATTCATAAAAATAATATGAGTGGTCTCCTCTACTATCGATATCCTTTTATTGAAGACTCTATAGGATTTTCTAATATTTGAATAACCTAGGAACACTTCTTCATCAAATTTTGGGTCAAACTTTCCTAGTTGAGACTTCCCATTGTTCAAAATTAATACTTTAGATCCAAAGACATGAAGGTGAGAGAGGTTGGGTATCCTATCCTTAAGGATTTCATAGCATGTCTTATTCAGCTTGGATCTAAGATTAATCATATCCAGAATATAAGTCTGTATTCATTGCTTCTGCTTCAAAGTATTTAGGAAGTGAGTATTTAGCTAACATAGCTCTAGCAGCTTCTACCAGGGTCTTGTTCATTCTTTTAGCTACCCCATTCTACTAAGGGGTCCTAGGAGCTAAAAATTATGATCTATACCTTACTCCTTACAATAAGATTTAAATTTTTCATTTTTAAATTCTCCACTATGGTCATTAAGAATGGTTAAGTTTCACAACCTAGTTTCCTTTAAATGTAAGTGAAAAAAGATCTAAACTTCTTGAATGATTCACTTTTATGAGATAAGAATCTAACCCAAGTAATACTTAAATAATCATCAATAATTACATACCCAAAGACTTTCGTTCCTAGGCTTGCAGTACTAACATGTCCAAAGAGATCTATGTGAAGGACTTCTAAGGGTTTGCTAGTGATAATGTCTTTGATTGAGTGGAAGAAGGATTTGACTTATTTTCCTAATTGACATGCATCACACAGGTGGTCCTTAGTGAACTCTAGTTTGAGAATTCCTCTTACTAAGTCTTTTTGGGTGATTTTTCTAAGGCTTTTCATGCATGCATAATACAATCTTCTATGTCATAAATAGGATTCATCATCAATTATTTTTAAGTAAAAAGTAGTATAAGATTTAATATAATTAAGATCAAGCATGTATACATTATTAATTCTCCTTCCCTGCAAAATAGTTTTATTATTTAAGCTTATTATGTAGCTGGTTAACAGAAATTTTATACTAAAGCCTTTATCATAAAGTTGACTAATGCTGAGTAGATTGTGTTTCAAGCCATCTACAAGTAAAATATTTTTAATAATGAAATTTTTTGAATTGCCAATTATACCTGAGCCCACCACTCTCCTAGTCGTGTTATCTCCAAGTATCACCTTGCCTCCTGCCCTAGCATCCACCGAAATCAGTTGATTTATATCTCCAATCATGTGCCTTGAACATCCACTATCCAGGTACCACATGCTTTCATAAAGTCTTTTATGAGAGCACTCCTATAAAATTATCAGATGTCAGATTTAGGAACCCAAAGAAGTTTGGGTTCCACCTTATAGAATGTAGGATGAAATGCTTGCATGCTATGCTATGAATTATGCAATTTTGGTCTCCACACTAAATATATTCTACGGTGGATAGTACAAGTGTGGGAGATATGTTCTAACATGCCATAAGAAAAATATCTAACATCAGGAAAAGGGTTAACTAATCTATATAGGTAATGGTGCCTCTTCCTAGATTTGAATGAGTATGATGTGGTGATGGATTATGTGATTGTATAAGTGTAGGTGATATTTTATTTTCTTTGAAAGAATTTAACTTGGATTGTAAAAATTGATTTACACTTTCAAGAATTGAAATTTTAATTTTTAATGCATGCTTCCTATTATCAGCTTCATCTAAACATGCCTTTATTTTCTTAAATAAATTTTCTAAATCAATATGAGATGCTTTTAAGGAATCATACTCATCAATTAAATTAGAATGCTTCTTGTTTAAGATATTAAATTTATCTAACAAAGCCAAGTTATTGCTATCCAGAAAGAAGTGATCTTTCCTTAAGCATTCATGCTCTTTCTGCATAATTAAAAAATCAAATTTGAGGTTTGCATGTAACTTTTTAAGCTTCCAATATGAAGAATAAATTTTTTTCAAAAATTTTAAATAGTTGTTCATATGTAAGCTCACATACCTCCTCTTGATCTGAATGATTAAGATGACTATCTTCCATTAAGCATAGGTTGGTTACCTCCTCTTCTGCTTCAGTTTTAGAGGAGTCTGGCCTAGAGTCTGCCTAGAAAGCCTTCTGAATCATTTATTTTCCCTTCTCAAATTTATATTTTTCTTCACCATTCTTCTTGCTTGGGTGAGCTGTAAGTTGGATAATCAGACTTCAGGTGCCTGGCTTCCTACATTCAAAATATATAATGTTAGAAGAAACTTTAGAATTCTTACCAGTCTTACCTTTGTTTTATTTCTAATATTGATTTTGCTTTCTCTTTAGAAAGCTTTTGAACTGCCTAGTCTTCAAAGAAATGTCATCATCATCTTATCCAGAAGAGTCACTGTTAGAATCATTAGCTTTTAAGGCTACTATTTTCTCTTTCTTATTTTCACCTGCATCAAGCTGCTTTGACTCACTCCTTGCTCGTAGGCAATGAGTGATCCAAGTTATCAATGGAATAAACATTCAGATCTTTAGATTCAGTAATGGCAGTGATTTTTGTATCATAGGAAGAAGGTAAACATCGTAAAATCTTGTTAACTTTATCATAGTTTGTAAGCTCTCTTCCTAAGGCATGCAGGGAAGTAATAATATAAGTAAAATAGATTCACTAGAATTCATGCAAAAAAGTTCATAATCATGAAGAAGAATGTTTAACCTAGATTGTTTTACCTCATTTGTTCCTTCTTAAGTAATGCAGAGTTTGTTCTAAATTTCTTTACCAGTTGAACAAGTAGAAACACGCATATAATCTTCATATTTTAAAGCAAAGAAAAAATAGTTTAAATATTTGGCATTTAGTTGGTCTAAATCTCTATCATCATTAGTCCATTCAAAAAAAGGTATTTCAGTTTTAATACTATTTACTAATCTAAAGGGTACATAATATCCTTCTTAGACTAATATTCACATGCGATAATCAATTGATTGTAAAAAAGTGGACATGTGAATTTTTCAAAAATTAAAAGGAATATTATCAAATAACGGTGATCGTGTAATTGAATATCCTTCTGTAGTATTACGATTACCAAAATTAGCCATGGATCTTTTTTTAAAAGTTTTACAAAACTTAATTTATGAATCCCACTCTGATACCATGTGAAAGTTTATGAGGGTTGTTAAACCCTAAAGAATTAGTCCTGAGGCTAACCAAGAGGGGGGTGAATTGGTAATTTTAAAAATTCTTTAATAAAATAAAAAATTAAAAACCCCTTGATGAAAAAGCAGACCAGTTTCTCAATAATAAGAATTTTAGAGATTTCAAACACTGAATAATTTACAAAAAAATATGAAAATTAAACGCAAAAAATAAATAGAAATAACACACCAGATTTATAGTGGTTTGATCAAATTGATCTAAATCCACTACCCAGAAACCTCCTTTCCTGGTATTGCACTAAAAGTAGTGTCTCTCCTTTTGCCCCCACAGTAAGGCAAGGAATCCCTTACAAAGTCTTTCCACCGACCCAGTGAGGCAAAGTACCTTGAATCTTGAATCCTTATACTCCCTCCTAGAGTAGGCAGAGAACCTGAAAATTCTTTTACTCCCTCTTGGAGTAGGCAGAGAACTATCGAATCCTTTTACTCTCTACTATAGTAGGTAGAGAATCTTGATCTGATGCTGATGAAAATCTCCCCAAAGCTACCAAGGAACCAGACAACCAGTTTGACAAAGATGGTGGAAACCTTGCTTAGAGCAACCTTTGTGAATCCCTCACAACTCCCCCTCAAAAAGATTTTTCCCTCTCTCAAGCTCTCTCTCTTCCTTCAATAGCTCTCTCTCGGATTGATTCACTAGCAAAAGATCTGCCCAAGGTCAAATACAATTACTTAAATAGTGGGCTTCAAAAAATTCTAAATTTTTAACTTGCCATCAAAGATCTTCCAGTACGATCGACAGATCGTCCTGTATGATCAGTACAAAATAGCTCTTTTAGCCAGCACAATTAGCTTTGCTCCGTACGATCAGTTCAAGTATTTGTACAAATCATCCAGTACGATTCTGTGATCATACGGGATGATTAGTTCAAGATACTGTATTGATCATCTAGTACGATATCGGACGATGATCAGCGATTAAAATATTATCCCATAAATCATTCAGGACGTCCAATATGATCGCCTGTACGATTAGAAGAAAATTATGATTTTTGTCTTGGACGATGGGGGATCGTCCCATAAAATGTGAAAGATCGTCCAGAACGATCTTCATATATCGTCCTGTACGATCTGATCGATCAATCTAACTATAATTTATCTCCTAATTACAGAATCAATTTAGGCATGACTATCATAAATCGTCCAGGACGATGTAGATCGTCTTCTACAATTAGAACAAAATTTGAAGAATAAAATATTGCATAAATTGTGATTGGCGGCTGTTTTTCATGTCTATAACTAATCGTCTTGGACGATCTGAATCCTAATTAGGGTTTTCTACATAACTGATCGTCCAGTACGATTTAAATCGTACTCTATGATTAGTTCAAAAATAGAAAATTTTTTCTAATTCATTAACTTACCCCCTTGAGTGTGTGTGTGCAAGGTTATCTAGCTTGGGATCCACCAGATACATGACTTGACTCAAGAAAGATAAAAAGTACATTGAAATTAAAATTACAGACAGACTCAACCCTAATCTACCCGATCTTGAGCTAATTGGCGTTGCAAGTGAACTTGTGGACCTGAAAGATTAGTAAGCAGAGTAAACGAAATGGGTATGCAATAATAATAGTAGTAAAGAAAAATAGTGTTTTTTATCATCAAAATCAAAGTACTTAGGCCCAGATTTGCAACAAGCCACACTCATGCAGATGACATTAACAAATTCTTTGTAAATCACATGGTATGATCTCAACACTATCAATGGGAAAATGATCAAACTTGCTCGTTTTTTGCAGTTCTTTTAGCTAATTTTTTGGCAGGAAAAATGATTAGAAAAACAAATGTCGATTTATATGAAAATGTTGCATGATTTTTATGCTATTTTTTTAAATTGTTTTGTGAAAGTTTTTTTTTTTGTTGTTGAGAAAACTGAGTAGAAATTGTGACGACTTTGTTTGGGTCTGTTTTTTAACTGCTTTTATGCTAGGAATAGAAGTCAACAAAATTAGTGTTTGTTATGATGAGAAATTCTTCATTATTTTTCTAAAGCTCAGCCCTAGAAAAGCTAGTTATGGATAAGTCATAATAGAAATTATGGTTGGTAAAGGTAGCCTTTACTCTTCAGCAGTAAAAGCTGAAAAGTATAAAACGCCCAAATAAAACCAAGAAAAAAGCTTTTGAAAAAGACTAATATATGCAGCTCAATGATGACAATTTAGATTATATTATGCGCAGATTGCTTGCTATCTTCATTCAAAGTACAGGTCAAGCAGATCAAGTAGCTACAAGAAGAATGATTTGTTAAATAGAAACATAATGTGTTGTAATATTTGAATATGAACCTACAGCACCTTTTTGAATATAGTAGGTTGAATTGTCTGGGTATGTGGAATAAAATGAAGAGGTGGCGTTATTGATTTGATAGGATTGGAGGAGGATAATGTTTAAGATAAACTTAGGTTTTTAGAATTTGTTGGAAACCATTTTATTGTGATTGAGCAATTTTATTTGTTTCTTTTATGGAATGGACGGTTAAATAGAATCCTAATAATCTATATCAAATTGTTAAGTTGATACTACTAGCTTTGATGACAATAAATCGTTTAAATCTATATCAAATTATTAAGCTGATTTATTCTTGTTTAAATCTGGCTGCCTATATTTTCTCTAGTTCTTGTACCATCGAGGTTTTTCTTATCACAAACTGCATGACCTGAGTTTTATAATCTTGATGCGATGTAAATTTTCTTCGAATCTATCAGTTGCTATCATCTGACCTCTATGCCTATTATTCGTCTCTTATTCTTCTTTTTGATAGGTTGTTGATGTGTATATATATTTCGGTGGACATTCAGGTTTAGTATTTTTTTTAAAAAACTTAAGGACTTTAGTGGCGGTTATAACCGCCACTAGTGTCCAGAATTGTGACGGTTAAAACCCCCATATTACTGGAAATCTTTTTTCCTGGAAAGTATTTGTGGGCTTAGAATTGTGGCGGTTATAACCGCCACAATCCAAAGTTGAAACAAATAAAAAAATGTTAATCATATTAATGTAAGTTCAATCTCAAAATAAAAACATGTATAAATTTCACATTAAAAATAACAAAGAGTGTTATTTAAGTGGTATTAAACAAAAAACTAAAAAAATTAAGTAGCATAAAATCACAATCAATCTAGTCAAATAGCGAAGAACCGAATTAATTTAAACCTAAACAAAAGTTAAAATAGAATAAACAATATTAATTATATTAATGTAAGTTCAAACTCAAAATAAAAAAAAGTTATAAAAATCACATTAAAAATAAAAAAAAGTACATAATTGATTAAGAGGTGTTAAATAAAAAGCTAAACAAAATATGCAGCATAAATCACAATCAACCTGGTCAAATAATGGAGAGCCGACTAAGAAAGTAGGTTGATAAAAAAAATTATTGAAAGATAAAGCTCATTGAAATAAACTCATTTTTGGAAGATAAAGCTCTTGCATGGTTGATTATTCTAAGGCTTTGTTTGGGACGGTTTTATTGCTACTTCTTAAAACAGTTTTCTAGTACAAAAGATGCTTGTTATGAGAATTTGGAGCTTAATATGATATGATGGTTGAAGAAATATTTTCTTAATATGGATGACCATTTGCTTCAAGTGTGTAAATTCTCAATTTTGCATTTAAATTTCTATTTAAGTGAAAAATCAACCACTAATAATAAAAACAAGAAATTTGTAATAACAAATTTCATCCAGCAATCAAAGTATGAGCAAAACGAGTACATAAATCTTGAAAAAATATATTGAAGAAAAGCAAAAAAACACTAAGCCTCCCCTTAAGAAAAAAACATGAAAGTAAGCCTCCTCTTAAAAAAAACAATTGGTTTTGATTTTCTGGTCTGTCTTTAACAATCTTTGCTGCTGCAGGAAATTTGATACGGTGGATTTCCTAATTTTAAGATATGTTAGAAAAACTTATCATAGCTATAATTTTTTGTTTACTGTTTTAGTTATTACCTGATCATCACGATTATCAACTGTCTTTATTACCACAAAATAGTAGACCTTCTTTATCTTGTCACCTTCTCGTTCTTCAACTCCATCAAAAAAAAAAAAAAAATTAAAAAATTCATATTATAAATATTTAAATTATATTATCTTTATTAAAAATAAAAAATTATAACTATAACTATTCATTTTTTAATTTAACTATAACTATTTATTATATTATAACAATTATGAATTAATTGAAGTTAATTTTACGAATTCTCATTCCTCATTCATTTCATTGTAACTCAAGAGTTGAAAATGACACTATGGAAAAGCTCATTAATTATATCATTGCCTTTATTTCTACGATCTTCTCATTCAAAATCTTAACTTACTTTGTTTATAAAAAAAAAATTTTGATAAAATCAAACAACTATAAATTAATAGATGATTCTTTTTAACACGGAACATTTTCTCCAACACTGCCAAAATTGACAGCGAAAACTGCCAAAATGCAGAAGCAAAATTGTAATTAAATAATTCACTCAAGATATTCAACCCGTTGCATTTAGGACAAATTTTTTTATTAGCTCAGCTGAGCTAATAAAAAAAATTGAATTAATAATTGGTATGGTTTTAATATTTGTTTATAATTTTAATGTCAATAATATTTACGTGGTCATATCAATACTAATTAATAAAAAAATGTTAAAATAAAATATTAAATTTATTAGTATTCAACTCAGAAAAATTAATGCCATGTGGTGTTTTTCACTCCTGACTTCAGAAGAGTTTTGTTGTAAATCCAATATGTTCTAATGATGCAAATCATCTTAGCTTCTTATCGGTGAGCCAACAGGACTTCAGTTCAATATAAAAAATATGCTTAAAAGAAAAAGGAACGTAATCACTACACAAATTGTAAAAGATGCAGCATAACTGTATAGAAGAACATCACCGAAGCAATGAAATCTTTAGAGTACCATAATTAAAAATAAAAGGGCTTATAAAGATCTAAAAGAAATTTAACTTCATAAATTGAAATCTTCAATCCAGACCCATTCAATATAAAGATTGTACGCGGTAATCGCTTGAAGATTTAGACGACTTCATCCTAAAATGATAAATAAAATTTGATAACTGAAGAATTATAAAACTTAAGAGCCTGCGAGTTCCATAGCATGATTGATCAATTTACTCAAATTCTCATATGAAGACCCACCTTCCTCCATTGCCTTCCTGGCCCTCTCCCCAAGTTCCCCTGCTCTCTTTCTAATCTCCTCCCCTTCCTTCCCTCCGCACATAACAGTCCTCACTGACATCTCCACCTTCTCCCTTCCCACAAACGCCTCGTCTACCTGCGTCTGATAAAAAACCGGCAACTTCACCCCAACCCCAACCCCCGTCCTCAGCACCTCTACCACCAATTTCTCGTTCAGAAACTGGTCGGAGAAGTGCGGCCACGTAATCATCGGCACACCCGCTGCCACCGCCTCAAGTGTCGAATTCCAACCACAGTGCGTCATAAACCCTCCCACCGCCGGGTGTGTTAGTATCAGCACCTGCGGCACCCATCCCTTTATAATAATCCCCCTCTTTCTATTCCTCTCCTCAAACTCCGCAACCCACTTCTTCACCTCCTCGTTCTCCTCCACCTCCTTCAGGGCCCATACAAAGTCCCGGCCCGACGCCTCCAGTCCGAACCCAATCTCCACCAGCTGCTTCATCCGGGTACGCACGATACTGCCGAAGCTGATAAAAAGGACCGACCCGTTTTCCCTTCCTTCCAACCACTGCAAAACTCTGCCGTGGTCTACCCCAGCGCTGCCGTTACCTCTCACGGCCTTCCCGCTCGCGTCCTTATGGAAAAGCGATACCGGCCCGACGACCCAAATATCTTTGCCAACCGAACGGCGATACTCGTCGATGTACCACGGCTCAAGCTCGTAAAAGGTGTTGAGAACAAGCCCGTCTGTCGCGTCCTCCGCTTCTTGCACGTTTCTCATAAAATCCTTCATCTCAGGCCAGTCGAAGAACCTCTGTGCCGTCAGCTTGCTCACTTCAATTCTTTGTGGCAGCTCCGGTACCGCAAAGATTTCCTGATCGTCTGTTACTTTTTCATAGAGCTGGTGTTCGGCGAGCTTGAGAGTACAAAGGAGGAAGAAGCAGGAAGGGCCATGAAAGACTAGGCGGGGGATGCTGAGATCGTTGGAGACCTCCATCGTCCACGGCATGCACTGGTCAGAGATGATACAAGTAGGCGACGGTGGTTGGGTGCGGAGGTAGCTCTTCAGCGGTTCAGCCATGAGGTGGAGAGATTTGAAGAAGGGGACAAATAGGTCCGCACTTGAGACAAGGTCGACGTTCTCGCAGCCTTCAGGGAGACCGGCGGCTTTGCAGGGAAAGGGAATTTCGACGAGTACGAGGGAAAGTCCAGATGCGGTGGCGTGATCGGCGGCACCGCGAAGACGGCGTGCGTTCAAGGGTGTGGTGATAAGACTTACACGTGCGCCGCGGCGGGCTAGAAGAAGGGCGAGGTCAGCCATAGGGATCATGTGCCCTTGCGCCATCAAAGGAACCACTACGAAATGGGGGCTCGGCTGCCCCGGGCCTTTGATAAGGCTGTTCATCGTGAGGACTGAGGAAGGAAGGATATCACTTCTTATTAGCTAATCCGGTTCAACAAAAGATTGGCTTGCTTTGTTTCGTTCGTCCATCGTTATTTTATAGGGAAGATTAGAATTATTTGATTACGAGGACAAAAAAATATTTGTGGACATTACGGGTAGCCGGGATCTGTAGATCTTCAACCAGCCAGAGAAATTTTATCACGAAATTATTCTATAGAAAAATTAAAATTATAAATATAAGATGGATAGAAATATCTGAATTTTAATATTTTAGGTAGATTTTTTATTATGTTTTCTTAGTGATTAAATATTAGATGTCGCATCGAAAAGTAGGACTAATTTTGTTTAGTAATTTTTTTGAAGAATAGGGTGGGTGACATCGTGGGGCAAAATTAGCATATTTTTTTGGTAGACAAATTTTAATAATAATAATAATAATAATAATTTAAATAATTATAACAATCATAATACTTATAACAATAATAACTACTACAATGATGATGATAATAATAATAATAATAACAATAATATTAAATAATAATAATTTTTTTTTAATAAGTATTAATATAATACCATCAAATTTATAAGAAAAAAATTTTATTATGCGTTTTTAAATTTAAATGATTTATTTTTATCTATAAAAAATATATATATCAATACTGTTTGATATAAAATTTTATTTTTATTTGATGATTCAATTATTCAATAATAAAAATAGTTACTGTTAACTAAAAAAATTAATTTAATTTAAGATAAAGAATATTTAGTGCTAATAGTTTTCATAAAAAATTTAGTTTAATTTGGCCAAGTTTTTTCCTTATAGAGTGGGCAATTATCGTACAATAGGTTTATTAATAAAGAAGCAAAAATCAAGTGGGCATTTGCCCACGCTGACGGCTGGCATATATCTGATCCTTTGGTAAAATCCAATCAATTCATATTGCGAACACATCATTATAAAATAAAGGGATTTTTACATATCTAATACTTAAAACTATTCTATTTACTTATCTAATACTTAAACTTTACTATTTACTATTCTACCATCTAAAACCTTTTTCCTCATCAAAATTGCCACTCCGTAACCTCCCATCTAATACCTCACGGCTTGATGCCTTCGTCGGCAACAATGACCGCTACTTCCTCGTCACCCGGCAACGATGACCGCTACTTACAAGTCATTCGCCGAAGCCTGGAAGGCCGACGCGGCTTCAACCTCTCGATCTAAAATTTACCTATCTCCGAAGCTCTGGTACCTCCGCGTCACCTTGATAAAGGCACAGGAATACCTCCGCGTCACCTTGATCGAGGCGCAGAAAATATCGATGCCGACGAGGGAGATATCTCTGTTCATATACCACCGTTCGGTGTGGTTTCTCTCGTTTTCTTCCTCATTCGAACTAGGATTTTGCTAGCATTCATTTGCTCAAGATTTGAGATTAGAACTACTCATTTAAGAGTTTATGTTCGAGATCTATGAGTTTGTCGGGGGAGTCGTGTGGGTCTCTTCAATTTGCTTCGGTGTGTAAGCTTATGTTTTAGGGAGTCCTTGTGCGAGCTTGGGTTTAAGGGGAAAGCTCTGAAGTGCGGCTTACAGGTCATCACAAGGGAAAATATCAGAGCTCTGTCCATGAGCTGCATGAACCACTTGCAGGCATCTTGCAGAGTCGCTGGGCCAACCTTCCTCCTGAACTTCTTTGTGATGTGATTAGAAGACTGGAGGCAAGTGAAAGTACATGGCCTTCAAGAAAACATGTTGCATGTGTCGCTGTCTGCAGACCATGGAGGAAATTATGCAAAGAAATTGTCATGAGTCCAAAGCTCTCCGGGAAGCTCACCTTCCCTGTTTCCTTGAAGCAACCTGGTCCTCGAGATGGAATGATCCAAAGCTTCATTAAGAGGGACAAGTCAAAATCAACCTATTGTCTTTACCTCTGTCTTAGCCTTGCGCACTTGTTGAGAATGGGAAGTTTCTCCTATCAGCAAAAAGAAGTCGACGCACAACCTAGAGAAGACGAGTGGCGCGGGCGGCGTGCGATCTGGACATTCACACGAAGAGAAGAATAATTCCTGTGCAAAGCGAAGCAGGAGTTTCGGAAAGAGTCGGGGTGAGGTATTTGACGGAAAGTGACGGAGTGGTAATTTTGATGAAGGAAAGAGTTTTTAGATGGTAGAATAGTAAATAATAAAATTTGGGTGTTAGATAAGTAAATAGAGTAGTTTTAAGTGTTAGGTATGTAAAAACCCCTAAAATAAATTGTATGGGCTAAGAAGCTTACAAACAGCGGCGAATTTACCAAGGGGCCCTGGGGGCACGCTGACTTTTTAGTTATTGTTTAAATAAATACATTTATTATTATCTAATTATAATTAAAAGCAGTTTTTAGGATTCTTTTGAGTAATAAAATTACTGCCGCTCTCTTTTAGGATAAATTATTAGGTCCGATCACCTGATCTAGAGATAGGTCCGGATTATTGACACGTGACACTTAAAGTTAAAGCGCCGTTAAAGCGTAGGTAAAGTACAAGTAAAGCGCAGGTAAAGTGCAGGTGAAGTGCTGGTCAAAAGCGCAGTCAAAGCGCAGTCAAAAGTGCAGGTAAAGTGCAGGTAAAGCGTAGGTAAAGTGCAGTTAAAGCGCAGGTAAAGCGCAGGTCAAAAAGCAATCAAAAGTACAGTCCACGTGGCAATTTTTTAGTGGATGTCCGGACCTATTTTTAGGTCAGGTGACCGGAGCTAATAATTTTCCCTCTTTTAGGAGGACAGAAGGCGGACAGACAGAAAAAAAATGGAGAGCACCTCAAGCCGAAGCAGGTTTGAGAGGGGAAAAGAAATGCGGCTGCTTTCTTCATCGTCGCTTCTTTCTTCTTCACCGCGGTCCGCCGATTGACGACTTGCAACGGAGACGGCGGATTAGCGGGTAATATTCTTCTCCTTCTGAGTTCTAATGTTATCAGGAATCAAAAGGTAATACCAGTTACCTGGGGTGATTTTCTGAAGCAGATTTCTGAAAAAGATTTCTGAAAAATGATTGGTGATAATATTCTTCGCTTATACACTAGTATTCCGAAGCAGATTTCTGAAAAAGATTTTTTGATGTTTTCTCTAAAGGAAGAATTGCAAAAACCAAATCCTCACATAATTTTTTTCTCTAATTTTTATTTACTTGTTTGTTAAGGTAAATGTAATATATAATATTCTTAGAAATATATTGAATTATTATGTGAGAAAACTGCAATCAGAGAATATTTTTCTGATTTTTCTGCTATTTCTTTGTTAAGGTAAATGTAATACTTTTCCTTACTTTTAAGACATTTTTTGTTTTAAAAAATAACTTCCCATAAATATATTCTTTTGATGGTGTTTGAATTTGTTTGTAAAAGTAACTTCCCATAGGGAATTCATGATCACGCCATTGTAAATTTGTTTCTCAATTTTTGGAAGCATTTTTATTAACTTTACTATCATATTAATAATTAAAACTAGTTTAATTGTTTCATAGTTTTTCTGTGTTTTCTTTGTTTAGCCAATTTTGTTTTGTTACATAATTTCTTATAATGGTTAATGTTATAATTTTTGCATTCAGGAATATCTCCATAAGCGAAGGGTTGTGAGTGCTCTACTGCTTTGTTACCTCTGTAACAGTTGACAGGTAAATTTTATTATTGATATGAGATCGAATGATACATTTATGAATTTAAAAGAACTTGAAGAACTTGCTCAGAAAATGATGGAGACTATAAAGAATGATATTTTTTCTTTGATGTTCTTACTTACAAAGCTTACTCTGATATTGAAAATTGGTACAACAACTGTTGAACGAGCATTTTTTCAATGAACATTATAAAGAATCATTTATGCAATCATATGAGAGACTCTTGGATGAATGATCATTACTTATATTGAAAAGGGTATATTTAATAATATTGACAATGATTTGATTATACAATGATTTCAAAAAATGATGACTTGACAGGAGAAATTATAGATGATAGATAAGAAGAATCTTAAGATTTAGTATTCTTAATTGTAAGTTTTTTTTGCTTTATCATATATTATATCTTTTTATAGTGAATCTAATAATTTAAAAAAATTAAAACTGCCTATGCCGGTCCCAAGCCTGGATGAAAAATGTTGAGGGTTTTTTACTTCAATGATTTGTGCCCCCACATGAAAAAAATTATGGCTCCGCCCCTGCTTACAAATCATAAAAATAAGAAACCTTAGAGAAATATATAAGTAAACAGAATAATAGTATAAGAACTTAAAGAAATAGACCAGTAAATAGAATAATAAAAAAAAGAGCTCAGTAAAAGACCAATATTATTTATGCACACCAATATACGGGTGGCTTCGACTAAGGCAGTAATAATCTTTGTACAGTATCTGTATTTATTAGGCAAATTATTTAGCAACAACAAACTTAACTTGTTGAGCTATAATCAGATTGTTCTCATCAACTATCGTCGAAAAGGAGAAATACTTCTAGCAATATTAAATCACAAGGTAATGGCACAGATTATAAGAGTAAATCTAAAACCTAAAGAGTCTAAAGGTTCTCGCTTGAGTAGAAAAAAAAAAAGAATATATGGAGTATAATTTTAGTAGTAATAGACCTAGTGAGGGGATTATGACTTTGGGCGATCAAGTTATTAATAATAGTACACATTTTAGATATCTTGGATCTATTGTTCAGAGTGATGGGGAAATAGATGGGAATATTATCAGCAGAATTCAAATTGGATGGTTGAAGTGGAGGAATGCATCGGGCTTCTTGTGTGATAGAAAAGTCCCCCTTAAACTTAAGGGAAAATTCTATAAGATGGTGGTGAGACCTGCAATGCTTTACGGTGTCGAATGTTGGCCATTAAAAGAGAAGCATAATACTAAGTTAAGTGTTGCAGAGATGAGAAAAAAAAACGTGTTGCAGATATGAGGATGCTCAGGTGGATGAGTGGATTTACCCTTATAGATAAAATACGAAATGAGCATATACATGAAAAGGTTAGAGTAGCTCCAGTGGAAGATAAGATAAGATAGAGTTGCCTTAGATGGTTTGGTCACATAAAACGGCGGCCTTCCGATGACCCGATTAGGAAAGTAGAGGTATTAGATTTGACTCATGTTAAGAAAGGTAAAGGTAGACCTAAAAAGACTTGGTTAGAAAATATTAAAAATAATCTTTCTTTATTAGATTTAAACGAGAATTTGACTTTTAACATGACACAATGGAGAAAAAAGATTCATGTAGCCGACCCCATATAGTGGGACAAAGGCTTGGTATTGTTGTTGTTGGTACTGGCATAGATTAAAGTATATATATATATATATATATATATATATATATATCGATAAAAATATTATCTCAATCAGAATTTAAAATCTTAGATATGACTTTTAAGTAAATAAGGATAGGCCAAAATCGAAATATAATGCACAGAATTTACGTAGCAAACAAAATAAATCAATGTCGATAACAACACTCAGAGAAGTAAATGATACCAAATTAATCATCAGCAGTATAACGATTAAAGCACCTCTAGAATATTCATCAATTGCATCTGTAGCACAGCTGCCAACAAGATTAAACAATTCCAGAAATAATCATAGCAAACTAGAGAAACAGTAACGAATTGTAAAAGACGAATATTTTTAGTATTGTAAGCGAAGAGCGCCAAATCTGTTTGACCTCATGATCTCGATAAGCTTATTGAGGTTTTGAAGAATACAAATATTGTTGTGTTAAATTTTGGCTTATTAATTTGTGTGTGTAGGCCTTCTAGTTACATGATATAAGACTTGAATGACAATCACGTATTGATGGAAGTCCACTCAGCTTAAGTTAAAGGCAGAGACAATCATGATTCATGAAGAATTTGAAGTCATCAAATTGAGAAAGAAGACTAACAAAGAGTACATTACTTGGAACTTTTTTTTTTCTTGAGTCATTTCATATGTATTATGTATATGATTTATGTAACAATCATGTACGCACAGAGAGCTAAATTAAGATAGTAAAGTAAATTTTTTATAAGACAACTTTTTTGACAACTTGATCAAAGATAAATCATCTTATATGATTTGTATTAAACAAAATGATATACATGGCATTTTTTTATTATTCTGAAAGATCAAATCATATCAGTTAATAATAAATTCAAAATTAAATGGTAGAACTAATCATAATATACAATACCAATCAGAAAGTATGATTAGTTATAGTCAGATTAAATAATCATTAAATGTCCTATTCTTAAATGAGTTAATTCAATATTAAACTAATTATATTATACATATTAAACTAATTATATTATACAATATATATTTTATTGTATGATTATGCATGTGATAAGTATAAATAATGTTATATTTTTTATGTTAATTTGTTAGTAAACATGTATTATTTTAGTTGTTTATGTGCAAGAAAATACAGGAAATAAGTAAAATTTTAAAGTATAGTATAGCGCCTCAGCTTCGAACACAATACCGCTGCAATGCCATCATTGACACCGCTGGAGCACCCAAATATGGACATGGAGGTGCCCAGTCTCTATTTGATAGCATCGCAGCGTCGGAGGAGTCAGCACCGCAAAGCCCATCCAACTATCCCAGCGCCGCAACGTCGGAGGAGTCAGCGCCGCAAAGCCCAGCCTCTATCTGCATAGAATCGTGGCTCCAAATTCCAGCATAGCTAAGATAAGGAAGTGCCATGTGGACATCACAACGTTGAACCCGTCAACAGCGCTGCCGCTTTTCAATTGTATCTTTTCAGGCCACAATCTTCTAGTGAAGTAACACATCAATTTATTAAACAATGGGTCCATGTCAGCAAGCGTCGCAGCGGAGGAAACTTTCAGCGCTGTAGCGTTAGTTCATTTTATGGGTGTCGCAACATAAGTGTCTCTAGAGCTGTGGTGCCATAATTCGTTTTCTATATTTTTCTATAAATAGTTTATCTATAATATTAGTAGAGGAGTTCAATCACTTATTTAATTTCAGACTTTATAGTGCTTCTCTAATTTTTCATTACGAGTGACAATTAAGAAAATTTAGAGAAGTACTAGCTAGATGTATTTCATTAAAGTGTTTGGCTTATGTTTGTGGAAGCAATTATGCAAGTTCCAGGAGGAGCGTAGAGGAGATCATTGAACCATCCGGTGATATATTTTCTTCTATATTTTTTTCTTTTATGCAAATTAATGAAAATGAATATGCTTTACTTATTCTTCATGTCTGACTAAATTCTCTAGTTTTGAATTGATGGTGTGAATGAAATAAGGATACTAATGAGTAATATTCATCAATAATTTCATAATGTTTTCAATATGTTACAAATCTAGAAACAAGTCTTATGATTTTGATGATAATAAATATTAGAGATCCCTTCAAGGGGCTTTTATTTTTTCTAGGTAGAGAATTAAATTTTGTTCAGTTTTGAAAGTTCGAAAGGGATGTTAAGCCCTACTGAACTAGTCCCGAGGCTAACCAAGAGGGGGGGTGAATTGGTTATTTAAAAATTTCACGATAACAACAAAAAAAAAATCTTTTCTATACTTAGCAGCGGAAACAAGTAAACAATAACGAAAAGATCAACCAACAATAATCACCCAAGCAGTTTATATTGAAAAGTAAAGTGCAAAACTGAATCAGAAAAGCAAACCAGATTTTATAGTGGTTCGGTCAACTTGACCTACGTCCACTCCCCGGAGCCTCCCCTCCGGGTATTGCACTAAACGAAAGTGACTCTCCTTTTGCTCCCACAGCAAGGCGGAGAAGCCTGTACAAAACACCTCCTTTTCACCACACGGTGAGGCAGAGAACCCGACCTCCTTTCGCTTCCTCCTAAAGCAGGCAGAGAACCTTCGAACTCCTTTTGCTTCCACCTGAAGCGGGCAGAGAACCCACGAACTCCTTTCGCTTCCTCCTGAAGCGGGCAGAGAACCCGGATCTTCTTGCGAACGATCCTCCCACGAAGAACACCGACTAGACGACAGACGACGAGCGGAGAAGACGACTCTGATCCGTGCTTGGAGCAACCTTAGTGAATCCCTCACTAACTCCCCCTCACAAGATCTCTTCTCTCTCTCCCAACTCTCTCTCTCTCTAGGATTTCTCAGGGAAGGAAGGCAGCAAAAGATTTTTCCAAATCTAGAAAAAAGTTCTTTTAAAGGAGGGCTTAAAATTTGCCCTAAATCTCAACTTGTCGGCCAAGATCAAATTCAGCTGTTTCAGCCTGGACGATCTGGCTCTTCTGGACGATCAGTAGAAAAAGTTGTTCATATCGTCCCGTACGATCCTGAGATCGTCCGGGACGATTAGTTCAAATTGAAGGAAATCGTCCAGAAGACAGTTCGGGTCGTCCAGAGAAATCTATGCTGGACGACCAAAAAATGACTTGATCGTCCCGGACGATAGGGTAATCGTCCGGTACGATTAGTTCAAAAAGGCCCCAAATCGTCCTGTACATAGTTCTGGACGTACAGCTGAAATGCACAAGACGATCACGATCGTCCGGGACGATCCTGCGATCGTCCAGGACGATGTGATCGTATCAATTAAACATTAATCGCTTTCCTTAATTACCAGACTAATTTAGGCATGATTGTAGTGCATCGTCCAGGACGATACACGTATCGTCCGGGACGATCAGACCAAAATACTTAAAATAAAACTTGCCTAACTTAATCTGGCGGCTGGAAATTTCTGATTTGAGCATATCGTCCTGTACGATCTAAAGATCGTCCAGGACGATCTGCTTAATTAGACCCTCTTAACTCAGTCGCCCTAATTAGGGTTTCTGTTTTAACTGGATCGTCCAGGACGATGCTACTATCGTCCAGGACGATCTGAACAAAATTTTAACAGAAACTCTAATTCACTCAATCTCTCTCCCTGAGTGTGTGTGTGCAAGGTTACTTAGCTAGGGAATCAGTTACATTACAATTGACTCAATAAAAGAAAAAATCATACATTTGACACACTTGGACCCGATCTTGAGTTGGCTTGAGTAGCTTGCGGTCTTTTGTGCCTGAAACTGATTAGCCAAGAAAAACACACTGGAAACATGTTTGTCATCATCAAAACCAGATTTGCAACAATCTCCCCCTTTTTGATGATGGCAAACATTTGTAAAGTAGTCTGAAAATAAAATGAAACTAAGATGAAAATAAAATGAAACTAAGAAATCAAACAAAACATACATTTTTTAAATTTTCATTTAACAGCTCAAACAATACAGAAAACATGACTCAGAAAATAGAAACAGACACGACTACAACTGACTCCCCCTTTTGACATCACAAAAAGGAGGAGGGAAAAACATAACACGGAAATAAAATATAAAATAAAACATACACAGAACAACAACAAAACAGGAAAATCAGAATTTTTCCTTGATTTTAGATTCAAAAACCAATGACATGACGATTGACAGCGCTGAAATCCAAAAAGGTTGGAAATAATCAACTTTCGTAACTCTGACCCCGGGCACCTTATCGATGCAAACCTCTTTCAAAACAAAAATCCGATTCAGAATAAAAGACATTAGATTTGAAAAGAAATCCTTTCAAGCCTCGTTCCAGAAAAATATCTGATATAATAGTGTTACAAAGTAAAAAATCAGAAATCGGGATTTTCAAAACTCAAGCTTTTGAAAATATTAAGTGGCGCACAGATTTCTCTAAGACATTTAATAATCTGAAAGGAAAGAAGGCTTGTGTTGGGCTCATTTTGTGCCTCTTTTTCAAATTGATTGGCGCTTTGCGCATCTTTTGATTTTTGATACACTTTGTGTATCCAACTTGGCAATTTTGCATCTTTTCAGTTTTGGGCTCATTTTATGCCTCTTTTTCAAATTATCTGGCGCACTGCGCATCTTTTATAAGCTTTCTCCTTTTCATAATCATTAAAGAGTCTCAGCTGTGAGATTATCTTCCAGACATAGGAGATGACTCTCCGCAGTAAGGAAGAACGATTCACAAAACAAAACCCATTCAACATATGATAAATGCAATCACTTGATTTAGAAAATCAAACTAATGACTCAAGACTTTGAAAAACACTATTGATATGAGGCAGATTACTGTAGGAAGATAAAATAATCTTTATTTCAAAAACTAACATTTTAATTTTGAAAAGGATTTTTATTCAAAAGAAACTACACACCAGAAAAGGAGTTAGAGGAAGAGAAACAATTATCAATGTTTCTCCCCTTTAACAGATTCAGCGAAGTCAATCACTGCTTATCAGCTTCCAAACCAAAACAAGGTAAAAACTCTCAGTCAAAAATTCAGATCACCAGAAGTAGTGAGCGGTGATCAGATCTTGAAAAGCATAAAACAATAAGTGCAAGATATGAACCAGTGAATAAAAAAAAATATAAAATCATATCAGAGTAAATACTCAAATCAAACTAACAATAAGGCTAAAACAGAAATCAGCAAAAACATAAAATCAACTGAAAGTAAATAATCAAAGCCAAAAACTAACTAATAGAAATCAGAAATCAAAAAACTAAACCTAACTAACAGAAATCAGAATACCAATCAGAAAGATAATACATCAGCAGTCATCAGAATCAAGCATTTATATCAATCACTCCTAATCTGGTTCTCAAAATGCTGAATGAGTCAAAGGCCAGTGGTTTAGTGAATATGTCAGCCAGCTGATTTTCAGTTGCTACATGATGTAGCTCAATGTCCCCTTTTGTAACATGGTCCCTAATGAAGTGATGTCAAAAGGGGGAGTCAGTTGTAGTCGTGTCTGTTTCTAACAAGTTATGCTCAACAATTAAATCAGAATGCTTTTTATTCAGTTCATCAAACTCATCTAGTAAAGACATGTGATTGCTATCAATGGTGGAATGGTCCTTAATCAACACTTCATGCTCTTTTTGCAAAGTCAGATAATCTAGTTTCAAACTAGCATGGGTTTTCTTAAGCTTCCTATATGATGTATGAATCTTTTCAGAAACTTCAAATAACTGATCGTAAGTAAGCTCACATACCTCTTCCTGGTCGGACTGACCAGGGTGATCATCAGCCATCAAACACAAGTTTGTTTCCTCCTCTTCAGCTTCAGTCTCAGAAGAGTCGGATGCAGAGTCTGCCCAGAACGCCTTCTGAATCCGCTTCTTGTCCTTTCTGAACTTTGGTTTCTCCTCACCCTTCTCCTTGCTTGGATGAGCTTTAAGTGTCGGACAATCAGCCTTAATGTGTCCGGGCTTCCTGCATTCAAAACAAACCGATTCAGATGAACCCTTAAAGTTTTTATTGGACTTACCCTTGTTCCACTTCTGATAGTTCTTATGTTTCTTCCTTAGAAAGCTTTTAAATTGCCTTGTGATTAAGGCAACATCATCGCTATCAGACCCGGAAGAGCTAGCATCTGAATCCTTGGCCTTTAGTGCCACGGTCTTCTCTTTCTTGCGTTCACCTGCATCAAGTTGCCTTTGGTTCACCCCTTGCTCGTAAGCAATGAGTGATCCAAGTAAGCTGTCAATAGAGTAAGTATTTAAATCTTTGGATTCAGTAATAGCAGTAATCTTAGCATCATAAGAAGCAGGCAAACATCTAAGAATCTTGTTCACTCTTTCGTAGTTGGTAAGTTCTCTACCTAAAGCATGCAAAGAGGTAACAATCTGAGTGAACCTTGTGTACATTTCTGAAATAGTCTCATTAGGTTTCATGCGAAAAAGTTCGTAATCATGTAACAAGATGTTTAACCTAGATTGTTTGACTTCAGTTGTACCTTCATATGTTATACATAATCTATCCCAAATCTCTTTTCCCGTTGTACAAGTAGAAACACGCATATAGTCCTCAGATTTTAAAGCACAAAAGAAACAGTTCAAACATTTGGCATTTAACTGTGCTAAATCACGATCATCAAACGTCCAATCAGCAAACGGCAATTCAGTTTTCACATTGTTAACCATTCGAAAAGGTGGTTCGTATCCGTCCTTAACTAACATCCACATGCGATAATCAATAGACTGAAGAAAAGTAGACATGCGTGTTTTCCAAAAATCAAATGGAATGTTATCAAACAACGGTGGTCTCGTTATAGAATAACCCTCAGCAGTATTACGATTGTTACAGTTAGCCATGGATCAAATTCAAAAGTTTTTAAACAGAAATTTTGAATCCCGCTCTGATACCACTTGAAAGTTCGAAATCATGTAACAAGATGTTTAACCTAGATTGTTTGACTTCAGTTGTACCTTCATATGTTATACATAATCTATCCCAAATCTCTTTTCCCGTTGTACAAGTAGAAACACGCATATAGTCCTCAGATTTTAAAGCACAAAAGAAACAGTTCAAACATTTGGCATTTAACTGTGCTAAATCACGATCATCAAACGTCCAATCAGCAAACGGCAATTCAGTTTTCACATTGTTAACCATTCGAAAAGGTGGTTCGTATCCGTCCTTAACTAACATCCACATGCGATAATCAATAGACTGAAGAAAAGTAGACATGCGTGTTTTCCAAAAATCAAATGGAATGTTATCAAACAACGGTGGTCTCGTTATAGAATAACCTTCAGCAGTATTACGATTGTTACAGTTAGCCATGGATCAAATTCAAAAGTTTTTAAACAGAAATTTTGAATCCCTCTCTGATACCACTTGAAAGTTCGAAAGGGATGTTAAGCCCTACTGAACTAGTCCCGAGGCTAACCAAGAGGGGGGGTGAATTGGTTATTTAAAAATTTCACGATAACAACAAAAAAAAAATCTTTTCTATACTTAGCAGCGGAAACAAGTAAACAATAACGAAAAGATCAACCAACAATAATCACCCAAGCAGTTTATATTGAAAAGTAAAGTGCAAAACTGAATCAGAAAAGCAAACCAGATTTTATAATGGTTCGGTCAACTTGACCTACGTCCACTCCCCGGAGCCTCCCCTCCGGGTATTGCACTAAACGAAAGTGACTCTCCTTTTGCTCCCACAGCAAGGCGGAGAAGCCTGTACAAAACACCTCCTTTTCACCACACGGTGAGGCAGAGAACCCGACCTCCTTTCGCTTCCTCCTGAAGCAGGCAGAGAACCTTCGAACTCCTTTTGCTTCCACCTGAAGCGGGCAGAGAACCCACGAACTCCTTTCGCTTCCTCCTGAAGCGGGCAGAGAACCCGGATCTTCTTGCGAACGATCCTCCCACGAAGAACACCGACTAGACGACAGACGACGAGCGGAGAAGACGACTCTGATCCGTGCTTGGAGCAACCTTAGTGAATCCCTCACTAACTCCCCCTCACAAGATCTCTTCTCTCTCTCCCAACTCTCTCTCTCTCTAGGATTTCTCAGGGAAGGAAGGCAGCAAAAGATTTTTCCAAATCTAGGAAAAAGTTCTTTTAAAGGAGGGCTTAAAATTTGCCCTAAATCTCAACTTGTCGGCCAAGATCAAATTCAGCTGTTTCAGCCTGGACGATCTGGCTCTTCTGGACGATCAGTAGAAAAAGTTGTTCATATCGTCCCGTACGATCCTGAGATCGTCCGGGACGATTAGTTCAAATTGAAGGAAATCGTCCAGAAGACAGTTCGGGTCGTCCAGAGAAATCTGTGCTGGACGACCAAAAAATGACTTGATCGTCCCGGACGATAGGGTAATCGTCCGGTACGATTAGTTCAAAAAGGCCCCAAATCGTCCTGTACATAGTTCTGGACGTACAGCTGAAATGCACAAGACGATCACGATCATCCGGGACGATCCTGCGATCGTCCAGGACGATGTGATCGTATCAATTAAACATTAATTGCTTTCCTTAATTACCAGACTAATTTAGGCATGATTATAGTGCATCGTCCAGGACGATACACGTATCGTCCGGGACGATCAGACCAAAATACTTAAAATAAAACTTGCCTAACTTAATCTGACGGCTGGAAATTTCTGATTTGAGCATATCGTCCCGTACGATCCAAAGATCGTCCAGGACGATCTGCTTAATCAGACCCTCTTAACTCAGTCGCCCTAATTAGGGTTTCTGTTTTAACTGGATCGTCCAGGACGATGCTACTATCGTCCAGGACGATCTGAACAAAATTTTAACAGAAACTCTAATTCACTCAATCTCTCTCCCTGAGTGTGTGTGTGCAAGGTTACTTAGCTAGGGAATCAGTTACATTACAATTGACTCAATAAAAGAAAAAATCATACATTTGACACACTTGGACCCGATCTTGAGTTGGCTTGAGTAGCTTGCGGTCTTTTGTGCCTGAAACTGATTAGCCAAGAAAAACACACTGGAAACATGTTTGTCATCATCAAAACCAGATTTGCAACAAGTTTGATATATTATTTGTAATTTTAAATTGGATTTATTATAATTTTTTGAATTTTTTGGATTTATTAAAAGGATGAATTTTGACTTGCTTAATTTTCTAACCTAATTGACTCAAAATCCAATAAAATTTAAACCTATGGTGCATAATGTCACTAAGTTTACTATGGTCAAGTTTCACGCCTATTGGGTCTGTGTGGAATTTCCTAAAAATTTTTTAAGTTATCTAGACATGATCCTTAATTATTTTTTCTAGGTGTCACTAGTATTCGATTGTGTTTGAACTTCTGTTCATCTAACCCTAGGACATATGCAAGCATACCACAATAATTATACAACCTAATTCTAAGAATTTGGAGAGTTATGAATTTTTAAAGTTTTTGGTAAAAAATGAACCCATTATTTTTAAAATTCACACCACAGTAATCCAGTGGCCTCTGGACCTAATAAAATTACAGAGAATGCCTAATATGTCCAAAAATATTTCATCAAAATTTGTGTCCATTTTAATCACTGGTTTATGAGAAAATTTATAAAATTAATTTTTTAACAAATATAAATAATTTACAAAACACTGATCAAAATAATTTGATTTTAATTTTAATAAATAGTACATGAAAATACCTTTTTAATGATACTAAAAACATAAAATTTGATAAAATAAATTAGAATTTTTTTTTGAATTTATGAAGTTCTATTTATTTAAATTAATTTTTTATTAATTTTTTAATTATTAAAATGGTGGCGCAATGATTATGTCGCCGCCATCGTCGTCAAACAAGTGTCGGGACATGCGTCGTGCATCCAACAACCACTTAAACACGTGATGACTGATCCTGGCTGTCGAATCGACAATGCAGGAATAGACGATAAGGATTGTGCCACGTAGCCTGATCCAAAAAAAAGACGTGCATTCGATTCATAAGGTCATCACGCGGTTCTGTCTCTAGCGATGTGGCAGAATCTAGGTCATCCGATCATGCCTTCTGCACGATCGGATGGCTCTGATCGAACTAGAGGTTTTTAGTTCAAAATGAACTAAAATTTCAAATTGCCATAACTTCAAAAATATTCCACCAAATCAAGTAAAATTTGAAACATAGGTTAATGACAATCTAATCTTCAAATACCTGGAGTTTGAAGGCTCCATGCCTAGTATATTTGCTATGGTTTTAAATTAAATTTTAAACTAAAAGTTAAGATATCTTACAATCTAGTGGGTGGATTTCTAAGATGTTGTGCTCCTTTTACTCTTAGAGAAGTCCTCTATAACTTTGTTGAAGATCTTAAAAGTTATTGATGGTTGGATTGAAAGCTGTTGAAGCAAAATGAGTTTCTCTCACTATTTCTCTCTCTCTCTCTCTCTCATCAATAAAATAAGGTTTGGAGGCTAGGGTTTTATGAAGAAAAGCTTGGGAAAGCTTGGGAGAGAGCTGGAGAAGATAAGGAAGAGTCTTAGAGGGCTTGAGGTTGCTAGAACTGGAGTTTTTGGAAATGGGAGTGGATGATGGCTTTTGGGAAAAAGTTTAAATACTTATCCTTAATCTCTTGGGTTTGGATCGTTAAGATTGATTGGGGGTCTTGGATTGATGCCAAGTGTACCCCAAAGCTACTCAAAGTCATAGAGAGGGCAAGTAATGAGTGGAATGTCTCATACAAAATTGTTTGACCATTTAAAACCTTCATGAAGGCTTTGTTGACTTATTTGACCAGTCAACCAGTCAACATGACTGCTAATGTGGAGGTCTTGAGCTAGTTGGATGAATTAGAGAAGGTTTAGAAGTTAAGGATTGGAGTTTAAATGTATGAAAGGGATTTTAAAGTGCTTTGACCAAGACTTGGTAGGTTGACTTAGTGAACTTGACTTGGACTTCATTAACCAAGGACTAAGACATGTTAAGGCTATGAATTGGGGTTGATTTGAGGGTTTGAAAGATTCAATTTTGTTAAATGGGTTATATTGACCCAAATAACCAAGTCAACCTAGGTTGATCCAAAGGCTGAGTTTGATCTTAACAGATTTGAAATAAAAAATGGAGTCTGATAAAGATGGTCCTAGGCATTAGAATGGTCATTTGGGTCAAATTGACCATTTAAACCTTTAACAGGCTATTTGGTCAACCTGGGTTGACTTGGTCAACTAGATAGACTCAGTGCTTGGGTTTCGGCTTAACAGGTTTGATTTGATCAATGAAGACCAGTGGAGATGGTCTCATGGGTCAGGATGGTAATTTGGGTTAGATTGATTATTTGGACCCTTAAGGGGCTATTCAGTCAACCTAGGTTGACTTGGTCAACCAGCTTGACCCAAAGCCTGGGTTTGAGCTTAACAGATTTGAAATAATATTTTGAGTTGAATGAAAGTGGTTCCATGCAATAGAGAGGCCATTTGGATCAAAATAGCTGTTCAAACCCCTTAGGGGTATTTTGGTCAAAATTTGTTGACTTGGTCAATTAGGCTTGACCAAGGTTTGGGTTTGAGTCCTACACACTCCTAATGATGTTTAGGATGCATTGGAAGAGGTTTTAGAGTTTGATTTGATTGGGCCATATTGAAGTTTGGAGAAAACTTTAAATTTGCTCTTGAGGGATATTTTAGTCATTTTGACCCCTAGTCAAATAGGGGTCAAGCTGGATCCACCAAAATATAGGTTAATGTCTAAAAAATCATAATCAAGGGTCTAGATATGATCAAAGGTCTTGTAGAAGGTCCTATAGTCAAAATCCAGAGGGTAGAGGGTTTAGTGGCATAAGCTGTAAATATTTGAAGGTTTTGTAACCTATGAAAATATATTTAGTTTCTAGGGTTAGAGATCTCAGAATGGGTTCAAATTTGGAGGGTTTGGCTAGGGATATGTATAGTCCGTATTTAACTAATAGTTCATGAATCAAATGTTATTTGACTTGATTTTAAGGTGATAAAAAATTTACCCATAAAGGGTTTCAGGACATAGCCCCTTAACCCTAGGATTTGGTTTGGAATTTAGGATTTATACTGGATTTTGGGTTTGGATGATTGGGCCTAAATTACCCACAGTTTTCATAATCAAATAAGTGATTGGGATTAAGCTGATTTGAAATTTGATTGAAAGTCTGGGCTAAAAGTTCGAAATTAAAGGCTAAATTTGAAGTTTGGATTAAGAGCTGGATTGGAATTTAACTATGACCTATATGGTTGACCAGTAGACATTTGTCAATTATTAGGTCTCCAAATAGGAGTATAGCTAGGTCCTGATGCCCCCATACAGAAATGAGGTCAATGGAGAACTATCGAATTATGAAAAAGTTAATAAAATCATATATTGCCTACCTAGTGTATATGATGCTAAAATTACTTTAATTACTGAATCAAAAGATTTGAATGTCTATTTTATTTATAATTTGCTTGGGTCACTCATTGCCTACAAGTAAGGCATGAGTCAAAGACTGAATGATGTAGGTAATAAAAAGAAAGATAAGACTGTGTCTTTGAAAGTGAATAATTCGAACAATGAAAGTTCTGTAGCGGAGGAGGATGATGCCATACACCGATGACACGATAAATTAAAAGCTTCTTAAGAAGAAAACAAAAGTGTCATCAGTAGTAGAATAAAGGTAAATCAAATAAGAATTCTAAGGCTTCTTCTGATATTATTTATTTTGAATGCAGGAAGCCAAGGCACTTGAGGACGGATTGCCCCAACTTGAAAACTCAGCCAGTCAAGGAGAAGGGTGAAGAAAAGGCTAAATTCAGGAAGGGGAAGAATAGAACACAGAAGGTATTTTGGGCAAACTCCACCTCATAATCATCAGAACTAGAAGCAGAGGAGGAGGTAACAAACTTGTGTCTTATGGCTAATGATAAAATTGATCAATCAGACCAAGAAGAGGTATGTCAGCTCTCCTAGGATGAATTATTTTTTTCTAAAAAAATTCATGATTCGTATAGTAAACTAAAAAAGATGTATGCAAATATGAACAATGACTTTACTACTTTGAAAAAAGAGCATACTTGTTTGATAAATGATCATTCTAGCTTAAATAGCAATCACATTTCTTTACATGATGAATACGATGCATTAAACAAGAAGCACGTTGAACTAATTATTATACATGAATCCTTGAAGAAAAAGTATATTGAATTAGAAAATGTATTTAAGTAGTTAGAAATAATTACAAGTAATTTAGATAGTGGTGAGAATGCATTGAAAATAAAAATATCCATTTTGAAAGTACAAATAAATTCCTATAATAAAAAATAAAAGCACTTCAAAATAAAAAGCCATCACCTACTCTGGCACAGTGTAAACCTTCACCACAGCATGCATTATTTAATCCTAGAAAGAGACACCATAACCTATATAGATTAGTGAACCCTTTTTTTGGTGTTAGGTGTTACTCGTATGTCATGCTAGGTCACATAGCCCACACTTGCACTATCCACCACAGGACACATCTAATGTGAAGGCAAAAATTATTTGCATCACAGCATAGCATGCAAATATCTCATTCATTAATGCATAATGTGGAACCTAAACTCACTTCGGTCCCAAATCTAATATTTAATGACTTTATAAGGAAGCTCTCACAAAAGACCTAGTGAGGGCATGTGGTACCTGAATAGTGGATGGTCGAGGCACTGGTGATTTAAAGCAGTTCATCACACTAGAGGCCAGGTCTGGAGGCAAGGTCACATTAGTGGACAACACCACTAGGAGAGTGATTGGTTCAGGTATAATTGGCAATTCTAAAAATTTTCATTGAAAATATTTTATGAGTTGATGGTCTAAAGCATAACCTACTGAGCATTAGTCAATTATGTGATAAGGGTTTTAATATACAATTTGTATCTGCAAAATACATAATTAGCTTTAATGAAAAATTTGTTTTAGAAGAAAAACGGGTAAATAACATTTATATGCTTGATTTGAATTGCATTGAATATTCTGATTCCTTGTGTTTGAAAACTATTGTTGATAATTCCTAGCTATGGCATAGGAGACTATATCATACAAGCATGAAAACTCTAAGAAAGATTATCCAAAAAGATCTAATTAGAGGCATACCTAAGTTAAACTTCACTAAGGACCACTTATGTGATGTCTGCTAACTAGGAAAATAAGTTAAGTCTTCATTTCATTCAATTAAGAACATCAACACCTCTAGGCCACTAGAAATTCTCCATATGGACTTATTTGAACCTATTAGTATAGCCAGCATAGGAGAGAAATTGTATGGATTAATGATAGTTGATGACTATTCTAAATTCATTTGGGTTAGATTTCTAGCATAAAAAAATGAATCATTTGAGGAATGTAGAACCTTCTCCACCTGAATAGAAAGAAAATTAGATTGCAAAATTTCAACTATTCATAGCGACCATTGTGGAGAGTTTGAGAATGATAGGTTTGAATTTTTTTATCAAGAGATAGGGATATAACATAACTTTTATACCCCTAGGACCCCTCAGTACAATGAAATAGCTAAGAGAAAAAATAGAACTTTGGTAGAAGAAATATGAAGTGGATAATGCTAAGACAATAAACACTCTCATGAGCTCTACTATTCAATTAGAAAAAGGCTCAAATGGAAAATCAGTTGATCAGAAGAAGTATAGAGGGATAACTGGATCACTCTTTTACTTAACTACCAGTAGACCTGATATCATGTTTAGTGTTTATCTTTGTACTAGATTTTAGGCTAATCCCAAAGAATCCCACATGAGTACTGCTAAAAGAATTCTTAGATATCTTCTTGGAACCCAAAACTTAGGAATCTAGTATCATAGATATAGTACTTCTTTTGAGATCATAGGATATTCTAATTCAGAATTTGCAGATTGTAGGGTTTATAGAAAAAGCACCTCTGGAACATGCTAGTTTATAAGGCAATTTTTAGTCTCTTAGTCAAGTAGAAAATAAAACTCTATATCCCTATCTATCGCTGAAGTAGAATATATAGCTGTAGGGAGTTGTGTTTCATAAGTCCTATGGCTTAAATAACAAATCTTAGATCTTGGACTATTGTAGGCACCATACAAATCATGTGTGACAACATTAGTGTCATTTGCATATCAAAGAATCCAATCTAATATTTAAGGGCCAAATACATAGATATTAGACACTATTTCATTAGAGACTATGTGATAAAGGGGATATAGAGCTACATCATATAGCTACTGAAATTCAATTGGCAGATAAATTTATAAAATCCCTAGCTTTTGAAACCTTTAGTATCTTAAGGATTAAACTAGGTGTTATAGATATTCATGCTTGAATAAGGATGATTTAAAAATTTAAAAAAAATATATTGTTATGTGTTTTTCTTTTAAATTTATTTTATGATTGTTTGTATTGGTTCTTTTATTTATTGTGATTTATTTTATGTTCTTTTTATGGAGCTTTCCTAATTATCACACACTACTTTCTAAATTTTATTCATATCGTACTGTACAATTTCATATCATACTATGTGATCTTCACAAAAATACTAAATCACTAATCACAGCAAATCCAACAGCTACTATTAATCAATCATTGTTGATCATACTGTATGAACACCTACTTCATACTATACAATACATATGGCTATGGACGTTAGACAAATTGAGTTTGGTTGGTATGATATTTAATGTTGTATCGTATTGTACGAACACCTGTTCATACAGGATGATCAGACCAGTCAATGATCATCCAGGTTGATGCCTCGAGATGAACATCTTCTCTCTAATCATCTAGTACGATTCTAATCATATTATATGATAAGACCACCTTTTTAATTGATCAAACTAGATGAAATTGAATGCAGACGATCGTACTGTATGATGTCTCTATCGTACTATACGATATGACTATTCTATTTAAAGAGAGGAAATTTAAAGCTTTTCTTCACTCAATTCTTAATCCACCATTCTTCCCTTCTCACTAAGATCTCAATCTTTAAAATGGCCAGAGGAAATTGTTCACGAGCTCTAATCAAAAGTTCTTCTCGACGCCTCGTGGATCCTCAGTTTGTTGAAGCCACTGACGAAGAGGCTTACAATCGGTACAAAACTGCCAGGATCATGCCTGTCAAGATCGTAAACCAGGAAGTTTTAAACTTCCAGGTACTTTCTCTCTTTGCTCCCACAACCTTTTAGTTTATTCTCACACTTGCCTACCCATTATTTAGAACTTCTTTTCAAATTTTTTGCTAGTATCTAAATTAATAGTGAGGGTGCTACCCTTCAATCTTACGCCAATAGGAGGCCTATCAAGATTACATACCAAGGTTTTCATGAATTCCTTTACCTTTCCATAACTGGCAAAAAAGTTTACCTTCTAGCTTCAAATAATGACTATGATAGGACCCTTACAAACACTACCTATGGGAATCAAATCTTAGATACCACATCACCATATCAATACCCTAGTGTAAGATGCTAGAATCATCCAGCATATCCTTTGCAACTCAATAATTCCAAAAGCTTGGGATCAAATTAACATCTCACATCTTCTATCCGTGACTACCTACTTCATAATGGTTGAGATAGATTTCAATGTAGCTGATCTAATTATTTGATATCTTAAAAATCCAACCTGTATTCGAGATCTTAAATATAAAAGAAAGCTAAATCTTACCTTAAGTTATAAAATTGCTTTCGTCCTTGAATTGAAATAAAACTTTCAATTACCTAGACCTGCCAGATCACCTTCCAATTTTCTATTCCAATTGCTCCTTCCATGTCCTTCATAGCACTCGCCACCGCAATGTTCACTATGTGAACGATGAACCAGTGAAAGCAGAGGGAGGTACAGCTTTAGCACCAGTTCCAGCACCAACACCTATCCACCAGCAGTCTCAGTACGATATGCTGGTTCAGAGGTTTAACCAATGGGAGGCTCATTTTGATTCATATGTAGCAGAGAATCAATAACAGTATGGTAATTCTCGCTTTGATAACTACGTAGCACAACAGCAGCAATAGCACGATAATGACATGGCTTTGTTTGGCGAGCAGTTTGCCTCCATTTATCGATTCTTCCAACCACCACCTCCACATGATTAGGATCCTTAATACTTTTAATTTGCTTTGTATTTTCATCTTTGTGTCTGCATTATTTTACTTCTGTACTTTGTGATATATGTGTTTCTCTTTAGTGTCTTTGTTTAGTAGTTTCCTCCTTTTTGTGATGTCAAAAGGGGGAGTAGTTTGTTGTTGGTAGATTATACTCTGTGTTGGAATAATTAATCTACTATTCTTTTTTTCTTATTCATTTTCTATTATTTATGTATGCATTATTTTCTTTAAAAAAAAACCCTCACTATTTTTCAAAAATTTATCTTGTAAGGGGGAGTTAAGAAATAGCAAAAATATATTTGAGATATGTACCAATAATATTTTCCATCATAAAAAAAGTAGAGATTGTTATAAATCTGTATCCAAGCCTTGTGATTTTGATAATAACAAACATTATTAGTTCCTTAATATGCTATCTTCTGTCAACTGCTATTATTGCATATTTACTTTTTTCTATGCACTAATATTTTAGGTTCACCGTACACTTGCAATTTTGATTAGCTTAAGATTGGGCAGATTAGGGTTAAGTATGTTGTGAAATGTCTGTAAGTTTAATTCCTATATATTTTTATCATTCTTGAGTGAGGTCATGTATTTGGTGGATACTAAGCTTGGTAACCATGCACACACACACACTTAAGGGAGTGTGTTAGTGACAATATCTGAAGTGGGATTTTTTGAATTAATCATACTATATGATCCATATCATATTGTACAATCAGCTAATCAAAAATTGATTAAAATAGCTAATTATGATAATTGATGCAAGATGAACTAATTATACTGTATAATGTATATCATACAGGATGATTAGTTGAAATCAGGATCCCACCCGCCAATCACAATTTAGGGCAATATTTTGAAATTCAAAATTTTTCTGTATGATAGGTATCGTACTGCATGATGTAATTAAATTTTGCCTAAATTAATCTTATGATTAAGGAATGAATTTGGATTAATTAATCCAGTTAGATCGTACAGGATGATTTAATCAATTATATTGTATGACCTGATTCCTACATAGGATGATAAATAAAGTATTGCCAATCGTACGGGATAATAATCCAAGTCATTTATACTAATCGTATTGGACGATGATCTAAATTGTTATGTACGATCAGCTCAATTCCTTGAACTAATCGTACAACATCTAGCTCTTCGTAAAGTACTAATTAGAGTACTTTGAACTAACCATACTGGATGATCTATGATCGTACTGGATGATCCATGATCATACTATATGATCAGTATCGCTAGAATTGAATTTAGGGCTTTTTGTGAGGCCTTGTATCTAATCTCTCTCATTAACTTATTTAAAAGTCTTTAGCTTATGAGTATTCTTGAGAGCGAGCTTTGAGAAGAAGTTGTAAGAGAGCTTTCGGAAGAAGAGGGAGAGCTTGTGTCTAAGGGAAAAGTAGTGTGAGGGGTTCACACGGTTGTTCCAAGCAAGTGTCTTGCCTTGTTCCTCCAAGTGTCTATCTAGGTTTCTTAGGTGGCTCTAGGGAGAAATTCTTCAGCTCAAGGACGTGGTTCTCTGACATCACCAGGAGGGTGAGAAAGGAGTTTAAGGTACTATGCCTTCTCCAAGAGGGAGAAAAAGATTGAAGGTCTATTACAGTCACTAGGAGGGTGACAAAGCTTCTGGCTCTCTGCCGCACCAGGTTTGGTGGAAGTAATTGTGTAAGGGATTCTTCGCCTTACTGTGGGGGTGAAAGGAGAGACATTATAGTGATTGTGCAATACTTGGAGAGGAGGACTCGGGAAGTGGACATAGGTCATTGTTTGACCGAACCATTATAAATCTCTGGTGTGTTTGTTCTGATTTTTATTTTTTGCATTTTACTTTTTGCATTTTAATTCCATTATAATTGCTTGGTGAAAATCGTACTCAATACTTCGTTCTATTTATTAAAATTTCATCATCATTGCTTAGATGTTTTGGTAAATTTGTTCACTTCTACACTAAGTGAAAATTGCTACTTATTTTTTCAAATATTGAAAAATTCTAAAATATTATCTTTATTTTTTAAATTAAGCAATTAATTTTAAATTCACCAATTCACCCCCCCTCGAAGTGTGCCTAGGGACAAGTTTACTTAGGCTTAATATTTTTATCGAACTTTCATAATATACTAGGTCTTCATTTAATACACATAGTGGTCATATGTGTAGTTAATATCAGGTATAATGTGGAGCCTAGGAATCAAAAAGTAGGCACAATCAGGTATATTGGATTTGTATGATGCAAGAATATCATATATCAAATGTATAGAGATAAATTATTATGAGGAGGTTTTAATAGTACATGCTTTACTTACTTTTCTAAGATTTTTATAGGGTGACAGGCTATAGGAGCTTAGAGTGGTATTAAGGTTGTAAGAGTTTAATCTATCTTTTTTCTCTTCACACTTGATTGAGTGACCAGTGATGCATATGCTCTGAATATCATCAATATAAAATAGAATCATTAGGAAATATATTTTATTTACATTCCAGCAATCTAAATTAATTTATCCCAATAGTGTTTTGTTTAATTATTTTTTATTTTAAATTAAGTGATTGAATCTCCATCAAAACTTATTTTTATTGAGTAGAATAATTATTATAGTTGAAGTTGACAATAGTAGTATTTAGAAGTAAACATTCTTTCTCATGGGACCGTTACTCTACTCTATCACTATATTACTTATTTCAGCATATATACTTACATATATTAAGTGAAATTTTTATATAAAAAAAAAACCTAAGCATTATTTAGGGATTGATATAGCCCTAAATCATTTTCATAAGTCATTAGGTTACTCCACTGCTCACATCAATATTTTGGCATCATTGCTGGGGAAGAATTTAATTTATTTAAAAATTTATTATATTGTTGAATCAATCGCATAATTAGTCTTATTGTATTCTTTTATTCTTTTACTTTAATTTATTGATTGCATATCTGTGGTTGCATGCTTACAAGACATAAAGGGGAAAGACATTTAAATTTTTATTCTAAAAATGAGAAAACCCTTTCTAAAATTATAACCACCAAAAATATTTTTAAAATGGATGACCATATTCAAAACTAGATCATTCTATATCTCTTAATGATTTTACAAACCCTTTAGTAGATAGAATTCACCAAAGCATAAATAGACCTACCATCCAACCCAATAATTTTGAGATAAAACCTACAATCATTCAGATGGCACAAAATTCTCAGTTTTGGGGAACTCACATTGAAGACCCTAACCTGCATTTAGCAAATTTCTTTGCAATATTTAATTACAATGGTATTAGTGATGATACAATTAGCCCTAGATTGTTCCCATATTTTTTAAGAGATAAGAAAAAAATATTGTTAAATTCTTTACCTCCAGGCTCTATTACCACATGGAATGAGTTTTCCCACAAATTTCTAGGAAAGCATTTCCCACCTTCTAAGAATATCAAGCTTAGAAATGACATTACTTCTTTTACTTAGTTATATAGAGAATCTATTTATGAGAGTTGAGAATGATTTAAGGAGATTCTTAGAAAGTGCCCTCAATATGCATTACCTAATTGGTTGACAATTCAAACTTTTTATAATAGATTAGTAGGATCCCTTAGAGCTATAATTGATGCTGCAGCTAGAGATTCTTTATTGTCAAAGCGTTTTAAAGATGCTTATGAATTAATTGAAAAAATGGAAATAAATAATTTTTAGTGGCCTACTGATAGGGTGAATCCTAAGAGAGTGGCTAGAGTTTATAAAAATGATTCTTTATCTATTTTAACTTCACAAGTAGCAGCAATATCAAAAAAATTGAGTACTTTAGGCTTAAAGTTTATTTCATCTTTACATTTAGAAAATAAAAGTGCAATGGAAGAAAATGATATCCAAGGGATTAAAAATATAAATTTGATTTGAAGATAAAATAATCCCTATTTAATTATATATAATCCAGTTTAGAGGAATCACTCAAATTTTAATTATTCAAATAATAATGGTAGAAATCAATGGAATTCTAGTCAAAATAAAGGCACAAATTGTAATAATCAAAATCAAGCTAATAATAATCCAAGAATAGCATATTCTCCTGAATTTAATCAAAGCAATAAGTATGAAACTAGAAAGGTACCTTTAGAAGACATAGTTATGCAATTGGGAACTCAATTACAAAACCAAACTGCTTAAATTAAAAATTTAGAAACTCAACTAAGTTAGCTTACAATATCTATGAGTAGTAGACCTATGGGTCTCTTCGTAGTAATACTCAAGTTAATCCTAAAGAGAAGGAAAGAGATATAAATGAGACTTAATTGAAGAATAGCAATCATCCACCTTAGCCAAATGGAGGATCTGGGTAAGTCTGGCTGAAGACTATAAATTTAGTGCTGCTTGGGAGGCAACCCAACCTTAGGTCTAGTCAATTAACTAGTCTGGCTAAAGATTATAAACTTAGCATTTTTAGGGAGGCAACGCTATGCTCTAGATTAGGTTTTGTTTAATATACTTCTAAAAAATTTTGATAGAGAAGAAGGGAGTGCCACGACACCAGACCTTTGAACTTCGTAGTGCCCCGACGACCTTAATGATGAAAATTTTAAAATTTTCAAACTTCCCTCCTACTGAAATCTATAAAACCAATTAAGAGGATGTTCTCTGTTCAATCCTTCTCTACTATTGAGTGAGTATCATATTTTCTTCTCTTGAAAATAAAAAATCTAAGCGATGAGTAGATACATGCATACATCATCTTCTTTAAAGATCCAAAATAAAAATCCTACCAATAATGAGGATTCTTTTTCACTTCGCCACATGCAAAGTTCTATCATTATTACTAAGTTGAAAGAACTCAAAGAGGATTTGCATGAAAATAAGAAGTACATGGCAACAATAAGGAAGATGCATGGTGGTAGAGTTTTCTTGTATGATTTCTTTCATGGACAAGATGAGTTGTTATTTGATTATAAGAAAAAGTATTGCTATAAAAAAATAAAATCATGATGGATTGGTCCTTCACTATCATGAGAATTTTTCTTAATGGTGCTATTAGAATACATGACAAGAAAACTTTACAAACAATCAAAGTCCATAGGTATAGATTTACACCATATGATTAGTGGAGTTGAGAATTCTTAAAGATGTGTTTGTGTTTTTGTTATTCTACTTTATTATTTTGTAGAAGAGAAGAAATAGTTGGGAGATATTGGCTTGTGTAATTAAACATAATTGAAAATTTTGGCTTTGAGAGCCATTGTTAAACTTTGGGGTGCCTTGTGCACTGGTTATCTTGTAATCGTGTTATATTCTGAATGTCATTTTTATTTTCAACATATATTTTATGCACTTTTTATCACTCATATGAAAGCATGTATTTGTAAAAAAAATTTATGTGTTTATTTATATATTAGCAAATTTCCTTCATGCTTAAATTATTATTATCCTCTTATTACTTTTATATTCTGATTATTTAATAAACCCTTATAAAATGATAATTAAAAATTATAAAAAATTAGAAAATTGTTAGTCTCCAAAAGGGATATTGCTTAGCGGTTGAATATAAAGGATACGATCGCACTATCCTATTGGAAAAAATGGTCGTAGGCCTTTACACTCTATGCAAGTAGGCCAATGGGAGAGCAGATGGGATCATACATATGATTAACCCTAGAGAATAATGGCTTTCACCTATACACATCGATGGATAATAATATATATAACCCGATAATTACAAGATTTCCCCCATCTGATACATCAGCTCGAATGGAATTTATTTGATGTGGGTGTCGGTTTTCCATGGGCACAAGCAACATCTTAGGCCTTAACCTAAGAATACTCTCGATTAAGTATGCTATATTATTCTCTTTGGGGTTTAAAATATACAAGAATATCTAAGCTCCCCTAGTCCAAAGGAAGATAGGCTCAATTAGGCTATCTCAATATGCACGAATCACATAAGCACTCAATTGCTCCAAATAAGAGAATTTAGAAGAGAAATCATCTCATACTGAACATGCGTGAGAGAAGGATGGAAGATGTGCCATCAATGTGATATAAATGGGTAGGATTTATAGCCTTCAAAGAGTGGGGATCTTACCCACCGATAAGGTATGGAACGGTACACCTATACTACTAGCCTTTAATGCTAGATCTATAAAGGACGTATTGTACACCAAGTACTAACACCCATGACCTAACTAATATAAGACACCACGAGGGGACTTATAACATAAACCCCACTAGGGATCTAAGCAGCCCCAACCTGAATTTACCACCCTATTCAAAAAAGGATACTAGCTAAACTCCACCTAGCGTATTAACTCCATGAAGTCCAATCTTATGTAAATATAAGAGTGGTGGGAGGCAAAGAAAGGGAAATGGGCACTAAGCCCGACCATAAATGGTACTAAGCTATGCAAAGTGAACTATCCCTCTATGTTATAAAAGAAAACCTATATACTTGACCCAAGGCTATACATGTAGGGGTAGGGCCAATCAGAACTAGCCAGTAGTCACTGTGAAGTGAGTAAGGCTTAAAATTATAAATGACTTCTAAAAAGGTGACCCACTAGGGATCCTGTATTAATTTTGGAAAAATTGGTTGATTTTAAATCCTATGTTTATTTTTATCTTATTTAAGAAAATTTTGACTTTTATAAAAAATTTAACATCCTAAAGAGCCTAATGTGGACTCCATCTAAGCCAACCCCAAGCAAAACAAAGTAAGAAACCTATAAAAAACATGTAGTTCTAATGCGCAATCAAAGTAAATAATCAATCTTCACAAAATAAATAATAAATATAGGCCATGAATGCAGCTGGGTTATGCAATACACCACAAAAAAATAAAAAAAGGTAGCTGAGCTATACCATATATATAACATAACCTAAATTTATACATAAATAAATTGGTGTGGGGGCTCTTGATCGATCTCCACATATTTGGCCTCTTACCTTTTGAAATTCCCACACACCTACAAAGCTTTTCTAACTAAAAATTACATAAATCCACCTAAAAAAATTACATAAGTACAATTATTATAAAATCACACATCAATTAGCCAGAACCTACTCCTTAGGGCCATATTCCCAAGGGCTTAGCATTCCTCCCAGTATCTGTTTGTAAGCACATTTATAATAATTATTTGAGCATTTTGTTTTCCCTTTTGGAACATGACCACCTGCAGAAAAATATTTCTATAAATCTAACCACTTAAGGGAAAGTGCCCATTCATCAATTTAAAAAATAAAACAAAAAAATAACTATAAAATAATCCAAGTGAAAAATAATCACCACATCATCACACATGCAAAATGTAAAGAAAGAAATTGTAAAATGTTATCCTAGCTATACCCTACCCTTGGATGCCTATGAAAACGTATTCTATCCAACACCTAAGTGTATGCAAAAATTAGTGTTCCTCACTACAAATTAGTTGAGAGGTTCAAGTTACAAGATCAAGTTCTTATTATTTAATTTATTAACCCTCAAATTTTTCTTTAAGTGGTTAATGATTTATAGTGAATTAATAAATGATTAATTTTAGGATTACAATTTTAATTATTAAGTTATGAAGAACCCAAAGATTTGGGCCCCCATATACACTAAAGTTATAAAGAATTGAGGGGCAAAATGGCCCGTCCTCAATCCTACCCCTAATCAAGGATGAAATATTTATGAGCTGGCAAGGGTTAGTTAATCCTTGCTTGATAATCTAAGACTCGAGGTGAAGCTAGTAGGTGACACACTAAGGTGGGCCTATTGCCCACCATAAAAAGAAAATCCTAAGCTTCATATGTTTAGGGTAAATTTATTTTAGAGATTGACATGAGAATAGAAAAAACTCACTACTTATAGATATGTATAGGTTCTATCTGACTTAAAATTTAACACTTAGGTAGTTAAGGAAATGGTTTGAGTTTCCTAAGGGTAGCTTTAAAAATCTCCTTAGGACACTTAACCCAGCAGCTCAAGGTAGTCTAGCGTATATACCTTTCATATGTTAAGGGGAAGAAATACAAAGATGAACATAAACCTAACATAGGCTACGACACTAACGTATAGTTTGAAATTCATTTGCTCCTCCAATAAATTAATTTTGTTTGCTTAAAGTTAAGAAATTTTTAGTTTAAATTTAAATTTTAGTGTCTCAATGTTTTATTAAACATTGGAGAGTTTGTGAGAGGACTTTTTATGGTGAGGGGAGAGAGGTTTTTGAATTACTTCTAGTTTTCTATGCATCTTTTTCATAAGATGGCGAAGCTAGGCCGCCACCGATCATCTACTGATGAAGAATCTACAAAGATCAATGTTGGCTCATTTAATGGAAGATAGTCAACCTTTCAAACTCCATGCAAGCGATATAATGGTATTCGTATCAATTAAGGCGGCAACTCTAGTTTTTTGAAAAATTCAAATTGATCTCTCGATTTGAATTCTAATGATTTTCCTAGTTTATCTAAAGGCAAAGAGATTTTAATATCTAAGGACAATTCTAAGTTGTGCTGGATTAAAAATATGTCTTTTATCAAAGAATCAGAAGCATCCTCATCAAAATCTATTAATCCTAATGTTTCTAATTCGGCATCACTTCATTCTGAGATTCGTCATGAACCTCAAGCTTATGTAGCTGGAAGTGATCTTTTAATTTATGATCTGCGATCTGATATTGTAAAGAATCAAGGCAAAATTGAAGGAATTGCCTCTAAAATTGTTATCACTCCTGGTGCGACTCAAAAGGTATCTGAGGCTCAAATTGACCCATCATTCCAAGCGAAAAGTCATTCCATAATTGAGAAGAAATCTTAACTGCTAGGTGCTTGGAAATATCCAGAGCTTATTCCTTTGGATTTAAAAAGATATTACATCTTATTGTAAAGATGGAGAGACTGTGTTATTAGACTTTGAATCTAACAAGCAGAATTTGACAAAACTAGATGTTGCTTTAGTCATCAAAGTTCTTGGTAACAAGCTCCCTCTATCTATTCTTAACAAATAATTTCAAAGACTGTGGTCAAAGTTTGGTGCTTTTCAAATGATCGGTATTGGCCTTGATTGGGTTCTTTGTAACTTTCAATCCAAAGAATCTAGAGACAATTTTTTGAATGGTGGACCATGGTTCATTAGGGATCACATTATAGGTATTGACAAATGGTCACCGTCTTTTTCACCATTTTCTATGAAAGGTCTCTTCTCTCCTGTGTGGATTCGGTTACCACACTTACCTCTTCATTGTTGGGATCCAACTAATATTGCCAAAATTCTTCAAGAATTTCAACATTTTAATCAATCAACATGATATTTTTTTTATTGGTTTGTTAGAAACCAAAGTTGAAGTATTGGATATATGTGATATTAATAAGATTGTTGGTATAGATTGGCATTTTTTTCATTTTCCTGCTATAGGAAAATCTGGAGGTATTTTAGCCTTTTAGAAGTATAGAAATGATAATTTTTCAATTCTTCTTTCTTCATCGCAATGTATTTAAGGAGAACTTGTTTTTCCTAAGCCTCTTACTTATAAAATTGGTATTATATATGGCAATAATGATGTATATGAAAGGAGGTTGTTGTGGCATTCTTTAGAAGAGTTTTTATCAATAAAATGTATTATTGGAGGAGATTTCAATTACATTTTATCAAAAAAATGATAAAAAGGGAGGAAAAGCATTTGGGAAAGGCTAGACAGAATTTTGTTAAACTCTTCTACTTTTCACTTAATTCCATTTACTGTTACCAAACATCTAGCATGCATCTACTCAGATCATTGTCCCTTGACTCTTAGTTTGAGTAACAAGACTATTAAGCATCATATATTATTAAGATTTGAAAATGTTTGGACTTCTTATCCAACTACTTGGCACATTGTGTCTAATTCTTGGAAGAAGAAAGATTTTGATTCTATGGTAGATGTTCTTCAAAGAAAGTTATCTAGAACTCTCAAATTGTTGTATTTTTGGAGTAAAAGTAAGTTCAAAGAGCTATCACTTCTTAATTTGTCTCTTAATGAAAAACAATTTTTGTTACAAGCAAAAGAAGCTTCTTCCTATCTTTCAAATGAAGAGCTCCTTGAACTGAGAATTAAGGTCAAAGAACTTAATTCAACTCAAGCTAGATTAGTGACATGGTGGAGGCAAAGAGCCAAAGAAAATTGGTTAGAATATGGTGATTCTAACTCTCCTTTCTTCCACACATATGCTTCTGCTAAAAGGAATTCAAGTAGGATTGTTAAAGCCAAGTTACTGGATGGAGTAATTTTTGAAGACCCTTGTTGTATCTCTAAGGTGTTTTCCCAGATTTTTAACAACAAGTGGATATCAAGACCGTGCTTTCTTAGTGATTGGCCTTCTTTCAATGAAGATAGCAAATTAAATTCTATTCATCATGAATTTCTGGAAGCAGAATTTACTATGGTTGAGCTCAAAACTGTGGTTTTTCAGATGAGGCAAACTAAATCACCTAGATTAGATGGTATTTCTCCTTCATTCTTCAAATTCTATTTAGAAATTATTAACCTTGATGTTTGGAATGCTATATATACTTTCTTTCAATCAAGTTCCATGCCTTCTAATTGAAAAGACACTCTTATGATACTTATTCCCAAAGTTGAAAATGCAAGTGAACCATCAAAATTTAGACCCATCAGCCTTTGCCAAACTACATACAAGATTGCTGCAAAAATGATTCTTAATAGACTCAAGATTATTTGGCCTAGATTAATTTTTGAAGAGCAAGTGGATTACATACCAAATAGATCTATTTTTTATCATGTCTTTTAGCTCAAGAGATTTTTCATAAATTGAGATTCTCCTCTTCTAAGAAAGGTTTCATTGCCTTAAAAATAGACATGGAACAAGCATATGATAACATGTGTTGGCAAACTTTAGATCAAGTTATGATTATTATGAATTTTCCTTCCTAATTCATAAATTGGATCATGCAATGTATTAGTTTTCCAAGTTTTTTGATTCTTATTAATGGTCAACTTTTCGAATTGGATTAAGGCTGAACGTGGATTTAAACAAGGTTGCCCCTTGTCTGCCTTTCTTTTCATCCTTTGTTATGAACTCCTTTCCAAAGCTTTTCATTAAAACAGGATGAACATTGGCATCAAAATTTCTTCTAATTTTGAGAGAATCTCGCATTTACTTTATGCTGATGATGTATTGATTCCTGCCAAAGAAAAATCTCATTCTTTGGGCCTCATTTCTAGCATTTTATTTAATTACTGCTCTTGGACTGGTTAAAGGATCAATTTTAGCAAATCCATGATTCTTTGCTCTAAGAAGATGTACAGAAGAAGAAAATTAAAGATATCAAAGCATTGTGGGTTTAGACTTGTTAATGAGTTACATTATCTTAGACTTTATTTTGTCTTGAGAAGGAAAATAGCTTCAGATTTTCAGAATATGGTTAAGCATTCTATGGATAAGCTAAACTCTTAAGGAAGTAAATTCGTATCCCTTGCTAGAAGAGTTACATTAATAAACTCTTCTCTTCTTTCTCTTCCAACATATTTTATTACTCATTCCCTTGTGCCTAAAGGAATTCTTGAAGTGTTGGATAAGCATTACAGAAATTTTCTTTGGCATAAAGATAATGGAAAGCAAGGAATGCATTATATCAATTGGAATGAGCTTTGTTTACCAAGCTTGAAAGGAGGCCTTGGATTTCACTCAGCCTCTTTATGGGAAGGGCCATTGAGATCAAAATTGGCATGGAATTTCATTCAAAAATAGAACTCATTACTAAATAGAATTCTTATTGCTAAATATGGTAGCAATATTTGGTCTTCGCCTTAAAGAGGTGCTTCAGCAACATGGAAAGTTATTTTAGATGGGGCAAAGCATTTAAAGCCTATCTTAAGATGGAGAATTGAGAATGGAAAAATCATAAGCATTTTGGAGGATGTATAGATCTATGACAACAAAACAATTTCTATTTGGCCAACATTTATTAATGTTAACATTATGGAATGGTGCACGGTTGATGTATTGCTGAACGAAAATGGTGATTTTAATTACAGTTTTTTGCAAGACTCTTTTGGGGAAGAACAAATCAATGTTATTATACAAGTTCAATTCCTTCCAAATCGCTCTAAAGATAAAATGGAGTTAATTCATCAGTATTCAGGAAGGTCGATAGCAACTTTAGCCTTTGAAGAGAAGTTCAAATCTTGTGAATCCAATGATTTTAGTGGGATGATGCTTAAATTGCAACCCATAATTCTTTTTTCTAGTGGAGAATTGGAAGAAATGCTCTTCCTACGAATAGTTGAATTACTTATAAAAGGTTGCTGAATTCCAATCTTTGTCCAAGAGGCTGTCTTGTTGAAGAAGATATTATGCACATTTCTGTTTCTTGCAAAAAGCTGATTGAGATTTTTGAAGTTATAAGAAAATGGGGAATCCGCATTCCTTACTTTAATTCAGTTTCGGATATGTGGTATCATCTTCACTCTTTAGCTACTAAGAATCCTGTTCTAGCTAGAATTTATTGTTCCTCTATTTTTTATAGCTGGAAGGATAAGAACTCTATCAAGTATGGAAATAATTTTGCATCCCCAACATTTATTTCAGCTAAAGTTTTATCCATCTCTATTAAGCCATATCTTAATCCTATTCTTGATAACAGGGTTGCTAACTAATTCTATGAACCGAAAGGAAAAGTTTGGCATTCCCCACCTCCAAAATGGATTAAAATAAATATTGATGCTTCTTTGCTTTGCAATAATGGTGCAGGTATTGGAGGAAATATAAGAGATGATAAAGGAAGGTTTATCTCTATATTTTGGAAGCAACTTTTTTCATTGGGATATAACTCAACTTGAAATCATTGTTATCCTTATTATTATGGATATACTTGAAGAATGGATGATTGATTATGAAGGCATTTGGATAGAAGGGGACAACATCAACATTATCAAGATTTTTTGAAAATCACTGACCTCTCAAATTCGTCTAGAAACAAATTATAATTCTTTATATTTATCATTTTTATACGATTTTAAGTGTATTATTTTTAATTGTATTTCTAGAGAAGAGAATAAGGTTGCGAATTATTGTGCAACCTATGCTCTTAGTGGTAATTTCTTTTGGAACATTTTCCATAATAATCTTTCTTCTCTTTTTACTTTCTTGGTGAAGGAAGATTGCGATAGATTAGCTATCACATAATTGTTATTTTCCTTTCTTTGTTTTTCTAATAATATTGCTCTTTGCATTTCCCTAAAAAAAAAGAGAGGATTTTTTATAGTTTTGATTTAGTTTCATCTTAATTAATATAGATTATTATTTATGATTAAGTTAGGAGTTGGTGAAGATGTATTTTATGTGTTTTATGATTTCATTAGATTAGTTAATGATTTTAAAGCTGTAGGTTGGTTAAGAGGTTTTAGTGATTTTATAGATTTATATGAATTCTTTGGTGGTTTATATACTTGTTACACCTTATTAGTCATTTTTAATCATTAAAGTTTCAAGTTTGATATGCCTTTTGTTTATTTTTTTGGATTGAATATGATATGGGTTATAAGGTTTAGTTTATTGGTGATTTATTACTGCTTACTTAAGTTAAGTGATAAATACCCTTGTTAAACCATGGCCATGAGGTTTATTTTACCCTCCTTGGGGCTAGGTTAATAACCTCATAAGCCAGCATTACCAGGTAACCATCTTGTTGTTAAGTTTTATGTTTGTTGCATAGTGAAAATGATTACCATTAGGATTTGGTTCCTTACAAATTTTAAGATAAGTTACAATTTCATTAGTCATGTGTTTTGTTAATAGGTTTTATGACTTTTAAGAATTCCTTATGTTGTTTAGAGCAAATGAATATCAAATGAAAGATGCTATGCTAAGTTCAAGATAGAAAAAGCTACACATATCATTTATAAGGAAACCCAATATACAATACTAGCTTAAGATCTACGTAAACATGCTAGAGCTCAATTTTTATTTGAATGTTTTGTATTCTTGATTATACTAATGGACAACATCATTTAAGGCTAAAAAAACATTAAATAAGTGATTTTCAGAGTCATTTAAATATTTTAAATCCAAAACAAAAAATTATCCTAATGCTGCCCATTTTTTGTGGTAAAACAGCGATGCACATTACACAAATAGGTGGACCTACACACCAGTCCAAAGGTGATCATAAAGGTCTCTAGAGCTCACAGAAGAGGGGAAAGCCTTGGCCCCTAAGACCAAGGCTTTGTCAGTGTGCTAACCTAAGCTCATAAACTAGTACTACTTGAAATAAACACCAACACATCTCTTTTGAATGCACACATCACAGAGATGTCAATTATAGTTCTATGTATGAGTAACATAAATAATAACATTCAATCTAATCACCGAAACCAATAAACTAAGTTTTGATAGAAAAACATATGCATGTATATTTATTCTTGTATCACAACTCTATCTCTAATCTTATCAACAAGAAGTATATCATCAACAAAGATAATATAAGATACATGTTAGAATTTTCCATGATCAAAGCAAGAGAAGATAAGACTAAATATATTAATTTAAAATCAATGATATATATTAATACACATAGTTAGAAGTGAAAGTTCGAGGAGGTTGTGAGACCTCAAAGAACTAGCCCAAGGCTACCAAAGAGGGGGGGGGGGGGGGTGAATTGGTAATTTAAAAAAATTCTTTAACAAAAATTAAATCTTTTTAGAGCTTTTTTAATATCTGAAAATAAACACCTTAATTCCCAATATGGAAGAAAATTAATTTCACAAATAATAAAAAAATAAAAGTTTTATGACCACACAGTAAATCATAGAAAATTAAAATTGTGAAAAAATAATAAGAACAAACACACTAGAATTTATAGTGGTTCGGTCCAACCTAACCTACGACCACTCTTCGAAAACCTCTTTTTCTAGGTATTGCACTAAAACTAGTGTCTCTTCTTTTTCCCTCAAAGCAAGACAGAGAAGTCCTTACAAAATCTCTTCCACCAACTCGGTGTGGCAAAGAACCTTACTCTTTTTCACCCTCCTGGAGAAGGAAGATAACCTAGAATCCTTTTTCTCCCTCCTGAAGATGGCTGAGAACTAAGAATCCTTTTTCTCCCACCTGGACATGGCAGAGAACCAAGACCTAGTGCTATAGAATATCTCCTTGGAGCCATAGAAAGGATTAAGGAAGAAGCTTGAAGAAGATAAGGAAGAACCATGCTTGGAGTAACCTTATGAATCCCTCAACTCTCCCTCATAACCAACCCTCCCTCTCCTCTCTCCCAGAGCCTCCTTAACTCTCTCTCTATGCTCTCTCTCAAAAACACTTAGCAGAAAAAGTCATAAAAATAAGATAATAGGAGAGTTTAAATAGGGAGCCTTTCAAAAATCCCTAAATTCAATTCTAACACCACTGATAATTCAGTACGATCCATGATCATCCTGTACGATTAGTTCAAAGTACTCATGTTAGTACTGTACAAGGAGACAGACCCTGTACGATCAGTTCAAGGAGGTGAACTGATCGTCTAAGATGATTGAGAGCATCGTCTAGTACGATTAGTATAAATAAAATGGATAATCATTCAGTACGATGGACGGTAATTAATTATCATCCCATGCAGGAATCGAGACATATAGTATAATTAGTCAAATCATCCTATACGATTTGATCAAATAATTTATCCATAATTATTCCCCTAATCATAAGATCAATTTAAGCTTGATTGTCATATATCATACTGTACGATGCATATCATACTGTACAATTATACATAAATTTTAAATTATAAAATTTACCTAAATTATGATTGGCGGCTGTTTTGTTGATTATAATTAATCATTCTATATGATATGGATCATACAATATGATTAATTTAATCAATTCTTAATTAACATAAGTGCCCTAATTAGGGTTTTCTGATTAACTGATCATCTAGTATGATATAAATCATAATGTATGTTTAGTTAAAAAATAAAACCTTTTTTAACTCATTAACTCACCCCCTTGAGTGTGTGTGTATAGGATTACTTAGCTTTAGGATCTACCAGAATACATAATTGACTCAAGAAAAGTAAAAAGTTCAAAAAAATTGAAAATATAAACTTTAATTCTAGTCTACCTAATCTTGAGCTAATCGAGGTTGCAAGTGAACTGTGGACCTATAATGTTAGTGAGCAGGGCAAAAAAAGATATAAATTGAATCAGCATAGAGAGAAATCTAATAATGTTTGTTATCATCAAAATAACAAGACTTGGGTCCAGATTTGTAACAATCTCCCCCTTTTTGATGATGACAAATATTATTGGTTTTATGATTCAAGAGTGTTTTTGCTATTCCTTAAGCTCCCCCTCACTAAGTAAATTTTTTTCTATAAAGGGGAGGTGTCAAATTTTTATTTTTTTTAATTCTAAAGTGAAAAATAAAACATACAACAACATAACATAGAAGATTAACAGACAAACATGGAATTAAATATTTCAAAGCAAAATACAAGCAACCAATACATGCTTCTCTTTCTTTTAACATCACAAAAAGAAGAGGAAACAATAGAAAACAAACAAGAAACTAAAAATAGTAAAAGTACAATGATCACAGGAACATAAAAAAACTAGAATAAGGAGGGGTCCTGATCAAGTAAAAAAGATGTGGATCATACAGTACGATATGAGCAAAAATTAGAGATGGGGATGGATGATTAGAAAAGCTCTATGAAGGAAAATACATCAAAATGATTATAAAAAGATAAACAAAATACAACATGAATTAAACAAATCAAGCAGTGACAACACTATGATCCAGAAAGGTTAGAAATTTGAATTTTTTTTAGTCCTAGCTCAGGCTCCTTACAGGTTAAAGTCCTTTTTAAATAAAAATCAAATTCAAAAAAATAAATTAGAAAGGAAATGTGATCTTTTCAAATTTCTTTTCAGAAATATATCTAAGAGAATACATTGCAAAGTGATGAATCAGGAATTATGATTTTCAAAATCAGGTGTAAATGATATCAAATGGAATATGGATTTTTTTAACATTTAAATATTTGAAAGAAAGGGAAGCTAACTCATTGTGAGCTCATTTTGTCTCTTTTATTAGGTTTTGGTATACTTTACGCATCTTTTAATTTTTGATATAGTTTGTGCATCTTTTAAATTTTGGGGTGCATTGCACATCTTTTCAGCTTATGGGCTCATTTTATGTCTCTTTTTACTTTTGCAAACTTGCTTTCTTTTTAAATCCTTAAATAACTTTCAATTGTGAGATTATCTTTCAAATATGAGAGAAGAAGAACTCACTCTCTTATATAAAAAGGAGTAACCCAAAAATCAAAACTCGATCTGTATGACATAGACAAATAACTTAATTAAGAAAATTTGAAATAGATTCATTGATTTGTAAAAATATTCATATGAGATAAAGAACTGTAATAAGATAAAATAGATCGCAATTTTTTGGTCCAATTTTTAATTTGAAATAAATTTTAATTCCAAAAGAAATTATACCACTAAAGGAGTTAGAGGAAGAGAGATAATCACCAATTTTTCTTCCCTTAACTTTTTTAGAGGAGTCAATTATTGCTTACAAAAATAGGTTAGATTTTTATTTTAAAAAAAGTTCAACTACTAAAGTGAGTAATGATCAGATTCCTAAATTTTAAAAGAAATAAACAAACACATGCATAAAGAAAAATATTAAACACTAAAAGACAACAAGAAAATACAACAATCATATTTTATATTTTTAAAGCATCCAGTTTCAGGCATGAATATCAATGACACCTAATCTGGTTCTTAAGGTGATCAAGATTTCAAAAGCTAATGGTTTTGTAAGGATATCAACAAGCTAATTTTAAGTGGCTACATAATGTAGCTCTATATTGCCTTTGGTGATGCAGTCCCTAATAAAATGGTCTCTTATGTCTATGTGTTTGGGCCTGAAGTGTTGGATTAGATTCTTTGAAATACATAGAGCATTAGTGCTTTCATGTAAGATTGGAATGGTGCCTACAAGTAGTCCTAAATCTAAAATTTATTGCTTTAATCAAAGGACATGTGCCACACAACTTCCTAAGGCTATGTATTCACCTCTAGCAGTGGATAGGGCTACTGAGTTTTATTTTCTACTGGATTAGGAGACTAAAGATTATTCTATAAATTGGCAGGTTCCAAAAGTGCTTTTCCTATCAACCCTACATATTGCAAAGTATGAATCAGAATATCCTAAGATTTCAAAGGAGGTGCTAGGTCTAGGATACAAGATTCCTAAGTTTTGAGTTTCTAAGAGATATCTAAAGATTCTCTTAACAGCACTCAACTGGGATTCTTTTAGATCAAGCCGAAATCTAGCACAGAGACAAACACTAAATAAAATATCAGGTCTACTAGCAGTTAAGTAAAGAAATGATTCAATTATTTCTCTGTATTTCTTTTGATCAACTAATTTTTCACTTGAGTCTGTATCCAACTGAACTATAATGCTCATGAGAGTGTTGATTGCCTTGACTTTATCCATTTCATATTTATTAAGGATGTCCTTAATATATTTTGATTGACTAAGAAAAATTTCATCATCCTTCTGCCTTATACTAAATCCAAAAAAATAGTTCAGTTCTCCCATTATACTCATCTCAAACTCCTTATTCATTATTTTAAAAAATATATCATATAAATTTTTATCAAATGATCCAAACAAAATATTATCAACATAGATTTGGATAATGAGTAGTTCTTCTACTACCTTTTTGAGAAATAAGGTGGTGTCTACGCTCCCCTTAACAAAAGTTCTATTTAGTAGGAATGTGCTTAGCCTTTCATACTATGCTCTAGGTGCTGATTTCAGTCAGTATAATATCTTTTTTTAATTTGAACGCATGATTAAAAAATTGTGAACTTTCAAAGCCTGGGGGTTGTTCAACATACACATCTTCTTTTATTACCCATTAAGAAAGGCACTTTTAACATTCATTTGGTACAGTTTAAATCTCTTAAAGCAGGCAAAAGCTAGTAGCACTTTATTGCTTCTAGTCTAACTACAGGGGCAAAAATCTCTTCAAAGTTAATCCCTTCTATCTGGTTATACGCCTTAGCCACTAGTCATGCTTTATTTCTAATCACTACACCAAAATCATTCATCTTATTTTTGAAAACTCATTTTGCTCCAATAATACTCTGGTCCATGGGTCTTTAAACTAGCTCCCAAATATCATTTCTAGTAAATTGAGTCGGATCTTCTTACATGGCTATGATCTAAAATTCATCAGATAGTGCTTGATTTATATTTATGGGTTCAATCATTTAGATAAAGGCAGAGTGATTTTCTTTTCTAAGTCTATGCCTAATTTTAACACTTTCAGATGGGTCTCCTAAGATCAGTTTTTTAGGATGACTTGAAGAATATCTTCATTCTCTAGGTAGTAAATTTTTAGGTTCTACCCTTTCTTCTAGATTTATAAATTCTACTCCTTTGGTGATTTCAACCACTTCTTCTTCATCTACCCTAGACCCTCCAAAATCATCAGATTTATTAAATACTACATGAGTGGTCTCCTCTACCACTAGTGTCATTTTATTGAAAACTCTAAATGATTTTTCAACATTTATGTATCCCAAAAAAACTCTTTTATCATATTTGGGGTCAAACTTTCCTAGTAGAGATTTCCCATTATTTAGAATGAACATTTTATATCCAAAGATATGAAGGTGAGAGAGGTTGGGTGTTCTACCCTTAAAGATTTCATAGGCTGTCTTGTTTAGCTTAGATTTAATATTAAGCCTATTCAAAATATAAGAGGCTATATTTACCGCTTCTGCCCAGAAGTATTTAGAAAGTGGGTATTTAGCTAACATGGCTCTAGAAGCTTCTACCAAGGTCCTGTTCTTTCCTTCTATTATCCCATTCTACTGAGGGGTTCTAGGAGCTAAAAAGTTGTGATTTATCCCTTGCTTTTTATAGTAAGATTCAAATTTTTTATTTTCAAATTCTCCACCATGATTATTATGAATGGTCAGAATTTTATAACCTAGCTTTTTCTGAATCCAAGTGGAGAATGTCCTAAACTCCTCAAATAATTCACTTTTATGAGATAAGAATCTAACACAAGTAAACCTTGAGTAATCATAAACAATCACATACCCAAAGACTTTTTCTCCTAGGCTTGCAGTATTAATGGGTCCAAAGAGATCCATATGAAGGACTTATAATAGTTTGCTAGTGTTAATATCCTTAATTGAGTGGAAGGAGGATTTGACTTATTTTCTTAACTATCAGGCGTCACACAGGTGGTCCTTAATGAAATTTAGCTTTGGTATGCCTCTCATTAAGTCTTCTTGGGTGATTTTTTTAAGATTTTTCATACTTGCATGACATAATCTCCTATGTCATAATCAGGATTCATCAATAATAGTTTTTAGGTAAAGAGAAGTAGCATATTCAATGTAATTCAGATCAAGTATGTAAATATTATTAATTCTTTTTCTTTGTAAACTAGTTTTTCCATTTAAGGCATGTAGCTGGTAAATAAAAATTTTATGTTAAAGCTTTTATCACAGTGTTGGCTGATGCTGAGCAAGTTATGTTTTAAGCCATCTACCAGTAAGATATTTTCAATGATAAAATTTTTTGAGTTGTCGATTATACCTGATCCTTTATCTCCCTTTTTATTCATTATGTGCTCACAATTCTTTCAAATGCTTATAATCATAAAAGTATGAAGCTTGGGATCAAAATTACTCATACTACACAAAAAATTTCCCACTTATTATATGCAGATGATATTTTATTATTTTCTAATGCAAAAATAAAAAATGTGAAGAAGCTGAAGAAAATTCTCTTGGGTTATTGCATGTGGTCGGGTCAAGTAATAAATTTCAATAAGTCTTTTATTTTGTTTAGTAAATCAATCAATAGTAAGAGACGTAAGAAGATATCAAAATTATTGGGCTTTAAGGTGGTGAAAGAGATGGAGTATTTTGGAGTTAAAATGGCATTAAGAAGGATGGTGAAATCTGATTTTCAATAATTGATAGAGAAATCTTTGAAGAAACTAAATGCTTGGGGAAATAGGTGTTGTGACTCGAGCTCATAAGTTTATATTTTTAATGATAACAAACATTATGGCTCACATCTTTATGTCTCCTAGTATTTTCATTCTATACTTATTTGTGTGTATACTAATATTTTAGGAATATCATGCAACATCAAATGAAGATTCAAGGCTCAAGATTAGGTAGAATAGGTTATGCTATAGAGATTTTGTAATATTCATTAATGTATTTCTGATTTCATGAGTCAAGTCTTGTAAGGGTGTATGCTAGCTTGGTGACCTTGCACATACACACTCAGGGGGAGTGAGATTGAGTCAAAACCAGAAGTTCAATTTTTGAACTAATCATACTGGATGATTACTATCGTCCAATACGATTAGCTCTTTGAACTAATCAAACTAGACGATTTATATCAACCAAGATGATCCTTTATGATCTTGAAAAATAGCCTCCAATGATAATTTAGGCAAGAATTTGAGATTCAAATTTTGTTCTAGTACTAGACGATCTTGATCATCCCAGATGATCTATGAAAATCATGCATAAATAAATATGTGATTAGTCAATCAAATTTGCTTAATTTGATATTCTGATCGTACTGGACGATCATAGAATCATCCTGAATGATCTTAGAATTATCCTGGACGATCAGTACAAATTTGAACATATCGTCCAGGTGATCGTCCTGGACTATCAGGTCAAATTCTGCACATCGTCCTGGACGATCCTATGATCGTACTAGACGATTCTTGGCGACTAAATTGATTTTGTTAGGGTTTTTCAAGCCCTCTTTTTAAGCACATTATCCTGGCCGATCCTGTGATCGTTCTAGATGATCTTTGTGGCCAGAATTAATTTTTTAAGGTTTTTTAGAGCCCTCTATTTAAGCTTTCTAAAAGACACTAAAAGATTTTTTTGGCAGCCATTGAGGCTTCATTTTTCTGGAGAAAACTTAAAGAGAGAGCCTTGAAAGAGAGAGAGGAAAGGGTGGAGTTTGAGAGAGGGAGAAGATCCTTGGAGGGAGTGTAGAGGGGGTTTCACACGGTTGCTCCAGCAAGCTTGCACCTTAGTACCATCGGATTCAAGGTTTATCTTGAGAGAAGTTTTGGGAAGAAGAAGATCTCTTTGGTGTCAAAGGACCAGGTTCTCTGCCTTCACCAGGAGGGTGAAAAAGGATTCCAAATTCTTTGCCTCACCAGGAGGGTGAAAAAGATTTCAGGTTCTCTACCGCACTGGGGGAGGTAGAAGAGATTTTGTAAGGGCTTCTCCGCCTAGCTGTGGGGGCTAAAGGAGAGTCACTAAAGGTTTAGTGCAATACCTGGAATGGGAGGTTCTGGGGAGTGGATGTAGGTCAGGTTGAACCGAACCACTATAAATCTAGTGTGTTCTTTCTAATTATTTTCCGCACTTTATTTTTACTGCGATTAACTGCTTGGGTGAAATCTTTGATTTATCTTTTTACTATTGATTTAATTCATTTTCGTTGCAAGATAGAAAAAGATTTTTCTTTTTGTTAAAGAAATTTTTAAATATCCAATTCATCCCCTCTTAGTTAGCCTCGGGACTAGTTCTATAGGGTTGAACACCCTCACAAACTTTCAATAGGTTAATTTCTCTAGAATGAAGAAGGATGCTGGTTAAATTTATTTTTCATGCTCTTCTATTATTTCTATCTACACATACTTTGGTTCCTTTGAGTCTCTTGAAGGAGTTTGATAAGATATGTAGAAATTATATTTGGAATAAACATAATCGTAATCATGGTCTTCATTATGTGGCTTGGGATGTTCTATGCAAGTCAAAGAAGAAGGGTGGATGTGGGTTATATTCAGTAGTATCAAAGATGGGTCCTTTAAGAGCAAAACTTTCTTGGAAACTTATTCACAAGCCGGATACACTTCTTAATAGGAATCTGATTGCAAAGTATGGACACAATTGGTGGAATTGTGAAGCAAAGAGAAACAGCTCCATTTCATGGAAAATAATTCTGAATGGGTGGAAATCTCTTAGCAAAGTTGTGAGGTGGGAAATCTCTTCGGGTTCATCTATTAATGTTCTTAAAGATGTATGGATTCTTGATAAAAACATAGAGAAGTGGCCTACTTTTATTGCGAAATTGGATGATGACTCATTGACTTTGGATACATTTATTATCAATGGAAGATGGAATACATTTCAGTTGCAGCAGCATTTTGGAGAACTTCTAGATATTATCTCTCATATTTGAATATCTCCAAATTTAATAGAGGACCGAATGGAGCTAAAATATAAATTTTATAGGAAGACAATATCTGCTCTGATTTTAGAAACGGTGTATGAAGATTGTATGGAAGACAACTATTAGATGTGGACAAGGAAACCTCAGGTGGAACTCTTTTTATGGCGTTTATAGAACAATGCTATTCCATCTACTAATTTCCTAATGCATAGAAGATTGATGGACAGTAATTTATGTCCAAGAGGGTGTGATGCCATTAAAAATGCGGACCATATATCAGCTGATTGTTCAAAATTACTCCAAGTGATAAATTGTTTAAATGTATAGGGGTTTCAAGTTCTGGTTTACAGATCTTTTCAAGATTGCATATTAGCATTGGAAAGGTTAGCTAACACAAATCCTTTTATTGGCAAGTTGTATTGTACTGCTATACTTTTCTTGGAAAAGTAGAAATAATGTGAAGCATGGAGATAGAGAAGATAGTGTTGCTTTTATTGCTTCAAAAGTTTTCATCTTTGATGCTTCTTCTTCTTATAATAAACTTATCTCGGGAAACTGGGGTGTTAATCAACATTCTCAATTATTTTGCAATTATTGGCACCCTCCTCCCCCCGAGTGGATTAAGATTAACATTGATGCTTCTTTGTTGAAAAGTAATAAAGCAGGTGTTGGTAGAGTGGTGAGGGCAATAAAGGAAGATTCTTGTTGGCTTTTGGTTTTGATTGTATGCATTGGGATATTGCACAGGTTGAATTGTTAGCAACTAAATCATTAAAGAAGGTGGTACAAACGTGGATGTTGGAAGCAGAGGGAATTATTATTGAAGGAGATAATTGAAATGTCATCAAGTATCTTCAGATTCTTTTTGCAAATCTAAATGGGTGGTGGGGAGCCAAGAATGGATGATTTTTTATTCTTAAAAGAATTCAATAAGGTTTTATTTCATTGTTCGTATCGTAGTTGTAATAAGTTAATGGATTTTTGTGCTAACTTAGCTTTGTCTAGTGATTTTATTTCGGATGTGATTAGTGACAATAATATTCCTCGTTTTGTGTCTTTATTAAAGGAGGAATATGATAGGCTTTCCTATCTTTGAGTAGTTCGTAATTAGGTATTTTCTTTTTAATGCAAGTTTTAGTTCATTTCAAAAAAAAAAGTGTTACCATTCCCCCTACCCTGACCTCCAGTATCTTTAGTCATGTGCCTTGTACATCCACTATCCAGATACCACATGCTCTTAAAGGGCCTTTTGTGAGAGCATCCCTACAAAGTCATCAGGGATTAAATTTAGGAACCCAAAAAAGTTTGGGTTCCACCTTATGGATTGATGGATGAAATGCTTACATGCTTTGTTGTGATTTATACAGTTTTGGCCCCCACACTAAATGTGTTTTATGGTGAATAGTGTAAGTGTGTGATATATGTCCTAGCATGCCACAAGAAAAGCACCTAACTCCTGGGAATTGATTCACTAATCTATGTGGGTTATGATGCCTCCTTCTAAGTTTAAATGATGCATGTTGATATATTGATTTATGAAATTCTACAAGTATATGTGATGGTTTATTTTCTTTAAAAGCAGTTACTTCCACTTACAAAAATTTGCTATACCTCCTCTTGATCAAAATGATCAAGATAGTTATCAGCTATTAAGCACAGTTTGGTTACCTCCTATTCAGCTTCTATCTTATATGAGTTTGAAACGGAGTCTGTCTAAAAAGCCTTCTGAGTCCATTACTTGTTCTTCTTGAATTTATCTTTTTCTTCACCCTTACCTTGATTTGGTGAGTTTAAGATTTTGGCAATCAGTCCTCGTATGCCAGGCTTCCTACATTCGAAACAGATAACATCAGAAGAAGCCTTGGAATTTTTATTAAGTTTACCTTTATTCCATTGTTGACGACACTTTTACTTTTTCTTTAGATAGCTTTAAATTATCTTGTCATCAGCGCAATGTCATCATCATCTTCAAAAACAGAATTCACTATCAGAATCATCAGCCTTTAACGCTAAAGTTTACTCTTTTCTTTTCTCACCTGCATCAATTTCTCTTTGACTCACTCCTTGCTCGTAACCAATGAGTGATCTAAATAATTTGTCAAGTAAATAAACAATCAGGTCCTTTGATTCAATAATAGCAGTTATTTTGGCATCATAAGAACTAAGTAGACAACATAAAATCTTATTTACTTTTTTAGAATTTGTGAGTTCTCTACCTAATACATACAGGGAAGTGACAATTTGAGTGAACCTAATATACATTTTAGAAATAGATTTACAAGGTTTCATGTGAAATATTTCATAATCATGGAGTAGAATGTTCAACCTAGATTATTTCACTTCATTTATTCATTCATATGTTATGCAGAGTATATCCCAAATTTTTTTACCAGTTATGCAAGTAGATATACACTTGTAATCTTCAGATTTTTAATGCATAGAAAAAATAATTTAAACATTTTATATTTAATTGAGCTAAATCTCTATCCTCTATACTTCATTCAGAAAAAGGTAGTTCAGTTTTAATATTTATAAAACGAGAAGGTGCAGAGTATCCTTCTTGAACTAATATTCACATGCGAGAATATATAGATTATAAAAAAGTAGACATGCGAATTTTTCAAAAATTAAAATGAATATTATCAAATAAAAGTGGTCATGTGATTAAATATCCTTCCGCAGTATTACGATTACCAAAATTAGCTATGGATCATTTTTCAAAAGTTTTCTAAAACTTAATTTTTTAATCCCACGCTGATACTACTTGAAACTTTGAGGAGGTTATGAGACCTCAAAGAACCAACCCGAGGTTAACCAAGAGGGGGGTGAATTGGTTATTTAAAAGATTTTTTAATAAAAAATAAATCTTTTTATAGCTTTTTTAATATCTAAAAATAAACACCTTAATCCCTAATGCAGAAGCGAATTAATTTCATAAATAAAAAAAATTCAAAGTTTTCCAACCACACAGTAAATCACAGAAAAATAAAAGTGCAAAAAATAATAAAAATAAATACACCAGAATTTATAGTGGTTCAGTCCAACCTAACCTGCGTCCACTCCCCGGAAACCTTCTTTTCTAGGTATTATACTAAAATTAGTGTCTCTCCTTTTGCCCTCACAGTAAAGTGGAGTAGCCCTTATAAAATCTCTTCCACCAATCCGGTGTAGCAGAAAACCTTACTCTTTTTTACCCTCCTCATGAAGGTAGAGAATCTGAAATCTTTTTGCTCCCTCCTAGAGATGGCAGAGAACCAAGAATCTTTTTTCTCCTGCTTAGAGATGACAGAGAACCAAAACCAGTGCTGTAGAATGTCTCCCTAGAGCCATAGAAAGGTTTAAGGAAGAAGCTTGAAGAAGACAGGGAAAAACCTTGCTTGAAGTAATCTTGTGAATCCCTCAACTCTCGCTCTCTTCACTCCTAGAGCCTCCTTAACTCCCTCTCTATACTCTCTCTCAAAAACACTTAGCAGCAAAAGTCTTAGAAATAAGATAATAGGAGAGTTTAACTAGAGAGCCTCTCAAAAAACCATAAATTCAATTCTAGCACCACTAATCGTCCAATACAATCCAAGATCGTCATATATGATTACTTCAAAATACTCATGTTAATACTGTACAAGGAGATAGGCCCTGTACGATCAGTTCAAGGAGGTGAACTGATCGTCCAAGATGATTAAGAGCACGTCCAATACGATAAGTATAAATAATATTGATAATCATTCAGTACGATGGGCAGCGATTAATTATCATCCCATGCAGGAATCGAGACATATAGTATGATCAGTCAAATCAACTTGTATGATTTGATCGAATAATTTATCCATAATTTTTCCCCTAATCACTGGATCAATTTAGGCATGATTGTCATATATCATATAATATGATGCATATTATACGGTACGATTGATATAAATTTTAAATTATAAAATATTACATAAATTGTGGTTGGCGGCTATTTTGTTGATTACAACTGATCTTCTTATACGATATGAATCGTACGATACAATTAGTTTAATCAATCATTAATTAACAGAGGTGCCCTAATTAAGATTTTCTAGTTAACTTATCATCTGGTACTATATAAATTGTACTGTACAATTAGTTAAAAAATAGAACTTTTTCTTAACTCACTAACTCACCCCATTGAGTGTGTCTGTACAAGGTTGCTTAGCTTTAGGATCCACCAGAATATATGATTGACTCAAGAAAAGTAAAAAGTACAAAAAGACTAAAAATATAAATTTTAATCCTAGTCTATTCAATCTTGAGCTGATCGAGGTTGCAAGTGAACTGTGGACCTGAAATGTTTATGAGCAGGGCAAAAATAGATACTAAATTCAATTAGCATAGTGAGAAATTCAAGAATGTTTGTTATCATTAAAATCACAAGACTTGGGTCCAGATTTGCAACAGGAAGCTAGATGTTCATACAAAAATAACTATATACATTCATTCAACCTCAAATTAAGAAATAATCATATATATACTAAGTCATGGTTGAGGAGAATGTGAAGATTAAGGATGAAAACAATCTACTATAATATGTATATAAACTTCGAGTAAGGAATTATAAAGGCAATAAACACTCATTCTGATTAATCTATTAAAACCCACTTCTTTATCAATCAAACTCAAGCCAAACGATCAAGAGATTGTGAGGGAACAATGCTTGATTTCCCCTTAATTCATTCAGGCAAAACACAACCAAAAAATGAAACTTAAGAAAAAATGATTTTGACACAAAACATATACTTAAAGGGGTGAACAAATCTTCATGGAATAATTCACAATCTCATCATCTTAGCTCAAATAACTAGGGAATCATGAATTTAATCTTTTCAGCAAGAATAATATGAAGAATGTAATCTCCACCAAACAATGCAAGCTATTTTTTTTATTCATTCTGCCATCAGAACTTCCAAGAAAGGGAAAGGAAGAAAAAGAAATAGTACAAGAAGAAGGAGAAAAGAAGAAGAAGAAGAGGAAGAAGAAGAAGGAGAAGGGAAAGTGGAGGAAGAAGTTGAAACTGATCGAAGAAGCTCCGATGAAGCAGGCACGTGAACCGATCATAGACGGAGCATAGGGAGGTGTCAGCTAAGGCAAGGGGTCGGGACCGGCACTTGGAAGGGGCTCAGAATGGCGTCGGGCTTCCTGGGGCGAAATGAACTAAAGATGAAGGGGGAGATCGGGAGCTCTTGCACACGAAGGAGAGGGAGGCTTCGGCTTCTTCTCTAGGATGGACTGAACCAGGGAGAGAGCAAGAAGCTTCAACTTCTTCAGGACTAGAGAGAGGTAAAAAATGGGAGGGGAAACGACAGAGGGACTTCAGTTTTCCTGGCTTGCGAATCTCTAGAGACGGGATCCAGGGCTTCGTCCTTATCTTCTCTAGAGACGGGATCCAGGGCTTGCGAATCTCTGGAGAATGTAATCTCCACGTAAGGAAGAGACAGAGAGAGCCTGAGTTCTGGAGTGCTGATGCTTGAGAAGGTCTTCGGCAAAGGCTTCTAACACGCAGGCTCAGGAGTCCCGCTTTGATATAAATACCAAAATGAAACTGAGTTGCCTGCTCCTCTGTGAAAGGATGCAAGGACGTGCATCAAAGTGGGAGGTCACACGACTGAACACTGCAACAGCGGTAGATTTCGAATTTCAAGAAGATCGAAACTGTCGATGTAATTTCTAGATTTAGGAAGTTAATTTAAATTATTGATAAAGTCAAAGGAGCTTCAATAGAATTAAATTGGGCTAAGTTAGGTGAGAATCAGGTTCAAATTTGATTAAATTTGAGTTAATTTAAGCTTAATTTGGTTTGATTAATTTAATTAAATAAAATTAACCTAAATCATTATCAATTTGGTCCAAATTGGGCTCGAAGCAGCTAAAATGAACTAATCTAGCTTAACTGAACTCAATCAAGTATGATTCGACTCAATTTCAAATCGATTCAAGTTCGATTGGGTCCCATCAAGTCAATTTTATAAAATTGAACTTAAATCTATGCGATTGAACTCAAATCGGCATCGATTTGAATTGAATTAGGCTTGATGAGGCTCAATTAGCCTAATCGAACATGTTCGAGGGCAAATACACAAAAAATGAGGTCAACGAGGATAATAATAAAACCCTAGATCCTAATTTGAATAAACTCTATTATACTTCATATGTTGGAAAATCTAATACTTAACTCATTCAACTATTTGAGCTATTACCCTAATTTGAATTTATAAGTTATACCTTTATGAATTTAATATTTAAAAATTATAAGATTAATAATTAGTATTAAAATTAGATATGAGCAGATTAAAATTTAAAATCAAAGCTAACTTGAAGATGGAATTAGTAATCTCAAAAAGTCCATACATTAAAATTATTAAGAGTGTCTAAGAATCCTAAAGTAGAAGCTGATATTAAAAATTATAATTATGTACTCCACAAAAGAAAAAAAAAATTATAAATAGTTCTTAAAAAGAAAAAGAAATGAAAAATATCAAAAAAAAGATGAGTACATTCAAAAATTAGTATCAGTGAAATCTTAAAGAGTTGAAATAAAATCTTGTTCTAAATTTGCAAAGGATAAAATATGAGGGCTAATACAAGGGATGGTGAACTAATGAAAGTAAAATTTTAATCAAAATCATATCTAATTATTAAAACTATATTATCCACTTCAATTTTTAAAAGTTAAAGTTTAAATCTATAACCTATAATTTTAAATTAGAAAAATAAGAATGATTGATTATGTTTAACTATTATTATTTTTCCAAATAAGAAGTATAGCTTTGATTCATTTTTACTAATTCTAGATAGTGATTTTTTATCTTATATTTTAGTAATTTTAGATTGACATTTTTTATTTTGGTTAATCACCTAATGAGAATCACAAAACTTTTATTTGCTTGAGGACAAACAAGAGTTTAAGCTGAGGAGAATTTTATATGTATAAATAATATTATATTTTATATGTTAATTTATCAGTGAAAATGTATTGTTTTAGTTGTGTGTGCAAGAAAATACAGGAAATTAGAAAAACTTTTCATTGCCTAAATTGGTCACAAAAAATAATAATTTTGTTGCTAAAGCGTATAGCGACCTAAAATATTTTGATCGTTGATTTGTCACAATAGCCTCGTCGCTGAGGCTTTTAGCGGCCTTTTTTTTGTGGTGATTTGTCACAATAACCTCGTCGCTGAGGCTTTTAGCGGCCTTTTTTTTGTGGTTACTAAATTAGTGACCACTAATTAGTTTGGGTGGTTAAAATTGTACGTATTGACGACCTTCTTTAACACTAATAAGTATTTATTTGCATGCTATTTAGTAATTTTAATTTCAATTTTATTTGTTACATTTTTCCTATAGTGATCAAAATAAAAGATGGTCGCAAAATGATAAACCAAATAAATTACATGCCCCTTTAATTTCATGAAATGTTCATATATATTTATGTATATCAATTTTGATGATATTTACTAAAATTTATTTCTTATCCAATTATTATGTCTTGGCTACAACATTGAAGATCAATCAATCACTCTTTGATATTGTAGCATCTAATTATTTATCATTAATTAAATATAAATTTCATAATATAAAAAAATAACACTAATTTTATTACGTTGTGGTAACAAAAAACAAAGTATTGAATAAAAAAAATATTCAATTATCAATATAATTATTACAAATTTGCGAGAAAAAAATAAAAATTATATACTTTTAAAAATACATCCATCAATTAAAATAAAAAATATGATCTATGAAATCATCAATCACAAAATCTTAATATTTACAAAATAATTAAAGAACCCCATGAAGGCTAACGGCTATGAAGGCTGTCGCCATAACAGTTGGTCCGGCAAGGAATCTCACTCCCATAGCGAAAGTTGCCACCTTATTCCCACATGTTGTTATCCTTGGCTGCAACGTCAAGGAACAACTATGTATGCCCACTACTATCTTCAGTTACCTCTGCCAACATATTACTTTTCAAAGCGGTATACAAGTAAATAACTTTTTATTAAAGATTATAAGGACAAGAAGAATCAATCAAATGATGAATACATATATCTACATGTAAGAGACCAACGGCTAAGTGATGTTCAGAATAACTCTACCCAAAAAAACTTGTCATACATCAAAATTAAAGTGAATAATAATTTATGCTTAAAGAGAAACATGCGCATAGGTCAATACTCAGAAAATTTAAAACAAAAATAAAGGAATATATTTACCTGAATGTTTTGTTTGGTTGATTGTTATTACTGATCATCTCTCTATTATTCATCTTGTAACGATCGATAGTCTTCATCATGCTAAGTGCCTCCGAAAAAAAAAAGCAGCAGCAGAAGAAAGCAATTAGTCTACGACTTCGTTGAGGTATAAAAAAACAAAGCAAATTAGCATGCTTAGGGGCTTGTTTGGTAAATATTTTCTTCTATCTTTCATCCAAGCTAAAATAGTGCTGCAAGACATGTGCATAGTTTTGGACCTATTTCATAAATCATTTTTTTGACAATAAAATGTCAACCTCTTTTGTGAAAAGGAAATGGCCTTGCCGTCGAGCCTAAGAGTTTTTACACAAATACAATTTCCATAAACTGAACATGCTAACAGTTTGATTATTCTGGGATAAATCTAATCGAATGAGTAACCAAGTATGACTCTTTATCAAGATTTTAATCTAATGTTCTACAAGAACACCAGCCAATCACTCCTACGTGTGAAGAGAATGTTGAAGATGATGGAATATCCTACAAGAACACCGACTGATTTCAAATAAAACTTCTGATCAGTGGAAAGAGCGATATTCTCTAGGATTGCAATCCCAAATATCCTACCATCAGGTGCTTGACAGAGTTATAAATACCATAAACAACATTTTAGTTAAAAAATATTTATGTTTTTGCAAAGCATTCACCGTGTAAATTTCTTCTCGAATAGATTAGAAGAATGCTTGCAAAATTTGAAACACATATGATTTAAACTAATACTTACAAACTTATCCATCCACTAAGACAAAAACATCTCATTGATTGTAAGAGCAGTAAACCCATTTGTCAAAGGGTAAGCCAGTCACCCAACATCCACCATTTTAGTATCAAATCTGTTAATCAAAATTCTTTAGATATAGGTACAGATGCACATATAAAAAGTATATAACGTACGTGGAGAAGATAGAGTTAAATATCTTGGGGGATTTTAAATACAATTTCTTATTTTTCGCCAAATAACATTTCATTCTCTCATTTATATTGCTGAATGATTAATATCACAATCTTAATCATGTTTTAGCTGAAAAATATGAGTAAAAAGTTGGTACCTGTTCATGACTAGCACATCTCAATGTATCGAATCCTTCATTGTAATAAGCTAGATGTAACCATATCTACAATTGTTGTGGTGAAGTACTACATCTAGATCTACTAGAGCTATTAGATCGTCTGGTTATTCAGAATCCATGTAGTTCTCATATCTTTTCAGTGGCAACCACATGTAAATGACTAGAGCAATAAACTTGTGAAGCGGAGATCTAACATGGTAAAGTATAGCAAGCTCCAAAAACATTGGGGTTAGACATTTGTTCTAAAAAATTTGAAGAAAATGATCGCAAGACCATCCTCACAATATTGAAGATAGATTGTTGAATTTTTTGTTTTGCCAATTCATAGTAAAATGCCAATTTGAAAAAAAAAAGATATAATAAATATAGAAAATCTTGCAGTCTAGCATGTTTAAGAATTGTAAGGAAATATATATTGAAAAATGCATAGAAAATGGAAGAAATTGATTAGTGCAATTCATAAATTATTAGTAACAAAACTAGCAGTTTAAACTTGAAAGGTCCATTAGTACTGGGCAACAAATTCTGCAAAGACCAATTAAAAGAGACTTAATTAAGGACATTATAGTATCAAAACATATAAATAAATCATATCTCTATTCATCATTTTCTTTATTTGAGAAGTCTGGACCTACAAGAAGAAATTCATAATATTAGTTAAACAAATTTTTAATTTTATTAAGTTAACCTTAATATGCTTATTCTAAATACTTACCATCATCATTAGGGGGCTGCATGCCCATTTTTTCTGCTACTATTTTTAACCAATATATAATTTTTTTTTATATTTAATGATCTCACTTTGTTCCTCAAATTTCTCTTATATAACTTTTAAAATGGTTTCAAACTCGACCTCTCTCGGATGACACATTTAATCTGACAAATTTAAATTTTTATCGGCTTTGGCCCATAACCAAGGCCATGAATACATGAAATTGTTTCACTTAAAACTTCAACACAAATTATTGTCTCATCAACTATTACTATTCCTCTCTTGTCAATAATTTTCTTGCGAATTTTGATAATATTGTCCTGTATGTTTTAAGAAAAACAATGAAGGAATTATGAAAAATTACTAACAAATATATTCTAATATATTTAATTTATATTAATATATTTTGCCGACAATCATCAAAAACCCATTTTTTTCTTTATCTGTAAACTCCTCCTTGTATAATTTGATTATGCTTAATTTTTACACCATAATAGAATATGTCTCACAAATTAATAGTTTTTGAAATTTAAACAATTAGAAATTTATATATGCCTAGTCATACAGATGTTACAAGGGATTTTGTGCCCATTCGGTGAACAAACTTCAACATCGAATGATTCTAAGAGTTTGACTTTGATTTTTTCTCTATTTAAAAAAATATTTGTTTCAACATAATATAATAAATAAAAAATAAGCAGCGACAAAATTTGATCTTCAATTGCTTGAAATTTAAACATTTTAATATGGATGTCTTTCATGTATATGTCCATCTCATTTAGGCCATATTATCTTTAATACTCATTTATTGTTTTTTCCTCACAAATTCATTATATGATAGGATGTTTTATCTGTCACTAATGAGAATATAAGTAAATTAGTAAATCTATAGTTTCTTTTAAATTAAAGACATATCTTAAATGTTTCTGAGTAAAAAAAAATTACACAATCAAATCAAATCATCTAGTCTCTCTATAAGCTCTTTGTAAGATTTTTTTTCTTGCTAACATTCCACCTCCAAGTTTTTTATAATGTACGTAAGCTTTTGAGCAAAAATAAGAAAATCTCTTTCTCGTAATGTGCATCACGCAATCCTTTACATGTGATTCTTCAATGGATAAATTAATCTTTACCTACAAATTTTTTTGCATGCAATCATATTACAAAAAAAAAGGAATGAGCACTTTCTTTCATATATTTTAGACAAACCTTTAAGATGCTAACAAATATAATAGGCAGATATGTACACTTGTATAAAATCCTTTATTGAAACCAAATCCTTAGAAAATATGATATATATCAAGAATCAGCAAGTATCTAGCAAAATTCTAGAAGACTGGGTAGATGAAACTAAAGTAGAAATACCAAAAAATGCCAAACCTGCTGTACAAAAAATGTAAAAATAAAATTGTTCAACTAAGTATGTCTATAAGAACTAGCAGTTCCCTCAAAATCCGAAAACGTTAGACTAATCCAGAAACTTCTCAAATCAGAAATGTCAAAAGTATGGTTATAATCCGTTTCTTTGTATGGGTAACATTAAACTTAAAATTTTCATCCATCTTCTTCACTTGAATACAAGAACCTACTGTAGATCTCGTAGTTCTAACACTCTAAAGTAAAATTTCTGAAGCATAAAACCTGAAATAGGTAAAGACATGGATTTAAATGTCATGTAGTTAACATAGCCTATGTTATGGGAGAGTAATATGAAAGAAAGCAAGGCAATGTTATTATTCTTCAAAGGTATAAATTGGCTTTGACCAAAATAATTCAATGGGAAGTTAGTTTCTTGAAAAGTTTCTTTATTATTTGTAAAGAAAACAAACTACTTAAAACTAACACGAACCAATAATTTAAACAAAGAGAATAAATCATGTTTATAACTGTTAGAGAATAGGTGACCGCTAGAAAGAACTTTTTGAGCAAAATGTGACTCTTAAGAGGTCTGGAGCAAAATCATTATCAATGAAATTGGTCAAATTACTGAATTCAATGATATGGATCAGATGCTTAAAGCATTTTCATAATCGTAAGATAACAATTTCCTAAATCCAACAGTGTTTACTGTGTAGTATTAAGATGAGAAGAGAACTTGTTAAGATAGTGCAAATGCTTGAAGAATTTTAGTAATCTTTATTTATGAAGTATGTAATGAACAACTGTAGATTAACTGTAACACAAAAAAGGAATAAAAGTATAAGCATTAGAATTTTGAATAACAAGTGAAATATTATATACTAAACATCGTTCGATAATTACATACCTAAATAGGTCGCTCCAAGTTCAGACTTCAGAATTCAAAGAAAAGTTGAATAGAAGAAAATGACGAGGTGGGGAAAAGGAAGATACAGAGAAATAGGATAGCTTGCATCTTTATAGCAAGAGATGACATCAGGTACAAGCACTCTCTACTAAACAAGGCACATCATATTCTTATCTTCTCCCTATAAAACAATATAAATTTCTTTCCCATCCCCGAAAAAATTATCCAGCTATTTTTTAAAGCTTGCTGATTTACTAGATCTAAAGTAAAGTATATCAGTATATCACCAATCCCTAGGAAAATCATAACCAGAATATGATAACAAATCTTTTTGATCTAAAATAAAGCATGTCGGGATATCACAAATCCCCAGAAAATCATCACATGGATCTCTACATTGAACAAAATTTGATAAATAACAAAATAAGCTAATGATTCAAATTAAATTAAAGCAAAATAATGAAATTTGATGATTTTAAATTGGCTCAGTAGGAACTCTTACAAACACATAAAAAGAAATACTATTCATAAATGGAATTGCATTCCTGATTACACAAAACTAAAATCATAATTAAAATTCTTATCATGATTTTTTTTCAGAATTATTTCTTTATCTGTATCACTAACTTGATTCCATCTTCTGACTTGCACGGGTGTAAATTTTCTAATTATGATGTGAGTCTCTCTAGACAACTTTGAGTGGTGATCTCCAACTAGCCTATTCAAGCCCTCTAGAATGAATATTGATATCTTACCTTAGTACTCCTCTAGTGCTATGCCTCTATTTGGACTTCTTTTTTATTAGCACTTGAAACTGCAAAAAGATAAAATAAACATTATTTTCAATATTAAATAAGAAAGTCATTTATATTTATCATAATTATTAAATTCGAAGAAGCCATAAGTAATAAAATCAATGATAGTTGCCTAATTCTCTAGTGCAGATGGATGACGTAAACCTAAGCTATCAGTTCTTGGAGATGCTTCTCCTGTAGATAAATATCCATAAATTGATATATGCAAACAGTTAAACATAAGAGTATCTATTACATAAAATATTGTATTTCTCGAAGGATAGCATTTAAGCTTATAAGAGCAAAAAACATTAAAAGGAATTTAACCTAATAGGTTAGAAAAATACCAACATACCATTATTAGCAGTGGAAACAACTAGTGAAACATCATTCTTCAATGTAGACTACACATTATTATTAGTTGACGCTGAAGCAAATGTGAGTAATTTGCAATTATTTGAGACCTTATTTGTTTTCCCAGATCCATGATGTAATGAACTACAAAATGAAACAACTAAAAAAATATTATTGAAAAACCAAGATATCATTTTATTATGATATGAAAAAAATAAGTTGAAAGAGCAACCTAGCCTTTATCACTATCAATGTTGATATGTGCATCAACATCATCTTCACCAAAATATTCAGCTAATGTTGAATCATATTCCTCTTCATCTTCAATGCATATAAAATCAGCAGTTTGAGTTGGTTATACATGCACATTTTCTACATAATCTAAAATTTTTATATCCATATCTTCCTTATGTAAGGAACCAATCTCACCAAAATCATCTTGAAGAATCATATTATTTTGCTCATCTTTGTTATACATCATATTTTCAATTAGCTGATCAGTGTTAAGTTGATATTCATTCAAGTAATTAATGAGGGTGGGATCAAATAAATGCCTATGTTGCACTTTCTGTACAACATGCCAATCACTTCTTTAACTTTATATCTTGAAAATAATATACTTGAGTAACTTGACCTGCTAATATATAGGGTCATTATCATACCAAGTTTTACTTATATTTATAGATATGAAATCATCGTCAATTGTAATGGGCTTTTTTTTGCTTAAGATCAAATCATTTGCACTTGAACAATATTACATGATTTCCATCATTGTAGCTCAAACCAACTACATCAATTAAATTCCCATAGAAATTAACACTTTCATCTTTATGAGAACCTTGAATTGATACACCACTATTCTGGGTTACCATCTAAATGTCACAATGGTTGAATAGAAACTTAACTCCATTAAAAATGCTCCATGAATATACATTGACATGAACATCTGGACCCATTGCTAAAGAACATAAAGATTCTTGTTACCTTCGATTGATCCATGAAGATTCAAGCTCTTCATCTAGAAGCAAGTCAGTAATCAGGTTTTGTAAAATTTTGAACATTAGAAAAAAAAATTATAAATATAAACAGTAAACAAAATTAGGAAATTGAATATTTCACACTTTTTTAAAACCATAATGGAAACTATTCTTTTTTGCTTTGTTGCCACATCTTCAATAAATGAATCTTCTTTTTATAGCTCATTCTCATGTTCACTAATACATAATTTTTATGAAATTTAATTGCAGAGCAATACATTTTTTGTAAATAAAATTTAATATCATCAGTATTTTAATTAATTACATACACGATGTATGGCCTTTGTTCTTCATAATTATTAAGAACATGCCATCAAACTAAATTGTACTCACTCCAAGATAATGTAGTGAAGAGTGGTTGACCAAAAGGATGAATCCTTCTTGAGAAAATTGATAGTTGATTTTCTTGCAAATGAACATCATCATTATATTCTTCATCTTGATTTTGTTACTCTTCATGCTATAGAGGTATCTAGAATAAGATATCAATTCCTCATTAACAACATAAGGTTCTGTAATTGACCCTTCAGGGCGAGCTTTGTTTCTAACATTCCCTTTATGAACACTTAGATTTCTAGCATGCAAAAAAATTTTAATCAAAATTTTTGTAAATAATCAATACAGATATATAAAAAGTAAAAGTTACTAGCATAAGAAGTAACCTTTCAATTAGATACATCCACCTATATTGAACAGGTCATCCAAGCCTAGCCTCACGTGGCAAATGAACAACCAAGTGAACCATTATGTCGAAGAAAGCATGTGGAAATATCATTTTAAGCTAATAAATTGTATTTATGATCATATCTTCTAATTTCCCTAACACATCTAAGCTCAATGTTGTAGCATATAATATCCTAAAAAAATCTTGATAAATCACTTAAAGCATTATGCACATCCTTATTAAAATATTCATGTAATCCTAAAGGAAGGATTCATTACAACAGAACATGACAATCATGGCTTTTTAATCCCATAAGCTTACCTTGTCTAATATATACAAATCTAGATATATTTGATGTACAACCATCTAGAAACTTTACTAATCTAACAAAGTTAAGAAACCCTTCTATTTCTTTTGGAGATATGTTTAAGAGACCAAAGGTTTAAGATACTTATCAGCTTGTTCTTGTAAATGTAGCTCATACCTTATGCCCATATCGTGTAGATCCAAACGAGATTTCTTTGTACCTTTTGTCTTTCCTTCTATATTTAATAAGGTTCTCAAAATGTTGTCACAAATATTCATTTCAATGTACATTACATCAATATTACAATGTAAAGTGAGACTTCTCCAATAAGACAACTCAAAATACACTTTTTTGTCCAAGTTGATTCATGGAGGTTGCATTATCTTTTTTTTGTAGCTAGGATGCTTTCCAAACTTCACATCCTTTAAAGACTCCATTTTTGATATTATTTCATCTCTTGATAAAACTTGAGGTCTCACTCTAACTTCATTCTTGCCATTAAGCTTCTTAGTTTTTTTCATTTGTGCTCTTTAGGTATGAAACATCTGTGCCCATGTAACAAATTTAGTTTCATAATTGTTGTGAAGAAGTTTCACTATCACATATTGGGAAAAATTTGTAACCATGTACTTTATGACTCGACAATATACCATATGCTGGAAAATCATTTATAGTCCATAAAAGAGCAGCATGCATTTGAAAGGTATTCCTACTTACAATAACATAAGTTTTAATGCCATTCACCCATAAGTTATTTAACGCTTCTATAAGGGGCTTTAAATACATATATATGTCTTTCCCAAAAGTAGTTGGACTGGGAATTAAAAGTGTTGTAAACATAAACTCAGATGAAATATAGTTCCAAGGAGGTAAATTATATGGCATAACCACATACCATAAGAAGTGCTCATATTACCAAAAGGGTTTAATCCATCTAAAGTTAATCCAAGGCATACATTACGAGAATCTTCTACAAACCAAGGAAAGCTAATATCAAAATCCTTCCAAACTTTAGAATCAATTGGATGCCTTAATATATTTTCATCCACAAATTAATTTTCTTTATGCCATCTCATTTCATGAGTAGTTCTTCTTGGCATAAATAACCATTGTAATCGAGATTTAATGGGAAAATAACATAGAATTTTATGAGAAATTTTCTTTCTTTTTCCATCATTAACTTTCCATCTTGATTCCATGTACTCAGGACATTCTTCTTTATACTTATAATCTTTCTAAACAAAGTACAATCATTTTTACAAGCATGACTCTTTTCACATCCCAGTCCATGTTTTGATAGAATCATCCTTGATTCATAGTATGAAGATGCAAGTGTTTCACTCTTTGGCAAGATAGATTTTATGAATTTAAGGATCATGTTGAATGATTTATTTTTCCAACAATTAACTATTTTAATATGTAGTAACTTTTCAAGAGCATATAACATAAATAATTCTAAACCAGGGTATAAATCACGTTGTGTGCCCTTCAACGGTCTATCAAATATAGTTGTTTCATCTTTGTCAATAATATTATCAGCTTCCTCATTTGGTAAAATATTACAATAAGAGTTCATGAAAGTTCCCTTATGTATATCTTCTAAGATTTCTTGCATCTCATCAACCTCTTCATTTGCATTATTAAGATCATTCAAATCTCTTCTGCCTAAATCATCATAATTGAAAGCTTGAGAGGTTTCCCCATGACATGTCCAGTCGATGTATGATATTTGTATTCCATTAATAAGTAAATGATTCTCTATGATACTATAAGTCTGAAAAAAGATATTAGCACAGTATCAACATGGGCACTGAATCTTTTTCTTTTGAGGATTATTTTTGCAGGAAAATTTAATAAATGTAGTGACCTTATCCTTATATTTTCAAAATGTCCATCATTGGATTAATCAAACTTTTATCCATTTCTTTGACCCAAAAAATTTATCAAGAAAAATAATTATAAAAAAGTATAAGAACTATTGATGACTCATTAGTAAACTATAGGAATTTGGGAAAAAAATTTTGGTCACATGTTGTAGTGCAAGCCTATATGATAGATAATTAATGAGTACCAAATCAAATGACAGATGGCATGTGCCATATAGTGGGTACACTTACATTTCTTTTTTCAAAGCTTACATGCATGGATATTGAATAGGGCCAACTTCATTAGCATGATTTTTTATCAAAAGAATATATGTATTAGTTTTCATGCCTTAAATGAAAAAGTAATCTCTATTTCATTTATTACTTATCAGCACATATGATAGTTAAATTTCATTCTTTGAAAGCTCTTTAAGTAGCACTAAGAGAATTGTAAAGTAACATAAAAGTTGTATACTTAAGGTTGCTTTTATGTAACAAAGTTTCTCTTGACTGATTGAGTCAAGTAAAGTTTGCCTGGATTTCCTGAGGCATTCTTGAGCTTTTTAGGGGTCACAATAGGTTCCTTATAAATAAATGGACTATCATAATTTTTTACGAGTATTAAAATTACAAGATCTTTCAACATATAACTTGATCATCAGATGTGTACTTGTTAATTTCTTTGGAACTATAATACTTCAATCAACCAATATTAAATTAATTCAATCATTAGATCAAAGTAGGTCACTTGGGAAAGTGTAAAGATTAGTTGGAGCATACACGAGTCAATATTTAAGTCTATTAACAAGCTACTGTGGCATGTTGAGGCTTTGTCATATTAGGCCCTTAATAAGTTTATCTCATGTCAAACCACTTGCAATTCAAGTGAAAAAGTATATATGGGATGCATGACTTCACCTATTGCAATGATTAGACAAGCAATATCATAATAAGAAATGCAAGATTCAAACTGAGTTAGCTTAATCACATACGAGTGAACTAGTGAGATAACTTCTCCATAAATATCATATTGAGCTAGCTTACATGCTAGTTAAGGGAGATGTTTTTTTTTTAATTTATATTTTCAATGATAAATAATGATCAATATAAAGCATTTTATATCAAGAAAGTTTTTGAGTTCATGTCAAAGTGAAGAATATTCTCATACAACAACAACAACATCAAGTTGTTATCCCACCACATGGGGTCGGCTACATGAATCCTTTTTCTCCATTGTGTCTGGTTTAGAGTCAAATTCTCATTTTGATCTAATAAAGAAAGGCCATTTCTAATATTTTCTAACCAAGTCTTTTTAGGTCTACCTTTACTTTTCTTAACATAGGTTAAATCTAATACGTCTACTCTCCTAACCTGGTCATCGAAAGGCTGCTGTTTTATGTGACAAAACCATCAAAGATGACTCTCTCTAATCTTATCTGCCACTAGGTCTACTCCAACCTTTTCATGTATATGCTCATTTTGTATCCTATCTCTAAGAGTAAATCCACTCATCCACCTGAGAATCCTCATCTCTGCAACACTTAACTTAGTATCATGCTTCTATTTTAATGGCCAACATTCTGCACCATGAAGCATTGTAGGTCTAACCACCATCTTATAGAATTTCCCCTTAAGTTTGAGTGGTACTTTTCTATCACACAACAAACCCGATGCATTCCTCCACTTCATCCATCAAACTTGAATTCTACTAATAATATCCCAACCTAAGTGAAGAATATTCTCATATAAAAATTAAAACGAGCCGACCCTTACCCATTAGCTTAAGTTATTAAGAGGGTAAGTATCAACTAATTAAAATGTTGAACTTAATTTAATATTTCCTAAATGTCCATTCAATATTATATTAAACTCAACTTAAAATTTCTAATGCTCAACATACCAACTACATAATTTAAATTTAGTGCTTAATCATTTCCATCTAACATACAAAGAGGCAAAAATTGACTTTTTATGACCTCTCTAAAAAACTACGACTTTAAATATAGCCAGAAAATGTTAAATATTTTTTCTTTGATTAATATCTAATTGAAATATCAAGGAAACTTCAAACATATTCTTCTTTCAATCTCAATAAACAAATCCTTTTTCTCTAGTTTTTTTTCTTCTTTCTTAATGGAATATTGATAGCTGATGCGCCAAAAGACTATTAAATGAATAAAATATATATTTATTTTCATTCTTTTGCTTGCTTATTGGTATCATTTTCTCACCTTATTGATTTATTTCTTTTTTTTTTTGGGGGAAAATTAAGGGCAGAGCCCAAATTCCATTAAATGAAAAAAGCTAGTTACATGTGTAAGAGAAAAAGAGCAAAAATTGGGAGCCCTCCACCGAGGTCAAAAACTCACCAAAAGAAAATCATATAAAAGTTACACATGTCAAAAAGGATATATAAAAATAAAATTAACAAGAGCTAAAGTAACACCGCTTGAAAATCTAACTTGCTGCCCGAAAAGAAGGGCTCAGGATATTAGAGGTTGCGCTAAGAACCGACAGCACGAGCCCTCGGTTGTGGAGAAGCCATCCAATAAAGGTTGCAATTATCCGCCATCTAGAGGGGATGAAGAAATGCAACCTCCACATCATTGCCCATTGGCCAAAAATGAAAAACAGCCAAAAATAGTCGTAGAAAGCAGACTGCCCACAGACAAAAGCAATAATAGAAGAAATAGCCAATCATCTTTGAAGATAAAGAAGCAGCTCATCACCATCTTTCCACTTAAAAATTTTAACTCTAATAGCTTTTTTGATGTTCTGTATAACCGTGGATGAGCTTTTAAAATTCCTAGAGAATTTTCTGTCATTTGGCTCCCTCCAAATGTAATAAATCCAAGAGGATCAACAAGTCAAAAGACTTTTTACTCCCTTTAGAATGATTAAATTCCTCCAACCAGTTCACCACTTGACTAAGATTAGGCCTTAATAAGAAAGCTTTTAAGGAGGGGATGAGATCAGAAATGATCTTATACGAGAATTCACAATCAAAGTAAAGATGTGATATGCTTTCATTATTGGCATTGCACAGGCTACAAACCAGGTCAACTTCAATATTCCTCAAAATGAGAGCATCAGCTGTTTTGAGCCCACCAGAAAGACAAAGCCAACCAAAAAATGAATAACGCAAAGCATAGTGTTTGTGCCAAATAGCATTGTACCAGGATACTTCCATATCTTGCTTGTGATAATCAAGTAAGAAGGATCTGAAATTAACCTTGCCAGAATTATTCCAGAAAAGACAGCACCTCCCAGTATCACGAAAAATAGGAATGCTACAAATAGTATTAAGTAACTCTTGATGACAGCCAGCAGGCAAATTCCAGCCAGAGGGGTCTACTAATTCAGCTAGCAAGGCATTGTCATTAAACAGAGCAGAGATAGTATGGTGATGCTGAATATCAAGTAGGCGCTCACCATTACACCAGTGGTCGTATTTGAGGCTAATGGGGCAAGAGGCATCAACTTTAAAATGGAAATTAGACTTAGCTCTACAAGACGTATCATGAATACTTTTCCACATCACACTAGAGGATTGAGGTGGTAATTTCCATGGAGAATGGTAGATGGAAAAGAATCAAGTGGCTAAAGGGGATGCATAATTGTATAATCTCAGGATAATGGAGCAATTAAAACAGAATCTAAGTGCTTGGAGAGTGGGAATTCCTAACCCGCCTCTATTTTTAGGTTTGCAAGTGTTGGACCAAGACACTAAATGTAATTTTCTGGCATGAAGATCACCAAAGTAGAGGAACTTAGCCGCAATTTTTGCAATTTATTTACAACAGGTTTTGGGTATAATAGCTCCACAGATCCAATAAGCTATGGTATTCCAAATGGTGAAATGAAGAAATTGAAGCCTACCTGCAAAAGAGAGAGACTTTGCTTTCCAACCTGAGAGCTTGTTAGTAATATTATCAATGAGGTGAGAGAAGTCAGATAAGAGGGATCTCTTGATGGAAATAGGGATGCCCAAGTAGATGAGCTTAGAACAGGAAGTTGGAATATGCAGATAATTGCAAATCTCATCAACTTGAGGGGTGGAATGTTTGAGGATGATAGCACTTTTATTTGGGTTGATCTTTAAACCAGAGGAGCAAGCAAAAATTTCCAGCAAGTTGTTTAAAGTGGAGCAGTTATCCACAGTGGCTTTACCAAACACTAGAAGGTCATTCGCATAGAGGAGATGCGACAGGTGAAAGCCATTAATGTCTACACCCTAGAATAAATTGGCACCTTCAGACTTGTCCAACAGACTAGATAGAGCATCCATTGCAAAGCAGAAAAGATAAGGGCTTAACGAACAGCCTTGCCTAATGCCAACAATGGAGGGAATAAAGCCCTCAAGCCCCCCATCAAAACAGATAGAAAAATGAACATCTGAGATGCACGCTTTAACCCAGTTCAAGAAATTGCCAAGGATGCCTTTTTGAGCCATTCTTTGCAATATAAAATCTCTAGATACGGAATCAAAAGCCTTTTTAATGTCTAGTTTAGCACACATGTAATTAACATTGGTGCATTTCTTGAAATAACCCAAGACCTCAGATGCAAGAATCACATTGTCAGTAGAAATCCGATTATTTATAAAGCCGGCTTGAGCAGAATTGATGAGAATAGGCATGAAGAGCTTGAGTCTATTTGCTAAAATCTTGGCAATAATTTTATATAAGGTGTTGCAAAGGGATATAGGTCTGAAATCATTAATTATAGTGGTATGAGTGGATTTTGGGATAAGAGCTAAAGCCATAGCCTTAATCCCTTTAGGAAGGTAGCCTCTGTCAAAGAAAGAAAGAATAGCTCTGCAAAGGGAAGGCCCCAAAAAATGCCAGCTAGTTTTATAAAAATGGAAGTTGAAACCATCCGGGCATGGAGAGGAGGAAGAAGAACCAGAAAATATCGCATCCTTAATTTCTTTGGTGGTGATGGGATCAGAAAGCATCATAAGCAGGGAATGAGGAACCACATTACCAATAGGGAACAAGGAGAGATCAGGGGAGGGTAAAGTGATAGGGTTATACAGATTTTTAAAATGGGCAGCAATGGAGTCCTTAGCTTGCTGAGTGTTGCCTTCCCCTAAGGCACCATAAAGAGCTGAGCAGTTAGAGCTCCTTCTAATGCGAATTTTAGAGTATAGGAACTTAAGGTTGTCTTCCCCCTCCTTTAACCATTTAGCCTTTGCACGTTGGGAGATCCATGAGGTCTAAAAGCAGAAGTGTTCATAATTTCCCCATTAACAGCAATCAGGTCAGCGTTTAACTGGGAGTTATTGGGATTCAATTCCAGGGCTGTAAGAAAGAAATTTTGCCTCTCCTGAAGAACAGCCAAATCATTCTCCATAATTTTAGCAGAAGCCCACATCTTGTTTTTGATAATAGCTTTTAGATTTCTAAGTTTGTGCATAAAGTCAATCAAAGGATTTCCAGAGCAAGAGACCATGAAAACATTAAGAAGAGTATTCCAGTAATCTTCCCTAGAAGTCCAATAGTTCTTAAATTGAAATCGGGGAGCAGTAGATTGACAATTACCACCAATAACCACAAGAGGGGAATGGTCAGAGCACAAGGGGTCTCCAATCTTATAATGAGAGTTAGGAAAGCTGGAAATCCACACATCATTATTGATTTATTTCTTACTTTAGTGTACATGGCCAAACCTCACATGTTTGTTTGCTACTAAGTTCTCAACATATTCTACCTTCACATGAATTCTGACACATTCACTGCATGCTTAATTATTATTATTTTTATCTCACTTTCATCTCAATCTTTTCATTTTTTGTGCACTTAGTTGTCATACTCTTTGGAACAAACAACATAGCTGATTTTATTTATTTATAGTAGAAATGAACCTTTTAATGCTTCTTGATACTCCTCAGGTGCTTCGCTTTAATCTTACAAGCTATATGTTCATTTGCATATATATTCTTTTGTTTAATGTAACCATTCCCTCTAACCTTTTACAAATAGGTATTAATATATCATATAGTGCTATTTCTGGTCATTATCAATCTCATATAATAATAGGGTTTTGTGTGCTAATCTTTGTTTCAATGTCTTCACAAATTAGCTGGGTAGCTCATATTTGACTTAGCATCCCCCTACATTTTGGAGTTATTGGATCTCTAAATCTCCTAATGAAAGAAAAAAGATTATCTTCGCTTCGTATGGCTTATTATTGATGCCTGATGTGTGACTATAGATGATTTGGTCATGCATTCACTGTTCTTTCCTTAATACAAATCATATCAAGTTATTTTCTCTTATGAATACTTGATAGTGAATAAACCCTTGTTATGAAATGACTTGGAGAATAGTAAAAAAAACTTTATTTTGGGAAGAACAAAAAATATACCTGAGAGGAAGCACTTGAGGGTGGCATCAATCAGAGATATGAGATTGAATCGATGTAGTATGAAGAAAACTACTTGAGAGGATAAACTCAAGGGTGGAAATAAGTCACGAGTACTAGTATGACTATTTGTAGAACTCATATTCACACATGATTGAAACTACGGCGGCTAACCAAGGGGGAGTTGTAAGTACAATTAGGTTGTTACTCCTAATACAATTATCCCGAGGCTAACCAAGAGGGGGGTGAATTGGTAATTTTAAAAATTATCTTGGATTTTAGAAATCCAATTAAAGATATTCAACACAATGATGGATTTTCACAAAAATATTTTTCAACCACAGAAATTAAAAATGCAGGAAAAATAAAATACAGTGAAAAAGTAAATGAATAGAAAACACCAAATTTTATAGTGGTTCGGTCCAACTAGACCTACGTCCACTCCTTGGAGACTCCTTCTCCAGGTATTGCACTAAACAATAGTGTCTCTCCTTTTGCCCCCATAGTAAGACGGAGAAGCCTTTACAAACTCTCTTCTACTAACTCGGTGCGGCAGAGAACCGATGCCTTTTATACTCTCCAAGTGATGGCAGCGTTCCAACTCATCCTTTTGCACCCTCCTGGTGAAGGCAGAGAACCGAACGTCCTTTTTCACCCTCATGGTGACGGAAAAGAACCAACATCCTTTTTTACCCTCTTGATGATGGTAGAGAACCCGATCTCCTTTGAAAAACTTCTCTTGAGAATCTTCAAGGAAGTAGGGCAGAGTTTTTAAGGAGCAAACAAGAGATCCTCACTTTTGAGTAATCTTGTGAATCCCCACACAATTTCTTCTTACAAGATCTCTCACTCTCAACTCCCAAAACACTCTCCTTTCCACTCTCAAGAAAAAATTTGAAGCAAGATCTATTGAGTGTCAATTTTTAGGACACTTATATATGAAAGACAAGAAAAACCATCCAGAAAATTGAAAATTTTCAACTTGAACTGGTCCAATCATACAGTACGATCGACGATCATTTGTACGAACAGGTCAAAAATCTATGTATGATCCTGATTTCGTACTCTGTGAATCGTCCGTACGAACTGACATCATACTGTATGAACAGTTCAAAAATGAACTCATTCATCCGATATGATCATGTACAAACTTGATTTCGTACTCCATTAGTCATCTGTATGAACTGACATCGACTGTACAAACAGTTCAAAAAATGAACCATTCATCCGGTATGATCATGTACGAACTTGATTTCGTACTCTGTCAGTCGTCTATACAAATTGACATCGTACAGTACGAATAATTATAACAAATCATGTTTCTCTTGGCATGAAAGTGAATGACCTTATTTAATACTCTGTGAATCATATGTATGAAACTATATCGTGCCGTACGAATATAGTTTGTACCATATGAATAGATCAAAAATTGACAAGTTCATCTAGAAGGATCTAGTATGCACCCATTTCTTACTCTGTCTGTCGTCTGTACGAACCAAGGATCGTACAGTACGAACAGTAAAAAAAATTTTCCAACATGATTTGATTAACTTCATTTTGGGAGGACCTACCATGACAAACCGTTTAGTACAATTTTAAAGTCATACAATACGATTAGTTTTAAAATCTAAGTTTTGACTCACTCCTCTAGTGTGTGTGTGTGTGTAGTTACCCAATTACAATCACTCTCTCAAACTCAAGAAAAATAGAAAAATTACAAACTTCATTATAAGAAACCCTAATCTAATTTTTCTTGAAGTCTTCGGCAGTCTGAAGTATGATTTCCTTGAAATGTTAGTACATACAAACAACACAAAGAAAATATATCCAAATATATGTTAGGAGAAATAGTAATCAACACATTAATATTTTGGTATCATCAAAAACTCATATGATATAAAAACATAGTTTTGAAAACTAATTTGCAACAATCTCATATAAAAAAACATAGTTTTGAAACTAAGTTGCAATAGGAGTTGCGGAACGCGAAGAAGAGTCGATCACTAAAAGAAACCCTATATGGATAAAATGCAATCTACAGGCAGAGCATAGGGAGAGATATCTAATATGAGCTATAATTTAGTTACACATGTAATATTATGTAAATATTGGATTTAAAGTTAAATATATCTTATATTTTTAACAAAAAAATTATTAGATCTCTCACCTAAAAACTTTTCATGGTTAATTTTAATTTATCAATTCATAGCTTCAAATTATAAATTATAATCTATATTTATGAAAATAAAATATATACAAATATGAATAAATGTTTGATTTGAACATATTTTTATCATTTAATTATACCCTAAAAATTAAATATAAATTTTTTAATAAAAGTTAATTAATGTTTTTTAAATTAAGTTTATATAAAATTTTAATTTTGTGAAAACTAAAAAATAGGCCCTTAAATAAACTAAACTCTTGGGCATGATAAAACATATTGTGATTGAGTCATATTATTCGTCATTAATTTAACTTTTATATAAATTCATCAAGAATATCAAACTTGTTTGACTATATGTTATTGAGATGATTATTAATTTAAACATATTTGAGGCTATAGGAATTAAATGATTCATCAGCAGCGTTCTAAATATAGTTGTAATATTTTGACAAATCACTCATTACTAGATCTAAATTTTGCTTAAGAATAACTGTCATTGTATGGGATGTTTATGAAATTTTAATAAGGTATAGTGTCTACTTCTTATGTAAAAAATAATCATTGGGTACTAAACTAATTTTTTTATGAGAAAATTATTCTTTGAATTATTAGAGATAGAATTAGCAACCAATTCTCTTCTTTGGTAGCTTATATCCTGCTTAATGTTAACTTAGAGGCCTTTATCATCATTGGTCACTAAGACATACTTTTAACAACCATTTTACTTTCATCTCTGAATTTTTGGTTGCTAATGGCATATTCTCTTGTAGTGAATATCAAACTTAATCCAAGCAAGGTGCATACCAACTCATGGTATTCAAAATGGAAAAAAGTTAAAATTCTATTGAGCAAATGTACCATTGATGAAAGAGAATTTACACAACCAAATTCAAAATATTTGAACTATTTTTTGTGCATTGGAGTCTTAAGATTATATGCGTACTTCTACTTGCACAATAAGCAAAGAAATATGGGTAGATTAATAATTACCTTTGAAGACACATATAAAGTGAAATAGTTATTAAACCTCATGAGCTCAATGCATAAAAGCATTTTGACAATCACAAACTTTGTTTATTAAACTAATCTACATTTTAATTTTGTGTGTAGGTCTTTTTCTTTATACTAGCATTACAGGCTAATGACATGAAGAAAAGTATATTTAATAAGAGATAGAAAGAATAAAGGGACTTCAAAATTGCTAAAGAAAAGACTATTTAACAATATTAGTGTGTGTGTGTGGGTGGGTGTTAATTTATTTTCTATATTTTTTAATCAATTTTCTTATAGGTGTAAAATGGTTAAATAACTAAGCACACAATAAGAAGTCATAATTAAAATTAAAAAATTAAAAAATAATTATATCATTTAATTTCTATAAGAAATCATACTATACGACAATATATTATATAAATAATAAATCAAGTAATATAAAAATAAATGTAAAGAATAAAATCATAACTAATTATGCTATACCATATACAACATATTGGAAAATCAGGTATTTCAAAAACATGCTTATTATTCTAAATTTTCATAAATATGTTACTTTGAACTTAAATTGCTAGTATTGTACAAATATGTTTGTACTATACAAATATTTATCATTTTTGTTTATTTTGGATCCAAAAATCAGTGAATCAAATCAACATCGAATCAAATTGGATATTTATACAATATGATACATATTACACAACATAAAAAAATATAGAGAGCATATTTATATGATTCTCATTCGGACAGACCGATCGATTAATCCCTTGAATGGATCGTACTATATGATGATGATTGTACAGTTTGGTTAAATAGAGAAGAATTTTTGGGTTTTATTCAGGTTAAATTAATCATACTCTATGAATTTGTATTCATATTGTATGATAATAGAAATTAAAAAATAGTTTATTTTTTAAACACACTTCTTTAGGGTTTTAAGAGAGTTGGTTCATGTTGTTGTTATAAAGAGTTTTTGGAGATCCCATTGGAGAGAGAAAGGGAGCCTTTCTTATGCAAACTTGTGTAAACACTTGAGAGGGGAGAGTGAGTGAGTGAGAGATAGAGAGAGAAAAATAAAAGGTAAGGAATGTTCATCAGCAGAAGTTCAAGGTATTGTGTAAGATGATTCACACGGTCATTTCTCTATTCGACACCTTGTTCCTTTGAGTTATCTAGGTGAAGAATTCTTGAAAAGGAGCTCTAAGAAGTCTTGGTTGAAAGGATTGAGTCTAGTCGAGGAGGCTAGGTGTAAGCATCTCCATTGTATGATGGGCACAAATTATTATACATTATCTACACAAGTGCACATGTCGATCAAGTAATAAAGTGAAGACAAGAGTGTCGATTCCATGAGAAAAAGTGTATCCTTCAAATGTTTCATATACTATCTACTACAAGAAACATGTTTATCCTACTAAGTCATGATGAAAGTGGCTTTTTACAAACTATTATAGATTTTAAAAAGATAACTTAATCAAAATTAAATATATTTTGAACTTGTAATAAAGAAGGTAGCAATGTTTCCCTGGGAAGACTCTCCTAAGGTTTGTTGTGAATCAAAGCATATGCACCCATAGATCTCTGTCAAGTTTGTAATGGTGTAAAGCAAGGATTTCACCTTACTATAGTGATTTATCTCCATAGAACCTAGAAGCCTATTCATCATATGTCTATGTATGAGAGCTTTCTATTCCAATCTCCTAATTGTTGTGAATCAAAGCATTGAGGAAATAAATTTCACTAGATTTTAAATTTAAACATGACAATTGCATGAATTAAATTATGATCAAGATGAATAAAAAACAATAAGAAAGATTTTCATATAATAGAGTCTACATAAAGATAAACACACTTCATTCACATCAACAACAACAACATCAAGCCTTTATTCCACTATGTGGGGTTGGCTACAAGATTCCTTTTTCACCATTTATCCTGTTAAGAGTCAAATTCTCATTTAAATATATTAAAGAAAGGTCATTTCTAATATTTTCTAATGAAGTTTTTTAGTTCTACCTCTACCATTCTTAACATAAGTCAAATCTAACATATCTACTTTCCTAACTGGGTCATCAAAAGGCTATCATTTTATGTGACCAAACCATCTAAGGTAATTCTCTCTAATCTTATCTTCTGTTGGAGCTACTCCAACCTTTTCATGTATATGCTCATTTTGTATCCTGTCTCTAAGAGTAAATCCACTCATCCACCTGAGCATCTTCATCTTTGCAACACTTAACTTAATATTATGTTTCTCTTTTAATGGCCAAAATTATGCACCATAAAGAATTGCAGGTTTCAGCACCATCTTATAGTATTTTCCCTTGAGTTTAAGGTGGCCTTTTAAATCCTAATAAAACCTAGATGCATTCTTCTACTACAACCATCCAACTTGAATTCTACTAATAATATCCCAATCTTTTTTACCATCACTCTTAACAATAGATCTAAGATATCTAAAACTTGTACTCTTATTAATGACTTGACCGCCCAAAGTCACAATCTCCCCACTAGATCTAATAGTAATAAAATTACACTCCATATATTCAGTTTGAGATCTACTCAAATGAAAGGCTTTAGACTCTAAGGTTGACCTCCATAATTCAAGTTTACCTTCAACTCCCTCTCTAGTCTTATCAATAAGAAGAATATCATTAGCAAAAAGTAAACACTATGGTACAACCTCTTACAAATGTGTAGTGAGAACATCCATGATTAAAGAAAAAGATATAGGCTTAAGACTGATCCTTGATTTAATCCAACTGAGATTGGAAAATACTTGGTCAACCCACCTTATATTTGAACAAAGTAACAGCTCCTGCATACCTATCCTTAATAACTTGAATATAAGCATTATTAACTCCTTTCTTTTCTAGAAATCTCCATAGCACTTCTCTTGGAAATCATATGCTTTCTTTAAATCAATAAATATCATATATAGATCCTCATTATTCTCTCTATACTTCTCCATCAAACATCACAATAAATATATAGCTTCCATAATCGACCTACCTCGCATGAATCTAAAGAAACATTAGTATCACGCCACAACCTATGCTTCATGACTCTCTCCCATATTTTTAAAGTATGACACATTAACTTAATTCCATTATAATTCACATAATTTTGTGCATCACCTTAATTCTTAAAAATAGGAATCAACACACTCATTCTCTACTCATCTAACATCTCTTTACTTTTCAAAATAATATTAAAATGTTTAGTAAGCCAAGAAATTCCATCATCTCCTGAGCATTTCCACACCTATATTTGAATATCATCATGTCTAATAACTTTTACACACTTCATTTTCTTTAAAGCCTCTTTAACTTCGATTTTATTAATACGCCGATTAAAATAAAAAAAATTTATTTTTGTTTGGGTACTAAGGTCACTAAACTCAATTACATTCTCACATTCTTCATTGAAAAGTTTAGCAAAATATTTCATCCACCTTTGTTGAATATTATTTTATAATAAAAGCACTTTTTGATCTTCATCCTTAATACATTTCACTTGAACTAAATCATTACTACTCCTATCTCTTTGTTTGGATAACTTATACATAAATCTTTTGCCCGCCTTAGTATCTAATATATTATATAAATCTTTAAAAGCTAAAATATTTGCATTGCATATTGCCTTCTTAGACTGCTTACAAGCCATTTTATATCTTTCCCAATTATTAGAATTTTTACATTTAAACCAATTTTTATAACAACTCTTCATATTTTTTATCTTTTCTTACACATTTTGATTCCACCACAAACAATATTTACTATTAGGAGCTTTTCCCTTTGATACTCCAAGCACATCTTTTATAATATTCATAATATCACTAGCTACTTTTTCCCATATAACATTAGCTTTCTCATACACAGATAAAATCTTAAGATCTAAAATCTTACTCTCAAAAATATTTTTGTTAATATTTTTTAAATGCGCCCATCTAATCCTAGGAAAACTTTTTTACTTTTTTTTATTTTCTTCCAATTCATCATAAAGTCCAAAATTAATAAGCGATATTGTGTACATAAACTTTCACTCAAAATAATTTTATAATCTCTGCAATCTAAATAATCTATTTTTCTTATAAAAAAATAATCAATCTGAGTTTAACTATATCCATTCTTATAAGTGATGAGATGCTCATCTTTTTTTTTAAATAAGATATTAGCAATTACAAAATCATAAGCTAAAAAAAATCTAATATGGTCAAACCACCTTCATTAGTCACTCCAAACCCATAGCCACCATGAATGCTTTTAAAATCATCTACCACTCAACCAACATGTCCATTTAAATCTTCTCCAATAAAAACTCTTTCTTCAAGAGGCATCTTTTGTATTAATTCTTCTAAGGAATTTGCCAACCTAGGAATGACTTTACACAAAACAAATTTCCTCACAAACATCAAGAAAAGATATAAAAGTCTATGTGGAGAAAATGTCACATAGAATAGCATTTACAATCACTTCCAAATAATACATGCTTCCTACACTAATTTCCCTTAGGCATGATTATTGCCCACTCTAAATTTCCAAACCTTACTATTTTGTAAAATAAATGGACGATTAGCCCTAAAAATTTTGAAAAGAAAACTATTTATATATAATTCAAACTGACTCGAGCAAAGTGGCACTTGAAAGCTTGGCATCATAGTGTTACATAAATGAACTAGCCTCTCACCACTCTATTTTTGGCTTTATTGCAATGTTAGGCTGAATAAACGTGAGGCTTCAATAGTGAACTACTATAACTCACATGATGGGTGCTACCACAACACTGAGGTGTGGGATAAAAATGATCATTATGCACTCAAGTTGGTGAATCAGTACTACAGTGCTCCAACTGATGGCACCATGATTCAAAATTAATTATGAATTTTTCAGCAAGTTGAGCGCTATGGTGTACAGATGATGATAAGTTGGGGTGCTGAAACCACTGTAGTGCTTGAGGTAGTGGCATTGGGATATAGAATGAATAAGTAAATGATAGAACTGTGAGTGCCAAGATGCTCTAGAGTTGTGTTGTGCAATTGATAGCACTGTAGCATTATTGTTCCGTACGCTGTGGTGCTAGTGCATACTTTACTATTTTGTGGCTTTTTTCTGAGGTTTTTTTGGACAACATCAACTAAAATAAATATTTCTCATGGAATTTATGCACAAAGTAGTAACATTGGTTTCACTCAACAAATTCCCCCCACTTAAGGTATTAAATTTCCTCAAGAAATGTGATTGCACTTTTCATTAATTCAGTCTCCCTAATAAAATTGCATGTTACAAATGATTAAAAGTAGAAAAATAGTTCACTAATGGATGTTAATTGAAATGTGTTAAAGGTTGCTAATTTTAATTAAATCAATAATTAACAAACATACCAATTAATCATTTTTTTAATATCCATACTAAGCTCATCTATTACATGTGTAGGCGTAACTGTTGACTACTTCGTTAGATTGGAGGATTTATCATTTAGGAAATATTCATACTTCAACTAAATTTGCAATTCTTGTATATACATCAATATGAATTAGGATACTTACATTCCCCTTCTTTAAATTAGTTTTAGGTTCATTTAGGAATTTAGCTTTTCATGTACTAATTTTTTATGCTTTGGTACTCATTTTTCTTTTCTTTTTTTTTTCAAATTTTTGGAGTATCTTAGTAATGATGTTGAATACCAGAGTGCTTCATCCCTTCAAGTAACTAAATTGTGATATTGATAAGGTTAGTTATAAGTCTTTCGAATGCCACACTTAGTTTATAAAGAATTTCAAAGTTACTCTTAGTATTACATTTTTCTAATCTTAATCAATCAATCTACAACTAGTAGTCAAGTGTTTATGTGTTGTAGTAGTTAAATTTAGTATTGAGTATTAACTTAATTGATTTAATTTTTTATTATTAAGGTTACTCTAATTGCTAATTATTGTCCTTTGATCATTCAACTAAGCACCTTTAGTGTGAGATTATTCCTATTCTAATTAATTTTAATTTGCAAATTTTATAATGATTGAACGAATATCAAACCACAATTAAAATTATAAGGAAAGATCAATACTTGAAGTAGGTAGGAATTTTTAAACAGAAATAAACATAAGGTAAAAACTATAACAAAGCATTAAACTACATGAACTTCATGGTGCAAAATAAAATACACAAAATATAACAAGAATATTATAAAGCCATATATCATACATCATAATTTAAATATCCAATAAACCAAGTATCCAAACATCTAGTAACTACATAGCAATGATCAAAGTTCACTGCTATAGGAAGCTGAACAAGGCCACTAGAAAAGATCACTTTTCTTTACCTTTTAGTTGATTAAATATTAGATAGATAGCTAGGTTATTCTTTCAAATATTTTTTAGATGGATATATAGGGTATCATTGGATTCTTATAGCACATTAGGTATTGTTATAGAGAAATAATTCATGGTGACCGAAGGTATTTTCTTAGGGCATAAAATTTCTAAGGGAGGATTAGAGGTAGACATTACAAAAATTCAATTTATAGAGAAACTCCCCCCACCCAATTCTGTTAAAGGAATTAGGACCTTTCTTGGGCAAGCAAGATTTTATAGAAGGTTTATAAAGGATTTTTTCAAAATTTCAAAACCCTTATGTCATTTCTTGGAAAATAATATTCTTTTTATTTTTGATACAACATATCTTCAAGCTATTAATACTTTGAAACAAAATCTTATTAGTGTTATTTTTATTATTACTCTTTATTAGTCCTTACCTTTTATAGTTATGTGAGATGCAAGTGATTTTACTGTAGGTGTTGTTCTTGGCCAAAAGCAAAATAAGAAATTTCCTGTCCTTTTTTATGTTAGTAGAACCTTAAATTATGCATAGTGTAATTATACTTCCACTGAAAAAAGAATTACTATTTTCAAGCTTTGGGGAATACAACTTCTAACCTTTAAATCAGTTCTTGAGTGTTTGGAGCAACTTGAGAATATCTCAAAATCAAACTAGGAAAAGCTTAGAATTTATTGTAGTATTGTTTTTAATTGCTAGAGAGTTAGGAATGATGCAAAGCTTGGAATACATGTAGTTTCTATAGCTATTATAGTGGCTTACATGCTTTATACTTCAACTTAACCTCAGCTGAACTAATCATGGAGAATTGGGATGCTAACCAGCTTATTGAGCTAAAATCCAATTATTGGCACCCCTTACCTCAAGAATGGATCAAACTGAATGTTGATGGAGTTCTTCTCAAGAGAAATAAGGGAGGTATGGGAGGAATCATCAGAGACCATAAAGGAAACCTCATTGTGGCATTCAAAAAGCAATTACAACCTTAGAACTCAACAAATTTTGAGCTACTGGTGGTCTTATTAGTTAAAGGTTTGCTTAAACATTAGATATTTGCTAAGAAAAGAATAATGATTGAAGGAGATAATGTTAATGTGATGAATATGCTTCAAATTTCTATGGAAAATGCCAAGTGGATTGGGGCTTATATGGCTTTGGTTAAATTATCCTGCTTAAAAGAATTTAAGCATGTTATATTTCATTGTATTCCTAGGGAATATAATACAATGGTGGATATGTCTCCTTAGCCATTTGTGGCAATTTCCTTTGGGAAAGTGCTTTAAATAGTAATCCTCCTTCCTGTTACTTTATTAGAGGAGAGGGATAGATTTCCTTTCAAATAATTGGATGTAATTTTCATGTGTTTTTTAATGCTAAAAAAAAAGAAAATAAATTACTAGCCATTGATTTTTCTTTTGATAAATTTAGGTCTTATTTGATTGACACAAAAGTACAAAAATGATTATTTATAATTATCACTCTGTAATCAAATACCTTATGAAAAAGAAAGACACTAAACCTAGATTGGTGAGGTGGATTCTTCTATTACAAGAATTTGATGTAGAAATTTTGGATAGAAAATGAACTAAAAATAAAATTGTTGATCATCTATCTAGACTTTCAAATGAAGAACATGTATATAATGAGCTTGTAATTAATGAGTTTTTTCCTCATGAATAACTATTTCCTTTGTATCTGAATATATTACCATAGTACGTTGATATTATTAATTTTTTAGTGGTATGCTTCCATTTGATTTATCCACTGTTCAAAAAAGAAAATTCTTGCATGATGCCAAATATTATTTTTGGGATGAAGCTAATTTATTTAAAGCTTGTAATGACCAAATCATTATGAGATGTGTCTCCGAGGAAGAAATAGGACTCATAATTAGGGAATATCGTGACTCTCATTATGGAGGGTATTTTTGAGGACTTAGAACTAAATCTAAGGTACTCTAATTAGGATTTTATTGGCCTACTTTATTTATATGTTAATTATTATGTTAGGAAATGTGATCAATGTAAAAGAGTAGGCAATATTTCTAGAAGAAATGAAATGCCCTTGAACTATGTTTTAGAAATTGAGATATTTGATATTTTGGGATTAAATTTTGTAGAACCATTCATGTAATCCCATGGATGCTAGTAAATTCTTATTGCTACTATGTATCAAAATAAATTCAAGGAGTGGCAACCCCTAGAATGGATGCTCAGGTTGTGCTTAAATTTTTAAAGAAATTTTTTTTTAGATCTGGAATTCCTAGAGTTTTCATCAGTGATGGGGGAAGTTATTTTTATAAAAAGAGAGTAGAAATAATATTAACGAAATATAGTATTCATCATGGGTTGCAACAACTTATCATCCTCAAACTACTAGCTAAGCTAAAATAAGTAATAGGGAGATTAAATAAATTGGAAAATACTATCAATTATAGTAGGAAATATTTGAATATTAAATTAGATGATGCATTATAAGCCTATAGAACCACTTTTAAGACCCTATTGGCATGTTTCCTCATAAGTTAGTCTTTCAAAAAGCTTGCCACCTTCCTATAAAATTAGATCATAAGGTATTCTAGGTTATAAAAGAATTAAATTTCAGTCTTAAGGAAATGGAAGAGAAAAGATCAACATTGTTGAATGAATTAGAAGAATTTAGAAATGAGGCTTCTAAAAATGCCAAGATTCACAAAGATAAAATTAAAAAATGGTATGATCGTAAGCTTCTTAAGAAAGAATTTACCCCAGGAGAAGATGTTTTACTCTTTAATTCCAGATTAAAATTATTTCCCAAAAAATTAAAATCTAGGTGATCATGACCAATCACTATTATGAATGTATTCCTTTATGGAGTTATCAAAATTTAGGATCATAAGAGTTTGCTATTTTCAAAGTCAATGGACATATACTAAAGCTAAGGTACATAAATCATCCTATGAATATCACTTAATTGGTTCATCCTCAAAAATAATAATTAGTATAGTATATCTGAAGACTATAAACTTAGAGTTGGTTGGAGATAATCCTATTGTGTTTGGTATTTTGAAGTTCTTTTCAATTATTTAGTTCCTTTAGTATGTTTATTTATTGTTAGTTTATATTGCTATGATATGTTATTTATATTTAATTTAAATTATTGATTAAGCTTAAACTATTATAAAGTGTCCTCTAAAGATACTGGCACTTTGATTTCTTATATAGCCAAAATAAAAATAATAATTAAAAATAATATCAAATCAGGATAATAATAAAACCCTAGATAACAGTTTGAATGAATAATGATTAATAATTATTGATTTAAAAATCTTAATAATTAACTTATATAGATCACTTAAGCTATTTACTTGATTTGAATTTAGAAGTTTTATATTAATACATTTACTATATAATTAAAAAAAATTAAATAATTAAGTTTGAGGAAACGTGGGTAGCTTAAATTAGGCAGTTCTTAGTAAACTTGAAAATGAAATTAGTGATCTTATTGAATCCTTATATTAAATCAATTAAGGTTACAGGAGGATGAAACTAAATCTAATATTCAAAATCATTAAATATGTACTCTACAAAGTATGAAACAATAAAATTTATGAAAGATTTTAAAAGAGATATGTGAAATTATGAAAGATGAGTACATTCAAAAAAATTTATCAGTTGAAGTTCAAGTTCAAATATATCCTAATATTTAAAAAAAAAAGATAAGATAAGTGAACTAGTACATATGATAGTGCACTGATGAACTTCCAATATAACTACATGCATAATTAATCCCTAAGTTATATTATTCATTTGTGAATTTGGAAGTCAATTTTACACTTATATACATAGTGGATAGATTCAATACAAGTAATAGAAAGGGTGACTGATTGGGATAGTTGTTATGACTTTTTAAATTTGAATTATAACTTTATTCATTCCAAATTACTTTTAGACTATGATGTACTATCTTATATTTTAGTAATTTTAAATTATCAATTTTTACTTTGACTATTAAGTGATCAATACGTGATTTTTACCATTGCTTAAGGACAAGTAAGAGTTTAAACTGGGGAAAATTTGTTAACTATAAATTGTGTACTATTATGTTTGAATTTAGTAAAAATATTTTATTTTAGTTGTGTTTAAATAGGAAATGTATGGGAAAAGGCAAAAAACTATGAGTAGTGTCACAGTGCCATAAGACAAAGTTCCACTATGTTATAATCATCAATGCTGAGGTGCCTAATTAAGATATTATAGTGTTGGTTTCTCTATTTTTTTATTGGCACAGGGACACTAAGGTTAGCACTATGACATAGCACAGAGTTGTTGCACCCAAATTTAGCCCTACAGTACTGGAGTTTTGGGAAAATGTATGTCGAAGTGTCAAGCCTTACAATGCCTCTATGCCAAAAATCAAATTCAATCACTGTAACACTCAAATCCTAGAGTGCCATAGTAAAGTAATTGCCAAGATGAAAAGCCATGCAAACTCAGCCAAAAGATACATCACTTCAATCATTAATCTTTCCAGGTCAGCTAGCACAACTGAAAGTTCATGATGGTTGTTAAACCTTGTGGAACTAGTTCGAGGCTCACGAAGAAGGGGTGAATTAATGCTTTTAAGAAATTCTTAACTTCAAAATAACAATAATAATATTTTTGAAAAACTTTTCAGTAATTGAAAATACCAAATTCTAATTGATTACGAAAGTGAGAAATTTTATAAAAAATATTGAATTTTACTATGATGAAATTTTGATCTACGTAACAGAGCAATAATCCACATTTTTTCCAATTAGTTATTAATGGAAATGAAATACATGAAATATAAAAGTGCGTAAAGGAAAAAATACACCAGAAATTTTTATAATGGTTTAGTCAACCTTGTCCTACGTCCACTCCCTAGAGTCCATTGCTCTGAGAATTTGCACTAAAATAAAGTGACTCTCCTTTGTCTCCTACAACAAGTTTGAGAAGCCTTTACAAACTCACTTTCACCATACCTGATGTGGCGGAGTACCGAATGATGTGTCACCCTCCTGATGACGGCAGTAGACCTTGACTCGTTTTGTCCCTCCTAAAGAAGGCAGAGAAGCTCATCTCCTTTGTCTCCCTCCTAGAGAAGATAGAGAACCTTGAGGACTGGACTAAGAAGCCTATCTCCCTGGAGAGCTTCCAAAAGACTCACCAAGGCCATAGGAGGAGCAAGGGTGCAGATAGCCCGGAGCAACCGTGTGATCCCCTCACGCTACTTCTCCCTCATGCTCAATCTCACCTTCTCCTTCCTCTCTTAAACCCTGATTTTCTTCTCAAAAGCTCCTCTCTCAGAGTTCCTTCAATAGTCACACACTCTCCTTTTTTAAGAGAATCTTAAGACCTGCTTAAGTATTGGACTTCAAGAAACCCTAAAAATTCAAGTTAGCCATCTCTGTTCATGTAGTACGAGTTGAGTTCGTACAGTATAATTAGTTCAAAACTGGTCCCATCCAATACGATGTAAACAGTCGTTAAAATGAACTATTTAAATTTTATAAATATATTATATAGTATGATCAAGAGATCATCCTGTACGATCTGTTTGATTCCCTCTATTCGTGTGGGATGATTCCTGGGATGATAGAAAATTATCTCTATTAAACTTCCCATACTGCTCTCATCGTATAGTATAGATAGTTAATTTCAAGTAAGTCATCCAGTATAATATGAATATCGTATAATACGATTAGTACAAAAATCATTATTTCATTTCGTATAATCGATGGGAGGACCAAATTTCATCTATACTAATCATTTGGTACGATCAATATCATACAGTACGATCAACTATCATTAACTAAAGCATGATTTGATTAACTAATTATAGAGATTAATTTTAGTAAGATTTCAAATATTTATGCAGTACAATTGGAATCATACAGTACGATTTGTTCAAAAATTAAATTTCAAAATCTTACTTAAATTAATCTGGCAGCTACGGTTTTCAGATCATAACAAATCATACAATACGATCAAGATCGTATAGTATGATTAGTTCATGAAAATAAAATTTTTAATTAATCGTTAAGCCCGGTCTTTCTATACTGATTATATAGTATAATTTTAAATCATATATTATAATTAGTTTAAAAATTTTAATCTTTAAAAATATGTTTTCACCCCCTGTGTGTCTGTCCATGGTCACCCAATTTGTATACACTCTTATGTGGCCAGACTCAAGAAGTAGAAAATAAAGAAAATAAAATTACAGACTCTTTTACATCCTATTCGACCCAATCCTGAGTTTTTAGTAGTCTTGAGCGGCGTATATCTTACCTGAAATGTTAGTACTTATAGACACATAAAATACCTAAAATATTTAATAAGAAATATAACAATCCATCAATAATATTTATCATCATCAAAATCATAGACTAGGGATCCTAGATTGTAATAATCTCTCCCTTTTTGATGATGACAAATAATGTTGGTTGATAGGCAGGATAAAAATTCTTTTCAAGCTCCCCCTCACTAGGTAAAGGTTTTTTTTTAAATATAAAAGATAATAATAAATAAAAGCAAAAAATAGAGTTCACAAGCACAAGATTTAATTAAGATGAAGCATAACACAACATATATTTTTCTCCCCCTTTTGACATCACCAAAAAGAGGAGGAATAAACAAACAAACAGAACAATATAAGAAAAAAACTTGGCGTGCTCGTGCCCCCGATGGAAAAGGATATGGAAAGAGGCATCTATATAGAAAATATGAACATTATTGGGTAGAGCAAGGAAGATGAGTTGGTATATTTTGTCGAGGATATATCCTATGATATATCCTAAGGAAACATTTTGTTTTCTTTAAGTATTTAGATGTCGAATATGAGTTATGTTCTGGATATAATCTAGAATCATTTGGGCTTCATCAAATTGAGTATTTGACATGATTAGGTAGGTGACTACAGGTAGAAGTGGGGTTATGTTAACCTAATCCCCAGCTTTGGGTATAATAGAAGTTCAAAGGATATGCTGGATGATCCGGGCATTTTGATTTAAAGTATGGACTTGAGGTTGATGTTGGTTTAGTGGCATATTCCTAATGGTTAAGTTAAAAGAAGTCCAGTCAAAATCATTTGAGATAAGGGATTGAGGGCGAGGTCCTTCAGTAGAAAGACTGATATGTTCTACTAAATTAGCCTTAGTGATTTCTACATTTTGACGGCATATAAAAGAAGTCATATTAGAGGATTCTAGATTTAGCCTAAGGTTGTCTAAGAATTCATAATGGAGTTTAGAGTTGTAGGGAAAAGCCAGTGTAAGGAAAAATTGAAGAGTAGTGGAGGTGAAGAGGTTCATCACCTCAAAGTTAGGGTTAGGTTAATTTAATATTCGAGAAGGGTTAATATTTTCCACTTTATACTAGTGATACGCATCTTCATCCCTACTCCCTTGCAAAGAGAGAATGATTGTCAAAATGATGAGAGGAGGACGTACTCCCCACAGTCATTCTGCCGTGTTTGCTTCTACCGGCTATTGGACAAAAAGGATTATAAAGTATGAGTTAGAGTACATAGTGAGTTGAGTGAATCGAACCATTCAAACCCTTCCAATTTATAGATTTTAGGCAGATCATATAGTAGGATTGAGGTTCATACAGTATGATCAGGGAAGTTAATTCGTCTCGATGACTTGTTAGAAAAATTGGTCAAATCATACAATACGATCCGATATCGTACTGGAAGATCTTCAGGAAATGTGTTTATCCTGAAGAGTCATCAGTACGGTGTTTGATGAAAAGAATCATATAGTACGAATAGGTGTTTGTACAGAACGACATGCAATTATTTTCATACTAACCGAATTGAATTTGTCCCAATCCAGTTTGACACGTGTATCATACAGTACAAAGGGATGTATCGTATAATATGATTGGAAATAATTTTGTACCAAATGAATTGAATTCCTCAATGGTTAGATACACGTAGATCGTATAGTACGAGTAGTTGTTCATATATTATGATGCATATATCATGGATATAATCTGGACTATTGATCAAGCTAAGGGTTATGATATGAGTATCTATGCATATCATACAGTATGAATGTGGATAGTATAGATTGATATGAACAAAATTTGAAATATTTTGTAAGTCAGTGAGGTGTGGGTGTGATGATCAGGAAACATCTTAAACCAAACAAAAAAAAATTAACATAAACTACAAAGAATAACACATAAACATGTATAAGAACAAACACATACAGTTTAACACATATGAATGAATGATTTCAAATGATTTTTTTTTAATTTATCTTAAATTAAACATGAATGTCTATAACACCTATTTTTGTCCTTAAGGTGCTAAAGATGTCATAGGCTAGGGGTTTTGTGAATATGTCTGCCAATTGATCTCCTATAGCTATATGATGTAATTTTATATCTCCCTTGGCTACATGATCCCTTATAAAGTGTTGCCTAATCTCTATATGCTTTGTGCAGGAGTGTTGAATTGAATTTTTTTATATTTAGATTACACTAGTGTTATCACACATAATTAGAATGGTTCCTACAACTAGTTCATGATCTAAAGCCATAAGACTTGAGCAATACAGCTCCCTACTGCTATATATTCTGCCTCAGCTGTGGAAAGGGCTACTGAGTTTTATTTTCCACCAGACTAAGAAACAAATAATTATTCTATGAATTGACAAGTTTCAGAAGTGCTTTTTCTATTTACCCTACAACCTATAAAATCAAAATCTGAATATCCTATTATTTCAAAAGATGTGATGTATCTAGGATACCAGATTCTTTGGTTTGGAGTGCCTAATAGATATCTAAGGATTCTCTTAACCACAATCATGTGGAATTCTTTTAAATCAGCTTGAAATCTAGCACAAAGGCAAATACTAAACATAATATCTGGTCTGCTAGCAGTTAAGTAAATAAGTGATCCAATTATTCCCCTATACTTTTCTGATCTACTAATTTTCTATTTGGGTCCTTGTCTAATTAAATAGTAGAGCTCATGGGAGTGTTCATGGCCTTAACATTATCCATTTCATACTTTTTAAGGATGTCCTTGATGTATTTATATTGGCGAAGGAAGGTTCCATCATCCACCTACTTTATTCTAAATCTAAGAAAGTAACTTAGCTCTCCCATCATACTCATCTCAAATTCTTTACTCATTATGTTTGAAAATTCATCACATAGGTTTTTATTTGAGGATCCAAATAAAATATCATCGATATAAATTTGAACAATAAGTAAACCTTCTCCTTCTTTCTTTAGGAAGAGGGTAGTGTCTACACTACCAAGCCCCTAACTAAAAAGAAGGTGCTCAGCCTTTCATACCAGGCTCTAGATGCCTGCTTTAACCCATATAAGACCTTCTTTAGTTTAGATACATGATTTGGGAATTATGAATTTTCAAACTTGGGAGTTGCTCAACATAAACATCCTCTTATATCACCCCATTTAGAAAGGCACTCTTAACATCCATTTGATATAGTTTAAAACCCTTAAAGCAAGCAAAGGCTAACAATACCCTAATGGCTTCTAGTCTAGCTACATGGGCAAAAGTTTCTTCAAAATCTATTCCTTTGATCTGGTTATACCCCTTAGCTACTAATCTTGCTTTATTCCTCACTATTCTAGAGTCATTCATCTTATTTTTGAAAACCCACTTTGTTCCAACCACACTAATCCATAGGTCTCTTGACTAGTTCCCATATATCATTTCTAACAAACTAGTTTAGCTCTTCTTGCATTGCTAGGATCCAAAATTCATCAGCTAGGGCTTGATCTATATTTGTGGGTTCTATCATAGAGATAAAAGCTGAATGATTAACTTCCTTCCAGAGTCCATGCCTAGTTCTAACACCTTTAGATGAGTCTCATAAAATAACCTATTTAGGATGACTAGAAGAATATCTCCAATCTCTAGGCAATTTTTCTTGAGGTTTTACTCTATTTCCTATAGCAATAGTTTCTACCCCTCGAATGACCACTTCTTCTTCTTCTTCAGGTTTAGATTTAGAGGTTCTATCTGATTCATTTAATACTATATGGATAGACTCTTCTACTATTAGGGTCCTCTTATTAAAGATTTTATAGGCCTTACCTACAGATGAGTAACCTAAGAAGACTTCTTCATCAGACTTGGGATCAAATTTTCTTAAGGGTGATTTTCCATTAATTAAGTTGAAGCATCTACACCCAAAGACATGCAACTAAGAAAGATTGGGTGTCCTGCCCTTAAGGAGTTCATAGGATGTCTTATTAAGCTTGGATCTAACATTCACCCTATTTAAAACATAACAAGCAATATTCACTATATTTGTCCAAAAATACCTAGGAAGTGAATACTCAGTTAGTATTGCCCTAGTAGCTTCCACCAAGGTTCTATTTTTTCTTTCAGCTATTCCATTCTTCTGGGGGTCATAGGGCAGAGAAGTTATGTTCTATTCCTATCTCTTGATAGAAGAATTCAAACTTATCATTTTTGAACTCTTCATTATGATACTATAGATTGTTGAGATTTCACATCCTAATTTCCTTTGAATCCAAGTGGAGAATATTCTAAAATTCTAAAATGACTCACTCTTATGTGCTAAGAATTTAACCCAAGTAAATCTAGAGTAGTCATCCACTATTACAAATTCATTTATTTTCCCTCCTAGGCTGGCTGTATTAACACGTCCAAATAGGTCCATGTGAAGGATTTCTAATGGCCTAGAGGTGATATTATCTTTGATTGAATGAAATGAAGACCTGATTTATTTTCCTAGTTTGTTGGCATCACATAGGTGGTCCTTAGTGAAGTCTAACTTAGGTATGCCTTTCACTAAGTTTTTTTAAGTGATATTCTTAAGAGTCTTCATGCTTGCATAACATAGGCTCCTATGTCATAACCAAGATTCATCAATTATAGTTTTTAGGAATAATAAATTTGAATAGTCAATGCAGTTCAAGTCTAACATGTAAACATTGTTCATCTATTTTCCTTCTAACACAAAATTTTCATTTAAACTAATCATGTATTTGTTAGAAAAAAATTTTTATATCAAGGCCTTTGTCACATAGTTGACTAATACTTAATAAATTATGCTTTAAACTGTTAACTAACAAAACATTTTCAATCATAATATGTTTAGAGTTTCCAGTTATACTTAAGCCCACCACTTTCCTAGTGGTGTTATCTCCTAGTGTCACCTTGCCTCTTGACCTGGCCTCCAGTGTGATGACTGCTTCATATCACCAGTCATATGTCTCGAGCAGCCACTGTCCAGGTACCATATACTCTTATTAGGTCTTTTGTGACAGCACCCCTACAATGTCATTTAAATGTTAGATTTGGGAACCGAAGTGAGTTTGGGTTCCACTTTATACTTGAATGAATGACATGAATGCATGTGTATGCTATGATGCATGCAATTTTGGCCTCCACATTAAGTGTGTCCTACGATGGAGAGTGTATGTACGGCCTATGTGTCCTAACATGCCACAAGAGTAATACCTAACAGCAGAAAATGAGTTTACTAACCTATGTGGGTTATGGTGCCTTGTCCTAGGTTTAAGTGATGCATGTTGTGTTGAGAGGTTATACCACTGAGCTAATGATGTTGATGGTTTATTATTCTCAAGTGTAGTAATTTTTGCTCTTAAAAATTCATTTACATTTTCATAGCTTATCACTTCTAGTTTTAATGCATGTTCTCTGTTATCTAATTGACATGTAAGTTCTTCTAATTCCTTAAATGCTTTTTCTAGTTCTATATGGGATATTTTTAAGGAATTGTGTGCATTATATAGGTCAATATGCTTCTTATTTAATGCATCAAACTCATCTAATAAAGTCATATGATCGCTATCTAAAGTAGAGTGCTCGATAATTAAACTAGCATGCTCTTTTTGTAAACTAGAAAATTCAGTATTAAGACTAGCATGCATCTTCTTAAGCTTCCTATATGAATCATGAATTTTTTCAAAAATAATAAATAATTTGTCATAAGAGAGTTGGCATACCTCATCTTGATCTGATTGATCAAGATTATCATTAGCCAAATAACACAGCTTTGTTACCTCCTCCTCTGCTTCTTCTTCTTATGATTCTGAGGCAGAGTCGGCCCAAAAATCTTTTTATGACTTTTAATACCCCTCTTATACTTTGGCTTCTCTTCACCCTTCTCCTTATTTGGGTGAGTCTTCGGGTTGGGGTAGTCAGCTCGAAGGTGTCCTGGTTTCCTGCACTCGAAGAAAATTATGTCAGATGAAATTTTAGTAGTTTTGTGGCTTTTACCTTTACTACAGTAGTTTTGATGACGCCTCTATTTTCTTTTAAGAAAGCTCTTGAATTGGTGCGTCATCAAGGTAATTTCATCATCCTCCTCTACTAAATAACTACCACTGTCAGAATCATTTATTTTTAGTGCTACAGTTCTCTCCTTCTTCTTCTCTCCTACATAACTTTTCCTTTGACTTACTCCTTTAGGCAATGAGTGACCCAAGCAAATTTTTAATAGAATAAACATTCAAGTTTTTAGATTCAGTGATTACAGTTATCTTAGTATAAACAATCTAGAATCTTATTGACTTTCTCAGAATTTAATAGTTCTCTATCTAGTACATGTAAGGACGTCACTATCTTGGTGAACCTAGTGTATATTTTAGATATAATTTTGCTAGATTTCATGTGAAAGACTTCATACTCATGCAAAAGAATGTTTAGCCTAGACCGTTTAACATCATTGGTTCCCTCGTCAGTGATACATAACTTATCTCAAATCTCTTTCCCGGTAGTGCATGTAGAAACTTGCATATACTCTTCATATTTTAAAGCACAAAAGAAATAATTTAGACACTTAGCATTTAACAGTGTGAGTTTCCTATCCTCATAACTCCATTCAATAAAAGGAATATCAATTTTGACACCATTCACTATATACGATGGAAGTGAATAGCCAGTTTCAATCATATGCCAAATTTTATAGTCAATGGATTATAAAATGGTAGACATGCATATTTTCTAGAAATTGAAAGGGATATTTTCAAATAGTGGTGGATGGGTTATAGAATAACCCTTCGTAGTGTTATAATTACCAAAAATGAGCCATTGATCGATTCTTTAAAAGTTTTCTAAAATCTTATTTTTGAAATCACGCTCTAATACCACTTGGAAGTTCGTGAACGTTGTTAAACCTTATGGAACTAGCCCGAGGCTCACCAAGAGGGCAGATGAATTAGTGCTTTTAAGAAATTCTTAACTTCAAAATAATAATAATAATATTTTTGAAAAACTTTTCAGTAATTAAAAATACCACATTCTAATTGATTGCAAAAGCGAGATATTTTATCAAAAATATTAAATTTTACTATGATGAAATTTTGATCTACGTGATAGAGCAATAATTAACATTTTTTCCAAGTAGTTATTAACAGGGAAATGCAGGAAATATAAAAGTGTGTAAAGGAAAAAATACACTAGAGATTTTTATAATGGTTCGAGCAACCTTGACCTACGTCCACTCCCTAGAATCCTCTGCTCTGAGAATTTGCACTAAAATAAAGTGACTCTCATTTTGCTCCCATAGTAAGGTGAAGAAGCCTTTACTGACTCACTTTTACCAAACCTGATGTAGTGGAGTGTTGAATGCTATGTCACCCTCCTGGTGACGGCAACGGATCTTGACTCATTTTTCTTCCTCCTGGAGAAGGCAGAGAACCTCAACTTCTTTTCTCCCTCCTAGAGAAGGCAGAAAACCTTAAGGACAGGACTAAGAAGCCTCTCTCCCTAGAGAGCTTCCAAAGACTCACCAAGGCCATAAGAGGAGTATGGGTGCCGCTAGTCTAAAGCAACCGTGTGATCCCCTCACACTACTTCTCCCTCATGCTTAAGCTCATCTTCTCCTTCCTCTCTTAAACCCTGATTTTCTTCTAAAAAGCTCCTCTCTCAGAGTTCCTTCAACAGTCACACGTTCCTTTTTTTTTTAAGAGAATCTTTAAAACTTGCTTAAGTATTAGACTTCAAGAAACTTAAAAAATTCACGTTAGTCATCTCTATTCGTACAGTATGATTTGATTTCATACCGTACGATCAGTTCAAAGCTAGTCCCGTCCAATACGATGTAAATAGATGTTCCAATAAACTATTCAAATTTTATGAATACATCATACAGTACAATCAAGAGATTAACCTATACGATATGTTTGATTTCCTCTATTCGTATGGGATGATTCCTGGGATGACTGAAAATCTTCTCTGCTAATCATTTCGTACAGCTCTCATTATACAGTACAATTAGTTTATTTTAGGTAAGTCATCCGGTATGATATGAATACCATACAATATGATTAGTTCAAAATTTATGGTTTCGTTTGGTACGATCTTTGGGATGACCAAATTTTATCTTTGCTAATCGTTTGGTACGATTGATATCATACAATATGATCAGCTATGATTAATTAAATCATGATTTGATTAATGAATTATGGAGGTTAATTTTAGGAAGATTTTAAATGCTTGTATAGTATGATTGGAATCGTATAGTACAATTAGTTCAAAATTTAAAATTTAAAATCTTACTTAAATTAATCTGGCGGCTAGAGCTTTCAGATCGTAATAAATCATATAGTACGATCAAGATCATACAATACTATTAGTTCATAGAAACAAAAATTTTAATTAGTCGTTAAGCCTCGTCTTTCTATATTGATTGTATAGTACGATTTTAAATCATACAGTTCGATTAGTACAAAATTTTAATCTTTAAAAATATTTTTCTCTCCCTCTGTGTCTGTGCATGGTCAGCCAATTTGCATACACTCTTATGTGGCCAGACTCAAGAAGTGGAAAATAAAAAAAATTAAATTATAGTCTCTTTTACATCCAATTCTACCCAATCTTGAATCTTCAGCAGTCTTGAGCGATATATATCTTACCTAAAATGTTAGTACTCACAGACACAAAAAAATATCTAAAATATTTAATGAGAAATGTAATAATTTAATCAATAAGGTTTGTCATCATCAAAATCACAGACTAGGGATTCTAGATTGCAACAACAAAAGAGTAAGCATTACAACACTTAGGTGCTAATTCATTTTAAATCGATGTGGTGCCATCTTATTAGGCATCTTGTTTCTTGAGCCCATCCATGTAGTTCCTATAAATAGTTTTTTAGTTCTATTGTTGGAGGAGTTTTATCATTTAAGTAAAAATTTATAATTCTTTGTATGTTTCTTTAATGGCCCTTTGGATTAAAGTTTAAGGGAGGCTAGGGAAGTACAAGATACTTATATTGAGAGATATTAGCCTATCTTATGAGAGAAATTTTATCATTAGATAAAAAAGAGTGTGGAGATCAATTGACCCTTCCAGGTGATAATTTTCTTGTTACTTCTCTTGTATATATTCTTTGAATGGTTAAAATGAAAATGTGTCTGCTTGTTGTATCTTCCATCTTTGGCTAATTTTATATTTTTAAGATAATAATGTAAAAGCATAGTAAGTACTAATATAGACTCTTATGCCTTTAATGAATATATAGATATCTTCAATATCTCCTGTTCTTCATTTAATGCACACAGTAGCCATATGTAGTTAATATCTAGTATGATGTATATCCTTGATAGAGGAATGTTGGAATAATTAGGAGTATTAAAATATAATGTTAGCATGCCTATGCATAGGATGTTTAAATATCTATGTTATATGGAGATAGTAAATTATAGGAAGGACATAAACCTTTCTTTTTACCCGTACAAGCTCGACAGAGATCTATGGATGCATATGTTTTGGTCCACATCTAAAATTAAGAGTTTAATTAAAAAAACTATGTTGTTGCATTCATTAGTCAAAAATATCATATCTTCATTAGTATTAAATCTTCTTGCAAGTTTTCTTTAAGTGAAAAAAACTTAAAAATATATATTTTTACTTTCAGTAGGATAAATTGTGCATTTGAATTAAGCAGTAATAATTTAATTGCAATTAAGTAGAATACTTTCTCATAGAATTGACACTTTACTCTTTCACTTTATTACTTAATTAGCACATATATTACATATTTTAGTGGGCTTTCATTATTTTTATATCAAAGAAAAATTAAGCTTTTTATATCAATTCAAAGTAAACACCAATTAAAATCACGTTTGCCCATCATGCTGTAGTGCAAGAAATTAACATTACAGTACTGGAGTCTTAGAAAATATGTACAATAATTCAATGCCAAAGAGCCAACCTCATAAGCACTGCAACACTAGATGATGTAAGCGAGCGACATAGAGCCCAATATTGACAACACTATGGTAGAGCAGTTAAGGAAAAGAAGCACTAAACCAAATTAATCAACCATTATGTTAGATCAGTAAACAATCACACCGGGTTAGCTGAGCACTACAATGGAGAGCCTTCAGCAACATTGAGATGCTAGTTCATATTATAATGCCTTGGTGCCACCTTATCGAGCACTATGGTGCCTAAACCATTATGTGAATAGTATAAATAGTTTTTATATTTTTGTTTGTGAGTGTGCTATAATTTTGAATAGTTTTATAAGTGGAAAGGCCAGAGGAGAGAAAGATATATTCTTTAGAGTGGCTGGCTAACATTATAGTGAGCTAGCAAGCATTTGGACATGAAAGGAGTATGGAGAGAAAGTAGAAAGGGGAGATTCACTTTGGGAAGGGTTCATTTGCTAGCTCAATTTAGGACCCTTCATTCTAGGTGATATATTTTTACTCTTTTCTATTTGTAAAATCTTTCTTCAGCAAGTAATGAAAATTATGTTATTCTATGGCTAGTTAAACTCATAATTTTGTACTAAAGCTATGAAAACCTAATTAATTACTATTATAGACTCTTATGCTTTAAATTATGAATGATTGTTTTTTATATCTCTTGCTCTTATTTTAATCTATATAGTGGCCATGTGTAGAATTAAAACATAATATGATATATTACCTCGATTAAGGAATATTGGGATTATTAGGAGAATTGGAATGCAACTCTTACACACCTAGACATACGATGTTTAGTATTCTATGGTCTATAGAGATACAATAACAATAGGATGGAATAAACTTTCCTTACATCCTTACAAGCTCGATAGAGATCAAAGGATTCATATGCTCTAATTCATAACTAATTTAGGAGAGTCTACTAAGAAAAGCTTAGTAGATTTTTTTGTCATTAGTCCAAAACACTTTATCTATTAGTATCTTCACTTTTCTTCTGTAATTCTCAATCTAAACTACATACATCCCTGATTTCATTATGTTGGATACATTTTGTAGCTTAAAGTAGACAGTACTAGAATAATTATGTGAAGTAGAATACTTTCCTGTGCGATTGACACCCTCTCGTAAACACTTTTATTACTTGATAAACACATGTGCTTTCCATTTGTAGTGGGGATTTATATTTGAATATACATAAGCATAGATTAATGTAAATAACCTGCATCAGTCAGACCCCAATAGTTCATAATGTATAAAACAACTTAATAAAAACTAGCATAATATGACTAATTCATGAAATAACACAAATAGATTTAGGTTAACTCCCAAATAGTGCTAAGTTTATAATCTTTAGCAAGACTTTGCCAAAGTTCTCATTTAGGCTGGGCTAGGATGACATCACTTCTCAACTAATCAATACACTGCTCCTTAACTTTATCCTTGGGATTAATTTTAGTTTCACCAGGTAAGATCCCTGGGGTCTACTATTTTTTAAATTAGCTAGTTGCCCTAAGATTTTCCAAGTTTCTAATGGCAGTAGCTTTAGTTTGCAATTGATTCCCCATTTGAAGAATTAAATCCTCCAAAGGTGTTTTCCTATCTTTAAATTGATTATTCTTATTAAAGCCTTAAGGATAAGGAAGTCTAGGGCTAACTACAGGTTATCGAGGATTATTCCTATAGGATTGAATGAGTTTGCATTCGACTTACTTCCACCATTATTATTATTTTAACTAAACTTTTGGTGGTTCTTTTAACTTGGATTATATGTTTTTGAATAAGGGTTATTTTTTTGCCAATAACTTTTAAATTATCTACCCCTTGAATATTAGAATTAATAGAATAATTGAATAGATTCTTCTCTAACAATAAAGATGATCATGAGGCTAGACTAATTCCAAAATTATCCAATTTCTTAGATATGGCCTCTATTTGCACAACCAAAATAGAAAGCATCAGACTTATACACCTTGGCTACTGTATTAGGATTCACCAAAACAGATGGCCACTGAAAGTTATTTGTTGCCATTTTCCCTATTAAGGAATAAGTCTCATCAATGGGTTTTGACATAAAAAATCCTTTGACTACCACATCATTTATATATCTATGGGATCTTAAAAGCCCATCACAAAAAGAATGAATGATTAACCAATCAAGTAAAGCTTGTTGAGGGCACTTCTGAACAACTCTTTAAATCTTTCCCAACTTTCATAAATTGACTCTTCATCCAATTGGGAAAATAAGGTAATATCATTCCTAAGCTTTACTATTTTTGAAGATGGAAAATAGTTTACTAAAAACTTATGGGCCAATTCATTCCAAGTAATTATAATGTCAAGGGGTAAGGAATTCAACCACAATTTTGCTTTATCCCTTAGATAAAATAGAAATAAATAAAGTTTAATGGCATCATCAAAGACTCCATTATACTTGAGTGTTGTGTAGATCTCCAAGAAACTAACTAAATATAAGCTTGGATCCTTGACAGGAGTTACCCTAAATAATTTACAACACCCTCCCCCCCCCCCCCCCCCCCCCCCCACACACACACACACATACACATACACACTCTTGGTTTTTCCAATTCACTTTTTCTTTCAACAAGAAAGATCTTTTGCCACCTTCCTTTCAAGAGAGAACCTAGAGAGAGAGAGCTTGGGAGAGAGAGAGGATCTTGTGAGCTGGAGTTTGTGAGGTGTTCACAAAGGTTGCTCCAAGCAAGGATCTGAGTCATCTTCTCTGGTCATTGTCTCTTGTCTTATTGGTGTCTCTGTGGTAGGATCATCTGCAAGAAGATCTGGGTTCTCTACCTGCTTCAGGAGGAAGCGAAAGGAGTCCAGGTTCTCTGTCTGATTCATGAGGAAGTGAAAGGAGTCCAGGTTCTCTGCCTACTTTAGGAGGAAGCGAAAGGAGTCTAGGTTCTCTGCCTACTTCAAGAGGAAGCGAAAGGAGTCCAGGTTCTCTGCCTCACCGGGTTGGTGGAAAGGAGTTTTGTATAGGCTTCTCTGCCTTGGTGTGGGAGAAGAAGGAGAGTCACTTAGTGTTAGTGCAATACCTAGAGGGGAGGCTCCGGGGAGTGGACACAGGTCAAGTTGACCGAACCACTATAAATCTAGTGTGTTCTTTCTGATTATTTTTCACACATATTTTTCTGTTGATGATTGTGTGATTGTGATTATTATTCTGTTATCATTGAACATCTGCACATCATCGTGAAAATGTAAATTTTTTAAATATTCAAAAAGATTTTCTAAATCGTTGTTTGCTAACAAAATTTTAAAATTACCAATTCACCCTCCCCCTCTTGGTTAGCCTCGGGACTAGTTCATAAGGGCTTAACATCCCTAACAAACTTTCATGGATGACTTAGAGAGAAGTAACTTTTAAGGACATGGAAATGATAATAATATTCTAATGACTAGGAAATTTAAGAAATTTTAGAAAAGCAAGTAGAAATATAAGTAATAAACTGAATATGATTTTTGCTGACATAATTTGTTATGGATGCAAAAAGCCATGTCACATAAGCTCAGACTGTCCAAATATTAAAAATCAACCAACAAAAAAGAAAGCTGAGGAAAAGAGGAAAATAGAAAAGAAAAAATGAATATCTTAAAAAGCTTTGTGGGCAAAATTTGACTTAGATTTTTTAGAAACTGATGGTAAAGAGGAAGTTATAAATCTATGCTTAATGGTAATGGAATGCATTTGTGATGCTGAACATGATCATTATGAACAAATATATTATACCAATGGATTTAGATTTACATTTCTATAATCAAATTTGTATAGCTAGTAACATATTATCTTAAGAAACTAACTAGTGTTTAACTATCATTTTTAAAACAAAAATATGATTTATTTTTAGAATCAAATTCAGTATAGAGAATATACAATTCAACTCGAAAGATAAAATGATATTCACCTATTATTTTGAAAATGAAAATAATAATGGATAAAACTTTATCCAAGTTCATAGATATTTCCCTATTCTAGTGGACTAGAGTAGGGTTTACTTTTTTTACTAAGTTTTAGGTTTCCCATAAGGGCCAGCCTCTATAGCTAATTACATCCCAAGACGAATCTTGAGAAAGCATTCAATTAATATGTTCACTAAACTTTATTTAGATTTATAACTGTTTTGATAAAGGATTTTAAATTAGACCTACCAAATGGGAATAATTCAAAGTTTAAATAATTATTTATGGAATCAAAAAATGAAAGGTAGAGAGTACTCAAGGTTCTGGAATAATCCAAAAAATACTCTAACCTACACTATTATTTGGCTTTGTTGATTTAAGTTATGATCAAATTTATGTTAAAGTTTATAGTGTTTTAGATGATCAAGATAATTCTCCCGAAAGTAAGTGCATGAAGTGTGCAAGGACTCCACTTATGTCTATATAGAGTGGATAGCAAGCTAACCACTTAAGAACTTTAATAAAAATGTAATTTTTAGATCATATAACTATTGTTTAAATTGAAATCCTAGATTTAGGTTTGTACTTTAATCAAGATTTCGATGATGTCCATGGTTCAAATGCACCAAGCTAAAATAATTTGAAATGATTTTACGTTAGACTCTAAATATTTTTAAATACAACTAATGCACTTTAGAATGATCTATTTTTAAAGATAATTCAGTAGCATAACTACCATAAACCAACAAGAATAATAGTCTTTTTGGTTATCACTTGCTTACCATAAGCTTGAGAGCATTAGTTTGTATACATAGTAGAACAAGAAATATGCATGCTGTGTATGTAATTTATAGGCAAATGAGTTGGGTTGTAAAAGTATAAGAACTACAGAATCCTATAAGCCTAATGTACATGTCCAAGAAAAAGCACATACAATGCGAAGAAAGCTAGGAAAAGCATATGTTGACCACATTTTTTTGTACGAGGTCATTAGGGACCCATCCAGACCCCAGATCAATCCTGATCCCAGATAAGTACAGCTTAAGACCAATCTAGACTCTAGTATATTCCTAGAATTAAGACTTTAGGATCTACTCTAGATCCTAAGACTCTTCTAGATCCTAGAACCTAGGATTTCTTATACTCTAGAGACCTCCTAGATTCTAGAATCCAGGATTTCTTTAAATTTCAAATCTTAGGATCTACCCATGTCCTAGATCTACCCAGACTTGAATCAATCAATGATCAAATCAAATCCAGACTTCAAATCAATCTTGAACCTAGTTAATCCAGACCTTAATTCAATTCAAACCTCAACCTATTCAAACTTCAAATCAATTCAATCCAGAGCTTAAGCTAACCCAAACCTTAAGTCAATTTAACCCTCAAACCTATCAAGACCCTAGCCTAGATCTCAAATCAAGCTTCAAGCTTCAATCAATCCGGACCTTAGGGTCAATTCAGGACCTTGGTCAATCCTAATTCAAATCGACCCAGACCTTAAGTTAGATTTCAATTCAAAGTTCAATTTTTAACTTTAATCCAAACTTCAAATCAATTCAAACTTCAGATCAATCTAAACTACAATTTAGACTTTAATTCAAGATCTAATCTCAACTTTAATCCACGCTTTAATCCAGGTTTTAAACTTTAATTCAATCACACTTTAATTTGACCATCAATCAAATTTCAATTTAATCCTGAATCAAGCTTTAAACCATTCTTCAATTAAGTGTCAATCAACCTTCAATCAAACCTCATTCAAACCTGAATTAAATCAATCACCCAAACTTCAAGTATCAAATCCCAAACATTTAACCTTCAACCTATAATCAAGTCAGAGCAATAAAAAAATTCCAACTAATCTTTAATCATTCAATACTTTAATCACTTCAATCATTTAAACTTCAAATCTCCAGTTAATTAATCATTTAGCCCCTACATCAAACCTTCAATTAATCTCTAACTTCTAGCCAAAATTTAATCAATCTACATTTCAAACTATCAATCATTTTAATCGTACAGCTTTCAATCAACCCAGCATTGAATCTACACCCCAATTGATTCGAATATATCCAATTAAAATTTAATCAGCCTGCATACATCAATCTCAATCACATATTCAACTAAATATCAACCCTCAATCTTCAATAAAATATTAAATGACTTTTGATTAGTCAAATCAGTTCAATTTAAATCCATTACTTGAAAACATTCAAATCAAAATTTTAACTTATTAAGATCACCTCAATATATGACTCAAGCACCCTTTAACTCGCCATGGGACAACTCTTGAGTAAGTATGACTTAGTCGAATCACTAAAGGTGGTCAAATGCTCATATCCATGAACTCATTCATTTATGCATCAAGCTTAATCTCTCAAACCCATTCAAACCCATTCTTCCCTCAAAACCAGACTCTTCCTGACCGTTTGATCAACTCCAGAACATTCCAAAGACCTTTATAAATTAATCACAGCCGCTCATTTGATCAAAAATAGCTCTAACAGCTTTAATGGTCCCCTCCACATGGGGATGGACTAGGGTCATTTTCACTTGAGGCAATGCACCTCTTTGCTCCCTAACGGCCAGGGACACTTGTCCCTTATCCCAGCATTCCACCCGAAGCATCAGGACCGTCCAGGTGAGCTCCTGTAGTAGGAAGAGGGCAAAAGGATGTAACTCCCTCATTAAGAGATCTCCCCCATTTCCAGTCACAAAGGAGTGAATTTGAAGTTTTGTTTTGCTTCCTGATACCTCCAGATATACTTTCCAATCATTTACCTCCATTGGGAGCCTCTTGGCTACAAAGTTAATAGAGAACCGAAGCTAGGATCCTCCCAGTCAACTGAACTCCTTGCAGAAGCTTCACCCGAGCTTGAAGTCTCCAGAAGATTTGAGCGCGGACAGCCTACAAGCTCAACAAGATCAAGATCATTTGAATCCATCAATCCCATTGAGGTAAAACTCTAACCATAAGTTTTATCCAGGATTGTAAATAGGTTTCTATGGATCCAATTTCAGAGCATGAAAACTATATCCCACTATTCATCCCATTGGCTATCATTTAAATCTCAGTTATCATGCCATTTAATGGATTTTAATACGAGTTTTAAATTAAAACCTAAAATTAGGGTTTTGGTTATTAAATTGAGGAAGACAAGTTCAGAGCCATTCGATCTGTGTAAATTATATGGATGGCTCTGATCTGATTGTATCACGTGTCTATTTTAACTCATATGAACCGGAGGGTGGCCCGATCCTGTCCGACAACATCTGACCCGTTTATTCCAAACTGTGGGATTCATTGCTACCGTCCGGTCTCTCTCAATCGAGACGATCCGTGGGATTCAATCCTCACCATCGGATGGAAGCTTTGAGATCGAACGGCTCTCATACACCGCTAACTCACTTAAGTGAGCCCCATCAGTTGACAGCCGCAATCTCGCAAGGCCAAGTTGTTCGCCTCCGTGTGTGCAAATCCTAAATTAGCATTTTATTTTAATTAAATTTAATATCAAAACTTCTAAAAATTATAAAAAATAGAATACTTAACCATAATTTTTGTATAACCACTCTTTTTTTAGAATAAAATCCTCTATTTTCTAAAAATAAAATTAAAGCCTATTTTACGTTATATACATTATAAATCAAACTATATGTATTTTTCAAAATATTTTGAAATATAAATTAAATAAATGTTTGATTAAGATCCAGATATGAATGGCATAATCAGAATTTAAATGGTATGATTTTAAAATTTTGATGTACACTTTAAAAATTTCTGTAGGATTATTCAAACATTATTTGATTTTTCATTTGAACTTCTAAAAAGTTCTAAGTAATGACCTAATTTAGAGCTTGGGAGAAATTCATCTTTGATCAATAATGTTTCAATGATTACACATAAATTTTCTAAAAGTCTTCAGTGAGCAATCATATTCAAGAGTATATTTTGTTTATTAGAAATTTAGAAAGTAATCATTCCAATTATATATTCCTTTCTTTCCTGATTACTTTCTAAAGTTTTAATAATTTATTTCAAAATAAGTTTGAATCTATTACACTATGTCACTCATATATAATAGTGCATTTGAGTCAATTGAGTATATGATTGCTCATTGGGTGAACCTTCAAATGATCAAAGCATAGTCTAAATATAGTATTTGAAAATTCATTACATTCATTTCCTTTCTTTAGATTTACTGCACCTGGTTCATGATTGATTGATTTGATGTGATTGTATTTAGTGTATCTAAGGGTTAGCAAAACCTTGATTTGTACCCATTAAACTCAGTGACATCATTAAGGATAATAATTAATGACGAGTCTTAGAGAACTTAGACAAATCCTAGGATTCACACTTATATCCTTTAGGGATCAAACATCAAACATAGAAAACATAGTGACACCGTACCTTAGGATCAGTGTACACTATCAAACTTGACCTCAATCAGACATAAATCAATCGATCAATCGTTAAACTACTTAATTGATTTAATTAAAGTTAAACCCTTAATTAAGCCTCAAAACTACCATAAATCCAATTGACTTGAAATTTAAACCCCTTGAGTTTAGTGACCTTCCCTGCTCTAGGGAAAACTCTCACTAAAATTTGAACCCTTTAAACCCCTTAATTAAACCCCTTAAGTTTAAGCCTTAATTAAGCCATTAAAATTTCAGAAGAAATTTAATAATGCAAATTTAAAACATAAAAATATATATAATATCTCAAATTAATCAGAATTGAACTCTTAACATAAGAAAATTAAAACCCCTTTGATTGGACATTAAATTTAAGCTTAATTAAATTTTAAATAAAATTAAGTAATTAATTAATTTAATTAGTTAAAAATGATTAAAAACTCCAAAAAATTCTCAAATACTTGATAATCTCTTCTTAGATCATTCCTGATCTTTAGAGGTGATTTCAAGAAGTTTGGAGTTTATTTGAACTCAAATTATTAAAACACCCTTAATTAAATAATTAAATAATTCAAATAAATCTCAAATTTTGAAAAATCATAACTGTTTCTAGAAAATCTCAAATTGATTAAACTCAAAGTCATTTAACTCAAATGAAAATCTAATATCTATCAAAAATATCAAACCTTTAAAAATTATCTAAGATCCAAAAAATTTCAATATAACTTTAAACCTAATAATCAATCAACCTTATTTAAGATTTCATCAAATTTCAAACCTTAATTAAACTTAAAACATTTAATTATATCGGATACCACAAGCTAACTCAGGCCTACGAGGCTATTAAATTAGCCCGAAGGAAGGTAAAATAAACTTCACGGCCTCGGTCTGCAATAATGGTGGTATCCAACAAATAATTACAGTCAATTTTAAAATTAAATTTAAACCATTAAGACTTAAACTTCAATTAAAATATCCCTTAAGCCTTTCAACTAACCAGAACATCAAATAACTTCAATCAAGTACCCTATTTAGGACATATCAAAACCATATAGCCTACCTCATACACTTTAGATGGTTTGCTAGGACAACCAACTCTAGTCTTAGGCTAGACCGGTGTTTACTTTTCTGCTGTGTGTCAAATTTTCGAGCTTTTACTGCATAATGTTTGCTAGTAGTAGAATTGATATGTTTGTTTATTTAAATTTCAGCATTCTATGATGTGATTGATTATACGTTAGATCTACCCCTAGGTTAGGAATGATCTGTACTAATTCAATCTCATGCATGTGGCCATGCTCATATAGAGCCTTTAAAATTAAGGGGGGTAATTAATAAAGATTTAAAATGATAATATTTTGTGCAGGCGCTTCAGAATATGCTAAGCCCCCATTAAATCAAAAAGAGCATGGCCAAGTGTGGCTAGTTTGAGCATTTTAAATTTCAAATATATTAACTTCTTGAAATTGATTATAACTGGTTGGGTAATAATATTAACTGCTGATTATTAGGATAACCCTACAGGTTGTTGAGTCTAGATTTCTCTTTTAAATTCAAATGTAATTTGATTTGAGTTATAATTGAGTTGTAAATATTTAAAGTGACTTGAGAATGGGGTATATACATCATATTTAGATTCCAAAGACGAGAGGACATCCCTTAGGGGAGAGTACTCCTCCATTTGGAAGCCTAAGTTAGGATATTTTCAAAATATCTATAGAGAAAAGATAACACACTCACTCATGAGGAGTTTCTTTTCATTTGGATATCCGGACCTGACAATCTAAGGAGTTCTAGAAGGACAAAGAAGTGAAGAACGAGAAGACCCATTCTCAAAGTCACTTGAGTATTAGGATTAGAAATTTGGGTTGTTGTCAGTGGTGCCCGGCCACTTTACTTTTCCTACAGGCCCTGGGTTGTACAATTAAAAGGCACTTGCCTATGAAATTTCAATTTGAGTTTTAATTTAATTGATTTAATTAGATGTTGATTGTTTGATATTGATTACGATATTAGAATTGCATGCTTTTAGTCATTTTTTGGCTCTTTTGGATGTCGATCATTATTTTAGCCTGGAATCCGATCGGAGGCTCGTGAGGGTATGGTCAAAACTATTTCTACTTTAACAAAACTTAAAAACTTTAAGCTCAGATAGTAATTCTAACACCTTTAACAAGTAAGCCCGGACTCACCGGGGGTTTTTCATGCATTCATATTGACTTTTCTATTCCGTGTTAGGCACCTCCCTGCCTGCGGGTTTTGGAAGACCACCTGACCTATTAGGGTGCAGTTCTGTCCAAGGGGATGTTGTGTAATCTCTAGGATAAAACCTATTTTTAAGCCTAATTTTAAAATTGCTTCATTATGATTTCAAGCATTTAATCGAGTCAACTAGCATGCATTGCATTAGATATAAATTAAAAATTGAGTCTAAATCTTTAATTACATTCCTAGCTTAAGCATTTCACCCAATATAAATTAAGGGGTCAATTAGGAATCTGCTCTAGATGTCGACCCCAACTCCCTAAACTTATCTTAAATAATGTCCTTAACCACTCTTTCCTACAAGACCGGACACAGTTTTGAAGTGCTTAGGTGGTTTAGCTGGCTCCCCAATCCAGGCCGGGGTAAATCCAGATTTGCATTGCAGTAGCTAGGATCCGAGTCACTGATTTTTAATACCCATTTTAGAATTAGGATCTAAGGCAGATTTTTAATCCTAAGACCTCAATCTCTAGGAATCTAATTCCCACTTTCTAATAAAATTAACCACTCAAACCTAAGTCTCTTTCAATCAAATTCAAGCCCAACACTTAGGATAGGTTGGGGTATTTTTGAAGTAATTCAGAATCTCAAGACACCTCCTACCCTTCTTCTTTTGACTCCAAAAAGAACTGTTCAATCTTGAATCAATCCCTGTTGAAATTACAGTCCCTACCTCCCTTGATATCAAGCTTTGAATTCAAAATGAAATTCGTATCGCTGTTTTAATCGAGAGTATTCGTAGGAAATTTTTTAGTTTCCTACGATGTAATTAACTACGAGGGCTTGCGCTCGTAGGAGATTTAGAAACCCAGACCTTATTTTTAAAATCAAAGTTTTCAAAACCTTTAATTAATTATCTTTAGGAAATTCAAGAGTTAACGATCATTATCGTCATTTTTAAATGATCGATAATAGACAATATCCTCTTTCCTTGGAAATATATATCATACTATTATCATGATCTTGATTATAAAATTAATGATCTATTTACTAGATTATTGTAGTTAAATATTGGATTAAATATCATTCTGATTCTTCGAGACCATATGTTGTTTCTCCTTGAGTTTGACTATGATAATCAGGATAAATCAAGATTTATAATCTGAACCTATTAAAGAACGATATGTTCACCTTTCGAGGTGATATATCATTCATAATAAGCATTCAATTTCAAATATTAAAATTCCAGAAATCTAACATTTCCCAAAGAAAATTAAACCTTTTTAAAACTATCTTTTTCATATAAAATAAAAAATGGCGACTCCGCTGGGGAAAATCTCTCTCCATCTTTAATAGCACTAGGAATTTTATTGAATCAGTAGTTCTAACTACCTTTCTTTCGTTGGTCCCTATCCCATTTCTCCCTTGGGTGAGTGTGGCCAACTCAATTAAGACATGTGAAAAGAGAGGCGAGTGTAGGATACTTCCCTCCAAGCCGGGCTTTGATATTTTACCTCCAAGTTCATTGGTAGAGCAAAAGAGTCAAGCCAAGCTTTTCAAAGTCTTCCTGTATATGTTACAAACTCGCATGCGAATAAATTACAGCGTGCTAAGTTTCACAATTTACAGAAGATCATTCAATTTCAAAATTAAAGTTTCAAGCCTCTAATAAAATTTTACCTTTTCAAATTCGCTTCAAAACTTCAATCCTTCTAGTATAGTTGGTCTTTGACATTTCACTCCCAAGCAGTTTATCAGGATGAAAGAGTTGGGTCGACTTTTAAGAATCCCCCCCCCCCCCCAAATTTGTGAACCTTTATGTTGAATACGAATTCAACACATTGAGTTTTAAAAATAAGGGGAAATTCTGCCTGATTTTTAAATTTTTCTTAAATCACCTTCAAGATTTCTCAAATCAACCACAATTATCGTTGTCATGTGTCTTCTATAACATTCTGTTGTAGTTGAACATATGCAACACGAATCCAAAACTCTTTTGTCAAATTTAGGCTTTAAAATTTTACCCTCAAATCACTTGGTAGGATGAAAAATGTCAAGCCTAATTCTTAAGATCTTCAGGTTACTTTTGTAAACCTGCACATATGAATACAAATCAATGTATTGAGTTTCAAAGTTTGAAGAAGATCAGTTCAATTCCAGCCTCAAAACCAAATTTAATCTTAAGTCAAAATGCAATTTCAAAATTGAATTCAAGTTTGATTCTAACCTTAAAATCAACTTCAGTTTTGATTTCAAATTTGAATTCGGGCTTTGACATGTTGACCCAAGTCAACTAATGAAAAGAAAAGAGTAAAGCCTGATCCCTGGATCTTTCATATCGCTTTTATGCACCTACATGACTGAGTGAAACTCAGCCTGTTGAGTCACAAAATTTGAAGAAAAGTCCATTTGACTTGAACCTCAAACTCAAATTTAAATCCAAACTTTGACTCAAAATATAATCTCAACTTTAAGTTTGAATTTAATTCTCACCTCAAATTTTTAATTCAATTTTGAATTCGAGTTGGAGTTTGAATTTTAACATTTTGCCCCAAGTTAATTGGTGTAGCAAAAGAGTCAAGTTCAACTCCTGAGCTCTCCTCTTCAATTCTATAAACCACCGTGTTGAGTGTAAACTTAACATGATTGAGTTTTAAAGTTTTGAATAAAATCTATCAATTCTAGAATTCAAATTCAATTTCAAGATTAACTAATTCAAATCACCTTTCATTAATTTTAGGAATTCAAGCACTCAAATAGCTAGGAAACTCATCTTCTCTCTGGATAGAAACTTGATAGTAGAAGGAATCACTTCTGGTAATTTCATCCAGTTTGAAATGCAATTCCAAGACTTCAAGTTACAGTCGATGGAGAAGAAATGATTGATCTGTCTATCGGAATACAAAGGGATGTCCCCTTGGTTGAGATTACTTTAGGGTCAGGAGTTGACTCCCCCATCTCCGAGATGGAGGTCATTATCACCCCTTTACCCACTGTATCTTCTACTAAAGAGGATAACAACCAGAAGTCAATAACGACGGGAGAGCTACCATCTCAATCTGAGATTGTGTCAAGTTCTAGCATCCCTGTCGCCAACAAGAACAAAAGGAAGAACTACCTTTAAAGAGTTAGAAAGAAGGCTGTTAAGGCCAGAAAGACTGCTGAGGAGAAAGCCTTGAAGCACGTCAAGTCTAAGGCTAATAAAAAGTTCGTTGCTCCTTCTACGTACCCCTTCCCTGGTGGAAATAGTTTTCACCCTTCTCCTGTTGATCAAAGGAAGGAGGTTGTAGAAATGAGAGCACGATCTTCAATACACCTTCTCGACTACTACATGACGAGAATCAATCAAGCCAGAACTGAACAAACACCAGCACTAGGCCCTAGGCCCTTAGTTGAAGGTTACGACCCGTCCACTCTATTAAAAGATGTTAGGTCACATTTCTATACATGTCCCACTACATCAACTAGAGAGGAGGAGGTGTAGAAATTATTCAGGGTTGCACTCTCTTAAATACTAGGTCACTAGTAATAAGAAAGGAGAAAATAATCTGAGATTATATCAGATAGTGATACAGTTGAAATTTAACTTTCAATGGGGTCCTATCGAGATAAATCTTTTTGATTAAAATGATGCAGCAACTTCTAGGGATAATGCAGACCCAATAACAATCTCTCCTTCTAAGGAGATCATAGGAATTCAAATTCCTTACTACAAGGGTCGTGCCACCTAGACTTGCAACTTTTTAATGAAAGCTTCCAATTTTTCAAGTGTATTAATTTCAAAATTTCAAGATTATAGATTATTCTTTTAACGGAAAATTGACCTTTACTTTAAGTCTTAAGCAGGAGAAAGTTGTAGTTGACTCCAAATGTTTGAATACCCCTCCCTCCCACCTCTTTTGTGGGAGTAATTTAACCGTTAAACTAAAATTAATGTCAAACTTAAGTTGAACATTGAAATGAAAATCTTTTCAAATTTCTAGCAATTTTCTATCTTGATAGATGTCTCTAACGTACTTAAAATCTATTCAATGATTTTCAAAAGTCAAGCCGATACGCTTTTCAAAAAGACTAGGTCCGCCTTGAGGATTATTCTTCCTTGTATAAGAGAGTGAGTTTTCTTCTCTTGTACTTGTGATATAATCCTGGTATTAAATTTAAGGAAGGTATAGCCTCTTCTCAAAATTAAAATAAATTCAAAAAGATGTGCGAATGCGTCAAAATTAAAAAAAAATAGTGTAAAATACACTATAAATCAAACGATACGCAATGTGCGCCACTAGAAAAAGAAAGAGGCTCCCTTCTTCTAAATCCTTAAATCTCAAAAGACCCAGTTAATTTTAAATAGCTTGATTTTAAGAATCTTGAATCCAGAATTTCCATCGTGCATCGATAATCTATCAAGATACAACAACCTTTCGTGCAAGAGAATTGAAAAGAACAAATTTTTTTACTCAACTTAAACCCCTTTGAAATTGATTTTAAGTCAAAGTATTCAAGGGAGATCCTAGTTTAGTTTCTACGAAACTTGGTCTGGGTCAACAAAACCTAAATCCTTGAACCTTTTTAGGTTAGTTGGAGTCACTCAAACTTTTCACTGTACTTCTGAATTTGTTCCCGCTTATCGTTCCGACAGGGTCCAAATAGCTAGAGGAAATTTTCAAATAGAAAGAATGAAATCTTCTATTCTTGATGAAAATTCAAATCTAGTCCTTGAGAATTGTGTGTGAGCCCTTCCACATAGGCATCTTTTCCTTCAAGGCCTTATTTATAAAATTACACTCTATGTTGGGTCCAAGATCAATCCTGCTAGAGGAGTATTTTATAATACTGGAAATTATCGTTCAAAATTAAACCACACCCGGTACTGGGTCCTAGATCATCCTAATCTAGGGTGTAATTTCCTTTGCTGGGACTTCTGGTTCAAAATCAAACCCCAATTGAGCTGAGTGCCCGAATCTGATTAAAAGAGCTCGAGGGCATTCTAATGATGATCTTTGAGAAAATTTTCAATCGGCTGATCAATCCTGAATAATGTCACCCAATATTTTCAAATATTGAGGAGGCTCTTTAGAAAGTACCATGCCAGATGAGTGTTAAACTTAAATTTAAATTCAAAATCGATTTAAAATTAAATTTCAAAAACTTTTAAAACTCAAAATCAAATCAAATCAAGTTCAAAATCTCTCCAAATTTAAACTCAAATCAAATCAGTTTCAAAATAATCAAATTCAAACAAATCAAAATTAAATCAAACACAATCGAAATTCAAAATTCAAAATCAAATTTAAGATGAATCAAAATCAATCAAATTTCAAATTCAAATTCCTCAAATTTAAAATCAATTCAAATCAAATTTAAAATGTGTCTCATATTCAAAACCCTTCAAATTTAAATTTGTCAAATCAAGTTTCAAATTCAAACACTTTCAAATTTAAAACCAAATCAATTCAAAAATCATTCAAATCTCAAGTTCCATAATTCAAATCTGATTCTCTGTATAGAGTAAGTTTCCTCTATATACGATCACCCTGACTCGATCCTCTATATAGAGCAAGTTTTCTCTATATACGATCATCCATACTCGATCCTCTGTGTGAAACAAGTTTCCTTCACATACGATCATTCCAGACTTGATCCTCTGTATAGAGCAAGTTTCCTCTATACATGATCATCCAAACCTGATCCTCTGTGTAAGGCAAGTTTTCTTTACATACGATCAATCCAGACCCGATTCTGTGCGAAGTAATGCTTTCTTCTCATAAGATCATCCAATTTTCTTTTCCTTAAGGATAGATGTGAGTCATCGTTCTTTCTTTTCTTAGGATTAGACGTTCTAGTGGTGGAGCACGCCCTTTGTGGCACCATCCTAGGTTTAAAATCCAGACCCGATTTTGTGCGAAGCAATGCTTCCTTCTCACAGGATCATCCAGTTTTATTTTCCTTAAGGACAGGTGTGAGTCTTCGTGCTTTCTTTCCTTAGGATTAAACGTTCTAGTGGTGGAGCACGCCCTCTGTGGTACCATCCTAGGTTTAAAATCCAGACCCGATTCTGTGCAAAACAATGCTTCCTTCTCACATTATCATCCAGTGTTCTTTTCCTTAAGGATAGATGTGAGTCATTGTGCTTTCTTTCCTTAGAATTAGACCTTCTAATAGTAGAGCATGCCCTCTGTGGCACCATCCTAGGTTCAAATTCCAGATCCGATTCTGTGCGAAGCAATGCTTCCTTCTCACAGGATCATCCAGTTTTCTTTTCCTTAAGGACAGATGTGAGTCATCGTGCTTTCTTTCCTTAGGATTAGATCTTCTAGTGATGGAGCAGGCCCCCTGTGGCACCATCCTAGGTTCAAAATTCAGATCTGACCTTCTGTGGGAAGCAATGCTTCCTTCCCTCAGGGTCCTCTAGTTTTCTTTTCCTTAAGGACAGATGTGAGTCATCGTGCTTTCTTTCCTTAGGATTAGATCTTCTATTGATGGAGCATGCTCTCTATGGCACCATCTTATGTTTAAATCTCAAATCTGACCTTCTGTGAGAAGCAATACTTCCTTCCCTCAAGGTCCTCCAGTCTTCTAGTCCTTAAGGACAGATGTAAGTCATCGTGCTTTCTCTCCTTATAATTAGATCTACTAGTGATGGAGTACGCCCTCTGTGGCACCATCCTAGGTTCAAATTCCAGATCTGATTCTGTACGAAGCAATGCTTTCTTCTCACAGGATCATCCAGTTTTCTTTTCCTTAAGGACAGATGTGAGTCATCGTGCTTTCTTTCCTTAGGATTAGATCTTCTAGTGATGGAGCACGCCCCCTGTGGCACCATCCTAGGTTCAAAATTCAGATCTAACCTTCTGTGAGAAGCAATGCTTTCTTCCCTCAGGGTCCTCCAATTTTCTTTTCCTTAAGGACAGATGTGAGTCATCGTGCTTTCTTTCCTTAGGATTAGATCTTCTATTGATGGAGCATGCTCTCTGTGGCACCATCCTATGTTTAAATCCCATATCTGACCTTCTGTGAGAAGCAATACTTCCTTCCCTCAGGGTCCTCCAGTCTTTTAGTCCTTAAGGACAAATGTGAGTCATCGTGCTTTCTCTCCTTAGGATTAGATCTACTAGTGATGGATAACGCCCTCTGTGGCGCCATTCTAGTTTCAAAATTCAAAACTTTAAGTCTGATCTCTTATAGGAAGCAATACTCTATTCCTACGAGATCATCCAGTTCTCTCTTCCTTAGGGTAGGCTTTTCTCCTTCCCTTAGGATTAGACGCTCCAGTGATGGGGTAAGTCCTCTATGGCACCATCCTGGGTTTAATTCTAAAATGAAACTCTCTTCTCCTCAAGGTTAGGCTTTTCTCCTTTCCTTAGGATTAGACTCCCCAGTGATGGAATAAGTCATCTATGGCACCATCCTGGATTCAATTTCAAATTCTAAAATCAAACTTTCTTCTCCTCAAGGTTAGGTTTTTCTCCTTCCTTTAGGATTAGACTCCCAACTCATGGAATAAGTCACCTGTGGCACCGTCCTGGATTCAATTTCAAATTCCAAAATTAAATCTTCTTTTCTTTAGGGATAGTTTTTTCTTCCCTTCCTTAGGATTAGATCTACTAGTGGTAGAGTACGCCCTTCGTGGCACTACCCTAGTATGGCACTACCCTAGTATAAAATTCAAACTAGATCTTCTATAGGTAGAAGTTCCTTCTTCTTATAGGATCATCCAGGTTCGCTTCTCCTTAGAGTTAAGTATTCTCTTTTCCATAGGATTAGACCCACTAGTGGTAGAGTACGCTGTCCCCAGCACTACCCTACTAGCCTTTCAAATTCACTTTTCTAAGGCTAGGATTTCCTTTCCTTTAGAATAAAATCTAGACTTAATCCTCTATAGTTAGGAGTTCTTCCTTCCTATATGATCACCCAGGCCTTCTTTTCCTATAAGGATAGATTTTTCTTCCCTTTCTTAGGATTACATCTACTAGTAGCAGAGTACGCCCCTCATGGCATTATCCTAGTTTAAATTTTAAACTCAATCTTCTAGGGTTAGGATTTCCTTTCCCTTAGAATCAAATCTAGATTCAATCCTTTATAGTTAGGAGCTCTTCCTTCCTGTACGATACCCAGACTTTCTCCTCCTTTAGGGATAAACTATTCCTTTCTCTTAGGACCAGACCCACTAACGGTAGAGTATGCTTTTAAAGGCACTACCCTAGTATCTTTTTAAACCTCTGATTTCCCAAGGATAGAATTTTCCTCTCCCTTAGGATCAGAATCCCAGACTTGACCTTTTAATTCGGTCAATGCCAATATGTGCAATACAACTTCATTCTATTACACATATTGGGGGTCCATTTGTTAACCTCATTTTTTTGTACGAGGTCATTAGGGACCCATCCAAACCCCAGATCAATCCTGATCCCAGATCAGTACAGCTTAAGACCAATCTAGACTCTAGGATATTCCTAGAATTCAGACTTTAGGATCTACTCTAGATCCTAAGACTCTTCTAGATCCTAGAACCTAGGATTTCATAGACTCTAGAGACCTCCTAGATTCTAGAATCTAGGATTTCATTAAATTTCAAATCTTAGGATCTACCCATGTCCTAGATCTACCCAGACTTGAATCAATCAATGATCAAATCAAATTCAGACTTCAAATAAATCTTGAACCCTAGTTAATCCAGACCTTAATTCAATTCAAACCTCAACCTATTCAAACTTCAAATCAATTCAATCCAGAGCATAAGCTAACCCAGACCTTAAGACAATTTAAGCCTCAAACCTATCAAGACCCTAGCCTAGATCTCAAATCACCCTTCAAGCTTCAATCAATCCTGACCTTAGGGTCAATTCAGGACCTTGGTCAATCCTAATTCAAATTGACCAAGACCTTAAGTTACATTTTAATTCAAACTTCAAATTTTAACTTTAATCCAAACTTCAAATCAATTCAAACTTCAGATCAATCTAAACTAAAATTCAGACTTTAATTCAAGCTCTAATCTCAACTTTAATCCAGGTTTTAAACTTTAATTCAATCACACTTTAATTTGACCCTCAATCATATTTCAATTTAATCTTCAATCAAGCTTTAAACCATTCTTCAATTAAGTGTCAATCAACCTTCGATCAAACCTCATTCAAACCTGAATTAAATATCAATCACCCAGACTTCAAGTATCAAATCCCAAACATTTAACCTTCAACCTACAATCAAGTCAGAGCAATAAAAAAATTCCAACTAATCTTTAATCATTCAATACTTTAATCACTTCAATCATTTAACCTTCAAATCTCTAGTTAATTAATCATTTAGCCCCTACATCAAACCTTCAATCAATCTCTAACTTCTAGCCAAAATTTAATCAATCTACATTTCAAACTATCAATCATTTTAATCATACAGCTTTCAATCAACCCAGCATTGACTCTACACCACAATCAATTCGAATATATCCAATTAAAATTTAATCAGCCTTCATACATCAATCTCAATCACATATTCAATTAAATATCAACCCTCAATCTTCAATAAAATATTAAATGACTTTTGATTAGTCAAATCAGTTCAATTTAAATCCATTACTTGAAAACATTCAAATCAAAATTTTAACTTATTAAGATCACCTCAATACATGACTCAAGTACCCTTTAACTCGCCATGGGTCAACTCTTGAGTAAGTATGACTTAGTCGAATCACTAAGGGTGGTCAAATGCTCATATCCATGAACTCATTCATTTATGCATCAAGCTTAATCTCTCAAACCCATTTAAACTCATTCTTCCCTCAAAACCAAACTCTTCCTGACTATTTGATCAACTCCGGAACATTCCAAAGACCTTTATAAATTAATCACAGCAGCTCATTTGATCAAAAATGGCTCTAACAGCTTTAATGGTCCCCTCCACGTGGGGATGGCCTAGGGTTATTTTCACTTGCGGCAATGCTCCTCTTTGCTCCCTAACGGCCAGGGACACTTGTCCCTCATCCCAGTATTCCACTCGAAGCATCAGGACCATCTAGGTGAGCTCTTGTAGTCAGAAGAGGGCAAAAGGATGTAACTCCCTCATTAAGAGATCTCCCCCATTTCCAGTCATGGAGGAGTGACTTTGAAGTTTTGTTTTGCTTCCTGAACCTCCAGATATCCTTTCCAATCATTTACCACCATAGGGATCCCCTTGGCGATGAAGTTAACGGAGAACTGAAGCTAGGGTCCTCCCAGTCACTGGAACGCCTTGCAGAAGCTTCAACCGAGCTTGAAGTCTCCTGAAGATTTGAGCGTGGATAGCCTACAAGCTCAACAAGATCAAGATCATTTGAATCCATCAATCCCATTGAGGTGAAACTCTAACCATAAGTTTTATCCAGGATTGTAAATAGGTTTCTAAGGATCCAATTTCAGAGCATGAAAACTATATCCCACTATTCATCCCATTGACTGTCATTTAAATCTCAGTTATCATGCCATTTAATGGCTTTTAAAATGAGTTTTAAAATAAGACCTAAAATTAGGATTTCGATTGTTAAATTGAGGAAGATGAGTTCAGAGCCATTTGATCTGTGTAAATCATATGGACAGCTCTGATCTGATTGTATCACGCGTCCGTTTTAACTCATTGAACTGAAGGGCGGCCCGATCCTGTCCGGCAACATCTGACCTGTTTAATCCAAACAGCCGGATTCATTGCTACCGTCCGATCTCTCTCAATCGAGACGATCCGTGGGATTCAATCCTCACCATCGGATGGAAGCTTTGAGATCGAACGGCTCTCATACACCACTGACTCACTTAAGTGAGCTGCGTCAGTTGAATGCTGCAATCCCGCATGGCCCAGTGGTTCGCCGCCGCATGTGTAAATCCCGAATTAGCATTTTATTTTAATTAAATTTAATATAAAAACTTCTAAAAATTATAAAAAATAGAATACTTAACCATTATTTTTGTATAACCACTCTTTTTTTAGAATAAAATCCTCTATTTTCTAAAAATAAAATTAAAGCCTATTTTACGTTATATAAATTATAATTCGAACTATATGTATTTTTCAAAATATTTTGAAATATAAATTAAATAAATGTTTGATTAAGATCCAGATATGAATGGCATAATCAGAATTTAAATGGCATGATTTTAAAATTTTGATGAACACTTTGAAATTTTCTGTAGGATTATTCAAACATTATTTGATTTTTTATTTGAACTTCTAAAAAGTTCTAAGTAATGACCTAATTTAGAGCTTGGGAGATATTCATCTTTGATCAATAATGTTTCAATGATTACACATAAATTTTCTAAAAGTCTTCAGTGAGCAATCATATTCAAGAGTATATTTTGTTTATTAGAAATTTAGAAAGTAATCATTCCAATTATATATTCCTTTCTTTCCTGATTACTTTCTAAAGTTTTAATAATTTATTTCAAAATAAGTTTGAATCTATTACACTATGTCACTCATAATTTGAACCCTTTAAACCCCTTAATTAAACCCCTTAAGTTTAAGCCTTAATTAAGCCATTAAAATTTCAGAAGAAATTTAATAATGCAAATTTAAAACATAAAAATATATATAATATCTCAAATTAATCAGAATTGAACTCTTAACATGAGAAAATTAAAACCCCTTTGATTGGACATTAAATTTAAGCTTAATTGAATTTTAAATAAAATTAAATATTTAATTAATTTAATTAGTTAAAAATGATTAAAAACTTCAAAAAATTCTCAAATATTTGATAATCTCTTCTTAGATCATTCCTGGTCTTTAAAAGTGATTTCAAGAAGTTTGGAGTTTATTTGAACTCAAATTATTAAAACACCCTTAATTAAATAATTAAATAATTCAAATAAATCTCAAAATTTGAAAAATCATAACTATTTTTAGAAAATCTCAAATTGATTAAACTCAAAGTCATTTAACTCAAATGAACATCTAGTATCTATCAAAAATATCAAACCTTTAAAAATCATCTAAGATCCAAAAAATTTCAATATAACTTTAAACCCAACAATGAATTAACATTAATTAAGATTTCATCAAATTTCAAACCTTAATTAAACTTAAAACATTTAATTATATCGGGTACCTCTAGGTAACTCAGGCCTACGAGGCTATTAAATTAGCTCCAATGAAGGTGAAATAAACTTCACGGCCTCAGTGTGCAACAAAGGTGGTATCCAACAAATAATTAAAGTCAATTTTAAAATCAAATTTAAACCATTAAGACTTAAACTTCAATTAAAATATCCCTTAAGCCTTTCAACCAACCAGAACATCAACAACTTCAATCAAGTACCCTATTTAAGACATATCAAAACCACATAGCCTACCTCATACACTTTAGATGGTTTGCTAGGACAACCAACTCTGGTCTTAGGCTAGGCCGGTGTTTACTTTTCTGCTATGTCCTGAGTTTTTGAGCTTTTACTACATGATGTTTGCTAGTAGTAGAATTGATGTGTTTGTTTATTTAAATTTTAGCATTCTGTGATGTGATTGATTGTATGTTAGATATACCCCTAGGTTAGGAATGATATGTACTAATTCAATCTCATGAAAGTGGCCATGCTCATACAGAGCATTTAAAATTAAGGGGGGCAATTAATAAAGCTTTAAACTGATAATGTTTTGTGCAGGTGCTTCAGAATATGCTAAGTCCCCTTTAAATCAAAAAGAGCATGGCCAAGTGTGGCTGGTTTGAGCATTTTAAATTTCAAATATATTAACTATTTGAGATTGATTATAACTGCTTGGGATGTTATATTAACTGTTGATTATTAGGATAACCCTGCAGGTTATTAAGTCTAGATTTCTCTTTTAAATTCAAATGTAATTTGATTTGAGTTGTAATTGAGTTGTAAATATTTAAAGTGACTTGAGAATGGGGTATATACATCCTATTTAGATTCCAAAGAGGAGAGGACATCCCTTAGGGGAGAGTCCTCCTCCATTAGGAAGCCTAAGTTAGGATATTTTTCAAAATATCTATAGAGAAAAGATAACACCCTTACTTAGGGGGAGTTTCTTTTCATTTGGATATCCGGACCTGACGATCCAAGGAGTTCTAGAAGGATGAAGAAGTGAAGAATGAGAAGACCCATTCTCAAAGTCACTTGAGTCTTAGGATTAGAAATCCGTGTTATTGTCAGTGGTGCCCGGCCACTTTACTTTTCCTGCAGACCCTGGGTTGTATAATTAAAAGGCACTTGCCTATGGACTTTCAATTTGAGTTTTAATTTAATTGATTTAATTAGATGTTGATTGTTTGATATTGATTGCGATATTAGAATTGCATGCTTTTAGTAGTTTTTTGGCTCTTTTGCATGTCGATCTTTGTTTTAGCCTGAAATTCGATCAGAGGCTCGTGAGGGTACGGTCAAAACTATTTCAACTTAAATAAAACTTAAAAACTTTAAGCTCAAACAGTAATTCTAATGCCTTTAAGAAGTAAGCCCAGACTCGCCGGGGGTTTTTCATGCATTCATATTGACTTTTCTCTTCCGTATTAGGCACCTCCCAGCCTGCGGGTTTTGGCAGACCACCTGACCTATTAGGATGCAGTTCTGTCCAAGGGGATGTTGTGCAATCTCTAGGATAAAATTTATTTTTAAGCCTAATTTTAAAATTACTTTATTATGATTTTAAGCATTTAATCGAGTCAACTAGTATGCATTGCATTAGATACAAATTAAAAATTGAGTCTAAATCTTTAATTGCATTCTTAGCTTAAACATTTCACCCAACATAAGTTAATGGGTCAATTAGGAATCTACTCTAGATGTCGACCCCAACTCCCTAAACTTATCTTAAACAACGTCCTTAACCACTCTTTCATAAAAGACCGGACACATGGTTTTGAAGCGCTTAGGTGATTTTGCTGGCTCCCCAATCCAGGCTGGGGTAAGTCGAGATTTATATTGCATTAGCTAGGATCTGGGTCACTGATTTTTAGTACCCATTTTAGAATTAGGATCTGAGGCAAATTTTTAATCCTAAGACCTCAATCTCCCGGAATCTAATTCTCACTTTCTAATAAAATTAACCACTCAAACCTAAGTCTCTTTCAATCAAATTCAAGCCCAACACTTAGGATAGGTTGGGGTGTTTCTGAAGTAATTCAGAATCTCAAGACACCTCCTACCCTTCTTCCTTTGACTCCAAAAAAAATTGTTCAATCTTGAACCAATCCCTGTTGAAATTCCAGCCCCTACCTCCCTTGATATCAAGCTTTGAATTTAAAATAAAATTCGTAACGCTGTTTTAATCGAGAGTATTCGTAGGAAATTTTTTGGTTTCCTACGATGTAATTAACTACGAGGGCTTGCGGTCGTAGAAGATTTAGAAACCCAGACCTGATTTTTAAAATCAAAATTTTCAAAACCTTTAATTAATTATCTTTGGAAAATTCAAGAGTTGACGATCATTATCGTAATTTTCAAATGATCGATAATAGATAATATCCTCTTTCTTTGGAAAGATATATCATACTATTATCGTGATCTTGATTATGAAATTAATGATCTCTTTACTAGATTCTTGTAGTTAAACATTGGATTAAATATCATTCTGATTCATCGGGATCATATGTCGTTTCTCCTTGAGTTTGACTACGATAATCAGGATAAATCAAGATTTATAATTTGAACCTATTAAGGAACGATATGTTCACCTTTCGAGGTGATATATCATTCATAATAAACGTTCGATTTCAAATATTAAAATTCTAGAAATCCAACATTTCTAAAAAAAATTAAACATTTTCAAAACTATCTTTTTCACATCAAACAGCTTATTGTTTCAATCAAAAATAATTTACAAATAGTTAATGCATGTGTACAAGTGAATGTTATAGTATAAAATAAAGTTTATGATAAATACCACTATGTAGTATAAATCAGGGTCTATTGTAAAGTAATGGTGGCCAAGCTCCACCGACAACAAATTTAGATTTTTACACCTATATAATGATGTAAATCTTTATAAATGTATTTGCTTATTTGATTATCATAAATTCTTCTAGCTCTGAATCTTTTATAAAATTTCAAAAGATAATAATCTTCAAAGAAAGAAGAAACATCACTTTTGGAGTTCTATATTTTTATAACAAGTAATTTACATTTAAGATTTTCACAACTCTATTTACATTTATATTTACATTTATAAGTTAAAATGAATCTTTTCCTATAGGGTTAACATGCAAAAGAAATAATATGCAATGCAAAGAAAGAATGTGCAATGTGTATAAAATAACCTACTTGACATCCCATAGTGCAATAAATATAAACAATCACATCGTCACACACTCACACACGCACTAAAATGTTATCAAACCGTTGCATCATATGCAAGCATATCACTTTAACCTAAGTTAGAGTCGGTTGTCCTATCAATCAATTTTAAAGTGTGTGCTAAGCTTGTGTTGTTTAGATATGTACTTAGGAAAGTTAGTAATTAAATTGTCTATGAGTTGAATTTATTTATTACAGGCCATAGTGATTTTTATTCAAGTTTAAGTTTCACTATTTTAGTGTTTTATCAAGGGTTTTTTATTTTAATAGTTTAAGTAATTTAGTTTAGGTTTTAAAGAACATTGGTGACTAAAAACCTCAAATGTGCTTTGAAGTTATCACTCAACAAATCCTTGGCTTATGAATGAATACATTTGTTCCATTCCTAAGGATAAAGCAATTGCATGAAGCCTTTGTTTTAATAAAATTTTAATCAATTTATGTTTTTAAAAACTATGTTAAAGGCTTCAAAGTGCAATAAATCTTTAATCAATAATTCGCAGGCATATTAATGAATACATATGTTTCATCCCATAGGATAAGGCAAGTACGTGAAGCCTCATTTTACTTTTTTTTCTTAAATTATATCTAGTTTGTTTATTTCTAATTAAATTTATTAATTATTTAGTTTCAAATTTTATTTTTATTTTTTATTTAACTTTACTTTTGATTTAATTTTATTTTTATTTGATTTATTTATGTATGTATGAAATTACATTTAATTTGTTTATTCAATTAAATTTGTTTAATATTTTATTATTATTTATTTTTTTATAATTTAAATTTTGTTTTATTTCTTTTTTATTTAGTTTTAATTTAATTTAATTATATTATATTATTATTACTATTATTTATTTATTTATTTACTAAATCATTTGATAAATATTTTTAACCCTTAATGGTTGGTTTCACAAAAGTTTGGCATCACAATTTAATTTGATAGACATTTTTATTTTATTTTTTATGAATTACATTGTTTATTTATAGTTGAATGCAATTTAATTCATACATTTAGGATTTATATTAATTTAATTATGGATTTTAGAAGTTTAGGTTATTGATTTTTTATTTTTGGGAGACTAATATAAAAAAAAGGTTACAAGTTTTTAAAGGGTTCACCGACCCATTAGCGCTCAAAGAGCTACAATTGAAAATAATAAAGAAAGACTCTACTGAGCTAGTGAACCATGCTACTTACAACATTTCAAGCACCCAAAACACAAAGGGGGGAAAGATGCCACCACCCAAAAAAGCTCCAAAGCAGCTCCTTGAAAAACAAAATTCTACACCAACTAACACCAACAAAAAATGGTTACAGTATAGAAATCTAAATAGCACAAACCTGACCAAGTAATAGACAGATGAGCATGCTCAGTGAAAAGCCTAGTCTTCTTTATAAATCTGCCACCTGTTAACTTTAAGGTCAACAAAACTTTCAACATATCCTCATTAAAAATTAAGCAGTTGAAATCCACATGATAATCGAGTTGAAACCAATTACTCCTGCGATAGTCAATAAACTTAAAGACCTTTAAAACACCACTGACAAAGATGAAGAAATTGGAACTTGGGTAACAAAAAGGTCTGATCCAGTAGCAACCAAAAGTTCTAATCTAGCAGCAACCGAGATCATCCAAGTCATATAGAATAGAACAACTATTAGAAACCACTGAATGGAACCAATCAGAAGAACAAATCCTAACCAACCACCAAACCCACCCAAAAAAAACATCCAGTCCCAATTAAACCAAAAATAATAATGCAGGGTAGAAACCAGAAAACCCGCACCCCAGCATAACAATAATAGCCAACGAGAGAGAAAAATCATAAGGCCAGGACAGCAGAAAACCAAAACCCAAAAATTATCATACAAAATCCAGCTCCCATTAAAAAAAGGATGGGCAAAAAAGAGACAACCCGCAACCTAGCAGGTAAAAACCAACAAGAAGATAGAGAAACCAAACAGAAAGCAACATAAATGGAAAGAAACAATCAACTAGTATTCCAAAAGAGCTAGACCATCCAACAAGCAGGTGAACAAAGATCCATAGTATAGGGTACCCATGAAACAGAGAATAGCCAGAGAGTAAAAAGCAGCATGCAAAGACTGAGCAAAAAACCACTAGAGAACAGGAAAGCACATCAACTAGCATAGGATGAAACTATGTGAAAGATCTAATATAGGGCAAACCAGCGCTATCCAATCTAACCATACCTCTGCAAATACTAGGCAAATTCTCCTCATTTACCTCACATAAATGATTAAGATTACAACCATAATTGGTAAGTCAACACATAAATTAACTTCATGATAAATACGAGAAATTTGAAAATTAAAGTGGTCAAGCAACAGCTTAATCGCCCAAATAAGATAAAAATTATTAGCATTATCAGTATTAATCTTATCATTATTTCTTACATTTAATATAATGCCAATTTTTGAGTGGGTAAATCCAACAAAAAAATTAACACTATTAGCACATTAGAAAAAAATATAAAATTAAAGAATATAATATATTAGAATATATGAGTTTTTTATTTTTTATATGTGATGTTGAGTTTTGTGGACGATACTTTGCCACGTTAAAAATTCATATTTATTATTATTTTTTATATTCCATTTAAAATAAATTAAATATAAAGCTTAATTTTATGTATTTGATTTGTAATACTTATAATATTTTTATTTTTCATGAATTTTAAATTCATCTAAATTGGATGAATTTTAAATACAAAGAAAGCTCTGAACTCACGATCTCAACTTTCCGACTAGTTGTTGATTCGTACAGCCGTCCCTTGCTATCTATATATTTCAATGTATTTAAACTGTATCATAACAAATATAAAAAATATTCTAATACATTTAAGTCACATCCAACCAAATAATTCATATGTTTTAAAAATATATTCATTCTAATTATTCTAAATTATAAATATTCAATCAAACAACCTCTAAATCAACACGTATGGAAGAGAAGAAATAAAAAAAAATTGAAAATAAAGGAGAAATTACATCCATTAATTATGTAATTCTATTATTTTTAAAATTAATCCTTTATTTGGATCTGCTTAAGCTTTTTTTTTGTACTTTTTAAAGCATTTTTCTCAAATTTAGTTTCAAAATTATTTTTTCAAAAATAGTATTTTAAAGACAAAATTTAGATGAAAGATTACCTTTCTAACACACATTATTTTTATTAACTACTTTTCTTATCACGAAAGAAATTTAAAAGTTCTTCCAATTAAAAATTAATATTCTCTTGCATCTATTTTTAAATTTTTATTTAAATATTAAAATTTATGATGAAATATCAATTCATATTTTTTATTTTTATTAAACTTTTAATAATTTTATTATAACACTCGTAACAAGTACATAAATTCTATAGTTAAAAAATAATTTATATTAGAATTTATAAATAATTAAATATTACATTAAGCTTTAATAAATAGTCAAAATTTTTAACCGCCATATCGGCCGTCATAAATTTTCATTGAGTAAATAGGTTCCATAATTAATATTTAAGATATTTGAGTAAGGCATGCTCGTTTTACTCTTACGAGCCATCCGACTCCTCGTCGGCACTTTGGTCCGCTCCTAAAACCCTAGCGGAAGCGCGGTGGTTCGAGCAAAGCTGATGACTATAGACGACGACAACTCTATTTACGTTGGCGGCCTCCCCTACGACGCTAGTGAGGCCGACCTCCGCCGTGCCTTCTCCCTGTACGGTTCGGTGGTCGCCGTGAAGGTCCATCGTCAAATCCCTCTTATCTTCTTTCTGAAACGCTTTATTAATCTTTCATTCTCCTTTAATTATTAATTCTAATCAACATGGATAAATCGACTCGTTGAGCAGAATCTTTTGGGCTTGTGTGACGGATGCCCCTCGAATCTTACTGGGACCGTTACGTTAAGCTGTGTATTCTTCGGGAACTAGGAAGTATATAGTATGGAGAATGGTAGTTACGAAGGCGCTGTTTGCACTACCTGAGAGGAATAACTTGAGAATTTAGGATTTGTAGAGCAGAATTCCATAATTTCTTCCTGATTTTTAATATGTTAGAAGGATTCTGAATTATTCTAGTGGTGGCCATTGGTTAGTTATGGATGAAAATGACGACGCTTATGGCTGTTAAAAGATATGGTGCCGTCTCTTCACCTTTCTTAAATGGGGCCCTAACGTAAATAAAACACCCGAATTGTTTGCACATGCTTAGTTTATAGTGTCATTGGAATGTTGAAGAGAAGTAATATAGTTATTTTAATTAATACTGTTGGATTCTAAATTTTTTTCTGACACCATAATCTTACTAATAAAGTAATAATGTAGAGAACAAGAGAGAAAGAGATTTTAGAGAGAAACCTCTACAAATTTCACTAAATTATCAGAGAAAATCAAAGATGATGTGTCAAAATGAATGTCTCAGGCTCATCTTACCCTCTATTTATAGATTTAGGCCAAGGTACATCCATGAAAAGCCACATTTGACCAATATAAGTAAAATTGTATAGTAAGGCTTAATAAGTATTTGCTGTAAAATGTTAAACCTCGCTAGCTTGTAGCTTGCTAATTACATGAATAGCTCATGGTCAAGTCATGATAAATAATGAGATTTTTGATAATAATTCTTCTTTGATGAGGTCTCTGGTCACTTCATTTTGAGCTTGCAAGTACTTTTAGAGGATTGGTTGACTTACATTCGAATTGATGTATTGAGTTCAAATATTCTCGGGGCTTAATATAGGTTTAACTAAGTTTAGATTATGAATATTGTAACTGGTATTGAATAGATATGTTTTATGACTTGAACTAGTGAGTTTATTATTTAGATATCTGTTCTATGACTTGAACTAGTGAGTTTATTAGTTAGATCATCATATTTTCTTGTGACATCATCTTTGTGGCAATTTGGTTCAACTACTTATTGACTTGATTGACTTTGGTTTGAGATAGTTGCAATATTTGATTAACTTGGCCTAGGCAATATTTGAAATACATTAGTTCCTTTTTTTGAAGAAATCCGAAAAAGAGCAAGAGACTAAAAAATTACAAATTCATTTACACATCTGTATCACAAGTCTATAAATACATCCATGGAAGCTTATTTGAAGATTTTTTTTCTCTGTCATTTATCTTCCTCATTAACTCCACCCTGCAAATTTCTCCCTCCTTTGGTTGAGATGAAGCGCTTGGAAATCTCAATCTCAGTGATTGCTTAAATAGAGAACTTGTTTTTTATTTTAAAGAAGCGTCAGAAGGAGGCTCTCCATAAGTAGCATATGTAGAATTGCTGTTAGATTCCAAACCACATCTAAAGAAAGTAAAGATTGAACCTTTTGAGGTGAGTAAGGAGGTTGCTGATCTTGATGCTTTAATTGATCTCTTAGCTTCATCAAGTCTTCTTCCACTGACAAAGCAACTCCTAATATTGTTGCTGAAGTTGTTGAGAAGGATCCATCTGTTGCTATGGATGAAGGTACAACTCAAGAAGAGGTTTGCACTGAAGTGAAGTCTGATCCAAGAGTGTGGATTAGCTCTTTCTTGCCGAATTCATCTTGGGTGCACTAAATACAGTGTCTTGTAAATGAACATCTATGAAGTGACATTAATGAGAAGTTTGCTCTTCCAGAATCCTCTATTGATCGGCCAAGTTCCAAGAGTACTTCAACTCTTGATACTTTTTCTACAAAAGTTTCTTCTATGATATTTGGAGTTGCTGCAATAGAATGGAGCTGGAACAGCCCAAAAGAAGTGGGCATTGTAAGTTATGCACCTGATATCTTAGAAATTGATGAAATGACTTACAATGATAACTTGGCAGCCCAATCTTCTAAAGGCATTGATAACGGTGAGAAGTCTTCTCACGTTTCTTTGGAGGTTTCAAGCCATGCAATTTAACTTTGATTACACTTGATGGAGTTGAAATTTCTTTTTTTTGGTTAGGACGCTTGAAATTTTGATGATCAAGGTTCTTCTTTGAAGTGTTTTATTAATACCAACTAGCCTCATGCAGACTTTTAGATATTTTTGATCAACTTACTACACATAGAGTTCTTGTTGTGCTGAAAGAAGTTGGCTTAATCTTTTAGAAGAAAAGCTTGAAACACTGACCATCACCCAACTATAATATATGATGAAGTCAGGAATGACTTGCACAAAAAACATCAAGGAGCGAAGACTGAGGTCATGTATACTCACAAGTTTTGGAGTTGTCTCGATACAATCAATTTTTTTTGATGGTGTGAGTTCATTCTTGATCGGTGTCTTGTAAATGAACATCTATGAAGTGACATTAATGAGAAGTTTGCTCTTCCAGAATCCTCTATTGATCGGCCAAGTTCCAAGAGTACTTCAACTCTTGATACTTCTTCTACAAAAGTTTCTTCTATGATATTTGGAGTTGCTGCAATAGAATGGAGCTGGAACAGCCCAAAAGAAGTGGGCATTGTAAGTTATGCACCTGATATCTTAGAAATTGATGAAATGACTTACAATGATAACTTGGCAGCCCAATCTTCTAAAGGCATTGATAACGGTGAGAAGTCTTCTCACGTTTCTTTGGAGGTTTCAAGCCATGCAATTTAACTTTTATTACACTTGACGGAGTTGAAATTTCTTTTTTTGGTTAGGACGCTTGAAATTTTGATGATCAAGGTTCTTCTTTGAAGTGTTTTATTAATACCAACTAGCCTCATGCAGACTTTTAGATATTTTTGATCAACTTACTACACATAGAGTTCTTGTTGTGCTGAAAGAAGTTGGCTTAATCTTTTAGAAGAAAAGCTTGAAACACTGACCATCACCCAACTATAATATATGATGAAGTCAGGAATGACTTGCACAAAAAACATCAAGGAGCGAAGATTGAGGTCATGTATACTCACAAGTTTTGGAGTTGTCTCGATACAATCAATTTTTTTTGATGGTGTGAGTTCATTCTTGATCGGTGTCTTGTAAATGAACATCTATGAAGTGACATTAATGAGAAGTTTGCTCTTCCAAATCCTCTATTGATCGGCCAAGTTCCAAGAGTACGTCAACTCTTGATACTTCTACAAAAGTTTCTTCTATGATATTTGGAGTTGCTGCAATAGAATGGAACTGGAACAGCCCAAAAGAAGTGGGCATTGTAAGTTATGCACCTGATATCTTAGAAATTGATGAAATGACTTACAATGATAACTTGGCAGCCCAATCTTCTAAAGGCATTGATAACGGTGAGAAGTCTTCTCACGTTTCTTTGGAAGTTTCAAGCCATGCAATTTAACTTTGATTACACTTGATGGAGTTGAAATTTCTTTTTTTGGTTAGGACGCTTGAAGTTTTGATGATCAAGGTTCTTCTTTGAAGTGTTTTATTAATACCAACTAGCCTCATGCAGACTTTTAGATATTTTTGATCAACTTACTACACATAGAGTTCTTGTTGTGCTGAAAGAAGTTGGCTTAATCTTTTAGAAGAAAAGCTTGAAACACTGACCATCACCCAACTATAATATATGATGAAGTCAGGAATGACTTGCACAAAAAACATCTATGAGCGAAGATTGAGGTCATGTATACTCACAAGTTTTGGAGTTGCCTCGATACAATCAATTTTTTTTGATGGTGTGAGTTCATTCTTCGTTAGTTGATTAATCATTGGTCGACTCCAATGAGATATAGCTTTTGATTTGGCCTTTCATTTCTAGTTTGGTGCTGCTGTGTTGGGTGAAGATGTTAGGTGGGACCCAAACTTTGCAAGTTGTCCTTAAAATCATTTGTTATTTTCTGAGAAAAATTAAGATAGGTTGAATGTAACTTCTTGTTTTTTTTATATTTTTTATTTCTTTATATTAGTTTGTGTCAATGTTTAAAATTGCGTAATCGAGTATTGAGGCATTTTTCGTTCGTGAGGCGAGGCGTAAGCCTCAAGGAGTTTTGAGGCGTAAGCCTCAAAATCAAAGAATTGCGTAAACATAAAATGATTAAATTTGTATATTCTAATAAGTAAATAATATATAAAACATAAAAATGCACAAGATATGAAGTAAAATCAAAATATCCTAATAATAAGTGAACATGAAATATAGTTCAACTTCAACTCAAAGTCTCAAACTCCATCTTTCCCAAATCACAGTTTTCTTTTCATTAACTTATAATTCCAAAAATAAATAACAATGACATATCACATAAGAACTCATAAGTCATCAGCACTGTCATCACTAAGAGAGTCTTCATTTGAATCATCATTATGATGAACTGCTCTCTCTCCTTCCTCCTCTCATATAGAGTGCAATGACTCCAATGTCTCCCAAACAGCTCCTTCCTCCTCAATATCAGTTATCTTCCTCTTCCCTAAATATTTTTGAACAATATCATAATGAATAATAGTGTAATACATTAATAAATTAAAGTCTAAGAAAAGAAAACTATATTATTTATATACCTTTTCTGATTTGTTCTTGAGTTGTGGTGGATGTAGATGCTTTATGACCATCAAAGAAATCAACATTTAAATCTTCATCTTGTAATTCCGATGGCATCACTTCAACTTCATCATCTACAAACCACTCATCATCAGATGCCACGTCCTCGCAAAGCAAAAGATCTTCATAAGATGGTGGTGAGACCTGCAATGCTTTATGGTGCCGAATGTTGGCCATTAAAAGAGAAGCATAATTCTAAGTTAAATCTAGATTTCAAATCTTTCCATTCTCTTTAATCCTATTTTTGGAAAGGCTCTTAATTAAATCAATCAATCAAATTATGATGGATTAATTGATTTGATTGATTAATTAAAGCCTTAATAGATCTTCATCATCTATTAATCCTTTTTTCTTGAAATTTCTATCTCTGAGTCTCCTATTGCACATAATGTACACCAGTGAATTCATCCTCAATGTCGACAAGCGATTTCTCCTCTTTGTATGTACTTGGTTGTAGGTACTTCAGTTTCTTTCACAGCCAGATGAAGAGCATGTCAAGCCCAAAACTTTCACAGTAAAACGCTACAATTCTGGAGTCCCATCACCAAATTGAATCCACCACTCAACTAATATTTATATAAGAGAGTTTAATTAGTGTGAAAAAATAACTTTTAAATAAATGTTTAAACATTAAATAAAATCACCTGGAGATCGTTTGGCAATTGTATCCTTTGCTTGTTGTAATCCAAAATAGCCTTCTTTATTCCTAAAAGGTACCAATTGCATGTCAGCATTTGATCTTTCAGTTGCATCATTTATTAGCCTATCCATGCAATGATACAATCCCAACTTTATTTCAGGATTTGTAGACTTATTTTTCGCATATTGATATTGAGGGTTTAGGTAATAGCCAGCTGCATGCAAGTGCCGGTGAAGCTGTAGCTCCCACCTATCATCAATAATATCCCAAATTTTCCTATAGCTTCCCTCTTCGCCTCCTAAGTTGGAGGCAATCATCTCTTTGGCTTCATCCATGGCATTGTAGATGAAACCCATTGCAGGGTTCTTCTCAGCATCCACCATCCTTAAAACTTGAACTAAAGATCTAATGGTTGTAATGGCATATAAGACACTTTGCCAAAATTTATCATTTAAAACAATCTTTCTAATCTCTTTTCCCTTAGCCTTCTTTGCCCAAGCACAACTCAACCACTGTGTAGATGTGAACATAGCCTCTAAAGATTGTCTAGCATCTAGCATGCTCTCTAAGGTCAAGTAAGCGGTGGCAAATCTTGTTGCTGCTGGCCTTAGAATTTCTTTCTTAGAAAATTTTCTCATAAGAGCTAGAACCCAAGAGTGGTTATAAATAAACTTGGTTATTTTTTTTGCTTTAGTAAGTGCATTTTTATGTTGAGGTAGCTCCCCAAGCTTCTTAAGAATCAGATCTATGCAATGTGCCGCACAAGGAGTCCAGTACATATGTTTCCTCTTCTCCATAAGTTTTTAACCTGCAGCCTTATAAGCACTTGCATTATCTGTCACAACTTGTACAACCAAATGTTCTCCAACCTCATCAACAATGCTATCTAATAAACCAAATATGAACTCAGCATCTTTGACCTGGTCAGATGCTTCAACTGACCTTAAAAACACAGTACCATAAGGATTATTAATGAGGATGTTGATCAGACTTCTATGTTTGATATCAGACCACTCATCTGACATAATTGTTACTCCTGTTTGGGCCCAAGTCCTCTTAATTTCTTCAATGCTTTTATCAGTGTTTTCCAACTCCTTAAGAATCCATGTTCTCAAATCATACATGGTTGGAGGTTTGAACCCTCTCCCAAATGCTCCAACTGAACGAATCATGTTGTAATAGGCAGGTGATATTGCAACATTAAATGGAATTGCATTTTCGTAGAAGAATCTGCCTATATCCTTACACACTCTTCTCCGTGCCTCCCTTGCATTTTCTGGGGCCATCTTCTGTGTAGCAGGAGGCTTATCCTCTGATGTGTCCACCATATAATGATCCATAGGCCCGCTAGTACCCCTAGATGAAATGGGCTTCATCGAAGAAGATGAATCCTTAATACTGCGCTCACTCCCGTAGTAAGATCCAACATCAACTCTGTCCTCAAATTGCTTCTGTGCAAGATGTTTTGATGTGGTAGACTTATTCATGTATGATTTTATCTCCTCCCTTACATTATCAGGAACTTTGGAGCATGGAGCAACATTCTTGTGAGACCCTGAAAGGTGTTCCTTCATCCTAGTCACACCACCCTTTACAACTTTGTCACAGTAATTGCATTTTAGATTGATATATGTTTTATCACTTCCGCCTATATCCACCTGAGTGCTATGTTTCCATGCTGGATCTTTTCTATGACCTGATGCAGCTTTATCCATACTTCTGACCATCCTTTATGAGAAGATTAGAAGAATATAAAATATAAGATCAAAACATCAAGTTAGTACTAAAAAAAAACAACCATACATTTTCATTTTCTTACATATCAATGGCATCCATACACATAAGTCTAACAAAAAGATATCTAAATATTACATAAATAAAAAAGTTATATTATTTTCATAATTTCATTTACAAAGCATTTTATGTATAGATGAGTTGCACATTCCTAACCATCTTCATCTATTTTCTACTAGCTTATATTCAATCGGAGTTACTCCAATCATCTCTCTAATAAAATCATTTATTACTTAAGCCTTTCGAGTTTTAGTAACACATATCTTAGTGTTCTCATTCTTGTCATGGTAAAAATTTGACTATCAATGCTTCTTTATTGTCCAAACCAACATACATATAAGTCTAACAAAAAGATATCTAAATATTACATAAATAAAAAAGTTATATTATTTTCATTTTCTTGCACTATCAATGGCTACCATTCAATCAAATGAATTAATGTTCCATAAACCCTAAAGAAATAAATTTCACCAAAAATGGATGTCTTTTCCTTTCCTCTTAGGCTCTATTCATGCTTCCTAATGCAAAAAAGCGAAAACAAAAAAAAAAAAAAAAACTCAAAAAATTATAAACCCTAGATTTTCTATAACTTGAAAAATCTTTCCTTAAACTTAAAAAAATACCTAAATCCAGTAGAAGAAACGTCTTGGAGGGCGGCCGGACACAATGGCTTCACCGGCGTTAGGCGGCGCCGGCGGGAGGGGCGGCGGAAAGGTGGCGGCAAGGCTAGGGTGCGGGATTTAGGGTCGTCTGCGAAGACCGTGCGGAAGTGGAACTTCCTTTCGCGTGAGCTGGTAGAAGGAAGGTTTGGGTTTTTTTTTAAAGTAAAACTTAAGTGAGTGGGACCCCCATGAGGCGTACGCCTCTAAGTTTATTGCGCAATAGCGCCTTGAGGCGCGCCTCAATGCCAGTGAGGCGTAAGCCTCACGAATCAACAGAATTGCTTAGGCATTGAGGCTATATGGGCCCAAATTGCGCAGAGGCGCGCCTCACATTGCGCAATTTTAAACCATGGTTTGTGTTGAGTTATTTTTTATTGCAACAATTTTTTTTATACTTTGACAAAATGTAATAAAGATTTTTAGTAGATCTTACTTTAATATTGTTCATAAAATTTTTATTATGAAGTCAGCCTTGTTGTTGATGTTGCTTTTTATATCAAGTCGACCTTTAGTTTAGGTCAACCTTGATTTTATTGTGCTTTTTACAGTGAAGTAGGCCTTTTGCTGAAGTTAGCCTTGATGTTGACTTTGCTTTTTGGAATGAAATTGGCATTCATTTGAAGTCTGCTTTGATGAGTTTATGAGTCACTTACTTGAGTATCACTTGAATTTCTTGTAATTATTAGAGTTTTTCTTTAAAAAAAATGATGATCTCAATTTTATATTTTTCAATTTGACATATGAAATAATGAAATAACTTGTGGATATGATCACTTCCTTAAGGTCTTGAATTTTTAATGAGGCAAGGGATTTTAGGACTTTCATTTGGATTTGGCTTGGCCCAAGAGGAGTTGACCTCAATCGATTATGATCTCAATCCAATTATAGTTTCTAAATCCATTCAAGGATTTGTTATTCTAGTTCATTATTTAAAAATTTTATATTGCCTCAAATCATACTTGACCTTTTATCCTTTGTTTATATTTAAATGGTAAGTTGTTATCGTAGATGGGCTTCTCCTTGTACCAGAACTTTTGTCTTCACGTGGGTAACCATCTCTAGACTCCTCACTAGAATGGAGATATCTTGTTCTCAACATAGATTTTATTGCTTGGGGGGGTGGGGGGTTTAATTTCTAGGGCTTAATTTTGTTATCGATAAGATAATAATGATATTCGAAACGTTCATATCATTTATATTAAAAAAATCTGTTGAAGTTAAATCTTGAAACAACAACTTTTAAATCCTAGCTGTCCCATGGCCCTTGATCCCATGGCCAACATAGAGGTCCGTGGGAGACTTACCTTTTTAAATCCTAGCTGTCACTTGGGCCCTTGATCCCATGGCCAGTATGGGGATCCATGGGAGGCTCACCTGGATCACGCCAATCTCCTTCTAGATTTGGGTGGATGATTTAGGAAGGATTATATTTGGGCAATTATGTATTATTCCATAATTATTTGTTTCCTTATTAAGATATTTTGTATAGATCTATAAATAGGGATAACTTAGTGCAATGAAATTAAGTCTTCCCTCTCCAATTCTCTGAATTTAATATGGTATCAGAGCCTTCATTGCTGTTATTGGAATTCTGAGTTTTTTTCCTTACTGTCGTGCCTTCATCGCCGGCCTTCCCTTATTGTTGCTATCATATTTATAATCAACATAGCCTTCATTGCTGCCCTGCTTTATATAACTATCATTGCTATCCTTTGCCGCCGCAATGTCTGAAGCAAATTCCTCCTAAAGCTTTGACCAAATGGAGGACTCTATCGTGCATCAAGGAAGAGGTGACCTCCAAAATATGCAACCTTCCTATCACTTAAATGAGAAGAATTATTTGAAGTGGTCTCAATTTTTGAGGACCTACTTGAAAAGAAAAGGAGAGATAAATCACCCCCTTGGGGTAGGACCAAAAGAAGGAGATTTAATTTTTTGGGTATTGGATGAAGTGGACTCCATGATTGTCATTATTGTTGAATTCCGTGACTCTAGAAATTAGTGATATTTTTATGTTTCTATCTATTGCCAAGGACATATGGGATGCCGCTGGATATTTTATCTTAATCTTCTATGGATACTTGGTCTCATTGCTCATTACACTGGAATAACAAATTTTTGTTCTTTCAATCATGTACATTTATTAAATTTAGAGGAGCTTAAAATGGAAGTGGGTTGAACTGACATTATGTCAAAACCGAATTTGCGTACACTTGTCTTTCAGAATATCATTAGATGAATTGCCTTTTCAGACCTCTAAATGTGGAATAAGCTTGTTGCAATATTAAGAGGTTTTATTAATTTCTGATGTTCGTTTTGTTTTTAACTCTTTTTTTGTTCCACTGGCGGGCTCCAACTGCTTAATTATGATGCAGAAAATTAACTATTTCGTTCTTGGATCAAATGAACTTTAAAAATTGTCTCATCGATGTAGAATTGATAAGCTAAATCTTAAGCTAACATCCTTTTTAAATTTGTTGTCAAGTATTTGCAGTTTTTAAAGTTTGGGGTGACAGTCATAATTTTGATTATCATGATTGATCAACTTAAGGGGGCAATCTGCAAAACGAATACTAATTGTTGTGTTATTATTGATTATTATGTAGTTGAATCAGTAAATTTCTTTCATATTCATGTTTTATCAATATGCCATGTAATAGCACAGAAAAAAATAGCTATTATTTTTTAATACTACCTTAATTTTCCTTTGTTGGAATAATTGTCATTTCTTGTTGTAGATAATTAATGATCGTGAAGTTGGTGGAAAATGCTATGGCTTTGTCACCTTTACTAACCCCAGGTCTGCTGTTGATGCTATCAGCGATATGAATGGCAGAGTATGTCCTGCATTTCTACAGGATGTGATTTACTATCTTTATTAGTAAATTGTTGTAGATGGTCTAAAGCAGACTATGTTTTTCGTTGAAATCTTTTAATTTATAGACATTTTATTGCTTTTTAATGGAGACATTTTCTGTTTTCATCTAGACTATTGGTGGGAGAGTTGTCAGAGTTAATGATGTTCGACCTAGAGGTGTGAGGCCAAATTTTCAACGTGACAATTTTCATCGTGATGCCGGGAGGGATGTTGATTGGGATAACGAAAGGGATAGAGAGAGGGAATACGTACATGATAGAGAACGCTATAAAGATAGAAATCATGAGAGATCTAGAGACCGGGATCGGGAAAGAGAAAAAGATCATGATTATGCTCGTGACTTTGATCGTGCAAGAGAGCAAGCTGTAGATCGAAGTCGGGATCAAGATAATCAAGTTCATGCACATGACCGCGAGCGGGACTGGGAAAGAGATCATGGAAGTGATTTTGATGAAGATAGGGATGTAGATGAAGATCATGATGCAAGTAGGGATAAGGGTCATCAAACCAAAAATAAGCTTCGGTAAGCTCCTCTCATTGCTTTTCCCGTGTTAGATTAATCATATATATAGGTGTTTTCATGCACTAGAAAGTAATATGACACCTGGATCAATATAAATGAACTCTATTAGATGCATTAGTGTGAAGAACAATTAGCGGGAACTCTACTGTGCATTTTGTTTTTTCTTCTAACCATTTTCTTTATGTGCTTAGTTGTAGTTGGCTATCATTGAAGCATATAATTTTCATGTTGTATATTTAGGTTGAGCTGTAATTCGGTCATAAAATTAATCAGTGAATACATAGTAGGTGGTGATTTCGTCTAATGTAGAATACTTATTAAGTTATTTGAAGATCTATCGAAATATTGACTAAAGTTTGTTCAAGCAACTACAGTCCAACAATCCTTAGCTTGGCACTTAGCTTGCATGAAGAACTATAACTTTCCACCGTATGTATGCACCCTTACGAACATAATTTTGTTAGCATATATACATGCTTGTGTGTAATTATGGAATATGTGATCTTATCCCTTGACCATGTGCATGTAAGTTCGTAAAAGTTGAGTAGGTATACATTGCGAGATAATTAGGATATGGAAATATTGAGAAAATGATATGGAGACATCAGGTTGGGAGGGATTGAGTTCAGGTGTGAGAGAAAGCTAGATGCGTTTATATTCATCCTATGATGTATGGATAGAAACATAAATTAATTCATTGCTAGATCTATAGAGCTGAGCACAGCCATTTATCTATGCTATTGCACTTATGAGAATACAAGAAAACATCAGCGCACACTCATATGAAACAACTACACACATATGCATGTACTTGCAGGAACGCTTAAAAACTTACTAAAAAATAGAATTTCTATAGGTTACCAACATGTAAAATATTGCATATCATTTTAGCTTTGAAGATTTTGGATCGGACATTCCCAGGTAATAAGTTCTCTGATTATTCTAAGAGAAATTTAATGTCCAGTACTCCAGAAATGCTCAACATGATATCGTGGAGTATTTGTGTATCCATTCGTTATATTTTTTGGCTGCATGTCAAGTGAAAAACAAATAGGCGAGATGTTGGGATTAGGGGCTGATTTATCCCTGTCATGTTTTCAAGAAGAGAAACTGATTCATGTTGGCATGGTTTTTGACCTTTTATAAGCATGTAAAAACTGTTCTATTTGTAAAACAGTGAGAGGCAGAGCTCATAAAATATTTATGTACTATTGGGATTCTATGAATTTGTCTTCTCTTTTTTCTATCATTTGAAAGGTGCATTATCTTAGGAATGAACGATGGATGGGTGGTGCAGTAAAACAAATTATTTTTAGGTTATTTTAAGATTATTTTGATTATTTCATTTAATTAGGATTTTTGGATTTATTTTAGTTGGAGTATTCATTATCCTTTTAGACAATATCAGGTTTGAGTTTTGAATTCGTTAGGATTATATAAGAATAGATTTTATTTCAAAATGCTTGATTTCTATTGTAACCTTATTTTATAAATAAGGATTGAGAAAAGGAACAAAATGGTCTGTTACGCAGATGCCGGCCCAGGAGGGGCCGGCTGGACCGGTCCAGCCTGGACCGGTCCAAGTCTATTCCAGGCGGATCCAGAAGGGGGGGGGGGGGGGGGGGGGGGGGGCGGACAAGGTGGGCCCCACTTGGGGCTGATTTGCTTATGTGGGAGGGGAAATTTTGAATACTAAGGGCTGTTTAGGTATTTTGTAGCAATCCTTTATTGTTAATTAGGGGGATTAGGAGGGAGAGAGGGTTATCTTGAATTTGAATCCAATTTGAGATCTAGGGTTTGTGTGCTTGGGCTCTTGGTGTTGCAAGAGAGTTTTGGAGAGTTGTTCTTCCCCTCAAATTGAAGAACATTGTATCATTTGTTGCTTTCAATCATCTACTAGTGGAATTCAAGTGTTTGCTTGGTTTTAATTCAGTTTTCCCTCTGATTTTCTCTGGTTTGGGGCTGTTTTCCTGCTGTTAACAGCAGAAATTCTGCTGTTTGCTCTCTATTTTGAGTTAGGTCTGCTTGCGAACTCAAGTATTCCCTTTGGGTTACTTGCGAACTCAAGTATTTCCTATCAAATTGGTATCAGAGCGACTTTTTTGGGACCATCGGCGGCTGAAATCCAGAAATTTCAGCAAACACTTGGGCATCCGGAAGAGAAATCATTGTGATTTGTGAAGGGGAGATGGCCGGGAAGAAGGTGGAAGTCTTGGAGGGCGAAATCGGACAGTTGAAATCAGATTTGGAGGGGAAATTTTTTGATTTTCAAAATCAAATCACATCCAACAATGAAAGGTTGGAAGGAAAGTTCACCGTTGTGGAAGAGATGTTAAAAAAATTAATGGAGATGAAGACAAACCCGGCGACATCAGAAGTAAGAGAAACCACCGACGGCCATGGCATAGGAGGAAATCTGAACCCGTCGCGGGGGAGGAAAAATCCGGAGGTGGAGATCCTTGAGGGGGAGGACGACATGCCACCTCTAGAACCGTTCTCTAGAGAGGAGATGAGCCAGGGGTACGAACAAAGGGGTGCTGATTTTGTAGGAAGAAGGGAAGAGATGCATCGCAGGGGTGCTGAATTTGAAGGGAAAAGAGGGGAATATGAGGAAGGGTTTGGGTACAATCGTCGGAGGGACGATCGGGACACTTGGGGAGCACCTCCCCTTCGGGGGATGGGAGGTTATGGAGGATACCGAGGGTACGGGGGAGACCCCAAGGTGAGGAAACTGAAGATGCCCATCTTTGAGGGCGAGGATGGCCATGGCTGGATTTATAAGGTGGAGCGATACTTTGCCGTCAACGGGTTGACGGAAGAGGAGAAACTGACAGCGGCGGGACTGTGCTTGGAAGGGAAGGCACTGGCGTGGTACCAGTGGCGGGACATGAGGCGACCTATTCGGAGCTGGAGGGAGTTCAAAGACTGTTTGCTAGAGCGTTTCCGAACCAGTAGGGGAGGAGACTTCTACGAACAGTTCTTTGCTCTGACACAGGAGGGGACAATGGCAGAGTTTCCTGACCGGTTTGAGTACCTAGCTAGCAGGTTGGATCGTCTTTCTGAGACTGTGCTTGAGGGGAACTTCATGAAGGGGCTCAAACTAGAAATTAGGGCAGCCGTTAGAGTGATGAGACCACACGACCTGGGGGAGGCCATGGAGTTGGCACAGCTGGTTGAAGACCAGAAGCATCTGGAGAGAGGGGCTCGAGGCAGCAGCTCCGGGGGATCCTACCGGATGACGACCACTTTTCTAGCTCCCAAGGGAGCTGCACCGGGGGGTACACGAGAGGTACCAAGGGAGAGGTCTGGAGGAGGAGGGCCTGGGGGAAATTTTAAAAAGCTTACTGATAAGGAGATGCAGGAGAAGAGGGCAAAGGGATTGTGCTTTAGGTGTGATGAGAAGTACATGCCGGGCCATAGGTGCAAGGACCGGACTCTTCAGGTTCTCCTTGTTTGCGAAGACGAGGAAGACGAAGAGGGAGGTGGGAGCAGGTCCGAAGAGGAGGAGGAGGAGAAGTTGCATCTGGATGTGGCAGAAGTCTCTCTGAACTCCGTAGTGGGATTCACTTCGAGTCACACTATGAAAGTAAAATGGGTGATAGCTGACCACGAGGTGGTGGTTTTGATAGATAGTGGGGCAACCCATAATTTCATTTCCACCCAGATTGTTGAGTTGCTTGGAATGAAATTAGTGGATACAGGAGGCTATGGGGTGATGATGGGCACAGGGAAGGTAGAGATGGGTAGAGGAGTTTGTAGGGGAGTAGTGATGACCATTCAGGGGATACAGGTGAGGGAGGATTTTCTTCCCTTAGAATTGGGGAGTACAGATGTGATCTTGGGGATGAAGTGGCTGCAAACTTTGGGGGAGACCAAGGTGAACTGGGGAGAACTGCGGATGGAACTGGTAGTGAGGGGGAGGAGAATGGTGATACAGGGAGATGTCGGCCTGTCTAGGACGGGGGTGTCTCTCAAGTCCATTATCCGAACCATCCAGGAGGTTGGGGGTGGATACTTGGTGGAGCTGCAACGACTGGAGAAAGTTAGTGTGGGGGAAGAGGGAGACATTCCTCTTGAAGTGCAACCGGTCATACAGCAGTTTAGGGAGGTTTTTCAACCTCCATAGGGGTTGTCACCGCAGAGGGAGCTGGAGCATGCCATCACTTTGAAGGAAGGGGAGACCCCGATCAGCGTTCGCCCTTATCGTTACCCTCAGATTCATAAAGATGAGATTGAAAGGCTGATCAGGGAGATGCTGGAGGCTGGGATCATCAGACCAAGTGTAAGTCCTTTTTCTAGTCCAGTCCTCTTGGTTAAGAAGAAGGATGGGAGTTGGAGATTCTGTGTGGACTACAGGGCTCTGAATAAGGGCACTGTGCCAGACAAGTTCCCAATTCCAGTGATTGATGAACTCTTGGATGAGCTTTTTGGGGCAGTGGTCTTTTCCAAGTTGGACTTAAAGTCTGGATACCATCATATCAGAATGAAGGAGGCAGATGTTCCCAAGACAGCATTCAGAACACATGAAGGGCATTATGAGTTTCTGGTAATGCCCTTTGGTTTGACTAACGCACCTGCTACTTTTCAATCTTTGATGAACAGGGTCTTCAAGCAGTACCTCAGGAAGTTCGTACTGGTATTCTTTGATGACATCTTGGTGTATAGCAAGACTGAAGGGGAGCATTTGGAGCACTTGAAGACAGTTTTGGGAGTGTTACAGGAACATCAGTTACAAGCCAACCTGAAGAGGTGCAGCTTTGCCCAGACCAGTGTAGAGTACTTGGGACACGTGGTCTCACAAGAAGGAGTGGCAGCCGATCAGAGTAAAATAGAAGCCATGCAGAAGTGGCCAATGCCTAGGAACCTAAAGGAGTTAAGGGGGTTCTTGGGGTTAACTGGGTACTACAGAAGATTTGTGAAGGGATACAGTGCTATTGCTTGGCCTTTGACTGAGCAACTGAAGAAGGATGAATTTTTATGGGGAGAGGCAGCCACCCGGGCTTTTGAGAAACTAAAGGAAGCTATGACTACAGTTCCAGTCTTAGCACTTCCAGATTTTAGCCAGGTCTTTGTCATGGAAACTGATGCATCAGGATATGGGCTGGGGGCAGTGTTGATGCAGAACCACAGGCCAATTGCGTATTTCAGTCAAGTGCTATCAGCCAGGGCTAGATTGAAGTCAGTATATGAGAGGGAGTTAATGGCCATTGTCTTGGCTATTCAGAAGTGGCGGCCTTATCTATTGGGAAGGCATTTTATTGTAAGGACTGATCAGCGGAGCTTAAAATATCTTCTGGAGCAAAGGATGGTGACCGAGGAGCATCAGAGGTGGTTGTCCAAATTACTAGGCTATGACTTTGAGATCCAATATAAGCCCGGTTTGGAGAATAAAGCTGCTGATGCCCTATCCAGACGTGTTGAGGAGCTTCAGGAATTAGCGTTGTTAATTCCGCTGTTGATAGATTGGGGGGCCATCAAGGAAGAAAGTAAGCTCAACGAAGAATTGAAGAAGATCAGGGAGGATCTGGGGAAGGACATGAGTAGTCATCCGGGCTACTCCATTGAGGGGGACAGACTATTGTATCAAGAGAGGTTTGTGATGCCACGGACTTCCATACACATCCCCCATTTGTTGCAGGAGTTTCATGGCAGTGCCGTTGGGGGACATTCAGGAGTTCAGAAGACCTACAGGAGGCTTGCATCTGAGCTCTACTGGAAAGGGATGCATAGAGATGTTGAAGAGATGGTGGCAAGGTGTGAAGTATGTCAGAGGAATAAGTACATGGCTATGGCTCCAGGGGGATTACTACAACCATTGACACTTCCAAACAAAGTCGGGAGGAAGTGTCCATGGATTTCATTGATGGCCTACCAAGATCAGAGGGGTTCACAGTCATCATGGTGGTGGTTGACAGACTTAGCAAGTATGCACATTTCATCCTTCTGAGGCATCCTTACACCGCCATATCTGTAGCGGCAGCTTTTATTAGGGAGGTTGTGAGATTACATGGGATTCCTGAATCGATTGTGTCTGATCGAGACAAAGTGTTCCTCAGCCAGTTCTGGAGAGAGTTGTTCAGGATGCAGGACACTGGTCTAAAGAGAAGCACCGCCTATCATCCACAGACAGACGGACAAACAGAGGTGGTAAACCGAAGCTTGGAGACCTATTTGAGGTGTTTTGTCTCTGAAACTCCACGGATGTGGGCAAAGTGGCTGCCGTGGGCAGAGTATTGGTATAATACCTCATACCATACCGCTTCACAGATGACCCCATTTAAAGTGCTATATGGAAGGGACCCTCCACACCTAGTACACTACGGGAGAGGTAGTACACCAGTGTCGTCGGTTGAGCAGTACTTAGAGGAAAGGGACAAGATACTAGAGGAATTGAAGAAACATCTGATGAGGGCACAACAGATCATGAAGAAGCAAGCGGATTCGCACCGACGAGACATGCAGTTTGAAGTGGGCGAAAAGGTTTTCCTAAAATTACAACCTTACAGGCAGAGGACAATGGCGAGAAGGATGAATGAGAAATTGGCTCCAAGATATTTCGGCCCCTATGAAGTGTTGGACAAAATTGGAGCAGTGGCGTACCGACTGAAGCTTCCCCCATCAGCTAGCATACATCCAGTTTTCCATGTGTCCCAGTTGAGGAGAGCTATAGGAGAGCAGACAGTCAGTACGGAGTTACCAGAGACACTGACTGAGGATTTGCAGGTGATACTGGAACCGCTGGAGCTCCGAGGCGTCAGATCTGATGAAAAGGGAGACAAAGAAGTGCTAATTGGATGGAAAGGTCTTCCAGATTTTGATGCTACTTGGGAGCCGTTTGAAAGAGTGAAAGAGCAATTCCCCTCTTTTCACCTTGAGGACATGGTGAGTTTTTGGGAGGGGAGTAATGTTACGCAGATGCCGGCCCAGGAGGAAAGATTTTGTAGCAATCCTTTATTGTTAATTAGGGTGAGTTTTTGAGGACATGGTGAGTTTTTGGGAGGGGAGTAATGTTACGGAGTAATGTTACCCGGACAAGGTGGGCCCCACTTGGGGCTGATTTGCTTATGTGGGAGGGAAAATTTTGAATACTAAGGGCTGTTTAGGTATTTTGTAGCAATCCTTTATTGTTAATTAGGGGGATTAGGAGGGAGAGAGGGTTATCTTGAATTTGAATCCAATTTGAGATCTAGGGTTTGTGTGCTTGGGCTCTTGGTGTTGCAAGAGAGTTTTGGAGAGTTGTTCTTCCTCTCAAATTGAAGAACATTGTATCGTTTGTTGCTTTCAATCATCTACTAGTGGAATTCAAGTGTTTGCTTGGTTTTAATTCAGTTTTCCCTCTGATTTTCTCTGGTTTGGGGCTGTTTTCTGCTGTTAACAGCAGAAATTCTGCTGTTTGCTCTCTATTTTGAGTTAGGTCTGCTTGCGAACTCAAGTATTCCCTTTGGGTTACTTGCGAACTCAAGTATTTCCTATCATGGTCCTTCAACTCTTTGTGAAGGACCAAAATAGTCCCCAACTATTTTGCGAGACCAACTTGTTCCCTCAACTCCTCCAAATGGGACTATTTTGGTTCTGCCATCAGTTTTAAACAGAAAAGTGAGATATACAGGTGGGTATTATCGGAACAAGCAAAGAAGAAGCGCGTGAACGGAAGAAAGATGGCTACCTTCGCAACGAGCAAGCTCCCATCGTCGTCGTTACTTCTGGTCGCAGTCGATTTGGCTGAAGAAGCGCGCGAACGGGAGAAAGATGGCTACTGTCGCAACGAGCAAGCTTTTGTTGTCGTCGTTACTTCCGATTGCAATCGATTTGGCCGAAGAAGCGCATGAATGGCAGAAAGATGGCTACCTTCCCAACGAGCAAACTCCCGTCGTTGTCGTTACTTCCGATCGAGCAGATGAACGATGAAGTGTGATTTCGGATCCGACAGGAAGGAACGTCGTCGAAGCAGGAGAAGAAGTTATTTAGCTAGTTGTTCAAAACTCTACCCGTCACGCGAAGGACGCTAAGTCGAAGAGCAACGATCAGTGGAGAAGGGGTAAAGAAAAATAAAAAAATTAATTAAAAATATAATATAATTAGTAAATAATTAATTACTTAAATTAATTGATAATTAATTTAAATTTTAATTATATTATTTATATTAATTATTTGGTAACCATAATTAAAATTAATAACTATAAACATAATAAACAGTTCCTAAGAGTTGCTGAGAGTTGAGAAAAGAAAAGTTTAATTTTTATTATTAAAGAAATTATGTATAATTGCTAAAACTAAAATTATCTATAATTTGTTTATTAAAGAAAAAGTTTATAAAATTTTTACAAAAATTATAATCTCTAAAAAATTATATATATTAAATGTTTTAATTAAAAAAGACTAAATTACCGTCATACTTAACACCATTAACTCTATCATTAGATGGCATGATTAGAAAATTCCCATTTGGAGGTGTTGAGGGACCAAATTGATTCTTTAAAATAGTTGGGGATTATTTTGATCCCTCACAAAGAGTTGATGGACTATTTTTATCCTTTATATGTTTGATCTATTGACGATTGAATTGAAATTTTATCCTCCTATTCTTTCCTCTCTCTATGCCATTGGACTCCACTCTAGATTTTCTACCTCCATTCTTTTCTCTGTTGTTTTGTGCAAATATACATAGCTTGCCCTTGGGCTTGCATTATCATCACGCCCACTTATCGCACTCTTCACTAGTTTGCTCACTTGTTTGCACTACAACAATTCTTGCCTCTGCCCTCACTTTTTTTTTAAAATTTTTTTTTAATGCTTGCAACATGTCTTCACAACGCTACTGAAGAACTCCCGCAACATCACGACTTCCGTAAGACACTTGCCTATGCTCGAGTCCAAGGCTCCAATCATATCTTTCGAGGAGCTTGTTAATGTAATTTGTGAATCATGACTTATCCTCACACAACTAAATAGATGATTGTCCTCCGGGAACGTCCTTCCCATTTGCCAATCAGAACATCGCTGATGCTTTAACCATGCATTGGACTGAAGTGCATTGTGAATCTTTCAGTTTTCTGTTTGATCCCAATGGTGCCATCCGTTACTATAGCAACTACCACATCTTGTTCATAATAGCATACCTGTGATCTTTTCTCTTACTTGCGGCTCCTATTATCATGTATTTTTTAGTTGAACATCCTGCTTCTCTCATCAAGCTAGATGTATAAGTAATTAAGAAAGAAAAGCTCTTCTATAAAATATACATAATTTTTATATCATAATGTTTTTACAGTAGTGGAGAATCTCCTGATGGTAATGATATCCTCTATTTCATAATGATATCTTCTATTTCTTAAAAACTAATATCATGTTTTAATGATATCTATATCTGTTATAATGTCAACAATAAAGCCAAGGAAGTTGAAATGTCTAGAGATATAAATGACAAACACAAAGATTTGTTAAATTCAGAGAATTGGAGAGGAAAAGGCTTAATTTTATTGCTCAAATATGTCCCTATTTATAGATCTATGCAAGATATATTAATAAAGAAACTAATAATTACAGAATCATATATAATTGTTCTAATATAATCATTCCTAAATCAACCACCTAAATATGGAAGGAGATCTGTGCAATCCAAGTGAGCCTCCCATGGATCCTCAACCTAGCAGTGGGATCAAAATGCCAAGGGACGGCGGAGATCGAAGCAATCCAGGTCAGTCTCCCAAGGATTCTCATCCTGGCCATGGGATCAAAATGCAAGGGATGGCTGGGATTTAACACTCCTCAAGCTGGGGAATACAGAGCTGTCATTCCCGGCTTGGTAATCAGTCATAGAAAAGTAGAGTTATCAAGTCCGTTGGTAAGAATATCTGCAAGCTGATCTTCTGATGAGACATGATAGATATATATAAGACCTCTGTCTAGTTTCTTCTCTATGAAATGTCTATCCACTTCTATATGTTTAGTCCTGTCATGTTGAATAGGATTTTGAGCTATCTTGATTACTGATTTGTTGTCATAGTGTAGCTTCATGGGTCCTTCTAATTTGATCCTTTGGTCTTTTAGAATCATCTTGATTCATGATAGCTCACATATTTTCAAGGCTATAACTCTATATTATGCTTCTACACTAGACCTTGCCACCATATTTTGTTTATTGCTTTTCCATGTAAAAGGTTTCCTTCAAAGAATATGCAGTATCTTGAGGTAGATCATCTATTTATTGATCCTGCGTAATCGGCATTAGTATATGCTTTTGGGTTTATTCCACAGTTTCTTCTAAAGAGAATCCCTTTACTTGGATTCCCCTTAAGATAGTGTAGTATTCTGTCTACAACCTGCATGTGAGTCTGCTTTGGATTTTGCATGAACTGGCTGACCATGATTACAAAATGCTATATCTGGTCTAGTGTGGGAAAAGTAGATCAATTTCCCCATAAGTCTTTGGTAAGCTCCCTTATCTACATTTTGATATTCTTTACTTTCCCTAATTTGAGATTTGGTTCTAGTAGCATTGGTGTTGGTTTACAAGCTAGCTTACCTGTTTCTTTAAGAAGATCAATAATATATTTTTATTGTGAAATGAAGATTTCTCAATTGGAGTGGGCCACGTCGATTCCAAGGGAATAATTTAATCTATCTAGATCTTTGATCTCAAATTCCTTGGCAAGAAATTTTCTCAGAATCAATTTCACCTTTTCATCATTCCCAGTCAAGATGATATCATCCATATAAATTAATAAAATTGTGACTTCTCTTGAGTTTGAGTTTTTGGAGAATAGTATATGGTCCCCTTGGCTCTGTCGATAACAATTAAGTACCATGACTTCTGAGAATCTTCTAAACTAAGCTCTAGGTAATTGCTTTAGCCCATATAGAGCACTTTTAACCTACACACTTTGTTACCCCTAGATTTCTTCTTAAATCATAGTGGAATCTCTTCAAATATTTCTTCCTCCAAGTCCCCGTGTAAGAATGCATTTTTGGCATCCAGCTGTTTCGGATGCCAGTTGTGATTAGCTGCTAGTGAGAGCAGGATCCTCACAGTGTTCATCTTGGACACAAGTGCAAAAATTTCTTGATAGTCAATGTTGTACGTCTGAGTATACCCTTTCGTCGCCAGTCTTGCCTTAACCTTTTCCAATGTACCATAAACTTTGTATTTCACAGAGAGTATCCATTTGCATCCGACTAATTTTTTCCTTATGGTAGGTCGGTGATCTCTCAGGTATTGTTCTTCTTCAGGGCTTGCATGTCATCTTTTATGGCATTTTTCTAATTTTCATCAGATAAGGCCTCAAAAATATTATTAAGAATATGAATATTATTTAGTATAACTAGAAAATTTTTGTGTGAAGGTGAGAAGTTATAGAATGATACAAAGTTGGTTATGGGGTACAATTGAGGTTTTTATGGTTGTGTTTACCTCAATTTCAAAAGACGGTTCAGATTCTTGTATCTGTTATGGAGTATTGTTTGGATTTGTACGCTTGGAATGCACTTGCTCAAACCTTCTGTTATCCATAATAACATTTTCGTCAGTCCCCTGGCTTTGATTTTGGGTTTAAGTGGATTGATTTGAGGTAGAGCTAGAAGGTCAAGAGGAGAAGCTCACTTTCCTCATCTGCTTTGGTTTTAGTCTCCCCCTGAAGATGAGGTTTAGTGAAATAGGGTTTTTGTTCATCAAAGGTAACGTCAACATATACAAAAGTTTTCTTGGCGGAGGGATGATAACACTTATAACTTTTGTGGGTGGATGGATATCCAATAAAGATACATTTGAGTGCTCTTGGATTTAATTTTCTTTTATTTTGGTTGTGAATGTGAACATATGTAGTGCACCCAAAGTTCTTGGGTGTAAGGTTATTATGAGTTTGAAATTCAGGGTAAAAGATGATAGAATATCCATTGGTGTTTTTAGTCCTAAGGTGTTTGAAGATAGTCGGTTTATGAGATATGTGACAGTCAAAAGGGCTTCCCCTAATAGGATTTGGGTACATTGTGGTGGAATGGAAGTGCACAGGTGGAGGCAGGAAGGTGACCATTTTTTCTTTCTGCAGCTCCATTTTATTGTGGGTTGACTCATGAATGATACATTCTTTAAAGTAGGAGGATAAGGTTTGGTTAAAGTAATCTTTAATATTGTCGGAACAAAATTTACTTATTTTTATCTCAAATTGGTTCTGGATCATGGTGTGAAAAATGGGAAGGATAGTGCTGACATCAGATTTAATTTTGAGGAGAAAGATCTAAGAGACTCAAGTGCAGTAATCAATGAAGGATACAAACCACTGGCCCTTAAGATATTAGGTATTTTTAGGGTCCTCAGATATCACTATGAATATGTTAAAATGAAGTATTACATATTTCATGCTTGTTTGGAAAAGCGACTCGTTTATGCTTGGCTAACACAGAGGTTTCACAATGAAAAAATCCATTTTTCAACTTATAAAAAAGTTTTGGGTACATATTTCTTAAGATATCAAAATATGGTTGTCCTAATCTAAAATGGTGAAGCCAAATAATAGTTTTTTTTTTATCAAATAGGGATAATATAGAATAGCCATTATTGATAATATTAGATTTGTTCAGCTCTTCCTGGTAGGACAGTCTATCTCTTTCCTTAGCATGTCCAATCTTCTTCCCCGATCCCTGGTCCTGAAATAAGCAACAAGTACTGTTCAATAAGACTTGACAATTATGGTCACGGGTAAGTTTTTTTATGAAGATTAAGTTTGTAGATAATTGAGGTATGTGAATCACATTTTTTCAGAGTGAGGGAGGGAGAAAATGGTATGTCTCCTTGGCCTGCTACTATGGTAAGAGAATCATCATCAGTGATGATTTTATTGCCACTTGGGCAAGGAGTATAGTTGATAAAGTGGGTAGCAGAGTGTCATATGATCTGTGGCTTTTCAGTCAATGATCTATAATCCTTTCAAATGATTTTTAGAGGCACTTAATCCAATGGGTATAGGAAATTTATCTGAAAGTGCAAGAGAAGATGCATGTGATTTTTCAAGGGATACTAGAAGTTGTTTTAGTTTATCAATATCATCTTTATTGAGGTATTTGAAGCTGGACTATATTTTTGGGTTAGGCTGATTTGTTGTGGTGTTGGCTTGTGAGGTGTTCTTTTGTTCACTTTTTTGATTCCACTCCTTACTTGGGGGCTTTTCATGTATTTTTCAGCATGTCTTTTTTGTGTCTTAATTTCTTGTAATAGCTATACCAAAGGTAGTCTTTGTCTCTAGATTTTGAGAAATCTTTACCTTTTTCCTTCCATGGCACCTCTTTGGTTGACACCATTGCTGAACCTTGAACTACTTTTGGCTCCAACATTACCCCTCTTCAGCTTTCCTTAGCACGAATGAGAGAAATGGTCTCGTTTAATGAAGGTGTCTCCTCTTTATCAAGGATCTGAACTCTAACTTGATCAAATTCCTCATTGAATCATGCAAGAAAGTCATACACTCTTTCTCAATAAAATTTTTCTAGATAGCAGCATCATCTGGACACTTGGTCTCCATGCATCTGTAGTGATCAAGTTCTTGTCACAAACTTTGAAGGAGAGTGGCATATTCAGTCATGGTCTTGCTTACTTGTTTTGTGCTTCCCACCTGACTTTAATTTTGCAGATTTGTGCAGCATCCTGAGCTTTTGAGAAGGTTTTCCTGGCGGCATCTCATGTCTTTTGCAGAGATAGGAACATGAAAGTATTGCTAGTTTCTAGAGTCGTGAAATTCCACAACCATGACATGATTTTGGAGTCTACTTCATCCCATATCCAAAAATTAGGATCTTCTTTTGGTCCTACCCTAAGGAGGTGATTCTTCTTTCTTTTCTCTTTTAAGTGGGTCTTCAAAAATTGAGATTACTTCAAGTAATTCTTCTCATTTAAGTGATAGGAAGGTTGTATATTTTGGAGGTCTCTTCCTTGGTGCACCAGAGTCCTCCATAGAGCTTTGGGAGGAATTAACTTTAGACATTTTGTGGCAGAAGATAGCGATGAAGGTTATATTAATCAAGCTAGCAAGGTGCAGGGCAACAATGATAGCTGCGTTGGTTATAAGAGTAGTAGGAATACCAAGAGAAGGCCGGCAATGAAGGCTGCTTTCTCCTCTCTGCTTCCTTCTCTTTAGTCTCTGAATGACAACGATAATGAAGGCCGGTGGTGGAGCTCAGGGATAATATCTTTAGGCTCCAATACCATGTTAAATTCAAAGAATTTGAGAGAGAAAAGACTTAATTTTATTGCTCAACTGTCCCCATTTATAGATCTATACAGGATATCTTAATAAAGAAACAAATAATTACAGAATCATACATAATTGTTCTAATATAATCCTTCCTAAATCAGCCATCTAAATATGGAAGGAGATCATCACAATCTTGGTGATCCTCCCACGGATCCCCATCCTTGCTGTGGGATCAAAATGCAAAGGGATGGCGGAGATCGTTGTAATATAGGTGAGCCTCCCATGGATCCCCATCCTAGCCGTGGGATCAAGATGCCAAGGGACGACTGGAATTTAATAGATTTTCTTGTGGAGTTTCAAACTTCTTAATATTTACTATGGAATTGATGATATATTTTTGAAATGTTTCATCAAGGTGAGGAGCATCTACATTGTGAAAATTATTTTAGATATGATTCAAATTTGGCAAATTATTGGACAAAATATTTCTTGAAAGCTTTAGATGATGTGAATATAAGAATCAACTTAGGATGCTTAGAATTGTACACATGAATGCTGCATGTTTGTAGCTCCCTATGTAAGAGTTTTTGAGCTAGGGTACTTCCAGTAAGTAGAGATAAAGCATGAAAGGAGCATTCAACATATATGGATATAAATTTTAGAGTGGTTTGATCAAATGACCTATGCCCATTATAAAGAAAAGGAAATTCATTATGCCTGAATACATTACAACTCTTAGAAGAGATGATCTTTATCTGCAAGAAATATTGAAGTAGATTGTATTGTATTAGGGAGTTGTTAGATTTGTTAGAGTATATAGCCACATAATATTGAGAAGAGCTTGAAGAATCCCTACATTAGATGGAAATTTTCCTATATGTAGCTATCACTTGACATGACAAAAGTCACATGATTGACTGGATTGGTGGGAACGTGATGCTTGTTAAGTGACAGAGGATGTAGTCTATAGGTAGCAAGCATAATAGGAATGAAGTTGTTGAATCCATATTTGTTAGGTGGATGATACCTGACTTTACTAGTAGATTTATTTGGTGAGTTGAGAATCTTTTTGTGAAAATGGAGAATAGAGAGAGTAAAGAGGAGGAGAGTAAGTTGGCAAAATCTTAACTATTTCACTCACAAATTACAAGAAGTGAGACTCAAGAGGCAAAAAAAATTCAAAAAATATCCTCAATTGTACCTCATCATTTTTTATTTATGATAGGATTTTGAGAGTTACAAGAAAGATTGTACAGATAAAAATAAAAAATATAGGCTACACAAAATACCCCTACAATGATAGATGTTAATCTAGGGCACATGTTGCCTCCTGATTGGTCGCAAGAGGACAAAGTTAACTGTTTGGAGAGCTGTTTGTCGGCGGGCAAGCTCAAGAGAGGCGAGTAGGTGTAGGGCAAGTCCGGAGAGGAGATGGCCCCATAACTGACAAATTATCTTATCAGGTCGATGACTAGCGTAAGAGGCTCGATGTTGTCTTGTCGTGAAAAAGCGAAAGGTGCTTGCGGGGTGAAGAGTCCTTGAGCGTGGTAGTAGTAGCTGAATGGAGTGTGATGTCCTTGGGCTAGATGTTTTCCTATAGCTAAGTTAGGTGAGCTTGAAGGTGGAGGATCTTATTAAGATGAGTGGCGATCTATCTGCTTAGTGAAGAAATTTTTGGTTGCCCAACATAAGATGATCTCCTTGGCGGATGTGGGCGAGTAACATCCGTCATTCTCCTTGGGCGAGTGACGTTATTGGTTCTAGGCTAGTCCTTTGAGGGATCTGCTCCTGAGAGGGAATGCCCTCATCACGACGTAGTCGCTACCTATTAAAACACTTTAGAAAGCGATTATGAGTGTATATTTAGTTCATCGATTCACTCAGCGCTTTAACAGGAGTGGCGAAAGGGTGAGTGAATGAAACTAAAGGCAACTATCTAACACAAAATAGAAAAGAAAATGCAAATTTACTGGCATGTTTTTACTATAGTCTCGAGGACTGTGTTGACCTCGCAATGATAAAGTCGATGCTACGTCATTCGGTACTAGGCTTCCCTAGAAATGGGGGGGCTTGCGCTGGTGTTCGTTTATTTTCCTATTCATTGTGATAAGAGAACCAATGAGTGCTTCGAGAAATGAATTTCCTCACTACAACTCGTTCTTATAGCCAATTATCCAAGAAGACGACCTTCCATCAAGGGCAAGTTGGCCCGTCCTAGAAGAAGGCTCCTAATATCGCGGAGAACTTACCAAACAAAGAGATCAATAAAAGGAGGCCCGACAACTGGCTGGGTTTGTGGATCTTGTCGCTTCTCCCCTTGCAAAGAAAGCGAGAACGAAAGTTGGGGAGGAGACCATTGTCATGGAGGTGCTGACTGTTGTAACTAGTGGCGAGTTGTGTGTTTTTGGTGCTCTCATCATTCTTGAGGAGACTATAATTTTGGGGGATGAAGACGAGGAACCCTTGCTATTTAAGGCGAGGCCTCCTTCAGGAATTGGCGTCAGAATGAGTAGGGGAAATCACCCAGTAGTGACGAGTTTGCAGGAAGCTCTTCCTGTAGAAGGTAAGCCGAAAAAGGATAACTATATTTATTTAAGAAGTGCATTGTTAGGAAAGATTGTATTCGCTATGAGGGAGCTAGTAATCTTTGTATTTTTGAGCGAGCTATTGTAGCATCTACCAAGTGATCAAGAGATGAAGGCTTTGAAGTAATGGATGACTTTCTAATATCACATGGGAAATGCACTGCAATATCAACTTTTGTTTGTTACCTTGCGACTTTTAGATTTGACTTGTGATGAAATATCTATGCTGTTGATTACAAAAGAGCCCTAGGATGTGGAGCCTCCAGTTGAGCTCTTCATGGTTAGCGAAAGAGAGGAGGTTAGCACGGTGCATGGTGTGGCCCACAGTATGATCATGACAGTGATGGAGGTACGAGTCGAGGCGTCGGTGGGAGCAGGTGGGGGGTTAGATCGTGGAGATGCTCGCGACCTCACTCTCCTTTGCTCAATCTACCGACGTCTTTCCTTCCCCAAGGTCAATCTCACTTGAGGAAGTTGCTAGGAGCCTAGCGACTCTGTAGAAGATGATGAATCTCTAGGGTGTTGGTGAGCCTAGCACTTGACGGGAGGAAGGGACTCCTGGTGACATTGCCGATCTGAGGAAGGAGGTAGGTGAGCTGAGGGACGCAGTCGGCTTTGGAAGGGCCTAGATGACAACCACCAAGAATATTGTGAATTCAACACGGGTTGATTGGGGCGTAGTCATGTAGCAGTCCAAACTGGAGAGCTTTCAAGTGGGTGCCAAGTATATCTTTGACTACTTGGAATGAGTTGGAGGGTTGGCGAGGACCATTACGAGTGATCTAATGTTTGGGATGCTTTGCAGTGGTCGACGATCTAAATAATGTAAGGATTTTTTTAATTTTTTATGTAATCACTTAATTATTAGTTGGTATAATTATTTGGAATGAATAAAATTTCTTTTATTTGAGTTCTTAACTTCTGCTTTATGTTTTCTCTCTAGTATGATGTGATGGCAAGTGTGAACAACTAGTGAAAGCGACTCGCAGGAGTGTTGTAGCGAATCTTTGTAAAATATGGTGACTGGAAGAGCTTATAGAAAATATTATTGAAAGTAGCCTAAGTTTTCTACTCATTGCGAGCGAATGAGTGAGAAATTATTTGATGACGGAAGGCTAGTGAGTGATCACGGAGCGAGTGTCGATGTGAGGGAAAGCAACGGCTCACTTAATAATGGCGACTCTCCTAATGATGGGAACTTGCCTAAGGTAGGCGAATGAGCGTGATTCTAGCGAGGGAAAGAGAAAGGAGGATTTGGGCGAGTACGAACAGGATTTTGATTGTAATGATGGAGGGAGAAAAATAAGATTTTTTTTTCATTTAATGCTTATTTGAGGGTTGCCTCGATTTTTTCTGCACCATACATTGCTTATATGTAGTAGGGGTATGGGCCCAGTGGATGAGACCTTTTATTTGAAATCTCTACTTACCCCCTACTTCGGCTTATTGGTGACCATAACTTTTGTCATGGGTGCTCTTTGAAAACATGCAGATGTGTTTGCTGATAAGAAGGATTTGCCTAGTTCATGTCTGCCTGTCGAATACACAGAACTCGTCTTCAAAGCATACTGCTTTTCACATGACAACTTCATAGTTAGGTAAGAGGTGAGCGGTGCATGCATAACTCCTCTGACGATGAGCAGGCTGTTCCTAGTGGCCAATTCATCATGGGAATGTGGTTTCTGTTGAGAAATTCTTTGAAGGAGGAAGGAGCTTTCTTTGATCTTTGGGAGAAGAGAGAGAGGGAGAGAAAGAGAGAGAGAGAGAGGGGGAGAGAGAGAGAGAGAGAGAGAGAGAGAGAGAGAGAGAGAGAGAGAGAGTGGCAGGGAAGGGAGTTTTCTTTATTGATTTAATTTCATCAATCGGGTCACCCTATATATCATCTTATATATCTAAATATAGGAATTGACACCGGTGTGGTGTCTTATGGAACATCATAACTAAAACTGAACCAATTACTCTAACAATCTCCACCTTGGTCAAGATTTTATAATGAATATCAAAGAACTACATATTCACAAGAATCCGCGCCTACTTCGATCTGACTTGCTCCCTGTAGTAACTTCATGAGCAAACCCATCGAGCCGAGCCCAATCCTCGCGCCCGACCTCCGTTGTGCATTCAAATCCATGGCTCTAGCTCGCACTCCCGTGCATTCTAACACATATATGCCAGTGCTTGTCAATGTTCCTTTCGAAATCTGCACGCCCGTGCCTTGTGTAGCTTCTTACCCACACACATTCTCTCGTGTGTCAAGCCAGCTCTCTAGCACCGAGCACCCTCCGGCTCGCCCGTCTTTCTTGGGCACCCGCGTACGCTCTGTCCTGCGACTTCACACGAGCAACCCGTCCAATCCTTGGTGCCCGCTTCTTGACACACCAAATCCAATGACCCTGCTTGTCAATCTGCCTACCTTCCGACTTAGAGACTCCACCTCAAAATATCTAAATAGATTTTTAACAAAAACATGATCCCTGCCTCCTACGCCCGCTAGCACGACATTTCTCGAATCTGCGGCCTCTGGTCCTCACACGTGGACAACTCGCCTCCCGCTCGATTCCGACGACCATTGATCCGCGACTAGACTCCGACCCTATTTGCACGCCCCACTCGGACTAACATGCGATCCTGCGATTGCGCGTGCTTGCCTCCGGTACAACCCGACCCAATCCCTTGCTCCACACTCCCGTGACCCCTCTGCCTTTGGATCCACAGCACAATCTGACGCGTCTATCCCCCTTCTGTGTACGTCCGCACGTGTCCTAAGCCCCGCACCCTGTGTGTGTTCTTCCGTGCGACCCAGGCTTGGGTCCGCCGACGACCAGTCCGCATCTCCTACACGAGCCCAATGCAGGCACCTGCCTCGCCTACCGTCGGCTAATTCACGCTCGAAATCTTGCTCTCCCGATCTACTACTCAGGCTTCGATTCCACCTCTTGCAGGCTCACAATACCCAGTCCAGACTCCACCTCCCTCACTGGCTTTTGCCTATGCCTTCTAGCTCCACCTCACGTGAACAAGCCTATGACCAAAGTCGGCCTCCTCTCCTTTGTTTCATATTTATGTGAAAACTACCTGACGTGTTTGTTGAATTTATTTAGGAACGTCTACACGGTGGAGGTGTTTCAAGATAGTTGTGTTTAGTTCTCGCCAACCTTGATGAAGGTAGTTGGGTTGGCGAATAAGGTCCGTGATTGGAAGGCAAAGTTGGTCGTCCTCCAAAGCATGGTCGCTTGGATAGTACCGACTCACCTGATCGTGTTTCTTGAGCAGAAGGCATCGATCCCCGCCTTAGCCGTGGAAGAAGAGAGAGTGCTAGCGACCATCAAGGGCGAGCCACTCATTGTCTTCTACCATGTCGCATATCAAAATATTTTCAAGAATTATTATTGTGAGTCGCCTTGCTTTGTGAGGAAATTTTGCTAAGTTTTTTACTCGTTTGACTGGATTGTCTTTTTCTTTTTCTTATGCAGAGAAAATTAGTGGTTGTGAGTTTACTTAGGATTTGCTTATCATTAAGTTTGTCATTGAGTCTGTGGTGAAACTTGAGGAGAAGAAGTGGGCGCTGAGGATTCACTGCGTTTGTGGGAGGGTAGGTGCCCCTCCCAAGAAGGCAAAAAAAGATGTCGTGAGGGAGGTTGCTCAAGGGTGCTAGTTGCTATGAAACCATAGGCGTCCAAGAAGTAGTGAGCTCTCCGACAAGGGCAAGTAATATGTTGAACCCAATAAGTCCTCCGACATGTCAATCAACGATTCGTCGCATAGGGATTAATTGAGCTCGTCGGAGGGTGATGAGGAGGGGCTTGAGCAAGTGCCGATGTGGTGCTTCGACTATAGCAAGTTCTTTCTTGACATAGGCATGGACTCACACTTGAAGAAGCTCATTCCAGAGGAGATTAGCTTTTCTGCACTGAACTCGTTGGGGCAAGTGTGGCAGACGATTTACTTCCTTGCTCGTCACTAGCTTCATCATGTAGGAAGGGTTGAATCTCTGTACAGAACATACAAGAAGAGCGAGCCAGAAGTTGGAGGTTGTGAAGAGGGTGAATGCCTTGGAGGACGAGCTCGCTAAGGTGAAAGAGCAACACAAGTTCGAATTAGATTCGATTAACGCTCGAGTGCAGTTGGTGCTGAAGTTGAAGGAGTAGACAGAGGCAAAGCTCGCCTAGCTATGTTGCACCGATACAGATACGGCGACACGGATACGACACGATATGGATACGAGACACGTCAACTCTTAAAAATACAGGATACGGGTACGGCGCGGATACGACATTATAATATATAAATCATACATAAAAATAAAGAAAGTAATTAAAGTGTAATATTTGAAATGACAAAAAAAATGAAAGCAACATCATTTGTAGCATTGTATCTTATAATATCAAAATAAATGTAAGCATTAAATATTTAAATGTCTAGTACAAGAACAAAAATAAAAATATAAATTGTCTAGCACATGAAGTTTCAACTATTCAATAGAAGGAATGATAGAATTAGCTTCTTCAGTGGTTTGTCTTTGAACTTCTATATTATCTTCAATAAATATCATAGCTTCCAATTCAGGCTCATCAAGTGAAAGATTAGCAATTTCTAATATTCCCATATCCTCAAGAGATTCAAATCCATCTCCAGCAACATCCCACATCTTGTTGTCTCCTTCCATATAAGTTGAAGTTTTCCTTGAGAGAAGCCGAAGGTTTGTATGCACATAAACTAAATCTTCATCCTGTTGTGGAGTAATTTTATTTCTCTTCATTGATTGGATGCGCATCTTTAACACTGCCGTTGCCAGGTCCCAAGTCCTGGATGAGAAAAGTGGAGGGTTGCGTTAGGTAGTCGACAGCCAGCATAAAACTTGTCGAATAACCATGACATGAATCCTTTAATAAATTATGTTAATGCTAGGGCGTTCCCTGGAAGCGACGCACTGTATGGCCTGAATACAGTGAAAAGTGGGCAAGGGCCGCTGCATTGGCGCCCGTGTGCAGTGTTAAATAGGCAAGGGTTCCCACATCAAGGACGAATGCGGGCAAAGAAGCTAGTCCATGATACTAATATTAGGATAGGAACTTGGAATATAGGTTCCCTTACTGGAAGATTAATGGAATTAATAGATATTATGATTCATAGGAAGATAAATATTTTGTACATTCAGGAAACTAAATGGGTTGGAGAGAAGGCTAAGGAGATTGATAGTTTAGGATTTAAAGTTTGGTATTCAGGTAAGAGTCGTACTAGAAATGGTGTAGACGTGATTATAGATAAGAGTTTGAAGGATAATGTTATAAATATTAATAGAAGTGGAGATAGAATTATGGCTTTAAAGATTGTTGTTGATGCTAAGATTATTAATATTATAACTGCTTATGCTCCTCAAGTAGGTTTGGATATGTGTTCAAAATTAAAATTTTGGGATGACTTAGAAGAATTAATTCAAAAAATACCTCTCGAAGAAAAAATTTTTATTGGAGGAGATTTAAATGGACATGTTGGTAGAGAGGTAAATGATTTTAAAAGCATTCATGGTGGATATGGGTTTGGAATGACTAATGAAGGTGGTAAGACCATATTAGATTTTTCTTTAGCTTATGATTTTTTAATTGCTAATACCTTATTTAAGAAAAGAGATGAGCATCTCATCACTTATAAGAATGGTTATAGTAAAACTCAGATTGATTATTTTCTTATAAGAAAAGTAGATCGTTTAGATTGCAAAGATTGTAAAGTTATTCCGAGTGAAAGTTTATGTACCCAACATCGCTTATTAGTTTTAGACTTTAAGATGAAGGGACAGAAAATAAAAAATAAAGTAAAGCGATTTTCTAGGATTAGATGGGGGCATTTAAAGAATAGTAATAAAAATATTTTTGAGAGTAAGATTTTAGATTCTAAGATTTTATTTGTGCATGAGGATGCTAATGTTATGTGGGAAAAAGTGGCTAGTGATATTAAAAATATTGCAAAAGATGTGTTTGGAGTATCAAAGGGAAAAGCCCTTAATAGTAAAAATAGCTGGTGGTGGAATCCAATTGTGCAAGAAAAGATAAAAAATAAGAAGATTTGTTATAAAAATTGGTTTAGATGTAAAAATTCTGATAATTGGGAAAGATATAAAGAGGCATGTAAGGTTTCTAAAAAAATAATATGTGATGCAAAGATCTTAGCTTTTAATGATTTATATAATAAATTAGATACTAAGGAGGGAGAAAGATATATGTATAAGCTAGCCAAACAAAGAGATAGGAGTAGTAAGGATTTAACTCAAGTGAAGTGTATTAAGGATGAAGATCAAAAAGTACTTTTCTTAGAAGATGATATTCAACAAAGGTGGGTGAGATATTTTGATAAATTTTTTAATGAAGATTGTAAGAATACAATTGACTTTAGTGACCTTAGCACCCTAAATGAAAATAAAGATTTCTGTTTTTACCGGCGTATTAGTAAAACCGAAGTTAGAGAGGCTTTAAAGAAAATGAAGTGTGGAAAAGCTATTGGACCTGATGATATCTCAATAGAGATGTGGAAATGCTTAGGAGATGAAGGAATTTCTTGGCTAACTAAGCTTTTTAATAATATTTTGAAGACTAAAAAGATGCCAGATGCGTGGAGAATGAGTGTATTGATTCCTATTTATAAGAATAAAGGTGATGCACAAGATTGTGCGAATTATAGAGGAATTAAGTTAATGTGTCACACTTTAAAACTATGGGAGCGAGTTATGGAGCGTAGGCTGCGGCGTGATACTAATGTTTCTCAAAATCAATTTGGATTCATGCCTGGTAGGTCTACTATGGAAGCCATACATTTATTGAGAGGTTTGATGGAGAAATATAGGGAGAATAAGGAGGATCTACATATGATATTTATTGATTTAGAGAAAGCATATGATAAAGTTCCAAGAGAAGTGCTATGGAGAGTTCTTGAAAAGAAAGGAGTTAATAATGCTTATATTCAAATCATTAAAGATATGTATGAAGGAGCTATTACTTGTGTTCAAACACAAGGTGGTTTGACCAAGTATTTCCCTATTTCGGTTGGATTACATCAAGGATCAGCTTTAAGCCCATATCTTTTCGCGTTAGTCATGGATGTTCTCACTAGACATTTACAAGAGGATGTACCCTGGTGTATGCTTTTTGCTGATGATATTCTTCTTGTTGACAAGACTAGAGAGGGAGTTGAAGGTAAACTTGAAGTTTGGAGATCAACCTTAAAGTCTAAAGGCTTTCGCTTGAGTAGATCTAAAACTGAATATATGGAGTGTAATTTTAGTAGTAATAGACCTAGTGAGGGGATTGTGACTTTGGGCGATCGAGACATTAATAAGAGTACACGTTTTAGATATCTTGGATCTATTGTTCAGAGTGATGGTAAAATAGATGGGGATGTTATCAGTAGAATTCAAGTTGGATGGTTAAAGTGGAGGAATGCATCGGGCTTGTTGTGTGATAGAAAAGTCCCCCTTAAACTTAAGGGAAAATTCTATAAGATGGTGGTGAGACCTGCAATGCTTTATGGTGCAGAATGTTGGCCATTAAAAGAGAAGCACAATACTAAGTTATGTGTTGCGGAGATGAGGATGCTCAGGTGGATGAGTGGATTTACTCTTAGAGACAAGATACGAAATGAGCAGATACGTGAAAAGGTTGGAGTAGCTCCAGTGGAGGATAAGATTAGAGAGAGTCGCCTTAGATGGTTTGGTCACATAAAACGGCGACCTTCCGATGACCCAGTTAGGAAAGTAGAGGTATTAGATTTGACTTATGTTAAGAAAGGTAGAGGTAGACCTAAAAAGACTTGGTTAGAAAATATTAGAAATGATCTTTCTTTATTAGATTTAAACGAGAATTTGACTTTGAACCGAACACAATGGAGAAAAAGGATTCATGTTGCCGACCCCACGTAGTGGGACAAAGGCTTGATGTTGTTGTTGTTGTTGTTGTGATTGGATGAACGAGTATGTGCTCCAATTTCTTTCACAATAGGATGAGGATGAAACTTGGCCAAGTAATTTTATGGCGATTGTTAGAAGTAGAGGTGCTGAAGCTCCATGTATAATCCACCATATTTTTGGATCAATTCTCCACCTATCACGCAATGACTCTTGGTCACCAAAGTCCTTTAAATAACCAAAAAATTTAGCAAGCTCAATATTGACACTTCTTCTCTCCTCCTCATTAGGAAATAACGCTTCAAACATGTCTTCCTCATATTTGAAATTTCTAAATCTTTCTGTGGAGAAACTCTTTGAGGATCCTCTTGAAGCCATTCTTTACTTGAATATCTTCAAATAACATTAAAAGCAAATAATGAAAAAATATTGAAATTAATAAACAACAAATTGTGAATTAATAATGAAAAAATGTTGAAATTTACCTGGGATTTAGTGAGTGAGCCAAGCAATGTAAAGGTGTATTACTTTTGCTCTACCTATCTTCTAGAATAACATAAATAACATCCCAAAAGCTTGAGTTTTCATGAAGTGCCTTCTTCTCATGTCTATATATAATTTCTTTTACTTTGGCTAGCATTGAATCCCACATCTCATAAATGAGATGTAAACAATACTTATCTGTATCAGCTACTCTCAACATCTCATAAATTAGATATGTGAAATTTAAGATATATTCAATCTGATCCCACCATAAATCATCTAAAAGCTTCTCCTTTACATACCTAGCTTTTCCAACATCATCTTCCCTATAACAGGACCATTTGTCACTGATCACCATAGCTTGAAGAGCATTTTTTATTTTTTGAATCTTCTCAACATCACAATAACTGTGGCAAATCGAGTTTCAGCAACTGCAAGCATCTTCAAATTAGAGAAATCATTGAACATAGAGAATCTCATGGTGTGATTCATAATAAAATTCCTAATTATAACTGTATCTCCAGCAATCACTGTGATCCAATGACATTCATTGTAGGTGATTTCGTTTGTCTCGGTATTCTTAGCTGCACAAATATTCTTCAAGGCAAGATTAAGTGTATGCACAACACATGGTGTCCAAAAAATATGAGGATAGGCTTGCTCTATAAGTAGACCTGCAGCTCTACAAACAGGTGTATTATCAGTAATGACCTGGATGATGTTTGAAGGTCCCACCATCATGATAACTTCTTTAATTAAATTAGAAATGAAAAACTTATCCTTGTACTGTCCTTCACAATTAACAGCTTTGATAAACATAGGATAGCTCTCTGTTACAGCCATGAAGTTGATAAGTGGTTTTCTTTGTGGATCTGTCCACCCATCACAAACCAAACTCCTTTTTCCCTCCAAACTCCTCTAGTAGGCTCAAGCAACTTCTCAATATTATCCCTCTCTCTTTGCAACAACTTTGTTCTAATGATATTATATCCTGGTGGTATATATCCTGCAAGATTATTATTGCATGCATAGGTAAAGGCATTCTTGTAATGTGGATTTCTTGCTAGGTTAAAAGGAAGTCCAGCTAAGTAAGCTTGTGATGAGCTTATCTTTGGGCCCCCATGACCGCTAATCTTCAACAAATGAGCTTTTACTCTATAATATGATCCTTTGTATGTGGCATTACAGTAATTGCATTTGAATGCAATATTGCCACCCCCTTCAGATGTTTTACCTATTTTTGTCACATAACCCCACAGAGGTTTGTTATCTTCAATATTGGTCTCTGATGGACCATCTTCAGACCCAATTCCTACGCCACTAGAGCTCATTATCCTACGAAGGATCAACACAAAAAAACTACATGAATTTGAAATATGAAAAATTTTAAGCAAAAGTGTAGAGATGTCACGGATATGCCGGGGGTCCAAGGGGGCGCTGCCCCCTGGCGGGGTTTGACTTGTACCCCTCAGTGTCGTTTGGTACCATTTAATACCCCTCGGTACCGAGCAGTACCGAGCATTGATACTGAGCATGGTACCGAGCGATACCGAGTACCGGTACCTATTGGTATCGAGCATTGATACCGAGTATTGGTACCGAGCGGTACCGAGTACCGGTACCGAGCGGTACCGAGCGGTACCGAGTACCGGTACCGAGCGGTACCGAGTACCGGTACTTAGCGGTACCGAGCATTGATACCGAGTACCGGTACCGAGCATTGATACCGAGTACCGGTACCGAGCATTGATACCGAGTACCGGTACCGAGTGGTACGAGTTCAGGTACCGAGCAACACGAGTTCCGGTACTGAGCCTACGATAAATAAAACGAAGAAAACAAACCTTCACTGTTCGCGTCGCCTTCACCGTTCGCGTCATCGAGCTGCTCCGTCAACGAAGGATGATCCTGTCGGCTTTAATGCTTGCGTCGTCGAGCCTCTTCGTCGACGAAGGATGATCCTGTCCGCTTCTATGCTTGTGTCGTCGAGTCACTCCTTCGACTACCACGAAGAAGACGAACGCCTGTGCGGAAACGAAAAGTCTAGCTCGCAGAAATGTTTCAGCCGCAAAAATGAATAGGGATATTGAGCAGGTAGCCGAAATGAATAGGGCAAATTGCGACTCTGAATTTTTTTTTTAATTTTTTAACCGGACACGCGTATCCGATACGCGTGTCATGTCAATTTTAAATAATATTTTAATTGGACACGGCTTAGCCGTATCCGACACGTATCAGTGCCGTATCGGAGGCGTATCCGTATCCGACACGTGTCCGATACAGCATGCCTCGTAAATAGGAGTATCGGTGCAACATTGTCGCCTAGCATGCTGCCAAGCTGAAGGAGGTCAAGCGGTTCGTAATCGACGACGAGTACGATAAAACCTTTGGCGATCGCTATCGCTGCGAGATTGAGTACTGTTTGAGGAAGCTCGCAGCTTGAGGTGAGGTCGATCTATAGTTCCAAGACCCTTTTGTGATATTCTAAGGAGTTTATTGTCATTGAATAGTATTAGATGTTGATTCTTAATTAAAATATTATTTATGTTTTTACTTTACGTCTTTATTTTAGGCTATTTTACTTTTTTGCTCCTTTGGGTTGTTTAATATAAATAGGGATGACTTGTATTGTTTGAGAAGAGTGAATGAATAAAAATTTTGTTCTATTTTTCCTTCAAAAACTATGAACTCTCTCCTTCCATGTCTCCCTCCCTTTTCTTTCTCTCTCGGTGGAAGCAGTCAGATACCTGCTGGCTCTCATCAGTACGGGAAGGTGTTGGCTCTTGGTGCAGGCAAGGAGAAGCAAGGTTGCAGTCCAGGCATTGCTCCCTTCTCTCGGTCCAAGCAACGAAGTAAATACCTGCGGTGGAGGTGCAGTTACAAGGGTGGCTTGCGACCAAGGAGAAGAAGGTGCTACTGCTGGATAGGTGCAGGAATTCAAGAATCCCTTCCTTCTAGGTTTGTTTTCAACAATTAGTATCAGAGCTTTGTCAAGAAAGATCAAAGGGAAGGAGGAAGGTATTTCTTGAATTCAATAAAAGGAAATTCCAGCCAAGTGGTGGAGTTTCTTGGCTGTTCTTCGTGGATAGTAGGTGGAGGAGAAGGTGACCGGTGGTGGAAGATTCTCTTGGCTATTTTTTGTGGACAACAAGTAGAGAAGGAGGTGATCGACGGTGGAAGATTCTCTTGGTTGTTCTTTGTGGACAACAGGTGGAGGAGGTGTCCGGAGGTGGACGATTCTCTTGGCTGTTCTTTGCGGACAATAGGTGGAGGAACAGGTGATCGATGGTGGAAGTCTTTCTTTTGCTGTTCTTTGGGGACAGTAGGTGGAGGAGAGTAGGTGATTAGTGGTGGAAGTCTTTCTTGGGCTTTTCTTTGTGGACAACAGGTGGAGGAGAGCAGGTGATCGACGATGGAAATCTTTCTTGGGATGTTCCTTATGGATAGTTGGTGGAGGAGATCAGGTGACTGACGGTGGAAGCCTTTCTTGGGCTATTTTTTGTGGACAACAACATTCTTGAAGGAAGGATGTCCATGGCTAAGCTTGAAATTGAGAAATTCACAGGTCTCAATAATTTTAGCCTATGGAGGTTGAAGATGAGGGCTTTTCTAGTCCATTAAGGTCTTGATGCAGCTCTACCAGAGGAAGAGATCTTTAGGATAGGAGAAAGATTGCATAGGGATGCACTAAATAAGGTACATAGTGCAATTCTTTTGTACCTAAGATATGAAGTTCTAAGGGAGGTTGCTTATGAAGGAACGACTATACAGATTTGGGAAAAAATTGGGATCTTTATATTTCAAAAGCTCTTAAGCCAATAGGCTTTATCTCAAGAAGTTGTACATATTGTAAATGGATGATGCCAAGCTCTTGAACAAGACATATATGAATTCAACAGGATAGTAGGTGGAGTTTCTTGGCTGTTCTTCGTGGATAGTAGGTGGAGGAGAAGGTGACCGGTGGTGGAAGATTCTCTTGGCTATTTTTTGTGGACAACAAGTAGAGAAGGAGGTGATCGACGGTGGAAGATTCTCTTGGTTGTTCTTTGTGGACAGCAGGTGGAGGAGGTGTCCGGAGGTGGACGATTCTCTTGGCTGTTCTTTGCGGACAATAGGTGGAGGAACAAGTGATCGATGGTGGAAGTCTTTCTTTTGCTGTTCTTTGGGGACAGTAGGTGGAGGAGAGTAGGTGATTAGTGGTGGAAGTCTTTCTTGGGCTTTTCTTTGTGGACAACAGGTGGAGGAGAGCAGGTGATCGACGATGGAAATCTTTCTTGGGATGTTCCTTATGGATAGTTGGTGGAGGAGATCAGGTGACTGACGGTGGAAGCCTTTCTTGGGCTATTTTTTGTGGACAACAACATTCTTGAAGGAAGGATGTCCATGGCTAAGCTTGAAATTGAGAAATTCACAGGTCTCAATAATTTTAGCCTATGGAGGTTGAAGATGAGGGCTTTTCTAGTCCATTAAGGTCTTGATGCAGCTCTACCAGAGGAAGAGATCTTTAGGATAGGAGAAAGATTGCATAGGGATGCACTAAATAAGGTACATAGTGCAATTCTTTTGTACCTAAGATATGAAGTTCTAAGGGAGGTTGCTTATGAAGGAACGACTATACAGATTTGGGAAAAAATTGGGATCTTTATATTTCAAAAGCTCTTAAGCCAATAGGCTTTATCTCAAGAAGTTGTACACATTGTAAATGGATGATGCCAAGCTCTTGAACAAGACATATATGAATTCAATAGGATAGTAGGTGGAGTTTCTTGGCTGTTCTTCGTGGATAGTAGGTGGAGGAGAAGGTGACCGGTGGTGGAAGATTCTCTTGGCTATTTTTTGTGGACAACAAGTAGAGAAGGAGGTGATCGACGGTGGAAGATTCTCTTGGTTGTTCTTTGTGGACAGCAGGTGGAGGAGGTGTCCGGAGGTGGACGATTCTCTTGGCTGTTCTTTGCGGACAATAGGTGGAGGAACAGGTGATCGATGGTGGAAGTCTTTCTTTTGCTGTTCTTTGGGGACAGTAGGTGGAGGAGAGTAGGTGATTAGTGGTGGAAGTCTTTCTTGGGCTTTTCTTTGTGGACAACAGGTGGAGGAGAGCAGGTGATCGACGATGGAAATCTTTCTTGGGATGTTCCTTATGGATAGTTGGTGGAGGAGATCAGGTGACTGATGGTGGAAGCCTTTCTTGGGCTATTTTTTGTGGACAACAACATTCTTGAAGGAAGGATGTCCATGGCTAAGCTTGAAATTGAGAAATTCACAGGTCTCAATAATTTTAGCCTATGGAGGTTGAAGATGAGGGCTTTTCTAGTCCATTAAGGTCTTGATGCAGCTCTACCAGAGGAAGAGATCTTTAGGATAGGAGAAAGATTGCATAGGGATGCACTAAATAAGGTACATAGTGCAATTCTTTTGTACCTAAGATATGAAGTTCTAAGGGAGGTTGCTTATGAAGGAACGACTATACAGATTTGGGAAAAAATTGGGATCTTTATATTTCAAAAGCTCTTAAGCCAATAGGCTTTATCTCAAGAAGTTGTACACATTGTAAATGGATGATGCCAAGCTCTTGAACAAGACATATATGAATTCAACAGGATTATTTTGGATTTGAAAAGCATAGCTGTGATGATTGATGATGAAAAACAAGCAATCATTTTACTAAGCTCATTACTTTCTAGGTTTGAGTATTTTGTGGACACCTTGTTGTATTGGAAGAAGACTCTTGCTATTGCCGAAGTCAAGGCTGCACTCAACTCCAAGGAGATTCAAATGGGGGTTGAGGTGAAGCATGAAGGGGCAGTTAATGCCTTTGTCGTGAGAGGTAGACCGAAGAAGTGAGAGTCTAAAGTTAAGAACCATGCTAGATCCAAGTCTAAAGGCAAGGTGAAGTGCTTCTTTTGTCACAAGGAAGACCACTTCAAGAGGCAATGCTCAAAATTGAAGAACAAACTTTAAAAAAGGAAAGAAAAGAGTAGTGAAGATGCCTCATATGTAGAGGAATGTTATGAAAGTTCAGATGTCCTTGTTACCTCAAATATCGAGCCTAGCAAGGAGTGCATGCTTGATTTCGGGTGCTCTTACCATATGTGTCTAAACCGTTAGAGGTTTGAAAAGTTGAAAGAGAAGGAAGGCGGTTTGGTGTTCTTATGGTACAACAAATCATGCAAGATCCAAGGGCAATGCAGCATTCAGTTGAAGCTCCATGATGGATATGAGAGGATTTTGAAGCAAGTGAGATATGTACTGAACTTAAAAGAAATCTGATTTCTTTGAAAGAATTTGGCAAAAATGGCTACTCATTTAAGTGTGGTGGAAGAAGACTCAAGATGTGCAAGGGTTCACTTGTTATATTCAAAGGTGTGAGGATGAATGGTGTATACACATTGCAAGGCAAAACGTTGATTGGTGGACCAGCTAGCTTGGTGATTTCTCAAGTGGATGAGACTATGTCATGGCACCAAAGGTTGGGATATGTTAGCCAAGGAGGAATGGAGTTGCACAAGCAAGGAGCATATGGGAGCTTGAAGCCCAAGGAGATTGGCTTTTTGTGAGCACTGCATTGTTAGCAAAGCAAGGAGGTTGAAATTTTCAAATGCAAGATATGATTCTAAGGGAGAAATAATGTACATTCTTTCTCTAATTGATGATTATTCTAGAAAGCTTTAGGTTTTCTTTTTAAAAAGCAAGACTGAAGCCTTGGATCAGTTTAAGGAATGGAAGGTTCTTATGGAGAATCAAGTAGGGAAGAAAGTTAAAAAGCTTAGAACTAATAATGGATTGGATTTTTGCAAGGTGCATGGCATAGCAAAACACCTAACTGTGAGACTCCTTAATAGAATGGGTTAGTCGAAAGGTTCAATAGGACTATTCTGGAGAGGGTGAGGTGTATGTTGGACAATGCAAGGCTTCCTAAGTCATTTTGGGTAGAGGCAGTTAGCACAGCTGCATTCCTTATCAATTGGTGTTCTTCAAGTTCAATTGACTTTAAAACTCCTTAAGAGATGTAGAGTGAACAACTAGCATGTTACAAGGAGTTGAGGATTTTTGGATGTATAGCATATGCTCACATCATTCAAGGAAAGCTGGAACCAAGAGCTATCAAATGCATTTTCATAGGTTATTATGAAAATGTGAAGGGCTATAGACTTTAGTGCTTGAAACTAAGACATGTGAAGGGCTATAGACTTTAATGCTTGGAACTAAGGCATTCTATGTGCATAATTAGCAGTGATGTCACTTTTAATGAACATGAGATGGCTGAAAAGAGTTCAGCAATTTCCTATGGATGAAACAGAAATTCCTACAGTTGTTGGAAGGTGTCCAGGGGTTGGTTCTAGTTCAGGAAAGCAACATTATGTAGAAATAGAAGTGCTGGACAACAATCTTCAAGGTGTTGTTGCTGCTGAAAATAAAGAAATCAAGGAGGAATCCATTGAGAAGTTGCAAAAGAGGAGTTATGGGCTGGCTAGGGACAAATCTCAGTGTGTAACCAAGCCCTCAAAGGTATTGCTAATGTGATTTCTTATGCTCTCTTAGTTGATTCTATGCAATGTGATGAACCTACCTCATATACGGAGGCAATGAGGTGTAAGGAGAGAAGTGAATGGTAGCTTGCTATGGAAGAGGATATGACCTCTTTAAGGAAGAATCACACTTGGGACTTGGTGGAGAAGCCAATAGAGAAGAAGCTAGTCACTTGTAGGTGACTATTCAAAAGAAAGAAGGGGTTGGTGTTGAAGATAAGCCTAGGTACAAGGTTAGGCTTGTAGCAAGGGGGTTCACTCAACAAAAGGGGGTGGACTATGAAGAAATCTTCTCACCAGTTGTAAGGCGAACATTGATTTGTGTGCTCCTTTCATTGGTTGTCCAAATGGAAAACTGTAATCTTATATGGAGAATTGGAGGAGGCTATCTATATGGAACAACCAGAAGGATTTGCTAAAATTGGGAAGAGTTTGGTTTGCTTGCTAAGGCGTTCCCTATATGGATTGAAGCAATATCCAAGAATATGGTATCAAAGGTTTGACACCTTCATGCATAATGATGGATTCAGAAGGAGTAGACATGATGCTTGTGTCTACTTGAAGGCAAAGGAAGTAAGTAATGCCATTTATTTACTTCATTATGTTGATAATATGTCGTTGGCTAGCTCAAGCATGAATGAGATTCAAAGGATGAAGGAATTGCTCCAGGATGAATTTGATATGAAGGATTTTGGGGACTGCTAGAAAAATTCTTGGTATGAAAATTGAGAGGAAGAAGGGGAGTCAAGAGTTAGTGTTATCTCAAGGCTCCTACATTGATAGTGTGGTGAAAAGATACAACATTGAATTGTCAAAATCTGTTTCTACTTTTGCATCTCATTTCAGCTCACCAAGGAGGAAGAAGAAAAGACATACATGAGCACGACTTCTTATCAAAATGCCATGGGAAGCATCATGTATGCTATGGTTTGTTGTAGGCCTGATTTGGCCTATCTTCTTAATGTCATTTCAAGGTTTTTGGCTAATCCAGGGAAGTCTCATTGGGAGGCAATAAAGTGGGTGCTTAGGTACTTCAATGGAGCTAAAGATTTGGGTTTGGCGTTTATAAAATCAAAATTGAATGAAGATGTCCTCTTTGGATATGTTGATTCAGATTTTGTAGGATGTAATGACACCGAAGCTTTACCCAGGAGACGTCGCAGCGCCAGATTTAATGCCACGATGGAAGATAGTTAGAAACAATTGAATCAGTGAACCAATGCAACTAATGGTGAACCGATATGTTGATTTAACAACCTCGTAGTGCCATGGTGCCTATTATGTTATTTTGCAAATCTGTAAATAGGAAGTCTATTACCCATGTTAAGGGGTTGGCTAGTTGGCGAGATGTGAGAGAGCTTGTGTGAGGGTTTGTGAGGCTACTTCTGGTGGAGGCTAGCCATATGTTAGTGTTGTATTAGTCTAATACGTGTCTGTGGAGAGGTGGAAGGAGTGCAAGGAGTCTGTAATTGCTTTGTAAAGGATTTTCAGATCATTCCTATCCTTATGCTTTCTCTGTACTCTTGTTTACTCCTATGTACTCTTGTTTTATATATTGCAATAAAGTTATATGATGTGTTTACCTTTAATTTCATGTATAGCTAGAATTTTTTCTTTGGGTTTATGTATTGCCTAGAGTAGATTTATAATTTCATAAATTATTTAATAATATTTTTAAATCCTCCATGCTTAATTTAGTTTGTTTAAAGGCCTTGCATTAACTTAAAATATAGTGTAATCTATAACTTTGATGGAGTAGAAAAATAAATAGGGGACTTAAAACATAACTTTGTCATGCAGAGATATATGATCGTTAGGGTTATGAGATCTTAAGGAGATATTAAAACTATAGTTCAAATAAATCTTAGATAATACTCTAATTAACTCGACAGAGACGAGGAGTACTTGTGCTCTGATCGATAATAACTTTAGGAATAATCTCTCTATTTTAAACATGTGTTTTTAAATATCACAGGCTTGGAGTATTTTAAATATAAAATTCATCTCTTGCAATTTATAGTTTTTACTTTCAATTACATCACCTTTGTTAATTGATTGATGAGATAAATATAGTAATTTTTATAGGTAGTACTAAAGTGATTTTAGGTTCGCTTATAGGAAAATTAATGGAATTAATAGATATTATGATTCATAGGAAGATAAATATTCTATGCATTCAGGAAACTAAATGGGTTGGAGAGAAGGCTTAAGGAGATTGATAGTTTAGGATTTAAACTTTGGTATTCAGGTAGGAGTCGTACTAGAAATGGTGTAGGCGTGATTTTAGATAAGAGTTCGAAGGATAATGTTATAAATATTAATAGAATTGGAGATAAAATTATAGCTTTAAAGTTTGTTGTTGATGCTAAGATTTTTAACATTATAAGTGCTTATGCTCCTCAAGTGGGTTTGGATATGGGTTCAAAATTAAAATTTTGGAATAACTTAGAAGAAATTAATACGAAAGATACCTCTTGAAGAAATGATTTTTATTGTAGGAGATTTAAATGGACATGTTGGTAGAGAGTAGATGATTTTAAAATCATTCATGGTGGCCATGATTTGGAACGACAAATGAAAGTGATAAGTCCATATTAGATTTTTGTTTAGCTTATGATTTTTTAATTGTTAATACCTTATTTAAGAAAAAGAATGAACATCTCATTACTTATAAAAATGGATATAGTACAACTCAGATTGATTATTTTCTTATAAGGAAATTGGATCGTTTAGATTGTGAAGATTGTAAAGCTATTCCGAGTGAAAATTTATGTACCCAACATCGTTTATTAGTTTTGGACTTGAAGATAATATGATATAAAATAAAAAATAAAGTAAAACGATATTCTAGGATTAGATGGGGGCATCTAAAGAATATTAACAAAAATATTTTTGAGAGTAAGATTTTAGATCTTAAGATTTTGTCTGTGCATGAGGATGCTAATGTTATGTTGGAAAAAGTGGCTAGTGATATTAAGAATATTACAAAAGATGTGCTTGGAGTTTCAAAGGGAAAAGCTCCTAATAATAAAAATAGTTGGTGGTGAAATCCAAATGTGCAAGAAAAGATTAAAAATAAGAAGATTTGTTATAAAAATTGGTTTAATTATAAAAATTCTGATAATTGGAAAATATATAAAAAGGCACGTAAGGAATCCAAGAAAGCAATATGCGATGCAAAGAGTTTAGCTTTTAGTGATTTATATAATAGATTAGATACTAAGGAGGGAGAAAGATATATGTATAAGTTAGCCAAATAAAGAGATAGGAGTAGTAAGGATTTAGCTCAAGTGAAGTGTATTGAGGATGAAGATCAAAAAGTACTTTTTTAAAAGATGATATTCAACAAAGGTGGATGAGATATTTTGCTAAATTTTTTAATGAAGAATGTGAAAATAAAATTGATTGTAGTGACCTTAGCACCCTAAATAAAAATAAAGATTTCTGTTTTTATCGGCGTATTAGTAAAATCGGAGTTAGAGAGGCTTTAAAGAAAATGAAGGGTGGAAAAGCTGTTGGACTTGATGATATTCCAATAGAGGTGTGGAAATGCTTAGGAGATGAAGGAATTTCTTGGCTAACTAATCTTTTTAATACTATTTTGAAGACTAAAAAGATGCCAGATGAGTGGAGAATGAGTGTGTTAATCCTTATTTTTAAGAATAAAGGTGATGCACAAGATTGTGCGAATTATAGAGGAATTAAGTTAATGTGTCATACTTTAAAACTATGGGAACAAGTTATGGAGCATAGGTTGCGGCGTGATACAAATGTTTCTCAAAATCAATTTGGATTCATGCTGGGTATGTCTACTATGGAAGCCATACATTTATTAAGAGGTTTGATGGAGAAATATAGAGAGAATAAGGAGGATTTACATATGATATTTATTGATTTAGAAAAAAGTATATGATAAAGTTCCAAGAGAAGTGATATGGAGAGTTCTTGAAAAGAAAAGAGTTAATAACGCTTATATTCAATTCATTAAAGATATGTATGTAGGAGCTATTACTTGTGTTCAAACACAAGGTGGTTTGATCAAGTATTTCCCTATTTCGGTTGGATTACATCAAGGATCAGCCTTAAGCCCATATCTTTTTGCTTTAGTCATGGATGTTCTCACTAGACATTTGCAAGAGGATGTACCTTGGTGTATGCTTTTTGCTGATGATATTCTTCTTGTTGATAAGACTAGAGAGGGAGTTGAAGGTATAGAATTGTGGAGGTCAACCTTAGAGTTTAGAGGTTTTCATTTGAGTAGATCTAAAACGGAATATATGGAGTGTAATTTTAGTAATAATAGACCTAGTGAGGGGATTGAAACGTTGTGCGATCAAGTCATTAATAAGAGTACACGTTTTAGATATCTTGGATCTATTGTTTAGAGTGATGGGGATATTATCAGCAGAATCCAAGTTGGATGGTTGAAGTGGAGGAATGCATCGGGCTTATTGTGTGATAGAAAAGTACCCCTCAAACTTAAGGAAAAATTCCATAAGATGGTGGTGAGACTTGCAATGCTTTATGGTGCCGAATGTTGGCCATTAAAAGAGAAGCATAATTCTAAGTTAAGTGTTGCAGAGATGAGGATGCTCAGGTGGATGAGTGGCTTTACCCTTAGAGATAGGATATGAAATGAGCATATTTGTGAAAAGGTTGGAGTAGCTCGAGTGGAAGATAAGATTAGAGAGAGTCGCCTTAGATGGTTTGGTCACATAAAACGGTGGCCTCCCGATGATCCGTTTAGGAAAGTAGAGGTCTTAGATTTGACTTATGTTAAGAAAGGTATAGGTAGACCTAAAAAGACTTGGCTAGAAAATATTAGAAATGATCTTTCTTTATTAGATTTAAACGAGAATTTGACTTTTAACAGTCAAATCTAATACCTCTACTTTCCTAATCAGGTCATCGGAAGGCCACCGTTTTATATGACCAAACCATCTAAGGCGACTCTCTCTAATTTTATCTTCCACTGGAGCTACTCCAACCTTTTTACGTATATGCTCATTTCGTATCATATCTCTAAGGGTAAAGCCACTCATCCACCTGAGCATCCTCATCTATGCAGCACTTAACTTAGTATTATGCTTCTCTTTTAATGGCCAACATTCGGCACCATAAAGCATTACAGGTCTCACCACCATCTTATAGAATTTCCCTTAAGTTTGAGGGGGGCTTTTAGAAAATACTAATAAAAATATTTTTGAGAGTAAGATTCAAGATCTTAAAATTTTGTCTGTCTGAGGAAGCGAATGCTATGTGGGATAAAGTAGCTTGTAATATTAAGAATGTTGCAACAGATGTTTTTGGAGTTTCAAAAGGAATCAAAATATGTAAGAAAAGATAAAAAATAAGAAACTTTGTTATAATAATTGGTTTAGATGTAAAAACTCTGAAAATTGGGAAAGTTCAAAACTCTGAAAGTTGCCCGTAAGGAGTCTAAGAAAGTAATCTGCAATGTAAAGACTTTGGCTTTTAATGATTTATATAATAGATTAGACGCTAAAGCGGACGAAATATATATGTATAAACTAGCCAAATAAAGAGATAGGAGTAATAAGGATTTAGTTAAAGTGAAGTGCATTAAGGATGAAGATCAAAAAGTGCTTTTTTTAGAAAGAATATTCAACAAAGGTGGATGAGAGATTCTGCTAAGCTTTTCAATGAAGATTGTGAGTATGGGTGTCAAAATCGGGTTACGGGTCGGGTTCTAGTCAAACTACACACTGTCTCGCAACTATTTGACACGAACAAAACCCGACCTGTTTTCACAGACAGGTCAGAAAATTCAACATGGTCCCGGCCTGTCGGGTTTTCGAGTTGACTCGACCCGATACGAAACCCTAGCTGAGCGTTCTCCTGCGGGAGAAATTTTGATGTATCGCCTGTGGGAATGCGCAAGGGAATGTCCTGTCATTGTCATTGCTTCCGATCCAACTACAAAATGGCATTTTCCCTGTCATCGTTGTTGCTTCTGATCCAATTGCAGATGAACGGCCGACAACGAGCTCAGCTGTCGTGTCTTCCGACTTGCATTTGTCTGAATGTCAAGAGAGCACTAGTTGCCGTCGTCATCTTCGTCGTGGCTTCCGATCCAACTGCAGATGAACGGAGACCCATGTGCCAAACGATAGGATATAGTATTTTTCAAACACCTGAAATGTCAAGCGAGCACTAGCTCAGTTATCGTCGTTGAAGGACTTGAAGAACAACAGGAGAAGAGGAAAAGCAAACCCTAGTAATTGGGTTTGTGTGGACTGTGGGGAAATCGGTGTCGTTGCTTCCAATCCAACTGCAAATGAACGATGCGAGTGCAGGCGAAGTGACGAACCACGAAGGAATCGGGTCTGTGCGTGGAAATCGGGTTAGATTCGGATTAATTTTGGGTTGGCTGGTTGACCTGGAACCGACCCGATTTTTTAAACAGGTTGATTTTTGAAACTCGAACCCGACCCGTCTGCCAAACAGGTTGACTATAACTCAAAATTTTCAGGTCAGATTTTCGGGCCGTGTCAAATATTGACATCCCTAATTGTGAGAATACGATTGAGTTTAGTGACCTTAGCACTCTAAATAAAAAATATAGATTTTTATTTTTATTGGTGTATTAGTAAAACTGAAGTGAGAGAGGATTTAAAGAAAATGAAGCGTGGAAAAACTTATGGACCTGATGATATTCCAGTAGAGGTGTGGAAATGCTTAGGTGATGAATGAATTTCTTGGCTTACTAAACTTTTTAATATTATTTTGAAGACAAAAGATGCCAAATGAGTGGAGAATGAGTATGTTGATTCCTAATTTTAATAATAAAGGTGATGCACAAAATTGTGCGAATTATAGAGGAATTAAGTTGATGTTTCATACTTTAAAACTTTGGTTGAGAGTTATGGAGCATAGGTTACGACATGATACTAATGTTTCTCAAAAACTATTTGGATTAATGCCGGGTAGGGCTACTATGGAAGCTATTCATTTATTGAGAGGGTTGATGGAGAAGTTTAGAGAGACTAAGAAGGATCTACATAAGATATTTATTGATTTAGAGAAAGCATATAATAAAGTTCGAAGAGAAGTGCTATGAAGAATTCTAGAAAAGAAAGGGGTTAATAATGCTTATATTCAAGTCATTAGGGATATGTATGCAAGAGCTGTTACTTGTATTCAAAAACAAGGTGGTTTGCCCAAGTATTTTCCTATTTCAGTTGGATTACATCAAGGTTCTGCCTTAAGCCCTTATCTTTTTTCTTTAGTTATGGATGTTCTCACTAGACATTTACAAGAGGATGTACCTTGGTGTATGCTTTTTGCTGATGATATTCTTCTTGTTGATAAGACTAGAGAGGGAGTTGAATGTAAACTTGAATTATGGAGGTCAACCTTAGAGTCTAAAGATTTTCGTTTGAGTAGATCTAACACCGAATACATGGAGTATAATTTGAGTAGTAATAGATCTAGTGGGGGTTTTGTGACTTTGAGCAATCAAGTCATTAATAAGTGTACTCGTTTTAGATATTTTGGGTCTATTGTTCAGAGTGATGGTGAAATAGATGAGGATATTATTAGTGGAATTCAAGTTGGATGGTTGAAGTGGAGGAATGCTTTGGGTTTGTTGTGTGATAGAAAAGTACCACTCAATCTTAAGGGAAAATTTTATAAGATGGTGGTGAGACCAGCAATGCTTTATGGCATAGAATGTTAGCCATTTAAAGAGAAGCATAATATTAAGTTAAGTGTTGCTGAGATGACGATGCTCTGGTGGATGAGTGGACTTACTCTTAGAGACAGGATACGAAACGAGCATATCCGGGAAAAGGTTGGAGTAGTTCTAGTGACAGATAAGATTAGAAAGAGTCACCTTAGATGGTTCGGTCATGTAAAACGTCGGCCTTCTGATGACCTTGTTAGGAGAGTTGATGTATTAGATTTGGCCTATGTTAAGAAAGGTAGAGGTAGACCTAAAAAGACTTTCTTAGAAAATATTAGAAATGACCATTCTTTATTAGATTTAAATGAGAATTTGAGTCTTAACATGACACAATAGAGAAAAAGGATTCATGTAGCCGACCCCATATAGTGGGATAAAGGCTTGATGTTATTATTGTTGTTGTTTTTGTTGTCTTGTGTTGTTGACTGTAGCATTGATTGCTTCAATCTTGCAGAATTCGATGTAGTTGACCCAACTCGCCGAGCGATGTTCTTCGATCTACATGATTTCTTCTTCTTCAATTGTCAGCTTCATGATTTTGATTGCAAGTCGCACATATGGATTTCCTTGCTTGAAGAGGAGGTCAGTAAGTTGGCTATGATCTTTCGGAATTTGTGAGATTTTGAAATACTCGAGTTTGCAAATCTTCGCCTTTACTTTGAATAGATATTGTAATATATCATCCTTCACTTCTTACTTGCCATTGATTTAATTGACCATTAGCTGCGAGTTTGAATATACTTTTAATTGCATTGCCTCCATCCTAGAGGCAAGTTGTAGATCGACAAGTAGGGCCTTATATCCAGCCTGATTATTTTTAACTTTGAATTTTATGCTTGCAGCTTGAGAGATGGTGAATTCCATCAGGCTCAATAGAACCATGCCTACATCGACTCCCTGCTCGCATGAAGTGGCGCAACATATAATATTTTGTGCTGCTGGGGGACCGCCTCTTCCGACTCGATGCTCGGATAGTTGAAGTCACCGAGCGCTTGGGCCTTGATGGTCATTCTTGGTGCATAAGAGATCTAGAATTCGTTGAATTCTACTAACCATTTTAGTTGCCTACCAAAGTGATTTGATTTAGCGAGTATAACCTTGAGTGGGTGATTGGCCACCACTATAATAAGATGGGTCGGAAAGTAGGATCTCAATCTTCTTTCCGAGCATACTAGTGCCCATTTGAGTTTTTTTATGACCTAGCATCATTGTTCTGCTCCTCTAAGTGTTTTGCTCATATAGTTGATTGTGCTTCCTCCTCCCTCCCTCTTTGAAAAGCATGAAACTAATGACGTCCAAGTTGACCCCTAACTGCTGTAGTAGGTTTTCTCCTGGTTGCTGACTTTGGAGAAGGGGCAATGAGTTGAGAAGGAGCTTCTACTCCCAACGAGTTGTTGCACCTCTTTGACCGTCTTGGGCGACTTCATTTCAAGTATGGCTATCACAGGGTTGATCATAATGCCTTATAGTGTAAGGAGAAATTCAAGGAATTTGCCTGATCATGCTCCAGAGGTACACTTCAATGGTTTGAGCCTTATATTGTATTTCTTTGTTATGAAAAATTTCTTCTTTAGATCTTCAATGTGTTGGTCGGGCGACTTGCTCTTCACTAGGAGGTCTTCCACATACCCCTCAATATTTTCTTCCCTTCTTATCCTTGAAGACTTTGCCCATTATTCGTTGATAGGTCACCCTTACATTTTTTAGCCCAAAGGGCATAACTTTATAACAGGTTAAGCCTTTAGCTGTAATGAAGGCTATCTTTCGCAGTCGTCCGGATGCATTCAAATTTGATAGTAGCTTAAGAAAGCATCCACAAAACTCATCACAGAGTAGCCTATTGTTGTGTCGACTAGGGCGTTGATCCTTGGCAACTGGTAGCTATCTTTTGGACATGCCAACTTCAAGTTCGTGAAGTCCACACACATTTTCACTTGCCTGTCGCCTTTTGTACCATCACTACATAGTGATCCAGCCTGGGTACTAGACCTCTTTGATTTAATCAATGGTCACAAGTTTTTTTACTAATTCTTGGATGGACTCGGCGAGCAAAGTGTCTATTTTCTTGATTTTTTTCTTGATGGAGCGAGCATCTCTCCTTACATTTAGTCGATGGCAGGTGGCTTTTTCACTGATGTCTGACATCTCTACAACTGTCGATGTGAAGACTTCTAGATTGCTCCTGAGGGTCTGGATCAAGTCGACTGTGTTTCTCGCCGAAAAAAGTGCTAATTTTGAGAGTTCTACTCTGCTCGCTTTTCATGGTGAGCATTTCTTTAATTGCTTTCATTGTCTCCAAGCCTAGCCCTCACTTCACATCCAATTGGAGGATGTCTTTTGGGGGGTCACCACCTTGCCTACTGCTAGCAAGTAGTAGGTGCGCGACTGAGTGAGGTCGGCTCTGATTAGGATTTCCCTTCCTTTTGTTGAGAATTTGACTACAACGTGATATGTGGATACTAAGACCCTGAAAGTATTTAGTTGGGGTCTGCCTAATATGGAATTGTAGGTCATTGGGGTGTCGATGATGATGAAGTCTGCCATCATCGTGTACTAATGGTCATCCTCACCCAGGTATTGGGTAGGGCGAGTACTTCGGTATCTCGGTGCTCGCTAGAGAAACCATAGAGGGGTCTTGTAGAAGTGAGCTAGGAAGCTGACAAGTTCATATTAACAAAAAATACATTTAAAAATAATGTTCATTGAACATCCCGTGTCTATCAGGATGCTGTCAATTTGGTAGTTAGCAGTTTGGGTTGTGACGACCACAACAATATTATGCAGGTTCCCTCTAGCTAGCCTATCATCTTTGTTGAAGGTGATAGTGGCGACGTCCATCATGAGAGCTCGTGATATGGACGTAAGTTGCTTTCTCCGGCCTGCATCCTCTTCACACTAGCTGGCGAGTCTGCTCGTTTGCTGCCATGATGACGGGCATTACTCCTATGATGTGCACTGTGCGAGTAGGCACTAGTTTGTTTGTGCTGCCCTCCGGTGAAGCCTTTCCTTGTCACTGTCTTGTATCAACGAGTATGAATTCCTTTAACTTCCTTGACATGATGAGTTATTATGACAACTCAGAACTTCATAAAAAATAAAAAGAAATGGATGTACATACCTGATTGGAAGATGATCTTCAAAAGTAACCTAACAAATTGAAATTTCTAATAATTTATAAATTAACAAAAGGTTAAAAATAATGCAGCAATTTGATGCAAAATGTTGGAACTTCAAGCTTGCATGACAATTAAAAGTGAAAATAAAAGCACAAAAGGTAAACTTAAATGATAAAATCTAAAGTCTCATAAAAAGTTAAAAGCAAATAATTCGTGATCATTCTCTTCTTCATTTATATAATTTTTCCCTTTCAAATAGAATTTATTCATCTTAAAATCTCTTCTTCTTATCCATCTTGAAAAACAACAGAAATTTCAATTTGCTTATAGTTGTCGTTCTTGACTTGTATCCACAATGATGGGTAGTTCATCGCAACCCACATCTTCTTCTGTTGTTGTACTATAAAGAGATGAAAAGGGTTTGGAAGATGAAATTATACTTTAAGGAGAAAGTGACTATGCAAATGGAAGAAAGGATGATGATTAATGATTTTCTTTGAGCTTGCTTTATGAGACTTGAGATTATATACTTAAAATAGGTTTTATGTTATGATGAAATAAATATATATTTTTTAAAATTTAAAATTTTGCTTTTAATTTTGTCATGCAATCTTGAAGTTCTTACATTTTCTAATCTTTTGTTAAATCCTATGTAGAAATTGTTAGAAACTTTAATTTGCAAGTTCACCTTTGAAGAATGTCTTCAAATTATGTATATATCATAATTTTTTTTTTAAATTTTAAACCAAGCTTGAAGACATTTTGAAATAATCCATATCAAGTAATAAAATTTGCTTTTTTTTTGGAAGCTGAACATTTATTGCATTTTTTTTTCTCGCGTACTTTTCAATGACTAATTCCCATGTGGTTATAGACAGTTTTTTCTATATCTCAAAGTACTTGTCAATGTCAAACTTGGCTTGGGTTTGTTCTACCTGAATTACTTAGTCAGGAGAAAATTTAAGTTTTGAGACATTTTTAAATAATCCATATCAAGTAACAAAATTTAGTTTTTTTTGGATAGCTGAATTTTTATTACGTCAATTTTTTCATGCATACTTTACAAGGACACATGCTCATGTAGTCATGTGGTTATAGACAGTTTTTCCCATATCTCAATCTTTCTCTAGCCTGGTTGACTGCGTAGATGCTCTCCAGTTTTATTACTGTTGAATTTGCAATTGTCAAACTCGGCTTCAGCTTCGTTTTCCCAGAGTTATGGAGTCAGGAGAAAATTCAAATTGAATGGTTTAAGCAACTGTATTCTAAGCTTGAACTTTTCAACGGTCTAATGTGTATAAAATTCAAGGGTAGATTTACTTTAAGTGGCACTTAGCATTTTCAGTTCTTATAAATGTATTTAAGTTAATAACAATGCACTCAACATTGTCTAATTGTCACAATTTAAATTTGAAGCTTTTTGTATTGCTTTGCTTTTGTCAATTATACAATCTTCTTATGTGCTTATGACTATTTTTAGAAATAAGACATGTTTTTGAGAAATCAACATTCCCAATGTGGTAAATTTTGTAACTTGTTAAACAAGGATCAACATTTGAATCAACTCTGCGTGTCATTTTCTTATTGTCAAAAAGTTCTAATGATTAACTTATTCTGGATTTACAGTTCTCACTCTGATGACCGCCATAGTAGAGAGCTCTCATCAGAATTCAGTGAAAAGCACAATGACCAGGTAAGCAACAGTTTAATTGTTAGGATTAGGGCTGGGAACAATCTGATACAAATCTATCTAAAGCAGTAATCAAACCTGAATTTAGCAAATCTCCATCAAAGCCAAACCTACCTCTTTAATTTTGATGCAGGACCAAAAAATGACCCATTTTTCAGTCATTGTTTGGCATATGCTACAATCTCTGTCCCAAAATTAACGTTTAAATTTTGTCATCCACACATCTATGTTTTCTACATGCATAATCAATTTTTTTTATTTGGTTTTAACCTAGCGTTGCCGACCCCACGTAGTGGGATAAAGGCTTGATGTTGTTGTTGTTGTTGTTGTTTTAACCTAGCGTTGTCCAATCTAGGCCTTGATTTATCTGAGGTCAATATGAAGTAGATGATACTAAACTTCTTGTTCATTTCCATCCAAGCCAAAGAGCAATTCTTTTTTCTAGTTATTTTTGACTTTGAATGAAATTCACAGCCTTTTTCAGAACCATGAAGCATCAACTTTTGCCTTTTTTCTGACATAGCTAATTGCTATTCAATTTCATGCATCATATTCGCTGTTAGGTCAAAGAGCAATTGGAGATATCCATTCATAGGCGCGATGAGCTTCAGGGAGAGGTACTTATGTGCTTATTATGCAGTTAAATATTTTCTTCAAGTTTAGCTAAGAATAATAAATTTTGCCTGCTTTCTTTACTATCACTTGTGTATCAACCAAATTTATTTTAACCACTTTTTATATTTATGAATAAAAATTGAATGCTATTGACTGTAAGAAATATTTATATTTGTTCTCTTCTCGTCAAGTCACCCAAAAGCCCTTTTTGAAGTAGCTGGTTTTAGGTCTTGGTTTCAGCTGCCTAGTTTTTAAATTAATAGATCCTCTCTCTTTGTTAAGCTTCATGAAATTTTTACTAGTCTTTTTGGAAATCCGAGCCTAATGCAACCTGCTAAAGTGATGAAAGATAACTCGATCAGAGGACTAAGAAATGAATGCATGATATAGCTACCAGTGCTTGGCTAATGAAGTTGCCTGCCATTTTGTTCATATACTCTTTTGTTATGGCATCTGGCTTTCTTCTGACTGCCGTTTTCAAATTCCAGCAAGTCCAATGCCATAAGATTCTGAAATGATTTCGATGCATTATATACCATGCAAGCATTGTTTTTGCCATAAAATATAAAAAGGCATGCACTGTGTCAGTTTGTGGACTTGCTTGTATAATTTATGCTTGTTATAATTTATTTTTGATTGTTAGGATGCTGGCAGAGGAGCTTTGAAGATGTTGGGCTTACAGTTAGCAGAACTAAGTTTAACTTAAACGTTTGATTTAATGCATGTGAAAGTTGATTAATTCATACTGATAATATGATCAACTGATAATGGGTGTTAAAGATTTGGATATTTTTAGATATCATATGGGGTACGGGATAAACATGGAAATAAGCAAGCTTTTAAAGCTTGGTTAAAACCCATCTATTTTTGTAGTTTCTTATTGGCTTCAACTGAAGGAGAATTAAATCACTTTATAGTCTAGGTTCAGCAGTACAGTTTTGCCAGTTGCTAAATAAGATCTGGGTTCCGAGCAAAACCTGTAAGCATTCCCTCAAATGAGAGGAAGGTGAGTATAACTCAAGGGCATTCTGAAAGTGAAAAAATAAAAAGAAAAAAACACAGGTAGATGGTAAAGGTAGATGTCACTATTGTGATATTGTCCGTTTTGGCCTAAGGGCCTCATGGTTTTATCCTGTTGGTGTAACATCTTAGTAGGTCACACATCTCAAGATTTCTCCAGGATGAGCTTGCTTAACTTCAGAGTTTCTTAATTGAATTCCAATCATTATATCAAAAGGCGCCTTGATGTTTATGAGTTTAGCTTCTTTTACTTAAGGATTTCACAATCTCCCCACTTAAGTAACTAACATCCTCATCAGCATTCTTTTCTTAGAATCCACTAGGCAAATAGGATTCTAGAGGTCGCTCCTACAAGTTCAAGTGGTGACGCCCGCCACATAACACTTTATCTTATACATGATTCAAGAGGTGACTCTCATGGCGTAACACTTTCTCATGTATGACACTTAGTTTTCATCTTCCGGCTGGTATATTGCTCTGCTACCATTTGTAATTGCCCAAACTCTTAATTATTGAGGTATTGTCCAATTTGGCCTAAGGGCCTCACGATTTTGTCCTATTGGTGTAACTTCTAGGAGGTCACCCATCCTAGAATTTCTCCGGGATGAGCACGCTTAACTGCGGAGTTTCTTAATGAACTGCTAGCCATTATACCAAAAGGCGCCTCGATATTTAAGAGTTTATCTACTTTTACTTGAGGGTTTCACACAAGCAAATGATAGGAAGAGGAGTCTTGCACGACTTGGACTAGGAACCAAGACAGAGAAATGATCCCGAGCTAAAGGGGATGATTCTTGTAACACAGCCTCTCATTCTTGAGTGGAAGGTTACTTGGCTACTCTATATGAAGGCTATTTTGAGGCCTCTATTCTTAAAATGTCCGATATGTTATATTAGTGCTAAGGTAGAGTTCTAGGCATGTAAGTAGGTAGGAAATGACCAAGCTTGCAAGAGAATCAAAACTTTAACTTCTTGCGATGAGGTTGTCCAAAGGGTTCAGGATTAATATGTTTTTACGGGGTCATCCAAAAGGTTCAGGATTCATATGTTTTTGAGGAATTTAAGTAGAGTTAAGAGAGAGTGTAGTGCTTAGGTGATAATAGAAATTGAAAGTAGCAACCTACAATTAAATTATGCCATATTCTTACCAATATTTACCTCTTCTCCTTGATGAATCCTTAGTCTTCTTATTTCTTTTCTTTTTGTTTCCTTGGATCTGTTCTTCTCATCTTGTTCTTCTCTTCTTGTTTTGTAATATTCTTCTTTTTGTAATTCTCCTTGCTATAGCTATTAGGAATTAATCTCCCTTCCTCCACTTCTCAAGTTGGAGGGAGAAACATATCGAGAGAGCTAGGATGGACAGAGAGGGGGATGTAACTGATCTCATGAGAGAGAGAGAGAGAGAGTTTTTTAAATGATAAACAAACTCCTAAATCTTTGATATTTATGAGACATTTTGCTTGCATTTAGAAAACAAATTCCTAGCAAACTAGTGAGTATATGGCCAATTTTCTTAGTATAAGGAGTTGGAAGAGAAAGGGAAGTGGTGGAGCCCTGTGAATAATGTGTTTGTCACTGGAATGACATTAGACCAAGGCATTTTTTAATTCCGCCTCAAACTCTTGTGTTATAATTTTACTTCTCTTCTCAGTGAAAATAGTTTTTGAAATATTTTTAGCTTCTTTTGAATGAATTTTTAAATTTATATCTTTACAATTTGATTTAAAATTGAATATGAGAATTTTTTCGCCATTTATCTTTTTTTCTTCAGTACAACAACAACAATAATATCAAAGCCTTTTCCCCACTGTGTGGGGTCGGCTACATGAATCCTTTTTCTCCATTGTGTCCTTTTAAGAGTCAAATTCTCATTTAAATCTAATAAAGAAATATCATTTTTAATATTTTCTGACCAAGTCTTTCTAGGTCTACCTTTACTTATCTTTTTTGCTTCAATATAAAAATAAATAGTTAACTAGTATTATAATTCTTATCAGTGTGATTTATCTATAGAGGATTTGCTAAGATAAAAAAATTATAAAACTTTTCTACATTGATTGACAGCTGAACTTCCTAAAATGTCGAAAAACTAAAACATTTGGACGAAATCTGATCCAAAAGTACAAGCATAAATAAATCTTGGCAGTAAGGCATGTTTTTGAGTATGGATATGGTTGTTAGCTAACATACTAGTCATTATGCTGACTAGCACAAATTAGAATGTTAAGATGGGTTGTGTTTATAATGGAGATAATGGAAGTAGCATTTAATAACGATCATGTCACGGAGAATGGAAAGTGTTGCAGGCATGTAAGCTTGTCCAATATCTGTATGATGGTAAAGAAAAAGGAAGCAAACGGAAAGAGATGAAAGAAAAAAATAGTAAAATAAAGATAACATGGTTAAAAGTTGCGTAAAAGGATTCACATGCATTATACTTTGCATGCTATACTTTAAACATTGAACGGTGAACAATGATTGATAGAGCACAATGCTACTTAGTTTAAATGAACTTGAAGGTGATTTTAGAGTAAATTTGAATGTCTCATTCATTCTTGTTCTTTTTTAGTTTCATGTTTTCTTTGGAAAAAATTTAATCTAAAAAACATACCTTAACATGTTTTGTCATGGATAAAGTGTTAAGATGTGTAGCCTAATATTGGCCATACGAAGATAATGCATTACACAAGCTTGTTTGCAGGGCATTTTGGGAGTTATATTATATTTTGATTATCCTAAGCTTTCTTTTATAATGAGGGTACCATCTTATGTTTGTATCTTAAAAATTAGGGTTGTATTATCTACAATCAATAGTAATTGTAGCGAGGTGATAGAATTTAGCCATCAATTGTTGAACCTGCATAACTTCTGCTCTGATCTGCTATTTGATATTCTGATTTTTTTGTTCTCTATGCTTGTGTATGTTTCCATTTCCCAACATAAAGTACTTTCGTATTGTAAATAATATCTGTTAATCAATTAAGCTACCAAGCCAAATATTTTCCTTGAATTCATTTAAGCATTCAAACTTCTATATCATATATGGCGCACTTAATTAATCCTGCTTCTGTAATTTCCTGAATTGCAGTATTTCATGTAATCACTGTTTTTTTTCTCCCAATTCGTAGAGAATTTTTAAAGTACATGTTAACCAGGTGCTTGCTATTTTAGATTGAATATCTTTTTCCATGCAGCTTGATCATCTTGAAGACAAGATTGAAGCGAAGGAGCAACTTGTTTCAGATTTGCAGAAGAAATTTCAGGTGACTTCATTCCTAAGCACTGCTATTGAACTTGCTTTATTTTCTTGGCTTCCTTGCCATAATTGAGAAGTTGAATGCTCATAATCAAAGCCTTTAGGTTTTTGTCTTTCTGCTATAAGAATTTCTTGTTTGTCTTATTCGGCTTTATTAGTACAGAAATTGGAGGAAGCAGTGGCTGCTACAAAGAAACTATCTTCTCAACGTCAATCGTTACTAGCTAAAGTAATTCATCCCACCTTGGTTGTTTTATATGTTGGTTGCTTAATAAATAAACATCGTCCATATAGTTAATGTCTGCATTACTTTTTTGCCTTAAAGCTGCACAAGAGCTTCCTACAAGTACAAGACTATACTGAAAAGCTCAAAACATCTGAACAGGAACTCCAGGTTTATTCGTAGTTTCTCTCTCCCTGCTGATTTGCTTTGAATCTTGTCAAGCCAACCTTGCTTATTATCTGGTTTTTTTTTTTGAATTTTTGGCTAACTCTGTTCTTGTTCATTACACAAGATTTTGTTGCAAATAGTTTTGACCTTTTGGTGTTAGTGTGGTATATTTTAGTTGATGAGCTCACCATTGCATACATGTCATATGAGTGCCTTTGGTTTCAATTTGCTCGGAGTTGTGATGCCTGTCATTTGCAGTCGTTTAAGTAAAACACATGCTTTTATGTCAAAGGACCCAGCAGGAGTGAATATGATGAATAAATAATGTAATAACAAGAAGGCTAAATGGCACAAGAAAGCAGTAAGATTTACATGGTTCTATCATAATAATAGCTTATCTATACATAAGAGGAGAGAGGAGATGATATATAGAAGTAACCACTAAGATGCACAAAACAAAATGAGGCACAAAAAAACATACTTTCAAATCCAAATAAATCACATACATTCAATCACTTCAGCAAATTTAAGTCTCAATCTCTCTAGTCAAGCAAAAAAGAGAATCACAAATGAGAGGATAATGATAAAACAAAATTTAATTAATATAAAAATTCTCCACTCATTGCTCGTCAAATGGGTACCTTTCCATATGTCTATGGAATGATCATACTATTTTTGGAATCATAATTCTTTCACTGCACGAATTTAGATAAATTTTCTTTGGTTTCCACCTCTCTTATGTAACTACTATGGAAAAACATTTAGATAATTTTCTTTAACAGATATTCTTCCTGCCAAAAGCCACTCAAATTTCTTTTGTTTTGCCTGAAAGAAGCATCCCATTTGCTCACACAATGTCTTCTAATCTATGATGTACAGGCATGGACACGACGACACAGATACGACACGAATACGGGCACATCAATTATTAAAAATATAAGAATTAGACACGGGTTGGACACGATATTATAATTTTTATATTTTAAAAATGGTGTATAGAAATTGAGTAAACAGAGTATTAAGAACAATTGAAAAATAATAAATTATTTAATTAGGATTTGTGCTTAAAATGATTAATATTAGGATGTTAAGAGTTGGGCGTCGATGCCGTATCTCAAGCATCGGGATGGGTGATGACAATACTGTCAAGAGTGGGGCATTGAGCTTCAATGTTGAGACAATGTCGGTCGTTTATATTGAGATGTTGTTGGTCAAAGATGTCGAGATGATGCGGTTGTGTGATTGTGGGGGTAGAAACTGCTAGCATCAAACTTTAATTTTTAGATGGTTTTGAAACATTGATATTGTGTCGGTGTCGGACGTCGATGTTGCGATGGCATCAGAGGTTGTTGTGAAACTCTAGATATGATTTGCAGATTTAAATGAAAATGATATGTTCGAAAAATATGGTATTGAGTATGGGTAATTGATTTGGGAGTATTGGGAGGAAATAAAAAATTAAATTTTGAAATATAAGAAATTATATTAAAAAAATTTCTTTAAATATTAAGATGCGTGTTGTACATGCATGTTTAATTCATTCTTTATTTTTTTAATCGGTGACGTGTCCAATATGTGTTAGAGGTGCATCGTGTTCGATACTTGTCGGACACTACATACCACATTGAGAAGTATTGGTGTATCATATAGCTTCTAATGCAGTTGGAATTCCACTGTTGGATATTTTATTTTCTTCCAATTTTATAAAAGATTTAAAGAAGTGAATTTCTAACCTAAATCAAATTCATATTATGATTTTTAGTTACCAACAACAACAACAATAACATTAAGCCTTTATTCTACTACGTGAAGTTGGCTATATAAATCTTTTTTCTCCATTGCCCTGTTAAGAGTCAAATTCTCATTTAAATCTAATAAAGAAAGGACATTTCTAATATTTTCTAACATAGCCTTTTAGGGCTACCTCTACCTTTTTAACATAAGCAAAATCTTATACATCTACACTGTCTAACCGGGTCATCGGAAGCCGCCGTTTTATCTTACCAAACCATCTAAGGCGACTCTCTCTAATCTTATTTGCCACTAGAGCATTTTGTATTTGTCTCTAAGAGTAAAGTCACTCATCCACCTGGGCATCCTCATCTTTGCAATATTTAACTTAATTTTATACTTCTTTTAATAGCTAATATTCTGCACCATAAAACATTTCAAGTCTCACCACCATCTTATAGATTTTCCCTTAAGTTTGAGGGGGACATTTCTATCACACAAAAAGCCCGATGCATTCCTCCACTTCAACCATCCAACTTGAATTCTACTAATAATATCCCCATCTATTTTACCATCACTCTGAACAATAGACCCAAGTTATCTGAAATGTGTACTCTTATTAATGACTTGATTGCCCAAAATCACAATCCCCACTATGTCTATTACTACTAAAATTACACTTCGTATATTCGGTTTTAGATCTACGGAAACAAAAATCTAGAGTTTGACCTTCATAATTCAAGTTTATCTTTAGCCCCTCTCTAGTATTATCAATAAGAAGAATATCATCATAAAAAAGTATACACAAGGGTACACCTGTTGCAAATGTCTAGTAAGAACATCCATGACTAAAGCAAAAAGATATGGGTTTAAGGTTGATCCTTGATGTAATCCAATTGAAATAGGAAAATATTTTGTCAAACCACCTTGTGTTTGAACACAAAAGCTCCTGCATACATATCATTAATGACTTGAATATAAGCATTATTAACCTCTTTCTTTTCTAGAGCTCTTAATAGCACTTATCTTGAAACTTTATCATATTCTTTCTCTAAATCAATAAATATCATATGTAGATCTTCCTTACTCTCTCAATTAATATGCAGCTTCCATAGTGGACCTACCCTGCATGAATCCAAATTGATTTTGAGAAATATTAGTATCACATTGTAACCTATGCTCCATAACTCTCTCCCATAGTTTTAAAGTATGACACATTAACTTAATTCCTCTAAAATTCGCACAATCTTATACATCACCTTTATTCTTAAAATAAGAATCAACACACTCATTCTCCACTCATTTAACATCTTTTTAGTCTTCAAAATAATATTAAAAAGTTTAGTAAGCCAAGAAATTCCTTCATCTCCTAAGCATTTCCACACCTCTATTTGAATATCATTAGGTTTAACAGCATTTCCGCACTTTATTTTTTTTAAAGCCTCTCTAACATTAATTTTACTAATACGCTGATAAAAACAAAAATCCCTATTTTTATTTAGGATGCTAAGGTTACTAAAGTTAATTGTATTATTACAGTCTTCATTGAAAAGCATAGCAAAATATCTCATTCACCTTTGTTTAATATCCTGTTCTAATAAATTAATTTTTTGTCTTCATCTTTAATGCACTTTACTTGAACTAAATCCTTACTACACTTATCTCTTTATATTTAACTAATTTATACATATATCTTTCACTATCCTTAGTATCTAATCTATTATATAAATCATTAAAAGCTAAAATTTTTGCATCGCATATTGATTTCTTAGACTCCTTACGGGCCTTTTTATATCTTTTCCAATTTTCAAAGTTTTTACATCTAAACTAATTTTTAGAACAAAGCTCCTTATTTTTTATTTTTACTTGCACATTTTGATTCCAACACTAACTATTTTTACTATTAGGAGCTTCTCCCTTTGATACTCCAAATACTTCTTTTGCAACATTCTTAATATCACTAGTTATTTTTTTCTCACATAATATTAGCTTCCTCATGTACAGAAAAAATCTTAAGATTCTAGAAACTTGCTCTCAAAATTATTTTTATTAGTGTTTTTTAAATGCCCTCTCTCTCCATTTTCCCATCTTTGATGTTCATTGCCAGAATAGGGCCTGACATCATAGAGATCGTTGATCGTCGGACCTTGTATTAAATTCTGATACCCCCCAAGCTATGAAGCACAAATTTTTTGAAATGCCTTCCGTGATTGAGTTAAAGATGTGTCGAACATAGACATGGCTTTGACATGCCTCAAGATGTATCGAACACTTTGAAAATTGTGTCAAAAGCATTTTGCTGTAAAATTAAGTTTTGATGTGGCCGGATGTGCTTAGAAACAGAGAGATGCATGAAAGTTAAAAATGCTGTTTTCGCATGCTAGGGTTAGGGCACACATGAAATGAGTATATTTTATGTGCTCTTATAAATTTTTTATTCCTTTACGTGAAAATTATTTGGATGAGCATATGGTGAGCTAATATATATATATATATATATATATTTATTTATTTATGATCAAGTTATAAGACAACCACCTAATTTTACAGCAAAACAATCTTAGATATAACTATTTTTCATAAGAAAAGAAATATTTTCTTGCAAAATTAGAAAAACCATCTTGCATACTGTGCAAATTAAACATAGGAAATTGTGCTATCTATTTTTTTTTACAGAAAAATAATGGGAATTAGGACTTTTGAGTTAGATAGATGGTAGTTATTATCCTAAATGGTTGATTGGTTCTATCTTCTTTCTCAAATAAGGCAATATGTGGATGAAAGGTCCTATATATTTTTATTTATTTTGTTTTGTATCATGGTACATAATTAATCAATATAATAGATTGTAATTCTGAATCTGTAGTTAAGACTGACATGTAATTGACTTTGATTAGAATAATAAGACTTTCATTAATTATTATATGATTACAACAAAATAATCTATTATCATGAAGCTTAATTTGATTTGTATGCATTATTAATAGTTTTGAAATTGTCATTCCTATTTTTATGACTAGCTATGTCAATAATTCTCTCTCTTTCATAAAGTATATGTATATGTTATTATACTTCACCCTATAATAATGCCTTTAGCAACATTTTCGTTGCCAAGTCTCAAGCCTTGGATTGAAAAAGTGGAGGGTTGTATTAGGTAGTTGATAGTTGACGTAAAACTTATTGAATAATTATGACATGAATCCTATAATGACTTTAATAGAAAATATAAAAAAAATAATTATTGTGTTAGTAATTTATAAAATATAGCATTTTATTCATAACATGTCATATCTTTTTATAGATATCCTATCACCATATTGTGTCATGTCATGTCTATTGTAGCCGTTTACCAATGTGCATATCTATGTTTAATAGCCTCCAGGCTTACCAAAATACAAAGCTTTGTCCAACTTCTACAAGGCAACTAGGCAAATAGGGCCAGGGTCATAGGTAAACATCCAACATAATCTCTCATCGTCTTTTAAGCTGGGTGCCAACTTCACCACCCATGTGGTGAGGCTCTCCCTTCCTTGGATCTTCAATGGGAAATATTGCCACTTCATCATCTTCTAGCTTTGTTGTCTCAAATTTCTCCCCAACCTCTGATGGCCTCGTATCATTACTTTGCCACCTTTGCCCACAAGATCAACTCCAATGGGGTCTGCTTACGCCCCCTTGGCTACTGTGATATGTCGAAGATTGCTGCTTTCCTTGTAAAGTTTTCTTGGAAACGGAATAAAATGTGAAATTGATGGGATCTGGATGGGGTTGGGAGGAAAAAAAAATTGATTTTTAATATTAAAATGCATAAATGTTGTTTTTTATTTTTTATTTTTTGAAACAAATTACTTTGTATTTAAAATAAAACATAAAAAATATTGTCATTTTAAAATTTATTTTTAGAAGAAAAAAAAAACTTATCCCAAGTGAGGCCTAAGCTATTTATGATAAAACTAGGAAGGGTATAGTAACATGATTATGTCAGTAAGATGGTGAAAAGTTGCACCTTTTAACAAATTGTGATTGTGGAAAATAGATTTTAACGGTTCAAGTGTGGATGAAAGAGTAGAAGATGCACAATAAAAATTTAAATACTTGCAAAGAAATAGAAAACATATTTGAATTAAAGATAGCACGCATAGAAGTTGTGGAAGCAATTTGTTTTAAGTAAAAGCAACATCTCATTTTGCACACAAAGTAAGACATTAATGTAAATAACATATGTGATTAAGAGAGCATGTCAACTGAGGAGCATAATGTGGATTTCACCATTATAGGATTTTGAAGGCTGAGATCAATTAAATTCTAATTGGATCATAAGTCATATCAGAATTTGATCGGACTTAGTTTTAAATTTCTTTGGGTTTATCTCGAGTGATTGTAATACATGAATGATCAACTAATTTCTGTATTGCATTAATCTTAAAAAAATTCATAAGCTTTAAAAACTATTAGTATTAAATTAGTATTAGAATATATGCCCACATAATTTTTTTTCCAGATTCAGTTGCCCTCTCTCTCTCTCTCTCTCTTTCTCTCTATGGATGCTTGTTGCATGCTTCCAAAAAGTGAACGTCTTGACGCTAATACTCCTCAAGCAGGTGCTGGTTGATAATGCAATGTCTGAAGTACACGATGGTGCTGATGCTGGTCCAAGAGATGTATCAACCTATGCAAATGGCCAGATTTAGGTCCCTGAGCCAGCTCCACATTTTGAGTAAAATTCCGTATAAGGATTATTTTTCTGTTCGAAGAATGTAGATGCAGAAAATGTTTTTCCTTAGTATTAGTTACATAATATAAATTGCCCAACGGCCTTTCATTTATTTTTGGTTGTACATGGATCTTGTCGGTCTTCTTTCAGCCTGTTTGTTTAATTGTTAAGTGCAGCAGTAAGCTTCCCTTTTGTATTGAAATTTTGATTAATTTATCAATCTTGAATCCTGTAGCTGGTTTAGAATTGCCTCTAGCGGTATTTTTTTAGTTAAATTGTCTGCTGGAATCATGAAAGATGACAATGAGCGGATGCACTCAAGATAAAATATGAGAAAAATGTTTGCATTGCTGCCATTAGTTGCCTTGAGCTATTCTCATACAAAAAATAAACTGTTTTAATACTTGAAATATAGGGCTTTACAGTGACGCCTTGGTCCTATACAAGTAGTCCCTACAAGTGTAATTTCTTTTTTATAACTATAATTTTCATTCATTATCATGAAGCAAGGGATGTGAAACAAATCACCCTTAATGGATGTGGGCATGATTCGATTTGATTCCGAACTGAGTTATATTTGAATTCAATGCCAAATTTAATTTAATTCTATTTTGTTGACTTAGTTGTCTTTAGTTGTCTTTGATGTGGCGGTAGGAGTGTACCATGACAAATGATAAATGATAGGCTGTTGAGCATACCTGTCTCTACATCAGAGGCAGCTGAGTTAAAATAGAGTTAAAGTAGTGCAAGACAATTGAGTGTCTCATTAATATTCATACTGAGGTGCAAGACAATTGGCCTTGTGCTATGTGAAAAGCTTTTGTTGTAATGGTGGACAACCTTGCGGTCGAATAGAGTGAGACTTGAGAGGAAGCAAGTGTTTGCAGGGTTTATGAAAATTGGCATTTGGAACTTGGGAGTGCATCTAATATATTGGGGTGTTAAAGAATACCAAATGATTGAAACATATTTGGAGTTTAATCTTCCTAAAAAACATGATTTGAGTCAACTCAAGATAATGTATATAATATTTAGCATATAAATGTTTTTAAAGCATGTTAGTTTGCCATAATAATTAGTTGAAACATTTGATAAGATAAAGGAGGAAAGTCTTATGTTTGAATCATGATAGCTGCATCACATTTTCTTAGCTCCCACCATATGCTTTAAATCACAAGTAAACTAAAGCATCAAACTTCTTAGAGCAAAATGGCTTGTGGCTTACTAGTTAGGTCTTATGTAGCCCTCAAAATTGAGCCACTAAACTCACTTAATGACTCATAAGGTCACCAACTTATCAAGCCTACTCATCCAAGGTGCAAGTTGATTAGGAGATGTTACCAGAACTTGCCAAGTGTACTACCCATAAATTTAAAACCCACTTGAAGTTTCACGCTGCAAACACTTACTAAAAGTTTGATAAGGATGTTAAGCCTAAGTGAACTTATCCTTAGACACACCAAGAGGATGGTGAATTAGTGAATTTAAAAAACTAATTTCTTAATTTAAAAATAAAGACAATATTTTTGGATTTTTTAATATTTGAGAAAATAAATAACATTTTTCACTTAGTGCGGAAGAAAATAAATTTACCAAAATATCTAAGCAACGATGATGATATTTTAATCAGTAGAACGAAGCATTGAGTATGATTTTCACCAAGCAGTTATAATAGAATTAAAATGCAAAATGTAAAATATAGAAAATAGAAATTAGAACAAATACACTAAAGATTTATAGTGGTTCGGTCAAATAATGACCTAAATCCACTCTCCGGAGTCCTCCTCTTCGAGTATTGCATTATTACTATAGTGTCTCTCCTTTTTTCCCCATAGCAAGGCGGAGAAGCCCTTACACAAATCACTACCACCAAACCTAGTGTGATAGAGAGTCGGATGCTTTGTCACCCTCCTGGTGACGGCAGAGGACCTTCAATCTTTTTCTTCCTTCTAGAGAAGGCAGAGAACCTTGAACTTCTTTCTCACCCTCCTGATGATGATAGAGAACTACATCCTTAGGCTGAAGAATCTCTTCCCAAAGATACCCAAGAAACCTAGACATACACTTGGAGGAATAAGGCAAGACACTTTTTTGGAGCAACCCTATGAACCCCTTACATTACTTCTCCCTCACACACAAGCTCTCCCTCTTCTTCTTAAAGCTCTCCTAGATTTTCATCTCAAAGCTCCCTCTCAAGAACACTCAGCAGCCAAAACTTTGGAACAAGTCAATGAGAGAGATTAAATACAAGGCCTCACAAAAGCCCTAAATTCAATTTAGAAGATACTGATCATATAGTACGATTATGGATTGTTCAGTACAATTAGTTCAAATTATTCTTATTAGTACTATACGAAGAGCTAGGTGCTATACGACCAGTTCAAGGAATTAAGTTGATCGTCCATGATGATTTAGATCATCATCTAATACGATTAGTACAAATGACTTGGATTATCATCTCTTATGATTGATAAAGATTAAATTATCATCCCATGCAGGAATCAGGTCATACAGTACGATTGGTCAAATCGTTCTATATGATATGACTAGATCAATTAATCCAAATTTGTTCCCTAATCACAAGATTCATTTAGGCAAGATTTAATTACATCATACAATATGATAATTATCATACAGTATGATGAGTATAAATTTTGAATTTTAAAATTTTGCCTAAATTATGATTGGCTGTTAGGATCCTAATTTCAATGAATCGTCCGATACGATATTCATCATACATTATAATTAGTTCATCTTATATTAATTATCATAATTATTCATTTTAATCATTTCCTGATTAGCTAATCGTATAATATGATATGGATCGTATAGTATGATTAGTTTAAAAAATCCAACTTCTGATACTTCTGATATTATCACTAACTCACTCCCTTGTGTGTGTGTGGGTGCGTATGGTTACCAAGCTTAGTATCCACCAAATATATGACTGACTCAAGAAAGATAAAAATATATAAGAATTGAAATTATAGATATTTCGTGACATGCTTAACCTAGTCTACCCAATCTTGAGCTGATCAAATTTGCAAGTGTATGGTGGACCTAAAATATTAGTGTATAGGGAAAAGCAGATATATAATAAGAGATGTTGATAGAAGATAGCATAGTAAGGAATCCAATAATATTTGTTATCATTAAAATCATAAGATTTGGGTTCAAATTTGTAACAATTTTCCCCTTTTTGATGATGGTAAATATTATTGGTATGTATTTTAAATATATTTTTGCTATTTCCTAAACTCCCCCTTACTAGGTAAATTTTTCAAAACTAGTGAGGGTTTCTTTTAAAGAAAATAATGCATACACAAATAATAAAATATGAACAGGAAAAAAAAAGAATAGTAGAATGATTCACCACAAAAGGAGGAAACTGTTAAATAGATACACTAAAGATAAACATATACATCACAAAGCACAAAAGTAAAAACAATGCAGACACAAGGATGAAAATATAAAGCAAATTAAAAGTATGAAGGATCCTAATCAAGTGGAGGTGGTGGTGGTGGTTATTGGAAGAATCAGCGAATGGAGACAAACTGCTCTCCAAACTAAGCCATGTCTTTGTCATGCTGTTGCTGCTGCTGTGCTATGTAGTTATGAAAATAAGCCATATCATTATCATTCTACTATTGCTACTCTGCTATGTAAGTGTCAAAATGAGCTTTCCCCTTATCAAATCACTGAACCATCATATCGTACTGAGACTACTGGTGGACAGGTGCTGGTGTTGGAACTGGTGCTGGAGCTGGACCTCCCTCTGCTTCTACTGGCTTGTCGTCCACATAGTGAACATTAGAGTGGTGAGCACTATGAAGGACGTGGAAGTAGCTATTGGAATAAAAAATTGGAAGGTGATCTGGAGGTGTAGGGGATTGGAAGTTGTATTTGGATTCAAGGACGAAAGCAATTATATTACATAAGGAAAGATTTAGCTTTCTTTTACGTCGAGGATCTCGAATGTAGGTTAGATTTTTGAGATATTAAATGTTTAGATCAGCTGCATTGAAATCTATCTCAGCCATTATGAAGTAGGTAGTTATGGATAGAAAAGATGTGATGTTAATTCAATCCTCAACTTTTAAAATTATTGAGTTACGAATGATATGTTGGATGATTCTATCATCTTGTACTAAGGTATTTACATGAGCGATATGGTATCTAAGATTTGATTCCCTAAGGGTAGTGTTTACAAGGGTCTAATCATAGTTAAGATTTGAAGCTAGAAGGTGAGCTTTTTCACCAGTTGTGAAAAGGTGGAAGAATTCATAAAAATCTTGGTAGGTAATTTTGACAGGCCTCCTATTTACATAAGATTGGACGGCAGTACCCTCACTATTAATTCAGAGACTAGCAAAAAATTCAAAAAAGAAGTTCAGAATTGAATGGGTAGGCAAGTGTGAGAACAAATTGAAGGGTGGTGCGAGCAAAGAGAAAGAGTACCTGAATGTTTTAAACTTCCTGGTTTATGATCTTGGAAGGCGTGATCCCGACAGTTTTGTACCTATTATAAGCCTCTTGGTCAACTACTTCGATAAATTGAGGATCCACGAGGCATCGAGAAGAACTTCCTATTAGAGCTCATGAACGCTTTCCTTTGACCATTTCAAAGATTAAGATCTTAGAGAGAAGGGAAGAGTGGTAGAATAAGAATTGACTGAAGAAAAGCTTTGAATTTCATCTCTTTAAATAGAATGGCCATATCGTACAGTACAATAGAGACATCATACAGTATGATCGAGTGCATTCAATTTCATCCAGTATGATCAGTCAAAAAGGTGGTCTTATCATGCAGTATGATCATAATCATACTAGACAGTAAGAGAGAATATGTTTGTCCTGAGGCATCAACCTGGACGATCGTTGACTGGTCAGATCATCCTATATGAATAAGTGTTCATACAGTATGATACGATATTAAATATCATACTGGCTAAATTCAATTCGTCTAATGTCCATTGCCATGTGTATCGTACAGTATAAATTATGTGTTCGTATAGTACGATCACCAATGATTGATCAATATTAGCTGTTGGATGTGCTGTGATCAGTGATTTAGTGTTACTATAAAGATCATATAGTACGAGATGAAATTGTACAATACGATGTGAACAAAATTTAGAAAGTGGTGTGTGATGATCACAAAAGCTCCATAAAAAGAATATAAAATAAATCACAATAAACAAAAGAACCAATACAAGCAATCATAAAATAAATTTAAAAAAAACACAACAATAATTTTTTTTAAATTTTCAAACTTTCTTTTACAAAAATAAAAGCAATAATACAAACAATCATAAAACAAATTCAAAAGAAAGACACACAAAAATATTTTTTTTCAAATCATCCTGATTCAATCATGAATATCTATAACACCTTGTTTAGTCCTTAAGGTGCTAAAAGTTTTAATTATAGGTTTTGTAAATATATCTACCAATTATTTTTTAGTAGCTACATGATATAGCTCTATATCCCCTTTTGTCACATGGTCTCTAATAAAATATAACCTAATGTCTATGTGTTTAGTTCTTGAATGTTGGATAGGATCCTTTGATATGTAAATGACACTAGTATCACACATGATTTGAATGGTGCCTACAGGTAGTCTAAGATCTAAGACTTGCTATTTAAGCCATAGGACTTATGCAACACAACTCCCTACAACTATATATTCTACTTCAATGGTAGATAGAGTTATAGAGTTTTATTTTCTACTTGAGAAGGAGATTAAGGATTGTCCTATGAATTGGCATATTCTAGAGGTGCTTTTCTTATCAACCCTACAACCTGCATAGTCTAAATTAGAATATCCTATTATCTCAAAAGAAGTACTATGTCTAGGATACCAGATTCTTATGTTTTGAGTTCCAAGAAGATATCTAAGAATTCTTTTAATAGCACTCATGTGAGATTCTTTGGGATCAGCCTGAAATCTAGGACATAGATAAACATTAAACATGATATTAGGTCTACTGGTAGTAAAGTAATGGAGTGATCCAATTATCACTCTATAATTCTTCTAATTAACTGATTTTTTATTTGGGTCCTTATCTAACTAAATAGTAAAGCTCATGGGAGTGTTTATTATCTTAGCATTATCCATTTCATATTTCTTAAGGATGTCCTTAATGTATTTTGATTGACTAAGAAAAGTTCCATCATCCTTCTACTTCACACTAAATCTAAAAAAATAATTTAGCTTTCCCATCATGCTCATCTCAAACTCCTCACTCATGGATTTTGAGATTTATCACAAAGATTTTTATTTGTTGATCTAAATAGTATATCATCAACATAAATTTGAACTATGAGTAGGTCTTCTCCTTCTTTCTTTAAGAATTGGGTGGTGTCTACACTACCCTTAACAAAAGCTCTATCTTGAAGGAATGTGCTCACCCTTTCATACTAGGCTCTAGGTGCTTGCTTAAACCCACACAAAGCCTTCTTTAGTTTGAATACATGATTAGGGAATTTAGAGTTCTCAAAACATGGGGGTTGCTCAACATATACATCCTTTTTAATTAACCTATTTAGGAAAGAACTTTTAATATCTATTTGATGTAGCTTAAAGCCTTTAAAGAAAATAAAGGCTAAGAGCACGCTAATGGCTTCTAGTCTAGCTACTGGGATAAAGTCTCTTGAAAGTCAATCACTTCAATCTGATTGTACCCCTTAGTTACTAATCTAACCATATTTCTCACTATTATGACAAAGTCATTCATTTTATTCTTAAAAACTCATTTGGTTCCTACAACACTCTGATCTTTAGGTATACTCACCAACTTCCAAATGTCATTCCTAACAGATTGATTCAATTCTTCTTCATTGCTAAAATCTAAAATTCATCAGCTAGGGCTTGATCAATATTGGTGGGTTCTATCATGGAGATAAATATAGAATGACTAACCTCCTTCCTAAGTCCAGCCTAATTCTAACTCATTCAGATGGGTCTCCTAAGATTAGTTCTTTAGGATGACTAAATGAGTATCTCCATTTTTAGGCATGGGTACCTGAGGTTCTATTCTATCTCCTAGGTAAATGGCTTCTACCCCTTGAATTATCTCTACTACTTCTTCTTCTGGTTTAGATTTAGAGGTCTTATCTTATTAATCAAATATAATATGGGTAGACTCTTCTACTACTAAGGCCCTCTTATTGAAGTCTCTATAGGCCTTACCTATAGATGAAAAACCTAAGAAGACTCCTTTATCAGACTTGGGATCAAATTTTTTTAAGGGTGATTTATTATTGATCAGGATAAAATATCTACATCCAAAGATATGTAAGTGAGAAAGATTGAGTGTCCTACACTTAAGGAGTTCATAGAGTGTCTTATTTAACTTGGATCTAACATTCACCCTATTCAAAACATTACAAGCAGTTTTATTGCTTTTGCCCAAAAGTATCTAGGGAGAGATATTCAGCTAGCATGGCCCTAATAGCTTCTACCAAAGTTTTATTTTTTCTCTCAGCTATTCCATTCTATTGAGGGGTCCCAGGGGCAGAAAGTTATGTGCTATCCCTATCTCTTGATAAAAAGATTCAAACCTATCATTCTCAAACTCTTTACCATAATTATTATGAATAGTAAAATTTCACACCATTATTCTCTTGTATCTAGGTGGAGAAGGTTCTAAATGTTGCAATCCAGGATCCCTAGCACTTGATTTTGATGATGACAAATAATATTGATTGAATTACTATGTTATTCCTTAAAAAATATAAATTTTTTTATCTGTGAGCACTAACATTTCAGGTAAGATACACACCGCTCAAGACTGCTAGAGACTCAAGATTGGGTAGAATAGGATGTAACAAAATTTGTATTTTACACTTTCTTTAATTTTTCTTTTTTTTGATATGCCACAAAAGAGTGTATACAAATGGGGTGACCATGCACACACACACAGGGGGAGAGTTTCCTATTTTTTAAGTAAATATTTTTTTAAAAGAAAATCGTACTGTATGATTAATCATACTGTACGATCTATTATTAAAACTCAGGCTTAATGGCTAATTCTAAATGATTAATTTGTGAACTAATTATACTGTATGATCGTGATCATACTGTATGATTTATTTTCATCTAAAAACCCTAGCCACCAACATAGTTTAGGTAAGATTTAAATTTAATTTCTTGAACTAATCGTACTGTACGATCATTTGAAATCTTACCAAAATTATCCCCCATAATCACTTAATTAAATCTTGATTTCTTAATTACTCTCGATCGTATTTTATGATATGAATCAAACTGTACAAACAACAGAGATGATTTTTTATCATTCCATTGATCGTACCAGATGAAACCATGGTTTTCTTAACTATTCATCTCGAATGATATTGATATCGTACAGGATGATAGCCTGAATTAAATTAATTATACTATACAAAGTGTACAATGCAGGATGATTTATAGAGAAAATTTTTGGTCATCCTATAAATCATCCCGTATGAACAGTTGAAATTAAAACGATCGTCCTGTATGATTTCTCGATCAATATTCGTAAAACTTATGAACTATTCATTTGCCTTCGTACTGGACTGAACTAATTTTGAACTGATTGTACTGTATGATATTGGATCATACTGTATGAATAACCTCATCTAAATTGAATCAGTAGGATTTTCTGAAGCCTAATTTAAAAAGGACTTTTCTTATTCAGAAAAAAAGTTGTTGAAGTTCTTATGATTGTGTGTGAAGAAGAGGAGCATGAGAAAAGAAGGAACTCTTGAGAGGGAGTTTTTGGAGAGATCCAGGGTTTGTGAGAGGAAGGAGAAGGTGAGATTGAGTGTGAGGGAGAATGAGTGTGAGAGGATCATACGGTTGCTCTGAGTTAGCTACACACTTGCTCCTCCTGTGGCCTTGGTGAGTATTGTGGAAGCTCTTTAGGGCGAGAGGCTTCAAGGTCAATGTCCTCGAGATTCTTTGCCTTCTCTAGGAGGAAGAAAAAGGAGAAGATCCACTACCGTCACCAGGAGGGTGACATAAGTCTGGCACTCCACCACACCGGGGAAGGTGAAAGTGAGTTTTATAAAGGCTTCTCTACCTTACTGTGGGAGCAGAAGGAGAGTCAATTTTTAGTTGTGCAACGCTCCGAGTGGAGGACTCCGGGGAGTGGACGTAGGTCAAGTGACCGAACCACTATAAAAATTTCTGGTGTATTTTTTCTATTTTTTGCATTTTACTTTTCTTGCATTTATTTTTTATATTAATTACTTGGTGAAAAATCTGATTCTAGCTTTTTATTGTGAGATTTAAAATTGTATCACCACTATCATAATTGTGTATGAATCATTAGCTTTCACATTTGACTAGTTAAGTTTCTATTTTAAAAATAAAAAAATATAAAAAATCATTAAAAACTAGAACTCGTGTTTAGGATTTATTATTTAAAATATCAATTCACCCCCCTCTTGGTGCATCTCGTACTTTCAATTGGTATCAGGTTGGGGTTTCAAAATAGTGTTTTAGAAAACTTAGAAACACATGATCAATGGCATAGTTTGGTAACCGTAACCCTGCGGAGGGTTATTCAATAACCCGTCCACCCTTGTTTGATAATATATCATTTGACTTTTGGAAAATTTATATGTCTATATTTTTATAATCTATAGACTATCGCATGTGGATGTTGGTTCAAGAAGGTTACTCTGCATCTTTTCGTCTCACGAATGGCATTAAAACTATTTTATCATTTAATGAATGGAGTAATGAGGATAGGAAACTCACATAATTAAATGTAAAATGCTTGAATTATTTATTTTGCATATTGAAATCAAAAAATTATATGCGAGTGTCTACTTGTAGTACTAGTAAGGAGATCTAGGATAGATTGTTTATCACGTATGAAGGAACCAATGAAGTTAAATAGCTCAGGCTAAACATACTACTACATGATTATGAACTCTTTTGTATGAAACCTAGCGAGACTATATCTGAAATATACACTAGATTCATCTAGATGGTAACATCCTTGCATGCTTTAGGAAGAGAGTTATCTAACTCTGAAAAAGTTAATAAAATTTTGAGATGTTTACCTAGTTCTTATGATGCAAAAAAAACTATAATAATTTAGTCCAAAGATTTAAATGTTTATTTTAATAACTATTTATTAGGAATGATGTGTGGGAATTAGTCAAGAGACCTAAGGAATAAAGTGTGGTTGGAACAAAGTGGGTTTTTAAAAATAAGTTGAATGACTCTGGAGTAGTGAGGAATAAGTCCAGATTAGTAGTTAAGGGGTATAATCAGATTGAGGGAATAGATTTTGAGGAAACCTTTGCCCTAGTAGCTAGACTATAAGCCATAAGAGTACTCTTAGGCTTTACTTGCTTCAAGGGTTTTAAACTATATCAAATGGACATTAAGAGTGCTTTCCTAAATGGGGTAATCAAAGAAGATGTTTATGTTGAGCAACCCCCTGGATTTGAAAACTCACAATTTTCAAATCATGTATTTAAATTAAAAAAGGCACTGTATGGGTTAAAGCAAGCACCTAGAGCCTGGTATGAAAGACTTAGCACATTCTTACTAGATAGAGGCTTTATTAAGGGTAGTGTGGACACGACCCTCTTCTTAAAAAAGGTTGAAGATGAGATACTCATTATTCAGATTTATGTGGATGACATCTTATTTGGATCTTCAGAGAAAACCTTATGTGATGAATTTTAAAAAATAATGAGTGCTGAGTTCAAAATGAGCATGATGGGAGAACTTAATTACTTCATTGGATTTAGTGTAAAATAGATGAAAGATGGAATATTCCTTAGCCAATCTAAGTACATGAAGGATATTTTTAAAAAAGTATAAAATGGATAATGCTAAGACCATGAATACTCCCATGAGTTCTACAATTCAATTAGATAAAGATCCAAATTAAAAGTTAGTAGATTAGAAGAAGTATAGGGGAATAATTGGATCACTTCACTATTTAACTGCCAGTAGATCGAATATAATATTTAATGTATGTCTCTGCGCCCAATTTCAAGCTACCCAAAAGAATTCTTAGATATCTGCTAGGCACTCCGAACTTAAGAATTTGGTATCCTAGACACAACACTACATTTGAAATCTTAGGGTATTCAGATTCTAATTTTACAGGATATAGGGTAGATAGATAAAGCACCTCTGGTACCTATCAATTCATAGGACAATCCTTAGTTTCATGGTCCAGTAGAAAATAAAATTCGGTAGCCTTTTCAATGGCTGAACCAGAATATATAGCAGTAGGAAGCTGTGCTACTCAAGTTTTGTGGTTAAAACAACAGCTTTTAGATCTTGGACTACATGTAGGAACCATCCCAATTATGTATGATAATACTAGTACAATTTGCATATCTAAAAATCTAATTCAACACTCAGGCACAAAGCATATAGATATTAGGCATCACTTCATAAGAGATCATGTAGCCAAGGGAGCATCGAACTACACCATATAGCTATCAGAGATCAACTGGCTGATATTTTCATAAAACCATTAGCTTATGACACATTTAGCACGTTAAGGACAAAATTGGGTGTCATAGATGTTCATGCTTTATCAATAAAAAAAAAATGAACTCATGTGTTTGTACTCTTTTTTTGTGTGTTGTTATTTTGTTAGAAAAAAAGGGAGGGTTTCCTGATCATCTCAAACACATCTTAGTGACACCAAAACCTTATATTTTTTTATATATCATACTGTACGATACATAATCGTACTGTACAATCCTCACCAATATATAAATTGTAGCCCTTAACTCCATCAACAGTCCATATTGCTTGCTGATATATGCATCATTTTATATGAACCACCACTCATATTGTACGATACACATTATTGATCATCGTACTATATGTTGCCTCTCTTTGTACGGTATGATCCATGTGTCAAAAAGGATGGGGATGAATTTAAACTCGGTTAGTACGATCATAATTGCTCTTCGTACTGTACTATTCTTTTCATCAAAGGTCGTACCGACGACTCCTCGGGATGAATGAAATCTCTTAAGATCATCTAATATGATCTCGATCGTACTGTATGATTTGACCACTTTTTCTGAAAAGTCATCCAGATGAATTAATTACTTGATCGTATTGTATGAACCCCTATCGTACTATATGATCATCTAGAAAGTCTTTAAATTGAAGGGTTTCTTTGGCTCAATTCACTCTCAACTTCTCTCAATATCTCATCCCTTCAATTTCTATCCAATGGTCGGTTGAAGCAAACATGGTAGACTGATTGAGGGGAGCTCTTCCTTCTCTCAGCGGTTTGACGACCGTTTTCTCTCTGCCATTGAGAAAAAAGCCTACAATAAGTTCAAAGAGGCAAATATCACTCTGTCATGCATGCTTAACCAAGCTGCTTTATAATTTGAGGTTATGAATCTTTTTACCTCCACCACTCTTCAGTTTCTTCTTACCCTGGCCTTCCCTTTTCACTCTGAACTCCTCTATGAATTTTTAGCAAATCTTAGGATAGACTTTGAATGCACAACCTTGACCTCCTATGCATGCAAACAAATAATAGAGATTACTAAAACCGATCTAGCTGAACACATTGGCCTCTCTATCGAAGGACCTCATCCCAAATCTCTCCTCACCAATGACTTTGATTGGACCTCAATTAATATGCTGCTTAGGAATGTACCCACAAACCAACACCTGCCACTTGTCCAAAACCTAACTCAGAATGCCCGCATTATCCAACACGTTCTTCGAACATCTATTATACCAAAAGTTAGAGATCGCATACACATTACCCCGCTTCTGTGTGTAGTCACTTATTTAATCATGTCAGCCACCAAGTTTGATGAAGCTCAAATGATCCAAGATTACATTCATAACCTATCTGCTATTTGATATCCCAGTGCCCTATGAAAATAAAATATTGCCTTAGGATATATCATATGATACATACTCGATGCCAAATATCAACTCAGCTATCCTATACCACTGGATAATCATCCCATCTTCTACACAGACGCCTCATTTTGTATTCTCTTTCATCAGGGGCAAGAGCACGCTGATCCTGATTTAGATGAAGAATGGGAAGCTGCTCTTGCAGGAGGACCTCCACCACCACCAATACCACCACTTGGACCTGCCTACCCTACCTTCACCCAAGATGATATTGTTTGAAGGCTTGATCGACTTGAAACTCGATTGGACTACCACATTGACCAACAATGAAAGTATGACAATGATATGCGATGGTTTGGCGAATGGTTCACCTCAACAAATCTACAATTCGTATCCATTCATCAATACTATCAGCCACCTCCACCACCACCACCACCTGATCAGGATCCTGACTACTAGATTATTTTTGCTTATTTGTCATGTATTTCTTTTTCTTATACTATATTTAATTCCTTGTTCTGTGTGTACCCCTCTTTTTTTTGATGTCAAAAGGGGGAGAAATTTCTATGTTATGATGTTTAAAAAAAAATTATGTATTTTTTATGTTGTGTTTTATTTCTTAATCCCGTTATGCCTTGTTTATGTTTTAAAAATTAAAAAAAAAACAAAACAACAAAAATTTTAAAAATTAAAAAAAAAACTTTTTTTTGTAAATCCTCCAATTTCTTAAATCCATCATCTAGTGAGGGGGAGCTGAGGAAGAAATAGCACTTATCTTGCCTATCAAATAACATATTTGATATCATCAAAAAGGGGGAGATTATTACAATCAAGGATTCCTAGCACTTGATTTGATGATGAAAAATAATATTGACTAAATTACTATGTTATTCCTTAAAAAATATAAATGTTTATTTTTATCTGTCAGCACTAATATTTCAAGATACATACCGCTTAAGACTGCTGGAGACTCAAGACTGGGTATAATAGGATGTAACATAATTTGTATTTTGCACTTTCTTTAATTTTTCTTTTTTTTTTGATTTTCCATAACAGAGTGTATGTAAATGGGGTGACCATGCACACACACACAGGGGGAGAGTTTCCTATTTTTTTAAGTAAAAATTTTTTTTAAAGAAAATTATATTGTACGATTTTTATTCATACTGTATGATCTATCATTAAAACTCATGCTTATAGCTAATTCTGAATGACTAATTTGTTAACTAATTGTACTGTACATCATGATCGTACTGTATAATTTATTTCTATCTGAAAACCCTAGCCACCAGCATAATTTAGGTAAGATTTTAAATTTGATTTCTTAAGCTAATCGTACTGTATGATCCTAATCGTACTGTACGATCATTTAAAATCTTGCCAAAATTATCCCCTATAATCAGGTAATTAAATCTAGGTTTCTTAATTACTCTCGATCGTACTATATGATATGAATCGTACTGTATGAATAACAGAGATGATTTTTGATCATCCTATTGATTGTACCAGACGAAATCATAATTTTCTTAATTATTCATCCTGGATGATAGCATGAATTGAACTAATCGTACTGTACGAAGTGTACAGTGCAGGATGATTTACAGAGAAGAATTTCAATCATCCCATAAATCATCCCGTACAAACAGTTAAAATTAAAATGATCGTCCCGTACAATTTCTCGATCATACTGTATGATGTTCATAAAACTTGTAAATTATTTGTCTGTCTTCATACTGGACGGAACTGATTTTGAACTGATCGTACTGTATGAACATCATCATCTAAATTGAACCATTAGGATTTTCTGAAGCCTAATTTAAAAAGGAGTTTTTCTTATTCAGAAAAAAAGTTGTTGAAGTTCTTATGATTGTGTGTGAAGAAAAGGAGCGTGAGAATTGAAGGAACTCTTAAGAGGGAGCTTTTGGAGAGATCTAGGGTTTGTGAGAGGAAGGAGAAGGTGATCTTGAGCGTGAGGGAGAAGGAGTGTGAGGGGATCACACGATTGCTCCGATCTAGCGGCATGCTTGCTCCACCTATGGCCTTGGTGAGTCTTGTGGAAGCTTTCTAGGGAGAGAGGCTTCAAGGTCAACATCCTTGAGGTTCTTTGGCTTCTCTAGGAGGGAGAAAAAGGAGAAGGTCCGTTGCCGTCACCAGGAGGGTAACATAGCGTCTGACACTTTGCCACACTGGGGAAGGTGAAAGTGAGTTTTGTAAAGGCTTCTCTGCCTGTTGTGGGAGCAGAAGGAGTGTTAACTTTTAGTAGTGCAACTCTCAAAGTGGGGGACTCTGGGGAGTGGATGTAGGTCAAATGATCGAACCACTATAAAAATTTCTGGTGTGCTTTTTTTATTTTTCGCATTTTACTTTTCTTGTATTTATTTTCTATATTAATTACTTGGTGAAAAATTTGATTCTAGCTTTTCATTGTGAGATTTGAAATTATATCACCACTATTGTAATTATGTATGAATCATTAGCTTCTGCATTTGACTAGTTAAGTTTCTATTTTAAAAACAAAAGAAAATTTGAAAAATCCTTAAAAACTAGAACTGTGTTTAACATTTATTTTTTAAAATACCAATTCAGCCCCCCTCTTAGCGCATCTCATACTTTTAATAAATTCCTCAAATGATTCACTTTTTTATGCTAGGAATTTAACCAAAGTGAATCTAGAATTATCATCTACTATTACAAATCCATATAGTTTCCCTCCTAGACTAGCTATACTAACGGGTCCAAATAGGTCCATATGGAGAGTTTTTAGTGGCCTGGAGGTGTTGATGTCCTTACTTGAATGAATTGAAGACTTAATTTATTTTTCTAGTTGGCAGGCATCACATAGGTGGTCCTTAATGAAGTCTAATTTAGGTATGCCTCTAACTAGATCTTTTTTGGTAATCTTCGTAAGAGTTTTCATGCTTGCATGATATATTCTCCTATTCGTAAGAGTTTTCAAGCACAAGGAATTAGAATACTTAATGTAGTTCAAATCAAGCATATACATATTATTCACCCTTTTTCTTCCAAAACAAATTTTCCATTTAAGCTAATCATACATTTTGCAGATAAAATTTGTGTATCAAAACCCTTATCACATAATTGACTAATAATTAGTAGGTTATGCTTTAGGCCATCAATTAATAAAATATTTTCAATGATAAAATTTTTGGGATTGCCAATTATACCTGAGCCAACCATTCTTCTAGTGGTATTGTCCCCTAGTGTGACCTTGCCTCCTGACCTGACCTTCAGTGTGATAAACTGCTTCAAATCACCAGTCGTGTGCCTCAAGTATCCACTATCCAAGTAGCACATGCTCTTTATAGGTCTTTTGTGAGAGCTTCCCTACAAAGTCATTAAACATTAAATTTGGGAACCCAAGTGAGATTGGGTTCCACCTTACGCATTGATGAATGAGATGTTTGCATGCTATACTGTGGTGCAAGTAGTTTTGGCTTCTGAACTAGATGTGTCCTATGTTGGATAGTGCAAGTGTGGGCTATATGACTTATCATGCCACAAGAGTAACACCAAACACCAAGTAAAGGGTTAACTTATTTATATGGGTTATGGTGTCTCTTCCTAGGGTTAAATGATGTATGCTGTGATGAAGGTTTGCACTATACCAGTATAGGTGATGGATTTTTTTTTGAAGTGCATTTATTTTTTCTTTTAGGAATTCATTTGCACTTTCTAAAATGGATAATTCCATTTTCAATGCATACTCACCACTATATAAATCACCTATAATTATTTCTAACACCTTAAATTCATTTTTTAGTTAGATATGGCTTTTATTTAAGGATTCATGTGCAGTAATTAGTTTAACATACTTCTTATTTAATATATTATATTCATCAAGTAAAGACATGTGATTGCTATCCAACCTTGAATATTCATTTATCAAACAAGTATGATCTTTTTGCAAAGTAGTAAAGTCATTGTTTAGATAACATACATCTTTTTTAGTTTCCTATACGAATCATGAATTTTTTTAGAAATAATAAATAATTCATCATAGGAGAGCTGACATATCTCTTGTTGAACTGATTGATCAAGATTCTCATTAATCATTAGACACAGGTTTGTTACCTCCTCCTCTGCTTTTGGTTCTGATGATTCTAAGATGGAGTCAGCCCAAAATGCCTTCTGTGTCCTATTCTCCCCCTTCCTGAATTTAACCTTTTCTTCACCCTTCTCCTTGACTGGGTGAGTTTTCAAGTTGGGATAATCTGTCCTTAAGTGCCCTAGCTTCCTGTATTCAAAACAAATAATTTCAAAATAAGCCTTAGAATTCTTATTTGATTTATCTTTATTCCATTACTGATGATGCTTTTATTTTCTTCTTAAGAAGCTTTTAAATTGCCTTGTCATCAGTGCTATGTCGTCATCCTCTTCCGTTACAGAACTTTCACTATCCAAATTATTCACTTTTAAAGCCATAGTCTTCTCTTTCTTTTTATCACCTGTATCATTTAGTCTTTGACTTACGCCTTGCTTGTAGGCAATGAGTGACCCAATCAAATTATCTATAGAATAGACATTCAAATCTTTTGATTCAATAATTGTAATAATTTTAGCATCATACGCACTAGATAGGCAATGTAGATTTTTATTAACTTTTTAAGAATTTGATAGTTTTTACCTAATGCATGTAGGGATGTTACTATCTCTGTGAATGTAGTGTATGTTTCTGATATTAATTCGCTAGATTTCATGTGAAAAAGTTTATATTCATGTATCAAGATGTTTAATCTAGGCTGTTTTACTTCACTAGTTCCTTCATATGTAATACATACTCTATCTCATATTTTCTTTCTAGTAGTACAAGTTGATACACGCATATAGTCCTCCAATTTCAAAGCACAGAAAAAATAATTAAGATATTTAGCATTTAACTAAGCAAATTCTCTATCCTCTTGACTCCATTCTGTATATGTGATGGTAAAATATATCTAGATTGAATCATATGCCACATCTTAAAATTAATAGATTATAAAAATGTTGGCATGTGGATTTTCCAAAAATTATAGGGAATATTCTTAAATAATGGTGGATGAGTAATAGAGTAACCTTCTATGGTGTTCCTATTTTTAAAGCCATTGATCATTTTCTCTAGATTTTCTAAAATACTATTTTAAGTACAATGCTCTGATACTGATTGAAAGTTCGATAAGGATGTTAAGCCTAAGTGAGCTTGTCCCTAGGCACAGCAAGAGAGGGGTGAATTGGTGAATTTAAAAAATTAAATGCTAAATTTAAAAACAAAGATAATATTTTTAGATTTTTTAATATTTGAGAAAATAAATATCAATTTTCACTTAGTGTGAAAGTGAACAAATTTACCAAAACATCTAAGCAACGATGATGATATTCTAATCAATAGAATGAAGCATTGAGTATAATTTTCCCCAAGCAGTTATAATGGAATTAAAATGCAAAAAGTAAAATGTGGAAAATAGAAATCAGAATAAACACATCAGAGATTTATAGTGGTTCTGTTAAACAATGACCTATGTCCACTCCTCGGATTCCTCCTCTCTGAGTTTTGCACTATCACTATAATGTTTCTCCTTTTTCCCTCACATCAAGGCAGAGAAGCCCTTACATAAATCACTTCCACCAAACCTGGTGCGACAGAGAGTTGGAAGCTTTGTTATCCTCTTAGTGATGACAATGGACCTTCAATCTTTTTCTCCCTTTTGGAGAAGGCATAGAACTTTGAACTCCTTTCTCACTCTCCTGGTGATGATAAAGAACCACAAACTCCTTTTTCACCCTCCTGGTGATGGTAAAAAACCATGAACTCCTTTCTCACCCTCATGGTGATGGAAGAGAACCATATCCTTGAGCTAGAGAATTTCTCCCCAAAGCCACCCAAGAAACCTAGATAGACACTTGAAGGAATAAGGCAAGACACTTGCTTGGAGCAACTGTGTGAACCCCTCACACTACTTCTCCCTCACACACAAGCTCTCCCTCTTCTTTCCAAAGCTCTCCTAGATCTTCTTCTCAAAGCTCCCTCTCAAGAACACTCAGTAGCCAAAGACTTTGAAACAAGTTAATGAGAGAGATTAAATACAAGACCTCACAAAAAGCCCTAAATTTAATTCTGGCAACACTGATTATACAGTACGATCATAGATCATTCAATGCGATTAGTTTAAAATACTCACTATGTCAGTACTGTATGAAGAGCTAGGTGCTGTAAGATCAATTCAAGGAATTGAGCTGATTATCGAGGATGATTTAGGTTATTGTCTCGTATGATTAGTATAAATGAGTTGGATTATCATCTCGTATGATTAATGAAGATTAAATTATCATCCCATATAGGAATCAAGTCATACAATATGATTGGTCAAATCATCATGTACTATCTAATTGGATCAATTAATCCAAAATTTTTCCTAATCATAGGATTAATTTAGGTGAGATTTAATTACAATCATATAGTATGATACTTATCATATAGTATGATGAGTATAAAATTTAAATTTAAAAATATTACCTAAATTGTGATTGGCAACTGGGATCCTAATTTCAAATGATCATCCTATACGATATACATCGTATAATATGATTAGTTCATCTTGTATTAATTATAATAATTAGCCATTTTAATTATTTTATGATTAGCTAATCGTACAATATGATATAGATCATATAGTATGATTAGTTTAGAAAATTCAACTTCTAATATTATCACAAAGTTACTCTCTTGAGTGTGTGTGTGTGCATGGTTACCAAGCTCAGTATCCACTAAACATATGACATGACTCAAGAAAGGAAAAAATATATAGTAATTAAAGTTTTAAACATTTCACAACATACTTAACCCTAATCTACCTAATCTTGACTGATCAAACATGCAAGTGTATGGTGGACCTGAAATGTTAGTGCATAGGAAAAAGCAGATATGCAATAGTAACAGTTGATAGAATATAGCATAGTAAGGAATCCAATAATATTTGTTATAATCAAAATCACAAGACTTGAGTCCAGATTTGCAACACTTATAAGCCATACACATTTGTTGCGCAACTAATTATAGTGAGTTCAAGTCATATTTCCTTAAGTAATAACATTATGTAGCCAATTTTGTAAAATCGATCTTAGACCTAACCCAAAAATTTAGTGTCATTGGTTGAGTGTAGGCATCGTAATCTTATACTTTTGGCCACTTTTTATCTCTTGGTCTCTCATATACTCTTTTCTAAATTCTCCTTATAATATCTGCCTCCCTCTCTCTAATTATTATTATACTCAATAATATTCTCTATCTAGGATAAATCAATCAATAATTAATCTTTTTATCTTTTTTCTCTCTGATTTTTTGGCTATCCATATACATAATAGTGTCTTGGTATCTTCTATTTATATCATTGGATTCAACATCTTCTAAAGTGTGATGAACATGAAAATGACTGAGATAAAGAATCATATCATATAACATCTTAAAATGAAAGAGAAATGTCTTTGCATAATGGTGAACAAATGATTATATCTCCTCTAAACATCTATAAAATTAGGAGGATTGATGATCTATAAAATCTTTGAAGACTTTATTTGAGTCTCTCCTCTTGCTTAATCCAATTGAAAGGATAAATCAGTTGTATCCAAGTTTACCAACATTGTTATTGTCCTAGAACTATCAATCCAACTATGTTTCAAGATTAACCTTACCTCCTAAGGAGAATACTATGGAGACTCCTCTCCAATGTTACCAAATAAAGTGCAGCACTCATGAAATCTTTTATGGTGGAGATTGTGGAGGTAGTGTTGCCTTCAAAGTTAGTTTACCAAACACTTATTTCATATCGAGCATCTCCGACCTCATTATTAGTGATGTGATTAAATGCATCCTCTTTATTACATTCAAGGAGGTTTATTCAACTTTTTTTTGATCTACCTCTATCAAGCATTACCTTCTTTACTAAATTTAAGTAGTAATTCATTAAACAATTTGGTTGCACTCAAAGCTTGTTGGAGAATGTTTTAAGGTTTATTAAATATATGATATGGGAAAATATCCTAAAAAGTTACTCAATCAATTTATAACTCATATATCTAAAATATAAATTGTATTATTTCTTAAACAACACTCACTTAAAACCTATGAGAAGTTGGTTTCCACTATTTCTTAGGCATAAAATAACCAAATATATTGGTTGTGTTCTTTAATTTTAATAAGCATATCAACTCAAAGGAGTACAGCTAAATGAATTTGACTTTAACCTCAAAGCATTAACACTTTGGATTGTTGGAGGCTTTTAGTGACACCCTTGGGCATAATGAAGTAAGTCAAAAAACAACCATAATAAGTCAATCAAGAATTTACTCTATCACTAACAGCCATAACTGCAACACTATGGCTTCCACTCTAAGAGACGAGATATAGGCCATTTATGAAAATAAGACCCTTTATTGGCAAGGTACCTAATATACAATGTACTATAAGTGTTGTTAGCTAAGAACATAAAAGTCATTTGTGATAAGTAGCATTTCATGTAGCCCTAGTGATGCACATTACATTGAATGTGCAAGACCCATCAAAGCATTATATCTTTCATAAAGTCCATTTGCATGACACTAACGATTGAAATCACCTTTAAGGCTTAGTTGACAAGCTAATCTAAACTAACAATTTAAAGGAATTCATCCTTACTAACCTAACATGAGATGTTGAAAAGGTGCCTATAGAGAAGAAGCTTAAAGCACATCCCAATGCATGCAATTCATATTATAAGGGTTATCCCAACTATTCTCTTAGAAGTTAAGTTTGATACATCAATCCAAGAATTCCTAAAGTGTCCTTAAAAGCCATAATTAGTCTAAGATAATGATTTGACCTACAGTCTTTAAATAAGTATCTCTATTGACTAAGAGCATTGAAACTAACTTATTGACTTCTCATAATCAAATATAGGTAAAATATTTACATGGTCAATATTTAAGATTTTAGGAGTGGAATTTAACATAATTTCCCTTCATAAGAATACAATAAGCCATCCATACTTATTAAACAAATTTTTTTTCTAAGTTGTCATAACTTTAATTGAGCCTATCCATTATCAGGACTAAAGCAACTAGAGACTGACTTCGTCTGAGTACAATACCTAAACTAGATTTTGTTGAAATCCAGGATCCCGAGCACTTAATTTTGATGGTGACAAATAATACTTACTGATTACATATAGACTTCCGTTAGATTACAAATGTTTAATCTTTGTATATGAGGACTAACATTTCAGGTCAGATGCACACTGCTAAAGATTGCTGGAGACTCAAATTGGGTAGAATAGGATGTTGAAGAGTCTGTAATTTTTATTTCTTTATTTTTTCTTTTTGAGTCTGCCACAGAAGCATGCATGTGAAAGGAGCAACAATGCACACACACAGGGGGAGATTTTTCTTTTAAAATGATTAAAATTTTTAAACTCATCGTACTGTACGATCTTGGATCGTACTGTACGATTAATTAAAATACTCAGGCTAACGGCTAATTTTCTAATGAGTAAGTTTACAAACTTATCGTACTGTACGATCCATATCGTACTGTACGATAATATGTAATTGTAAAACCCTAGCCGCCAGAATAAGTTTGGTAAGTTTTTAAATTTGATTTTCTGAACTGATCGTACTGTATGATACTGTTCGTACTGTACGATTAATTAAAACTTGCCAAAATTATCTCCCTAATCAGGAAATAAACGTTGGTTTCTATTTTATATGTCGATCGTACTGTACGATCTTATATCATACTGTACGATAGACAGAGACGATTTCATTCGTCCCAGAGATCGTACCAGACGAAACCAAGGTTTTTTGTTCTGTTCATCCTGGACGATATTCATATCGTACAGGACGATATCAAGAAATGAACTGATCGTACTGTACGACTGGAGGAGTGCTGGACGATTGACAGAGACGATTTTCTTTGTCCCAGCGATCGTACCAGACGATCTGAAGAATTTTTGAACTAATCGTACTGGACGATATTCCTATCGTACAGGACGATATCATGAAAAACACTATTCATACTGTACGATTCAATGAGTGCTGGACGACTGACAGAGACGAGTTCTTTCGTCCCGAGGTTCGTGCCACAGTTCGTCCCGTACGAACAGTACGAATCAATAGTATCATACTGTATGATATACATATCGTACGGTACGATATGAATAAAATTCGATACCTGTTCGTCTGTACTCGTACTGGATGGAGCTGAAATTGTACTGATCGTACTGTACGATTATAAATCGTACTGTACGAACAGAAGCGCAAAAGTTGAAACTTTTAGGGTTTTCTGAAGCCTAATATAAAAAATAACTTATAATTTTTCTTAAGATGTTGTTGATCAATCCTTTGCTGTGAGAGGCTTGGAGGAAGAAGGGGATTCGTAGAGAGAAGTTTTTGGAGAGATCTAGAGCTTGAGAGAGGAAGGTAAAGGTGAGCTTGAGCGTGAGGGAGAAGTAGTGTGAGGGGATCACACGGTGGCTCCAAGCTAGCTGCATGCTTTGCTCCTCTTGTAGCTTTGGAAGCTTCAAGAACGTTCTCGAGGGAAGAGTCACTTCAAGATCAACATCGCAAAGGTACTCTGCCATCTCCAGGAGGGAGAAAAAGGAGAAGGTCCGCTGCCGTCACCAGGAGGGTGACATAGCGTTCAGTATTCCGCCGCACCGATGGAGGTGAAAGTGAGTATTGTAAAGGCTTCTCCGCCTTGCTGTGGGGGCAAAAGGAGAGTCAACTTTTATTAGTGCAAATCCCGGAGTAGATGACTCCGGGGAGTGGACGTAGGTCAAGTGACCGAACCACTATAAAAATCTCTGGTATGTTTTTTCCTGTTTACCGTACTTTACTTTTCACGCTTTAAATTTGTGCATTTTTAATTGCTTGGTGAAAAATCAGTATTTAAATATTGTAGTGTAAAATTCAAAATTGAACTGTCAATTTCGTAGTTGTGAACATTATATTTGCTTCCGCACGTTAGTCGTCAAATTATGTTTTGAAAATACAAAAAAAAATTAGAACTCTTGTGTAGGGTTAAATTTTTAAAATACCAATTCACCCCCCCTCTTGGCGCATCTCGTACTTTCAAGTGGTATCAGAGCGGGGTTTCAAAATAATGTTTTAGAAAACCTAGAAACGTAAGATCCATGGCTCAATTTGGTAACCGTAACACTACGAAGGATTATTCCATAACTCGTCCACCTTTGTTTGACAACATACCGTTTGATTTTTGGAAAATACGCATGTCTACATTTTTACAGTCTTTAGACTATCGCATGTGGATGTTAGTCCAAGAAGGTTATTCTGCACCGTTTCGTATGTTGAATGGAGTTAAAACTGAACTGTCATTTAATGAATGGAGCATTGAGGATAGAGAATTTGCACAACTAAATGCTAAATGTCTAAACTATTTCTTTTGCGCATTAAAATCAGAAGACTATATGCGAGTATCAACGTGTACTACTGGTAAACAAATTTGGGACAAATTGTGTATCACGTACGAAGGAACTAGTGAGGTCAAACAATCTAGGTTGAACATACTGTTACATGATTACGAACTATTCCGCATGAAACCTAGTGAAATTATAACTGACATGTACACTCGATTCACCCAGATTGTAACATCACTGCATGCTTTAGGAAGAGAGTTGTCTAACTCGAAAAAAGTAAACAAAATACTGCGATGTTTGCCTAGCTCATACGATGCTAAAATCACTACAATAACTGAGTCAAAAGATATAAATGTTTATTCTATTGATAATTTGCTTGGGTCACTCATTTCCTACGAGCAAGAAGTGAGTCAACGATAAAGTGATGCAGGTGAAAAGAAAAAGGAGTGAGCAGTGGCTTTAAAAGCAAACAATTCTGAAAGTGACAGCTCAGTAGCGGAGGAAGATGACGACATAGCTTTGATGACTCGTTAGTTCAAAAATTTTCTGAAAAGAAAGCAGCGCCATCATCAAAGCAATTGGAACAAAGGTAAGAACTCAAAGTATACTAAGGTTGCATCTGAAACAATTTGCTTTGAGTGCAGGAAACCCGGTCATCTCTGAGCTGATTGCCCCAACATCAAAACTCATCAAACCAAGGAGAAGGGTGAGGAAAGATCTAAGTTCAAGAAGGGCAAGTTTAAGACTCAGAAAGCTTTTTGGGCCGACTCTGCCTCAGAATCATCGGAAGAAGAAGCAGAGGAAGAGGTAACGAATCTGTGTCTTATGACTAATGATAATCTTGATCAATCAGATCAAGATGAGGTATGTCAACTGTATTACGATGAACTGCTTGTTATTTCTGAAAAAATCCATGACTCGTATAGAAAATTGAAGAAAAAGCATGTTAGTCTTAATACTGAGCTTAGTACTTTACAAAAGGAGCATGCTAGTGTAGTAAAGAATTTTTCTGACTTAGATAAAGATCATATGTTGTTGCTTGATGAATACGATGCATTAAACAAGAAGCATATTGAGTTAAACACTACACACAAAACCTTGAAATCATCACATGTTGAATTAGATAATGCATTTAAGGAACTAGAAGAACTATCAGGGGAACTTAGTAGTAGCGAGCATGCATTGAGATTCAAATATGCTAGTCTTAACCAAGAGAACAAATTCTTAAATGAAAAACTTCATGCATATGAGAATAACAAAAAACCTCCCACGTGTGCTGAATTCTTTCAGCCTCCACCATGTGAATCATCTCATTCAAAACCAGCACGGCATGCATCATCCAAACCCAGAAATAGGCACTACCACCCTCGTAGATTAGTGAACCCATTTCCAGGTGTTAGATATTATTCTTGTGGCATGCTAGGTCACATAGCTCGCACGTGCTCAATTCACTATAGGACACATCTAGTGTGGAGACCAAAATCGCAATCATCACAGCATAACATGCATACATTTCATTCATATAAGTGTGATGTGGAACCCAAACTCACTTGGGTTCCCAAAGCTAATCCATGATTGACATTGTAGGGATGCTCTCACAAAAGACCTAGTGAGAGCATGTGGTACCTGGACAGTGGCTGCTCAAGACACATGACTGGAGACATGAAGCAGTTCGTGACACTGGAGGCCAGGTCAGGAGGCAAGGTAACTTTGGGAGACAACACCACCAGAAAAGTGGTGGGCTCAGGTAACATTGGAAATACTAAAAATTTAATTATTGAGAATGTACTTTTAGTGGATGGTTTAAAGCACAATCTGTTAAGTATAAGTCAACTATGTGACAAGGGTTTTGATATAAAATTTCTGTCTAACAAATGCATGATTAGTTTAAATGATTCACTTGTGTTAGAAGGAAAACGTATAAACAATGTTTACATGTTAGACTTGAACTGCATTGAAACCTCAAACTCCTTGTGTCTGAAAACTATAGCAGATGACTCTTGGCTATGGCATAGGAGACTATGCCATGCTAGTATGAAAACACTTAGGAACATCACTCAGAAAGACTTAGTTAGAGGCATACCAAAGTTAGACTTTACTAAGGACCATCTGTGTGATGCTTGCCAATTAGGAAAATAAGTTAAATCTTCATTTCATGCAATCAAGGATATCAGCACCACTAGGCCACTAGAAACTCTCCACATGGACCTGTTCGGACCTGTTAGTACAGCCAGCCTAGGAGGGAAGTTGTATGGGTTTGTAATAGTAGATGACTACTCTAGGTTTACTTGGGTGAAATTCCTAGCTCATAAGAGTGAGTCATTTGAAGAATTTAGAGTTTTCTCCACTTGGATTCAAAGGAAATTAGGATGTGTAATTTCAACAATTCATAGTGATCACGGTGGGGAATTTGAGAATGATAAGTTTGAATCGTTTTGTAAAGAGGTTGGAATAGAACATAATTTCTCTTCCCCTAGAACTCCTTAGCAAAATGGAATAGCAGAAAGAAAGAATAGAATGTTAGTTGAAGCTGCTAGGGCTATGTTAGCTGAATACACTCTACCTAGATACTTTTGGGCAGAAGCAGTAAATATCACATGCTATGTATTAAATAGGGTAAATGTTAGATCCAAACTTAATAAGACACCCTATGAGTTGCTTAAGGGTAGGACACCCAATCTTTCCCACTTACACGTTTTCGGGTGCAAATGCTTCATCCTAATCAATGGCAAGTCACCCTTAGGAAAGTTCGATCCTAAATCTGATGAAGGGGTTTTCCTAGGCTACTCATCTGTAGGTAAAGCCTATAGAACATTCAATAAGAGAACCCTAGTAGTAGAAGAGTCCACTCATGTAGTATTTGATGAATCCAATAAGACATCTGAACCTAATCATGAAGAAGAAGAAGTTGAGGTTATACGGGGAGTAGAAACCATTACCATAGAGACTAGAGCGGAACCTCAGGAACATCTGCCTAAGGATTGGAAATTTTCTTCTAGTCATCCTAGAGAACTGATCTTAGGAGACCCATCAGAAGGGGTAAAAACTAGGCATGGACTTAGGAAAGAGATTAGCCATTCTGCATTCATATCTATGATTGAACCCACGAGTATAGATCAAGCCTTAGGAGATGAATTTTGGATCCTAGCAATGCAAGAAGAGTTGAACCAATTCATTAGAAATGATGTATGGGAGTTAGTCAAAAGGCCTAAAGAGCAAAGTGTGGTTGGAACTAAGTGGGTCTTTAAAAATAAGATGAATGACTCAGGAATAGTAGTAAGAAATAAGGCTAGGTTAGTAGCGAAGGGGTATAACCAAATTGAAGGAATAGATTTTGAAGAAACCTTTGCTCCGGTAGCTAGACTAGAAGCCATCAGGGTACTGTTAGCTTTTGCTTGTTTTAGGGATTTTAAGCTGTATCAAATGGATGTAAAGAGTGCCTTCCTGAATGGAGTAATCAAGGAAGATGTGTATGTGGAGCAACCTTCGGGGTTTGAAAACTCACAATTTCCAAACCACGTGTTCAAACTGAAAAAGGCACTATACGGATTAAAACAAGCACCTAGAGCCTGGTATGAAAGACTTAGTACGTTCCTACTAGATAGAGGCTTTGTAAAGGGTAGTGTGGACACCACCTTATTTTTGAAGAAGGTAGGAGTTGAAGTACTCATTGTTCAGATTTATGTAGATGACATATTGTTCGGATCGACGGAGAAAAACCTATGTAATGAATTTTCAAAAATAATGAGCGACGAGTTTGAAATGAGCATGATGGGTGAACTTAGTTACTTCCTTGGATTTAGTGTAAAACAAACGGAAGGTGGAACATTTCTTAGCCAGTCTAAGTACGTCAACGATATTTTGAAAAAATATGAAATGGACAATGCTAAGACTATGAATACACCCATGAGCTCTAATATTCAATTGGATAAAGATCCCAGTGGGAAGTCTGTAGATCAAAAGAGGTATAGGGGAATAATTGGATCGCTTCTCTATCTGACTGCCAGTAGACCAGACATAATGTTTAGTGTGTGTCTCTGTGCCCGTTTTCAAGCTGACCCGAAAGAATCTCACATGACTGCTGTCAAAAGAATTCTCAGATATCTTCTAGGCACCCCGAACTTAGGAATTTGGTATCCTAGACACAGCACTTCTTTTGAAATCTTAGGATACTCCGATTCAGACTTTGCAGGTTGTAAGGTAGATAGAAAAAGCACTTCTGGCACTTATCAATTCATTGGACAATCATTAGTTTCATGGTCCAGTAGGAAACAAAATTCAGTAGCCCTATCCACCGCCGAAGCGGAATATATAGCGGTAGGTATCTGTGTTGCACAAGTGTTGTGGTTAAAACAACAGCTTGTAGATCTAGGACTACCTGTAGGAACGATTCCGATCATGTGTGATAATACTAGCGCAATTTGCATATCCAAAAATCCAATTCAACACTCACGAACCAAACATATAGACATTAGACATCATTTCATTAGAGATCATGTAGCCAAAGGTGATATTGAACTGCACCACGTTGCTACTGAAGATCAATTGGCAGACATTTTCACAAAACCATTAGGCTTTGACACTTTTAGCACTCTACGAACCAAATTAGGTGTCATAGCATTCACGCCTAATGTAACAAAAAAAAAAAAAAATTTTGTGGTTGATTTGTTTTTTTGTTAAAATTCAAAAAAAAAAAAAAAAACAAAAAAAATAAACCAAACAAAAAAATTGGATTCCTGATCCTCTTCCGATGTTGCTCACAAACCTTGATCTTCTCTGACAATCGTACTGTACGATACAATATCGTACTGTACGATCAGGTTCCAATCACTCAAATCTCAGCCGTCCATTCCCATTCACGGTCCAGATCTTTCATGTCTTATACCCATCGTACTGTACGATTCACCACTCGTACTGTACGATAGTAATTATTGGTCATCGTACGGTACGAACATACCAATCGTACTGTACTATCAACGTGGCAAACGGATTAGGACTAATTTAAATCGCCCGGTACGAAAATTATTACCCATCGTACTGTACGAACACCTGTTCGTACTGTACGAACACTTTTGGTCAAAAGTCGTTCAGACGACTCGTTGGGACGAACGCCTTACACTCACGTTCGTACAGTACAATACTGATCGTATTGTACGATTTGACTCACTTTTCTGAAAAGTCATCCAGACGACATTATTGCGCATATCGTACTGTACGATATCCCCCAAAGTCTATAAAATGGGAGGGATTCTTAGCCATTTCTCCTCACCTTCAATCCCTCTGAATTTCCTCATTCATCCAATCCTCTCTTCCAAAATGTCTGGGTCCAGTAAGCGCGGTCGTATGATTATCGGGAGCTCTTCCTCCTCTCGGCGCTTCGACGATCATTTTCTCTCCGCTGCGGACGAGAAAGCGTATATCAAAATCAAGGAGGCAAAGTTCACTCCCTCCCGCATGCTCAATCAGGCCGCCCTAAATTTTGAGGTGATGAATCTATTCGCCTCCACTAGCCTTCAATTCCTTCTGACTCTTGCTTTTCCATTCCACTCTGAACTATTGTTTGAGTTTTTTGCAAACATCCGAGTCGACCTTGAAAACACTACCTTCACATCCTATGTCTGTAAACAGAATGTCGTTATCACCGTCAACGACATTGCTGAGCACATCGGGCTGTCCACTGATGGCCCTCGTCCCCAATCCATGATCTCCCACGACTATGATTGGACGTCCGTAAATATGACCCTAAGAGGTGTCCCCTCAAATCAACACCTACCACTGGTCCAAACCTTAAATCAAAATGCCCGCGTTATCCAGCATGTCCTATGCACATCTATTATACCTAAGGCTGGAGATCGCATCCATATTACTCCCCTACTGTCTGTCGTCACCTATCTCATTATGTCGGGCACAAAATTCAATGAAGCCCAAATGGTGTTTGACTACATTCATACCTTGTCTGCCTTCCGCTATCCCGGTGCCCGTCGTAAATTGAACCTGGCCTTAGGGCATGTCATAGGCTACATTCTAGATGCAAAATACCAGCTTCATTATCCGCTCCCTCCAGATCACCTTCCTATCTTCTACTCGGATGCCTCTTTTCATATCCTATTCCATTGGGGGGCCGCTCCCGCCGATCCCAAGTTTGATGACGAGGAGGCTGCTGCTCCTGCTGACGCACCTCCGCCACCACCAATCCAACCACCTGGCCTTGCTCCTCCCGACTACCCTCACGACGACATTTTTCGACGACTTGATCGTCTGGAGACTCGGTTGGATGCTCACATTGCTCAGCAGCATCAGGAGCATGACACGGATATGAAATGGTTTAGGGAGCGCTTCCAATCGATCGATCACCAGTTCACCTCCCTTCATCAGTACCACCAGCTGTTTCCCGACCCTCCACCACCACCTCCAGATCAGGATCCAGATTTTTAGATGGTTGTAGATGTTTCTATTTTCTGTTTGCTATCAGTGTACTTGTTTTTTTTCTTCCCTTTTTGGTGTTGTCAAAAGGGGGAGACTTTTCTGTGTGTTATGTATTATGTTTTTACTTACTATTAAATGTTATTGGTTGTTTATGTTATCACTTCATTTGTTTTTTTTATTATTGTTGCTTTATTTATGTTATAATAATAAAAAAAAATATATTTTTGTTTCTTCTCCTCCTATTTAAAAATTAATAAGTTACTCTTCTGAGGGGGAGTTAAAGAAGTCAGAACATCTATCCGTCAGAAAATATTATTTGACACCATAAAAAAGGGGGAGATTGTTGAAATCCAGGATCCCGAGCACTTAATTTTGATGGTGACAAATAATACTTACTGAGTACATATAGACTTCCGTTAGATTACAAATGTTTAATCTTTGTATATGAGGACTAACATTTCAGGTCAGATGCACACTGCTAAAGATTGCTGGACACTCAAATTGGGTAGAATAGGATGTTGAAGACTCTGTAATTTTTATTTCTTTATTTTTTCTTTTTGAGTCTGCCACAGAAGCATGCATGTGAAAGGAGCAACAATGCACACACACAGGGGGAGATTTTTCTTTTAAAATGATTAAAATTTTTAAACTCATCGTACTGTACGATCTTGGATCGTACTGTACGATTAATTAAAATACTCAGGCTAACGACTAATTTTCTAATGAGTAAGTTTACAAACTTATCGTACTGTACGATCCATATCGTACTGTACGATAATATGTAATTGTAAAACCCTAGCCGCCAGAATAAGTTTGGTAAGTTTTTAAATTTGATTTTCTGAACTGATCGTACTGTACGATACTGTTCGTACTGTACGATTAATTAAAACTTGCCAAAATTATCTCCCTAATCAGGAAATAAACGTTGGTTTCTATTTTATATGTCGATCGTACTGTACGATCTTATATCGTACTGTACGATAGACAGAGACGATTTCATTCGTCCCATAGATCGTACCAGACGAAACCAAGGTTTTTTGTTCTGTTCGTCCTGGACGATATTCATATCGTACAGGACGATATCAAGAAATGAACTGATCGTACTGTACGACTGGTGGAGTGCTGGACGATTGACAGAGACGATTTTCTTCGTCCCAGCGATCGTACCAGATGATCCCAAGAATTTTTGAACTAATCGTACTGGATGATATTCCTATCGTACAGGACGATATCATGAAAAACACTATTCGTACTGTACGATTCAATGAGTGCTGGACGACTGACAGAGACGAGTTCTTTCGTCCCGAGGTTCGTCCCACAGTTCGTCCCGTACGAACAGTACGAATCAATAGTATCGTACTGTACGATATACATATCGTACGGTACGATATGAATAAAATTCGATACCTATTCGTCTGTACTCGTACTGGACGGAGCTGAAATTGTACTGATCGTATTGTACGATTATAAATCGTACTGTATGAACAGAAACGCAAAAGTTGAAACTTTTAGGGTTTTTTGAAGCCTGATATAAAAAATAACTTATAATTTTTTTTAAGATGTTGTTGATCAATCCTTTGCTGTGAGAGGCTTGGAGGAAGAAGGGGATTCGTAGAGAGAAGTTTTTGGAGAGATCTAGAGCTTGAGAGAGGAAGGTGAAGGTGAGCTTGAGCGTGAGGGAGAAGTAGTGTGAGGGGATCACACGGTGGCTCCAAGCTAGCTGCATGCTTTGCTCCTCTTGTGGCTTTGGAAGCTTCAAGAACGTTCTCGAGGGAAGAGTCACTTCAAGATCAACATCGCAAAGGTACTCTGCCATCTCCAGGAGGGAGAAAAAGGAGAAGGTCCGCTGCCGTCACCAGGAGGGTGACATAGTGTTTGGTATTCCGCCGCACTGAGGGAGGTGAAAGTGAGTATTGTAAAGGCTTCTCCGCCTTGCTGTGGGGGTAAAAGGAGAGTCAACTTTTATTAGTGCAAATCCCGGAGTAGAGGACTCCGGGGAGTGGACGTAGGTCAAGTGACCGAACCACTATAAAAATCTCTGGTGTGTTTTTTCCTGTTTACCGTACTTTACTTTTCACGCTTTAAATTTGTGCATTTTTAATTGCTTGGTGAAAAATCGGTATTTAAATATTGTAGTGTAAAATCTAAAATTGAACTGTCAATTTCGTAGTTGTGAACGTTATATTTGCTTCCGCACGTTAGTCGTCAAATTATGTTTTGAAAATACAAAAAAAAATTAGAACTCTTGTGTAGGGTTAAATTTTTAAAATACCAATTCACCCCCCCTCTTGGCGCATCTCGTACTTTCAGATTTCTGACATTATAATGGTATTAAAAGAAAATAAAAAGTGATGGTTATGCATAAACTTCAATAACATTAATTAAGCCTTTTCTAAGAAAAATTACGTGTTACTAAAAAAAATGTTTTATTTGTCTCAACATTAAAATATCTTGTAATGAGCTTTATTATTTAATTATGATGCCATTAAATTAAGATGCACCTTGTTGATTGAGAGTTATATTATAATTTATTTGATTTATTTATGTAGTTTATTAATAAAACTTTTAAAATAAGCTTTCTAATTTTTTTCTTGAAATTTTAATTCTCATTATTTCCAATGATCATAAAGATTTCAAGAAAATTTATTTTATAATTTTGCTTCTATTTGAATTTTTAATTAATTTTTTAAATTTTAAGTCGATTAAGGAACCTAATTGTACTAGGAATTTAGTTTTTATGTTTAAAGCTAGTAAATGATTTCAAAACTTCATAACTCATGAGTTAGGGATGACTTTGAGAAAATTCACTAAAAATTTAGTTTAATTAGAATTATTTATGATTTTTTATGGTTATTAATTAATTATACTTTATGTTTAGGTGAGATGGATTTTGTAAGTATAATTCTTATCAAATCTTTTTCCCCTCTTTATAGGATTTATTAAGAATCCAAAGAACTTTAATTTATATGTATATTATAATTTATTATTTTAATTTATGAATTTTTTATTTTAATGTGCATTTTTTTGTTAAAGCCCACAGAGGGTCCTACTCGTTAATATAAAAAAGAAGATTACAAGTCCTTAAGGGAGGTCACTAACTCAATATGCATCAAAGAGCTACATCAAAAAGAAAATAAAATCCTAAGAGCCTTTGATCCCAACTAAGTACTAGAATAAAAAAAAAAAACCTAAGAAAATTCTATGGGAGGCACGGAGCCAACGACAAAAAATGGAGATTAACCATAAGAAATTCAGCCTAAACCTTCTGCAAAAAGATGAACAGTTAGAACAGTAGATATCATAATTAATTTAGTACATCTATAAAGGATATTATTTAGAACCACCAAAAACTTGCTCCAAAAATTTAGCAAGGCTAGACTTCTCAGCATAAACATCTAGCAAAAAATCCAATCTTCAAAGTGCTTGAGAGAACTCATAACCCTGCCAAATAAAAGCCCTACCAAACAAGTGAGGAAATCACAAACAAGTAATAAATTATACGTTGAACCATTAAGAGAAAATTGTTACTGATCACTTCAGCCAAATGCCAGCAAAATAGAACCAACATAAGCATAGCCCAGAGTAGCCCCAAAACCCCAACCTTTAAGAAGGAAGCATACCAACCCATAATAGAAACAAAATAACTAAAAGGAAAATATTGGTCAGATAATAAGTAGAAAAGGGTAAACAAGATACCGAACATCCACTCCAAACCATTCTAGCACAAACCAAGCCTAGAACAATTAGACATAATAAAGGAATAACCACCCAACACAAAAAGAACCCCAAGGCCAAACAAGAGACTATAAAGGGGAAAATCACACTGATACACCAGCCGACTAGTAAAAGAGACAGCAATGTGAAAAAAACACTAACAAAAAACACCCAAAAGCCAGTGAACCCAATACTAAGACAACCTAATAAGGATAAGAATGCTCAGATAACTACAATCCTAAAAAATACTAAATAACCTTATTAAGAGAAAGCCCACATCCAACAACTTAACAAAACCACCCATTCCCATATTATAGGAAATCCTAATTAAAGGCAGTAACAAAAGAGTTTAGCATCAATAAAATAAAATTCCAACCATCTCAAAGTAATCATTGCTTATAAAAACCCAACCAAAACCAACCAGAAGATAAGGAAAGCTAATACATAAATAGGGAGGAAATAAAAGATTGGGATCATCAAAACAAAAGTAACCACCAATAACTCAAAGATGGAAAAAAATAGCTACAAGGACCATAACAACCATCATAGAAAATAGAGGAGAAACCTGGAACCAACACAAGACCAAAGAACAACCAGCACTATAAAAAAGAACCTTAAAAAAGACCAGAAACAGGTGAAAAAAAACCAAACACCAATAGAAGATAAGATGAATGCAACACAATCAAGGATAACCACCATAACTACAACACCCAGAACTAACAACCCACAAGACCTCACCTCCTGAATAGAGCAAATCAGCTTTATCCCAAAAAGTTATACCCCATAAAATGTGAGTTAAATCCAACCCAAAAAATTCAATGAAACCAGTTCAATTATTGCCAAATTTGGCCAACCAATCCACACAATAATTGGATTCTCCATAAATATGCGTCATGGAATAATTAAAATTGAAAAGAAGTTGCTTAATTTTTCTAATAAGGTAGAAATTTTTTGGATTGCTAGAAGCATCACCCTGTAGGAAATGTAACACCAACATTGTATCCACCTCAATCTAGACATCCTTAATATCCATAGTATGGCATAAATTAAGCCAAAAATAGATGGATTTAAGCTAAACAACTAAAATAGAGCTGGTATTTAAAGGAAAAAAAGTATACAAAGCATTGCCCAAATGGTCTATGATAATCCCACCACAGCCAGCCGAGAGGTTATTCACATAGCCATCAGTGTTAAGTTTCACAAAAGGTAACTTAGGCTTAATCCATCGCACAATCTTAGGAAAAAAATCCCTAGAATAACCAGAAAAAATTAAATATAAAGTTGTTGGCAACACATTGGCAATTCCTAAAATTTTTTTATATAGAAGGTTAATAGTATGAAGATGATGGATTTTGTCTTTAAATTTAGATATAATACAAAGATGATGGATTTTAATGTGCATTTAGGGTTTCTTTGATATAAGAATTAGGTTCTGCAATGTGATGCACAAAACAAATTCATTTTTTTTGGAAAATTTCAACCAACATGGAAATATTTATGATTTTTAAATATTTTTAATTTTTTAGATAAATTATTGTTCTAAAATTAAGGAATCCTAAAATTTAAATCTTAGAATGATTTGAATTGATTTTGCAAGATTTTATACTTGATTTAGATTATGTTGCAACAAATTTCACATTTTCATGATTTTTATACAATTAATTATGAGTTATGAAAGTTTCATAGGTCCATAGGTGTCCTAACTTAAACTAGAATTAGGATTTGAGAGATTTCTAAGCAAATTATCTCAAACCTTCTTGAAATTAAAACTGGAGATTATTAGAAACCTCATGATGAGCCTTTGAATATGTGTGGTCATTTGGACCTAAAAAAGAATTTTTAAGGATTTCTCTAAGTTGCAAAGGCTTATAATCTTAATGAATTATTAAATGTATAGGTAATGGTGTTTAGTTGAGAGACATTTTCTCTAATTTATAAAATTAAAGGAACATTTATTATTTACTTCATTAATTTTTAAGCAAGAGGTGATTTAATATGATTTGCTAAAGTTTAGGGTGGTTTAAGGGTCATAAAATTTTGAAAATCAATTAAAGCTCAATTTGATTTCAAATTGCCATGGAGAAATTTAGAGGTGCATGGAACATACATGTTGAACCCAGTGAGCTTGGTGTACAGTAGGATTTTGATGTATACAAATATTATTTGTTATACAATTATAAGTTAAGTTATGTGTGCAAGAAATTAATTTTTATATTAACATCATAAGGAGCACACAATTGACAAAATCAGAACAATGATATGATAATGCTAAAAGATTTAAACATAAAGAAAGTCCATTAAAGTGAAGATGGTCCCAAAATAAAAAGTGTTTAAATAAATATTTTTATTTTTTGATTTTCTTGACTCTTTCTATACTTCAAGCATATAGTGGGTCGAGCAAGTAGACGCAGACACATAATTACACACACACACACACAGATGAGTAGGGAATAAAAATAAATAACCAAATGTTAATCAAAACACTTAATTCTCTGATTAATCTTATGGTATGATCAAAATTGTACGGTATCACATGAATGACATTTTTGTAACTTATGAACATCAAGTAGCATCAATTAATATAAATTTGAATTTAAAAATATGCATAACTAAACATACAATACAAATTACATCATACTGGTTGATTAACTTTTTGAAATTTTAGGCACTAAAATTTTGATATTTCTAGAAATAGGTAAATTTAAAATTTGAATTGTTTATACTAGATGAATTAACTTGTATAATATGAAAATTTATTTTTTATGTTAATAGTGACCTATTTTGGAACCTGAAATAAATGAGTTGAATCAAAGCATATATCATGCTATACGAATCTAATCGTACAATCCAAAAAAATAGAAAACTTTTTCAAACAAACTTTATTCAGATAGAAGGATCCAATACTCTGAGTTGGCAACATTAAATAAATTAAACTATATGATCCTAATCTTACAGTCCAAAAAAATAGAGACTTTGTTTAGACAAACCACATTTAGACAAAATGAACTAGTTCCTTGAGGTGGCATCATTGAATAGATTATATTGTATGATCCATTTATCATACTATAAAATAAACCCATGAAAAATACTTATTCAGGCTATTATGGTTTGGATGCTAAGCTATGATATAAATACCTAACCTAAATGAGTAGAAATATGTATTTAAGGTTTTAGTAAGTATGAGAGATTTGAGAGGGTTGAGAGAGAGGGAGAAAGAGAGAGTTTTCTATAGATTCTTTGGGAGAAGTTTTTAGATCCTTATCCCACAGTTTGAGGGAGACGATGAGAAAGAGTGGAGAGAATGTGAGGATTTCATGGAAGGGTGTCCAAGAGATCATTTTGTGAGAGAAGTGCCAAAGATTATTTATCTTAGTATATGTTCTTGTTCTTTGGGTTATAGTGCGTGAGGGCTCCAGGGTGAAAGAGCTCTAGAGATTCTTAGTGCAGGTTACTCTCTATCTAGCCAACTTGCTAAAGGTGTTGTTATCTTTATCGTGTCAAGTGTAGAAGGAAGGAGACTTATTGGGAAATATATAATGCGGAAGGGAATTCTCTTTTTCCCTGTGAAGGAGAGGGATTTCTCTGTCTTGCTGGGAGCAGGAGTTGGCTAGTGAAATTCTTGGAGAGATGACTTCGGGGAGTAGACGTAGGTTAGGTTGATTGAACCAGTATAAAAATTTAGTTTGTACTTTTTTGTTTTAATTTTCATTATTATTTTTGCTTATTGCATTTACTTTACTTACTTATTTCTAGTTGGATTATTATTGATCATTTGAAAAAAAAAGAAAAATATTTCATTTTGAATTTTTTTTGAATTATTACCTTTTTTTTAAAATAAAGTTAAAAAATTCTAATTATGATAAATTTATTTTAAAAATAAAATAAAATTTATTTAACATCAGTACTCTAAAAAAATTCACACCTACTATCTTTTAAAAAATTTAAAAGACACCAATCCAACCCCCTCTTGTATGCCTTAGACGTTTTTTAATTGGTCTCAGGGCTAGGTACTTATTAAATTGATTTAAACATCTTAACGAGATTCTGTGATAATATAATTTAGGAATCAAAGCATGTTGGAAGGGTATTATATTACCCATCCGCCACTTTTTGAGAATATCCCATTTGAAATTTAAAAATTTACATATCCACTTTTTTTTTTTTTCAGTTTGTTCATTATTGTATGTGAAATTTAGTGTAAATAGGCTATACACACTCATATAGGATATAAATTGGTATTAAGATGAAAATCACTTTTACTGAATGGAATTTTGAGGAATGAGACTTAGCATAATTAAATGCTAAATGCTTGAACTGATTTTTTTGTGCACTTAAATATGAAGATTTCATGCATGTATCTACCTGTTGAGCTAGAAAAGAAATATTGGGTAGGTTTTGTATTAAATATGAAGGTATAAATGTAGTCAACAAATCACATTTAAATATTTTACTTATAACGATGAACTCTTTCACATGGAACCTAATGAATCCAAATATGATATGTACACTCACTTTACAAAAATCCTTGTTTCGTTACATGTAAGTAAATACATTATTAATGGTAAAAAAGTATTTAAGATTCTGAGATTCCTAACTGAGTCTTGGGATGCCAAGGTGACAACAATTTTTGAATCTAAAGATTTAAATGCTTATTCTATTGATAATTTATTTAAATAACTAATTATGTATGAACAAAAAATTAGCCAAATGATTGCAGATACATGGGATATGTGAAAGGAGAAGATGATATCATGGAAGGCTAATGATTCAAAATGCAATAGGTCCAAAGCAGATGAAGATGATAATATAACCTTCATGACTAGTCAATTCAAGAATTTCTTGAGGAAGAAATAAAGGAAGCCTGTTGGAAAGAGGATAAAAGGTAAGAGGTTAAATAAAGTGACTACTAACCTTATTTGTTTTGAGTATAAAAAGTTAAATCATATAAAGCTAGATTTCCCCAATCTAAAAAGTCAACTACTAAAGGAAAAGGCTGAAGAAAAAGTTGCTTATAAGAAGAGCAAAAGAATGCTTCAAATAGCCTTTTGAGTGAAGTCAAACTTTGAATCATTCAAGACAGAAGATGAAGAAGAAATCCAAAATTTATGCTTCAGGGTAAAAGAAAGTTTAGGTGATATGGATAATGATTAGGTATGTAATTTTACTTTTAAAGAATTTCTTTCATTTTTTGAGTGATTGCATTATAGCTATAGGAAATTTAAGAAAAAAAATTATGTTTTAAAAAATAGCATACTACACTTTTAGATGAGCATTCTGATTTAATTAACAAGCTTACATGTTTGGAAATGGGCACATTGCATTAGTAGATGATGGAGGTTATTGATTAAACTTTTGAATTATATAAAAATCTTGAGCTCTATCACCCCTAAAAAATGATTAGGTTTTCTTTAATATAAATAATAATAAAGCTCATCTTAATATAAGCAAGTATACTTGTAGAATCAAGTAATAAAGTGATAGAGTAGAGTGTCAAACCCACTAGGAAGTATGCTTACTTGCAACAAATTACAACTGTTTACTCTAATTACAATAATTATCCTATCAAAATAAAAATAATAATTTTTGGAGATTCTATCACTGAATAAAATAGTAAAAATATTGGATACAATTTTTAATTAAAGTGTTTTGGATTGATGAATTTAAATTACATATATTTCCTAATGAGACTCTTTATGGTAAGTTATTTAGGGCATATGCATCCCTAGATATCTGTCAAGCTTGTAGGGATGAAATGGATATCTGTTGACCTCTTATAGTAATAGTATCTCCTTAAGAACATAGAACATTATACATCCTATATCTAGGCATGGAAATATGCTATACTCCTGGTTATTCTTGCATTACTCTATAGAGGTTATATCTCACACTAACGTTTAACTACATATGTGGCCACTATATGCATTAAATAAAGAGTGAGATAATATTGAAAATATCTTTTAATGGTAATAGAACAAGTGTCCTCATTAATATTCATCATGCATTTTACATCATCAATCCAAAATAAGAGAATTAGCCAGACATAAGATGAATAACTAGAAAACTCATTTTAATTAAACACATGGAAGAATAAAATACAAGAGAGTGATATCACTAAGAAGGATTAAAGTATCTCCTCTACACTCCTTCTCCCTTAACATATAGAGTTGTTTCAAGAAACATAAGCTAAGTACTCCAAATGATTGTATCTTATACTTTCCTAGCCTCCCGTAGATTTAACTCTAAGAGGGAACTAGAGAAGTACCCTAAAAAGTACTGTATTTTACATAAGTGACTGAACTCTCCTATAAGTATAACATCACAACTATTTATAGAAAAGTATAAAAAGGAATTCGACATTGTGGTGCTTAAAATAATGGCATCGTGGCCCCTTAGAGTGAACTAGCGCCTCGACACTAGAACTTCTGCACCACCGTGGTGCTTTATGATGTGGATCAGTTATTTAGTGAATAGTTGTGTCATTTCATTGAGAGATCATTGCCTTAGAAGTTACAACTATAATGCTATGGCGCTATTGACATTAGAGTATAATGGTGCCTAAGTAGAAAAATGGAGCCAAGGAGTGAGAAATTATGGCACCGCTTCATTTGAAAATAGAGAATCTGGTGCTACCAAGCTAACTTTTTAACGTCGTAGTACCGATAATACTATGATGCTATCTATGTTACCACTGTAGTGCTTTCAAAGAGAGAACTCGACATTATAATGTTAGAATTTGGGTGCCTCAATAGTGCTGAAGGAAGTGCTGTGACATAATTTGTTTGGACGTCATGGCATTGTAGACTACTTAAATTTTTTGCTATTTTTTAGTTTTTCTTGCACAAAAATAACTAAAATAATATATTTTTACTGAAAATAAAACACAAAATAATATATAATTTACACTTAATAAATTCTACCAATCTTAAACTCTTACTTGTCCTCAAGCAAATTAAGAAATCTGTAATTTTGATTAATAAAATAAGCAAAATAAAAATAGATAATTTAAAATTAATTAAATATAGGATAACATATCATGGTCCAGAAGTAGTGGAAATATAAAAAGTTATAATTCTAGTTTGGAAAATACTAACAATTATCCTAACTAGTCATCCTTATTATTGCTTAATTTTAATTTATATATTATGAATATAATCATTGACTTTTAAATTCTAAATGAAATATTATAGCTTAAAGATTCGATGTATTTGTAATTAAAATTAAAATTTCATAAGTTCACTAGCATTTGTACTAGTTTTCATATTTTATCCTTTGTGAATTTAAGTATAAGATTGTAGTCATACTTTAAGCTTTTATCTAATTCCAACTTTTGATTGTACTCACTTTATTTTTTTTCTTTTCTTTTCTTTTTAAAACTCTTTTTACTTTTATTTTTATGGAGTCTATGGTCAATGATTTTGAATATAAGTTTTGCTTAAAATCTTCTTACAATCTTAATGAGTTTAATGTAAGGATTTAATAAGATTGCTAATCCAAATTTAGGTTACTTATATTTTTTATTTTAATCCACTCATATATATTATTTTACCTTAATTAATTATTTTCAATTCAATTATCAATGTATAAATATATTACTTATAAATTCAAGTTAAGTCAATAATTTAAATGTTTTAAGTTAGTTAATTATTGATTTTTTTAATCCATGAATTATAAAATAGTGTTCATTTGAACTATATTCTAGGATATTATTAATATCCTAATTATATATAATTTCTAATTATCATTTTTATTAGGGTTAATTAGATAATTAGAATATAAAGATATTAATAAAATATAATATAAAAGTTTAAGCATAAGCGAAATTTAATCAAATGTAAATAACAGCACACATAAAAATTAATATATATATATATATATATATATATATATATATGATGATAGAAAAGTACAAAATATGTGATACATATAAAACTATAACACAAAAGACATGATAACTAGTGCATAAAGCCCCACTCTAATCATCACTATGCATTGGCTCTCAAAGCCAAAACTCTAGTTATTACATCACTCAATCCTTCACATAGAAAAGACTAAAAATAAGAATAACATTCACACACATATTAAAATACACAAAAAATGAAAACTCCTTATATTAATATTTAAGAATTTTATTATTCTTAATTCTTCTCATCTACAAGGTTTCAATCTATGACTATTAACCTTGAAGATATGAAAGGTCTATTTAACCGGAATCTTTATGGCATAATTATGATATGTTCTAATGATAACGAAAGGGCCAGTCCATCTAGATTTAAGTTTCCAAGGCAATGTTTCTTCCTATAATTAAAAAGTAAGACATCTTGACTAGGAGAAAATTTGTGATCTAAAACTCCACATTTATGCATCTTCTTCATCTCTGCATTATAGATTTTTGTATCTTCATAAAATTTATTTTTGAATTCATGAAGTTAATTAACTATTATTGAACTCTAGATGTTTAGAATAGCGAAGGAATCTTCATTCTTTAAGTGTACTTCACATCTTTTTTAGGATGGATGCTTTCGTTTCTTTCCACCCATTGCTTTAAAAATCTAGAAAGGAAAGGAAGAAACTCCCAAATAATAAAATCCAAAAGGATTGATGTGGATAGAAAATCAAATGTGCAACTTACTCATTTTATAAATATCAGGCACAGAAGTGCCAAAATTTAAATTTTAAACTACTGTAGCACAACCAAGCAGAGTGTCACTATAATTAGTGCTGTGGCGCTTCTTTCACTCCCTCAAGTTTTATTTTTAAACTAATGACTACTACTACTAAATTTGATCTACCAAGTACACAACACATTAAAAGTTCGGTTACCTTTCATATAATGCAAAGTTTATAATCTTCAGTTAGACTTGCCTAGATTTATCAAATTGGCTAGGGTATATTGCTACCAATCCTTAGATGTTTATCACTTGGATCTTTTTCTTTTTTCTTTGGGTTAACTTTAGTATTGCTAGGCAATGATCCAAGAGGTCTATTACTGATTGAAATTGTAAGCTGACTTAATTGGGTTTCCAAAATTTTAATAGAAGTAACTTTATTTTGTAATTAAGTTCCTAACTGCATTACTACATCTTCCAATGGTAATTTTCTACTTTTAAACTAATTATTTTGATTAAATCCTATGGGATATATAAGTCTAGGATTAACAACATGTTGCTGGGGATTATTCCAATTTACTCCTTGATTATTTTGACTAGAATTCCATTGATTATTCCTAGCAATATTATTTGACCAATTAAAATTCGGATGGTTTTCTAACCTAGATTATATGCATTAGAGTAAGCATTATTTTGTATTCCAATCAAATTAATATTTTTAATCCCTTACACATTACTATTTTTAATCCCTTGTAGATCACTATTTTTATTTAACTTTTGATCATCGAATTGCATAGATAATTCAGTTACAAATTCTAAATTATCTCTTATTATGTTCAACTTCTTCGAAATCGCTACAACTTGTGTAGTCAAAATTGACAAAGCATCAAATTCATAATCCATTTTCCAATCAAATTAATATTTTTAATCCCTTACACATTACTATTTACCCTATTAGTGGGCAAAATAAAATTATTAGTAGTCATTTCCTTTATTAATTCATGTGCTTCCTCAAATGGCTTAGACATTAAAGATCCTCTAGCTACAACATCTATTATTATTCTAAGAGATCCTACTAATCCATTATAAAATATTTAAATAACTAACCAGTCATATAATTTTTGGTGAGGGCATTTCCTAAGCATTTCCTTAAATCTCTCCCAACTCTCAAAAATCCATCCTCCTTCAAATTGAGTGAAAGAAGTGATATCATTTCTAAGTATAGCAATCTTCAAAGGTGGGAAATGCTTAGTAAGAATCTTATGAACCAACTCATTCCAAGTGGTTATAGAGCTTGGGGCTAAAGAATTTAACTACATTATAGCTTTATCTCTTAGAGAAAATGGAAATAATCTAAGTCTAATAGCATCATCGTTGAAACCATTATACTTAAATATTACACAAATTCATAAGAAATTGGCTAATTATAAATTGGAATCTTCAACAAGAGTTCCCCCAAATTGGGAATATTGAACCATTTAAATTATAACAGATTTTAATTCAAAATTATTAGCCTGGATCATACCTCTATTAATGCTCTGATGAATTCTGCTAAAGGGTTAGCATAATCCCTAAGTGGTCTAGAATGATCTTGATCTAATATAGGTTTCATAATTTTTACAATCTTTCTAATTATTCAAATTTTTGAAAGGGTCTATTTTAGCATCAAATAATAAAGGTTCCTTTCATGTCTCTAAAGCATGCAACTATGAATATGTAATAAAAATATAAAATAAAATAAAAAGAAAAGTTAAAAGTAGGTCTAGCGATACAACTAATTCAACAATATAGTTAAAATTGCTAAAATCAAAATACTTCCCTAATAATGGTGCCAAATAGTTAATGGGGGATATGGAGTGAACTTTTGAATTATATAGAAAGATAGGGCTATATCACTCTTAAACAATGTTTAGATTTTCTTTGATATAAATAATAATAAAACCCCAGATAATATTCACAAGTATACATGCAAAATAATGTAAAAAAGTGATAGAATAGATTGTCGAACCCACGAAGAAGTATGTTTACTTGTAACAAATTAATACTGTTAACTCTAATTGTAATATTTATCCTACCAAAATAAAAATAATAATTTTTGGAGATTCTATCATTGAATAATAGTAAAAATACTGGATATAATATTTAATTAAAGTGTTTTAGATCAATGAATTTAAATTGTACATCTTTCCTAATGAGACCTTTTATGGTAATGTGATTTAGAGTATATGCATCCCTAGATCACACTGAGAGAATATAGCATTAGAAGTTACAACTGTAATGCTGCAGTGCTGTTAATGTTTGAGTATTGTGGTGCCCAAGTAGCAAAAAATGGCACCAAGGAGTGAGAAGTTATTGCACCGCGACATTTTAAAATAGAGAATCCGGTGCAACTAAGCTAACTTTTTGATGTTGTGATACTGTTAATTTTGTGATACTATATGTATTTCCATTATGGGGCTTTCAAACAGAGAACTCAGTACTATAATATCAAAATTGGGGCACCTCAGTGGTGTTGAAGGAAGTGCTATGCTGTTACTTCATCGGATGTCATAGCACTATAGACTACTTGAAATTTTTTGTGATTTTTTAGTTTTTCCTACACAAAATAACTAAATTTTTTTTTTATTAAAAGTAAAACACATAAAATAATATATAATTTACACTGATCAATAGATAAACATATAATTTTGGTTAACAAAATTAAGACCCAAAAATGAATTAAATATTAAGTCCTCATGCATATTGAACTAGATACTATATATAAAACATTAGAGGAAGAATATCAAAATTTAAAAGAAAGTGAGCATGCTGTATATATTAAATTATTGAATGTACTCATCTTTTTTGTTTGGCACGTAGAACTCCCTAGTAAAGTGAAATAGCTTAGAAAAAGAATAGAACTTTAGTTGAGGTTTTTAGGGTGATGTAGAATGAATATAAGTTATAAAAATATTTTTGGGCAAAAGCTGTAACTACTACATTCTACACTTTGTCAAGGGTGATGAACTGCCTAAGGGTAGGAAAAAAATCTTTCAAACTTACATATTTTTAGTGCAAAGGTTTTGTGATGAATAATATAAAATTAAATTTAGCAAAATTTTATACAAAATTGGAGGAGGCAATAATACTATGTTATTCTTCTATAAGAAAATCCTATAGGGTGTTTATTAAAAGGTCATTGGTAGTAGATGAATTAACTCACATTGTATTTGATGAGATCGATAGATATGATTCAACTAGAGAAGAACAAGAAGAGGATGATATCACTATTAGAATTGAGAACATAAGGATAGGGAATAGAGGTATGAATCAACAGTTATTTTTAAGAGAATGGATATATGCTTCTATTCATCCTAAGGAGCTAATCATAAGAGATCCATTTATAGGAGTTAGGATTAGACTTGGATTTGTAAGGAGAATAGCCACACTGTGATGGGGGCGGTGGAGTAACCTAAGAAATTGTGAAAATAATTTAGAGCTCTATCAATCCCTAAATAATGCATAGGTTTTATTTGATATAAAAATTATAAAAATCTCACTCAATATACGTAAGTATACATGCCAAATCAAGTAATATAGTGATAAAGTAGAGTATTGATCCCATGAGGAAGAATATTTACTTATAAATACTAGTACTATTTACTTCAACTATAATAATTATCCTACTCAATAAAAACAAGTTTGGTGGAGATTCAATCACTTAATTTAAAATAAAAAATAATTAAATGAAATGCTATTTAGATGAAATGTTTTGGATTGATGAAATGTAAATACAACATGTTTCCTAATGATTCTCTTTTATATTTATGTTATTTAGAGCATATGCATCACCGACCTCTCAGTCAAGCATGAAGAGATGAAGAAATGATTAAACCTTCCAACCTACATACCACTCTAAACTCCCATAGTCTATCACCCTATGAGAATTTAAAAAGAGTAAGTAAAGTATGTACTATTAAAACCCTCTCATGATAATTCATGTCTATAAATTTGATACATGAAAAGCACTATGCCTATGCTTACATTATACCAATCCAACATATCTGGTTGTGCCTACTTTCATATTCCTAGGCTCCACATTACACCTGATATTAACTATACATATGACCACTATAGGTATTAAATGAAGACCTAGTATATTAAAAATATCATGAAATTATTAATAAAGAGAATTTATTAGTACTCCATATTCTATTTATACTATTAATCTAAAACTAGAGAATTTATCTAGACATGAAGAACAAGTGAAGCAAATTCAGTTTCATTAATTACATAAAAAAAGAATGTACAAAAGAAAAGATATCAATACTGGATTGTTTCAATGATCCCCTCTACACTCCTCAAACATATCAAATTGCTTCCATAAACACAAGCCAAGTACTCTTGTAGAATGTATTTAGTACTTCTTTGAATTCTCTTAGTTATCACCCCTAAGGAAATATCATTGAAGCACTATAAAGGTTGAAATTAAATAATTGACTGAACTCCTCTACTAACATTACAAACATACTATTTATTAAAAATATATAAAATAGATTCTGACACCATAATGCTCAAGACACTTGAAGCACAGTGCCCTAAAATTAACTAACCTTGTAACTCTAAAAAATTTCCTCTACTGTGGCTCTTGCTGATATGGACCCACCATTTAATGAATCGATCTGTCACTTCATTACAGATCATGGCCTGAATGGTTACAACTATCATGCCATGGCATTGCTAAGGGTAGAGAACTATGACGTCCATATGACACTAACCTTGGCTTGGCGGCATTGAAATTTGGCATCACAGTGTTGTGCAGATAGAGACTGTTCTTTACAATGCTAACTCCTCTGTTGCTGTGGTGCTGTCAAACAGACTGGGTGCTGCCATGTCTATATTTGGGCACTCCGACAGTGTCAATGATGGCACCATGGTGGTATTTTGTGCCACGCCGTGGTGTTGTACCACACTTAAGAATTTAGCCTATTTCCTATATTTTCCTGCACAAATATATCTAAAACAATATATTTTTACTAATAAATTAACACATAAAATATAAATTATTTTCACTTATCAAATCCTCCTTAGCTTAAACTCTTGCTTATCCTCTAGTAAATAAAAAATATAATTCTGATTGAGTGATTAACCAAAATAAAAAGTGACAATCTAAAATTACTAAAATATAATATAATACATCACTATCTAGAATTAGTAAAAATGAATCAAAGCTATTTTTCTAGTTTTGAAAAATACCAATAGTTAAAACTTAATCAATCATTCTTATTTTTACCTAATTTGAAATTATAAGTTATAGATTTAATTATTAACTTTTGAATGTTGAAGTGAATAATGTAGTTTAATAATTGGATAGGGTTATAGTTAAAATTATACTTTCATTAGTTCACCATCCCTTATATTAACTCTCTCATCTTATCCTTTATAGTTTTTGTATAAGATTGTATTTCAATTCTTAAGCTTTCACTGATACTAATTTTTGAATGTACTCATCTTTTTTGTTTGTTATTTTTCATTTCTTTTTCTTTTTAAGAACTATTTGTATTTTTTTTCTTTTTTTGTGGAGTATATAATTAATAATTTGAATATCAACTTTTGCTTTAGGAAGTTTATACAATCTTAATAATTTTAATGTACAGACTTTATGAGATTACTAATTCCATCTTCAAGTTAGTTGCGATTTCAAATTTTAATCTACTCATACCTTATTTTTAATACTAATTATTCATCTTACAATTTTAAAAGTTAAATTCATAAAGGTATAACTAATAAATTCTAATTAGGATAATAACTTAAATTATTGAATGAGTTAAGTATTAGTTTTTCCAAACTGTGAAGTATAAATAAAGTTCATTTAAACTAGGATCTAGGGTTTTATTATTATCCTAATTTTTTTAATTTTTAATTAAAATTTTTATAATGGTTAAATAAATAATTTAAATATAAAAGTAATTGGAGGACAATAATAATTTAAGCATGAAGAAAATTTACTAATATATAAATAAACATATAAACAGACACTTCAAACACATGCTTTCATATGAGTGAAAAAGTGCATAAAATGTGTTGAATACTAACATAACATAACATTCATAACATAATGAGTACTAGCATGACATATAGATGGGTTGCCTCCCAAAATTGCTAAGTTTTTAGTCTTAAGCTAGACATGCTTGAATTTTCCATTTAGCTAAGGTGGATGAATACTACTCTTCAATTGGGTCCCATTGGTATCTCTTTTCTTCTCTTTAGGATTAATTTTAGTGTTACTAGGAGGAGATCCTATAGGTCTACTACTCATTGAAATTCGAAGCTGACTTAATTGAGTTTCCAAAATTTTAATTGAATTAGCTTGGTTTTGTTATTAAGTTCCCAATTATATGACCACATCTTCTAGTGATGTATTTCTAGTTCCGTACTAATTGCTTTGATTAAATCTAGGAGGATAAACTGGTCTTGGATTATTATTAGTTTGATTTTGTCCAATTTGTACCTTGGTTATTTTGACCAGAATAATATTGGTTTTCACCATTATTATTTGACCAACTAAAATTTGGGTGATTCATCTATTCTGAATTATATGTATTTAAATAGGGATTATTTTGTTTTTTAATCAAATTTATATTTTTAATCCCTTGGACATTATTTTCTTCCCCTAAGATTTTATCTTCCAAATATAAAGATGAATCAAAATTTAAGCCAACTTATAAAGTCAAAATAAATAAAAAATCATTTTCATAGACTCTTATCACTCTCTCAAGTTTAACCCTATCAGTTCGCCACTGAAAATTATTTATTACCATTTCTTAAATGAATTCATAAGCATCTTCAAAAGGCTTTGGCATGAAAGAACCTCTAGTTGCAGCATCAATTATGACTCTAAGGGATCCTACAAATTCATTACAAAAAAGTTGAATTATCAACCAATCAGGTAAGGCATGGTGATGACACTTTTTAAGAATCTCCTTGAATCTCTCCAAACTCTCATAAATAGATTATCCTTTTAACTGAGAAAAAGAAGTAAAGCCATTTCTAAGCTTGATAGTCTTAGAAGGTATGAAATACTTTCCTAGAAATTTATGGGGCTAACTCATTCCATATGATAATAAAGCCTGGGGGTAAAGAATTTAACCATATTTTTGCCTTATTTCTTAGGGAAAATAGGAACAATCTAAGACTAATGACATCATCACTAACACCATTATACTTAAATTTTATACAAATTTCTAAAAAATGTCCTAAATATTGGTTAGGGTTTCTTCAATGGGAGTTCCCCTAAATTGAGAGTTCTATACCATCTAAATGATTGTAAGTTTTAATTCAAAATTAATTACTTAGATGGTGGGTCTATTTGTACTTTGGTGAATTCTGTCTACTAAAAGGTTTGTAAAATTCTTAAGAGATCTAGAATGATCTAAGTTTTAAACAGGGTTAGCCATTATAAAAATCTTTTTGGTGCTTCTAATTTTAGAAAGGGTAATCTAAATTTAGAACCAAAATGCAAACATGTCTCCCCTCTATGTCTTGTGATCATGCAACCATAGATATGTAACCAGTAAATTAAAATAAAAGAATAAAATAATATAGTAGGACTCATTATGTAATTGATTCAATAATATAGTAAATTTGCAAATAAAATAAATTCTTCTCTAGTAATGGTGCTAAAACTTGATGAGGGCGGTGTAACCTAAAGAATTATGAAAATAATTTAGGGCTATATCAATCCCTAAATAATATTTAGGTTTTTGTTGATGCAAAAATTATTAAAACCCCACTTAATATATGCAAGTATACGTGCCGAATCAAGTAATATAGTGATAGGATAGAGTATCAATCCTACGAGAAAGAATATTTACTTGCAAATACTAGTACTGTCTACTTCAACTATAAGAATTATCCTACTTAATAAAAAACAAGTTTGGTGGAGATTCAATCACTTAATTTAAAATTAAAAATATTAAATGAAATACTATTTGGATAAAATGTTTTGGATTGATGGAATGTAAATATAATATATTTTCTAATGATTCTCTTTTATATTGATGCTTTTCAGAGCATATGCATCACCGACCGCTTAGTCAAGCCTGAAGAGATGAAAGATAGATTAAACCTTCCAACCTTAATATCACTCTAAACTTTCATAGTTTGTCACCCTATGAGAATCCTAGAAAGTAAGTAAAGCATGTTTATACCTTCTTCCATTATACACACTTGAGAGTCTTTGGACAAGAGTCCTTATTAAATGTTCTTTTAAAAGCTAAGTTTAAATCAAACTTCAATCATCTCTTTAAATTTCAATTTGAAGCATCTCATTAGTCTATATTTGTATAGACTAGTTCCATTGAAATTCAAAAATTTTGAAAAATCTCAATTTAATCATATTTTGAGGATTTAGTATACTTTGCTTAGTATATTCTTTAAACTTATATCTTATTTAAAGTTCAGTGAATTTTTATGATTAATATACAATTCTGGTTAGTTACATAAATAATGACTAGAAAGTTGATCTTCTCTTTCTTTGACAATGCTAACATGATAGTTACTCAAGGTCCATCTGTTGAGGCAACTGTGATCTAGTTTGGATTATTGAACAACATTCAATTCACTTTCACTGGACCATAATCTGATGTGGTCAAGGTTGGGTCTCTACTGGCTAAAGCTATTAAGAATATAGTTGAGGGTGGGTCTATAATCTCCCCAGTAGCTGTTAAACCCTCAATGTTCTCTTGTCTAACTTTCACAAGGTTATCTGTAAATCAGAGGAGAAAATCCACTATAATTTTTGAATTACCTTATCCTAGCAAGTTCAAGATTGGGTCATCCTCTATTATTATATTGATGACCAAGTCTCAAAGGAGGAATAAGAATCGCTGCCTAAGGCTAAGGGATGAGAAAGTTAGGATAATAGAAGAGAATAACCTAATGAATGCTATATTTGAAGAAGTAAAATTAAAATATACTAAACTAATAATCAAGGAATTTGAATTCTTATATAAATCCCTTGTACCTAGTTTGAATCACTTTTATCCATTATCTGCTATTGCTGGAGAAGAAAATCTAGTCAGAATAATGAATTCTCAACCTATTCCTTCCCATCGTAATCTTATTCTACCTTCTCTATCTAAAAGGACACACGATTATGCTGTTGGTTATGGGCAATTGAAGATTGAATTTTCGAGAAGTGCAAAGGATGTCATATCTACTCGAGTGCAAGCACACTCAAAGATATATATATATATATATAAGTATATCCTCATGTCAAGAGAGAAGTATAATTCAGAGAATCATGTCCTAATTAACCAATATCTATTATAAAGTGTCAGCAAGAATATAGAAGATGTAAATAAAAAATCACTATATAGTACCTTCAAATGATCAGGGTTAGTTTACTCCGATCCAATCCTTGGGATATGGAGCATTAGCCTGTTAATGTTACAACCCATTTCCCCTCCTTATTCTATTTAGTCTAGAAACATTCAAGTCAAAACTTCTAGTCGCTCCTTGGGTCAAAATCCATCAAGAGTTGGTTAAGATCGCTACAAGGTTGAGAGTTATCTCCTCATCTTGATAGAAGGAGATTAAATTTTATAAGTCAACTAGTAATGGTATCTAATGGTTGGAAAGTTTGGCATCCTAAAATGGTTTCCACACCAACTTCTTTAGTTTCTCAAAGGAATCATTTATAAGAATAGAGAATAAATAAAAGTAAAGATGTGGAAGATTCATTAGCTATCAGAGAATACACTCCTTTAGATCCCCAAGTCCATTGAAGAAATGATGGATCACCTAAAGAAGAGTATAGGACAAATAGATGAGCAAGAAGTTTTAGAGAATGCAAAAGTAAATTCACAAGATGAAGAAATTAATGAGAGTGTATTCATGGTGGATACATGATCATCTATACAAAAAGATAAGAGGAAGAAAAAATTAATTGAGTAGAAGTTGAGAATGAACAAGTGGTAGAGGAGAAGAAGAGTATATTCCAAATCTAACTAGTAGTTTTTTTAGTTTTGCTAAGTAAGAAAGATGAACAAATTGCACGAATAGAAAAGAAGATGGAAGAGCTGATGTTTGCTATAGCATCCCTCCAAAGAAAAGTGGTTCCTTTAGCTAAAGCTGAGATAGAATTTGTTTCAATCGAATTTGTCCAATACTATAATAAACCTAAAGAAGTAATAAAAGATAATAAAATTGAGGTTTGGAGATTAAAGAAAGACAAAGTACAAGTTGTAGATATTGAAGAGATAATAGAGCAGCAAGTCAAGGAAGCTTTAGCACATTCTAAGGGTACCTCATTTGTTCTAAAGGTTAGATCCTACCCAGAAGAATATGACTTGATTCCTTATCTTAAAGGATTTTTTATGCCATCATTTAAAAATTTGATAGAACAAGGAATCGGAAGCAACATCTAGCGTATTTTTGGGCCAGTTATTGTAATATAGGAGGCAACAAAGCTTTACTATTTAGATAATTCATGAGCAATTTATTAGGTGTTATATTTAAATGGTATGCTGAGATACCTAATGGGTTAGTTCAAACATTTATAGAACTAGAACAGATCTTCACTAAAAGGTTTGTTGGAGTACGCCACCATGTCACAGTAGGGGATCTGGTAGTGGAAAAATAGAAATCTAGTGAATGTCTAGTTAACTATATTCTAAGATGGAGGAACATTAGCATGAAACATGAGCCTCAACTCCAAAAACAACATGCTATAGAAATTCTTCTAAAGAATATTCATGGTCCAATAGCCTTCTTACTAAAAGGATTTACAAATAAAACTTTTAAGAAGTTATTGAATAAAGCCTCTAATCTTCAGGAGAAAATATCTCAATTGACTTTTTAAAAAGATTAATATCTGATAGAAATTAGAAAATTAAAACCTCGTAAGGTGTTGGAAAAGAAATCTGGGTCAGTATCTGCAATTGATATGAGCAAGCAACCAATATAAGTTCAAACAAAAAAATTTAGATCATTCATCATAGTATTAGTAGTATAATAGGCCTCCTAATCCATAGTTTAAATCTCGCTTTGATCTTACCACTGAAAAGAAAAAAAGAGAGATTTGAAGCTTTAAAGAATAAGAGTTATTCATTTAAAAGAGAGACTATTAAGAAGATCTTTATAAATCTTCTAAAGAAATCACAATTCAAACTTCCTAAATCAAACAAGCCAGAAGATGTGGGAAAATTAGGATAACCTAGATAGTGCCCATATCAATAGATGATCAATCATGAGTTAGAGATTTGCATAACATTTAAAGAATGGTTTGGAAGAAGCATTAAAGATGTTTCGATTATGATACCTAAGGAGTATTTAGTTGATTCTAGTATTAGCTGATTCTAGTAAAGGATATGCTAAATGCGTGATTGGTGAGCCTTCCGTATCAATCTTAAAATCAAAACCTAATGATAATTGGGATATAGTTTATCTTGATCTTCAAAAAAATTTCTAAATAAGTTTTATCATTCATCTGCTCAGGTATCTCAAGCAGTGCAGAGTTCCATCTAGGTTGATTTGACACATAAGAGAGTTCCTATTAAAGAACTGAAGAAGACATCAACTGATCAGTCTTCAACATTTCAAAAAGTGGAGCTTAAGAATAAAAGTAGCAATATAAATAATAAAGTTGTAATTTCTTCTAAAGGCAAAGCAAAAATATTATACCTTTTATACTATATGGTTTCTATTTTATCCTGCCAGGGGCTAAGAAAGAAATGAGGAAAGATTTAGTGTACATGTTGTCTATACCTAGTGATGTTCAAATAAATGATACAATAAAAAATAATTCTACCAAACCTGAAATAAACTTAAATGAGTTAAAAGAGTTTCTTTAATATTTCTCTGATAGTGATTCCCCTATCTTCAACATTCATGGTGATCTTATTTGTAAAGAAACTAAGATGTTTGATTTTGATAATTTATCAGATAATGCATTAAAGATAAATGAACACACATAATCAAAAGAATCCATTATCTTTTCCTTTGAAGAGGCAATCCAAGTTAAACTGTGTAGGGGTAAAGTGTTACCCCCAACAGTATCTACAACTAGTAAGGGAAAGCAAGTGGCTGATAATCCAAAAACCTTAGCACCAGTTCAACTAGGTTTTGATTTAGCTAATCTAGATAGTCCTAAAATAGATTATAATGTCTTAGCACATTGTAGAAAATTGCTTGCAAACTAAGTATCTATGATGCTTTAATTCTTTCTAAGGAAATGAGGTAGGCTTTATTCAAAGCTTTACTCAATCTAGAGATCTGTATAGCCCATTTAGCATCAACGCAACCTAAAAAAATATTGAGTTATAAAGAGGTCCCCAAAATTACATTTTTAGATGATGATTTATTATTTTGAACTCCATATCATAATAATCTGTTATATATCTATGAACATCGACAATTTCAAATTATCTTATGTTCTTATTGATCCAGAAGCATCAGTCAAAATTATGACCTTAAGAACTCTACTTGCAAACCCAGTTCTAATAAAATGATGTTGTGAGGGTTTAATAATAAAAAAAAAAAGAGAAGGCTTTGGGTTTAATTACCTTACTTTTAGAAGTAGGAAACTTGAAAACTAAAGCAAATTTCCATATTATAGATTCTGAAATTTCTTTTAATGCTTTTTTGTGTAGACCTTAGCTACATGAATATAGAATGGTGCATTCCACCCTTCATCAGTGTATTAAGTGCTTTCATGAGGGTGTAGAGCATTATATTAAGGGAGATTTACAACCATTTTGATTTCAAGAAGTTGGTATATATGAAGATGCTTCATATTATCTGCCTAAAAAGTGAACCATCTTCTCTAAAAATCTCAAATTAGAAGAAAAAGAAGCAAATGAAAGGAAACAAAAAGAAAAAAAAGGAAAAAGTAAAGCATTCTAATCTTAAACACGAAGTTTGTTGTTTACCTACTCCTCCCTCACAAAGAGATGGTATAATGTCTCAACAGTTTAGAGGAAGAGGTTAAGGAAGGCAAAATCGAGTGACAAAAGAAAATGGAAAAACAATGTGTGTAAATAAAGGCACCTATAATACATATAAATTTTAAATCCAATTAGGAGGCGGAATCATATGTGATTGGTAAAAATCCACATGCTATAGAATATAGGAATGATATAAAATAACCAATGCTTGAGATTTCAATGGAAGCCGATAGCGATGAGGATAGGGTCCAAGTCACTAGGGAAGCTGATTCAAATCTATATACTATGGAGGGATTAAAGAACTTTATGGAAAATATTACCTTACTCCACTCTCCCAAAGTGAAGTTAAATAGTTAGAGGTGAAATCCTCTCTTCCTTCAAACCTAGACATCAAAGCTAAAATCTTTATAACTTCTACCAATAAATCCCCTTAAACTGATGTACCCTTCAATGATCCATTTATGGATGAAATAGTGAAACTCCATTCTGACTGGTGTTGGTGGAAGTTTAAAAAGTGGAGATTTGCCTTGTAAGGAGCAAAATAAATCTTAATTAAATTTCTTTGGGAAAATTAAAAATTAAATTTAGATTTTAATTTTAGAGTCGAACATACCATTATGAATAATATACCGCCTCGGAAGGTGGAGATAAAATGTCCTAATGGGTTCAGACCCTGAATTATAGATTTTCTCTTAAATGTTGTAGCATGATTTAGGGAAGAGCCTGATATGACCCCAAAGGGTCAAAATAAAGTTCAGTCAAATATCGGGCTACGATAATCAAGAGAAGTGATCATTGATTTCATATTCGAATTCATCTTAACAAATAATATATCTCCCCGTAGGAAGAAGGTAACATTAGTTAATAATCATTTGAACATGTCGATAATGATCGACAATTTTAATTTTTCCAAATAAGATTTAATTTGAATTTTGAAAAGAAATTAATGTGGGTTCTAAATCTCCTACGAGTGCAAGCCCTCATAGTTAATTATATCGTATGAAAACAAATTTCCCTACGAATACTCTCGATTAGAATAATGATAGAAATTTTGTTTGGAGATTTTCTATGAGTGAAATCAAATAAGTTGGATTTTTGAATTTTAACTAAGAATGGATCAAATTGGAGCACTTTTTTAGAGTTAATAGAAGAAGGGTAAGGGACACTTAGAGATTCTGAAATAATTTAGAAGTGTCCTGACCTAATCTAAGTATTGGGCTTTAAATTTTAGATTAAGGAGAATTTTAATTTGGGTTAAATGTTCTATTAGAAATTTCGGATTATATTCTCAGAGGTTGGGGTCTTATGACTCAAGATCTGTCCCAGATCCTAAATCTAAATTGGGCACCAGACCACGATGGCCTGAATTTAACTAATGTAATGTAAAATCTGGACTTACCCCGACCTGGATTGGGGAGCCAACTAACCACCTAGGTGATGAAAATCCATGAGTCAAATTATTTGATGTAAGAGTGGTAGGACATTTTTATTAAAGTTTTTGAGAAATGGGGCCCACATTTAGAGATTATCCTAAGTGGCCCCTTGACTTATATTGGGTGAAAATGCTAAAAGAGAAATGCAATTAAATTTTAGACTCTTTTTAATTAGTTTCTAATGCAATGAATGCTAGTTGACTCGATAAATGCTTAAATCAAATATGAAGAAATTTTTAAAAAAGGCTTAAAAATAGATTTTATCCTAGATTGCACAAATTCCCCTTGATATATCTACACCCTTATAGGCCAGGTGGTCTGCCAGAACCCGCAGGTGGGGAGGTGCCTAACAAAGGAAAAGAAGAGTGCAGCAAAGATGTTTATGAGAACTCCCAATGATCCCGGGCTTACTTCTTAATTCATTAGAGTTTTAATGTTATTCTAAATTTTTATTAAAGTTTTATATAAAAAAAATTTGTCGTACCCTCATGAGCCTCCGCATATCTAGGCTAAAATAAAGGATGGCACATAAATGCTAAAAAATTAGGAAAAATAGGCAATCATATAGGCAATCAGATCAAAGCAAACAACTTAATCTAATTAATTCCTTAAAGTAAGTCCATAGGCAAATGCCCCATTTATTATAACCTAGGGTCTGCAAAAATTAAAAGTGACCAGGCATGACTAACGACAACCCAGATTATAATCCTAGTATAGATGCAAGTGACTTTGAGTGGGATACTCTTTGTCTTTAGTTCTTCAGTCTTCTCCTCGTCCGACTCCTTGAATTCATCGTAGCTAGATACGCAAATGAAAAAAAAACTCTTCGCCCAAAGGGGAGGTTATTCTTTCCATTTTGGATATGAAAATGATCAAAATTTAGACTTCAAATAGAAAAGGGCTATCCTCCAGAGGGCTATCCTTTCCTCTTTGGAATCCAACCTTTGGATTTGTGTATCCTAACTCAAATGTACAACTTTCACAACACAAGACTTCAAATGAATTACATTAATATAAAAATGAAAATTCTAGACTCAATGGAAAGGTTATCCTATGAATTTAAATATAAAACATATCCCAAGTAGTTATACATGTACAGAAAAGTAAACACACTTGGCCATGCTCCTTTTTTTATTTGGGGGCTAAGCAGCTGAAGCACCTGCAGTAGTTATATTTATTATTTGTTTAGCCCCCTTTATTATCCTGTATGATCATGGCCACCTGCAAAAAACTCAGTGAGCATCCAGAACATTCCAAACCTAAAAATAAACTATCACCCATCACATCAATTTATAGAGTGCAGTAAAGAAAGTAAGCAAACACATCAATCAATTTTCAATCATAACATGCAATGAAATTTCAAAAAATCTGGCATACAGTAGGAAAAGTAAATACCAGCCTAGCCTAAATCTAGAGTTAGTTGCCCTAGTAAATCATCTAAAGTGTGTGTATAAAAGGTCGTGTGGCTGGGGTAGGTCCTATAATGGGTAACTTGTTAGAATTAATTAGAATTTGAGTTTGTTGAAAGTTTAAAGGGAGGTTTTATTAAAGTTTAAATATTAATATTTTAATGTTTAAATTAAGTATATTTTAATAATTAAATGACTACTACCTTTGTTGCTTACTGAGGCCATAAAGTTTATTTCACCTTCATTGAGGCTAATTTAATATCCTCATAGGCCTCAGTTTCCAAGTAGTAATCAGGTTTGATTATATTGATTTAATTTATTAGAAATTAATGGATTAATAATTATTGATTAGATTGATTAGAGGCTGATTTTAAAGACCAAGTTAATTTAGTTTGTTATCAATCAGTTCGTGGAGTTCTGCCACCAGGCTCGAGGAACCAGGCCTCCTTAGGATATGGAGCCCTATAGCTCGTAGTAGTCCATCCTATAAACCAGGTTATTATAATTCAATTAAGGATTTTAATTTGGTTAAATAATTAAGGGTTATTTAATCTTAATGTTTTATACTCCATTGAATCCATTCGTGACATTGTGCCACTAGGCTTGAGGAACCAGACTTCCTTAGGACAGGTAGCCCCGCAGCCTAGAGTAGTCCATCTAATAAACTTTATCTTTGGAGTGGTTATTATGTATTAAAATATTAGTTGAGTGTTTTATTAATCAAATTAAAGTTTTTTAAAATTTTAATGAATTATTAGATTTTTTGTAATTATTAGAATTATTTAATTATGTTAATTAAGGGGGCCCTTTTTAGATTAAAATTAATTTTGAAAGTTTTAAATTTTTAATAAATATTAGAACTTCTGATGAGTAGTTAGATTGTCAGTATGTCAATTTAGAGTTATGTACAAAAAGTTATGATTTTTCAAAGTTTGGACCAAGACTTGAACTATGGGTGACCGAAAAGTTAACTTTTTGACTTTGACTTAATTTTGGAGGTTTAATATTTTTAGAAAATACTAAACCTTAAATGGAGTTGAATGACACTAACTTTGTTTAATTTAGATTTGTTTGTAATTAGTTATGAATTTTTAAAGTTTCCTTAATTATTTGAATGTTAAAATTGCTTAATGAGGAAGGTTTTGATCATTTTGATCCAAACTCATTTCAAATTGTATGGAATCACTCCCAAAGGTTAGGGATGACTCATGGGAGTGTTTCCAAGTGTTTGAAAATTATTTGGAATTTTTAATAATTTTTAATTAATTAAATTAATTAATTATTAATTTTTATTAAAAATTAAATTAAAGTTGAACTAGGGATCCAGTCAATGGGCTTTATTTTTCCTAGGTAGAGGAATAAGTTTAGGTCAATTTGAGGTATTGTATGAATTTTTTAGACTTAATTTAGATTTATTACATTTTTTTGAATTTTCTGGGTCCTTAAAAGGGCTTAAACATGACATTTAATTTTCTATCCTAATAGCCTCCAAATTCAAAGAAATTTGAATCTACAGGAAAAAAATGTTACTAAGTTTACTGTTTTCAAGTTTCAACCCTACTAGGTGTGTGTATAACTCCCTAGGAATTTTTAAACTTTTTTAGATCTTTTCCTAATTATTTTTCCTAGGTGTCTTTACTATTCAAATGGGTTTGAAATTTGGTGTGACTAACCCTGGTACATATGCACCCATACTACAAAAATTTCAATGCAAAATGCTAAAAATCTAGAGAGTTATAAATTTTCAAAATTTTAGATCCAAAATGAACCCATTACCTTAAAAATTCACATCATAGTAATCTATTAGGCAACCGACCCTAAAAAAATCACAGAATATGCCTAAGATATCCAATTATCTTTTATTAAAATTTGGACTCCAATTGACCACTGGATTGTGAAAAAAATATAAAAAATATATTTCAAGTGAACTGGAATATCTCATAATTTAGTACCCAAATTAACTCAATCTTAATTTTAGTAAATACTGCATAAAATTTTTTTTCAACGAGCTTAAAAACATATAATTTGGTGAAAACATGAATTTACTATGACTTTTTAGAGTTTTGAGCCATTAATTGAATTATTTAATTCAATTTTCAATTGAAACTACAATATCAACTGAGAGAGCGACACATGGAAGTACGGTCCTAATTGACCAGTATTCAAATACAGGGGAAATAATGCATAGTCTGACTTATCATGGGCCGTCCGATCTTGATTAAGAGAAAATTGGACGATTGTGGTTGATGTAGCCCGTTTTAGTTTAAAATTAAGCCAAAAATTTAAATGCTCATAACTTTAAAAATATATGTCCAAATTTAACAAAATTTGAAACATAAGCCCATGATAATCTAATCTTTCAATGCCTAGAGTTTGGAGGCTCCATGCATTATAGATTTTGATTAGTTTCAAATTTAAGAGTTAACTAAAAGTTATAATATCTCACCAACGAATGGATGAATTTTGATGATCTTGGGTTCGTTGGAAAGCTGCAGTGATCCTCTATAACTTTGATGAAGACACTAAGAGTTAGATCTAGTTGGATCGAAAGTTTTGTTAGAAAATCATCTTTATCTCTCTCTCCTCATTAAAATAGTGATTTGAGGCTTGGAAAAGGTGGGGAGAAGATTGGGAATAAGAGGAGTTGAATTATTAGAGGATTTGGAATAAGAGGAGTTGAATTAGAACTTTTAAAATGAATTTGAAAAATTGCAAGTGATTTTGAAGAGTTTAGATCATCATTGTATGTGTTGAGCTACAAGGAGATATTGCATGGTAATAAATGGCAATGATATCCAAAATTTACTTTGATCATTTTGATATGAAATCAGGTTTCAAATTTGGAATTGACAAATTTTCTTTGAGTTTTGAAACTCAGCATGTTGAGTGACAAAATCGATAAGAAAATCCAGAGTCTTGAGCTTGACTCTTTCATCCCTCCAATTAACTTAGGGGTGAAATGTCAAAGCCCATTTTTTGCTAAAGAATTTTGAAGTTTGATTATGAGATCAAAGGGTCTTCTATAGATTATGAAACTTAGCATACTTGAGATTTGTTTGAATATGCAAGTTTAAAACATTTATAGGAAAATTTTAAAGGATTTGGCTTGACTCTTTTACTCTACCAATTAACTTGGAGGTAAAATATCAAAGCCCCACTTTGACTAAGGTTTCCTTGCTCATCTCTCTTTTGGGCATGTCTTTTTGATGTTGGTTAAGCACACCTAAGAAAGAAATGGATATAGGAACCAACAGAAAGAAGGGTAGTCATAACTACCAATACAATAAAATTTATGTCGTTATTAAAGATGGAGAGAGGGATTTTGTCCCACCGGGCGTGCCATTTTTTATTGGTGGAAGTTTGAGAAGAGGAGATTTTCCTTGCAAGGAGAAAAATAAATCTCAATTAAATTCTTTTGGGAAAATTGAAAATTAAATTTAGATTTTAATTATGGAGTTGAACAAGCCATTATGAATAATATACTACCTCAAAAGGTGGAGATAAAATCCCCTAATGGGTTCAGACCCATACTTATGAATTTTCTCTTAAATATTGTAGCCTGATTTAGGGAAGAGCTTGATATGACCCCAAAGGGTTAAAATAAAGTTCAGTCAAATATTGGGCTATGATAATCAAGATAAGTGATCGTTGATTTCATATTTAAATTCATCTTAACAAATGATATATCTCCTCGTAGGAAGAACGTATCATTCGTTAATAATTATTCGAACATGACGATAATGATCATGAATTTTAATTTTCCCAAAAAAGATTTAATTTGAATTTTGAAAAGAAATTGATGTGGGTTCTAAATCTCTTATGAGCGCAAGCCATCATAGTTAATTGCATCATAGGAAAATGAATTGCCCTACGAATACTCTCGATTAGAATAAAGGCAGAAATTTTGTTTGGAGATTTTCTATGAGTGATATCAAAGTTGGATTTTAGGATTTTAACTAGGAATGGATCAAATTGGAGCACTTATTTTAGAGTCAATAGAAGAAGGGTAGGAGACACTTAAAGATTCTGAAATAATTCTGAAGTGTCCCGACCTAATCTAAGTGTTCGGCTTTAAAATTTAGATTGAGGAGAATTTTAATTTGGGTTGAATGATTTAATAAAAATTTTGGATTATATTCCTAGAGGTTGGGGTCTTATGACTCAAGATCTACCATAGATCCTAAATCTAAATTAGGCACTAGACCATGGTGGCCCAAACATAACTAATGCAAAGTAAAATCTGGACTTACCCCAGCCTAGATTGGGGAGCCAACTGACCACCTAGTCGATTAAAATCCATGAGTACAGTTATTTGATGTAAGAGTGGTATGAAATTTTTATTAAAGTTTTTTGAGAATTGGGGCCGACATCTAGAGATTGTCCTAAGTAGCCCCTTGACTTATGTTGGGTGAAAATGCTAAAAGAGAAATGTAATTAAATTTTAGACTCTTTTAAATTAGTTTCTAATGCAATGAATGCTAGTTGACTCAATAAATGCTTAAATCAAATATGAAGCAATTTTTAAAAAAGGCTTAAAAATAGATTTTATCCTAGATTGCACAGATTCCCCTTGACAGATCTACATCCTCATAGGCCAGGTGGTCTGCTAGAACCCACAGATGGGGAGGTGTCTAATAAAGGAAAAGAAAAATACAGCAAAGATGTTTATGAGAACTCCCAATGATCCCAGGCTTACTTCTTAATTCGTTAGAGTTTTTATGTTATCCTAAAATTTTTATTAAAGTTTAAATAGAAAAAAAGTTATCGTATCCTTACAAGCCTTCGCATATCTAGGCTAAAATAAAAGACGGCACATAAACACCAAAAAACTAGGAAAAACATACAATCCTATAGGCAATCAGATGAAATCAAACATATAAATATAATTAATTCCTTAAAGAAAAGTTTGTAGGCAAATGCCCTATTTATTACAACCCAGGGTCTGCAGAAAATAAAAGTGGCTGGGCACCACTAACGATAACCTAGATTCTAATCCTAGTACAGATGCAAATGACTTTGAGTGAGATTCTCTTTGTCTTCAGCTCTTCGGTCTTCTCCTCCTCGGACTCCTTGAATTTATCGTAGCTGGATATCCAAATGAAAAAGAAAACTCTTCCCTCAAAGGGGAGTTTATTCTTTCCATTTTAGATATGAAAATGATCTAAATTTGGACTTCCAAATGGAAAAGGGCTATCCCCCAGGGGGGTATCCTTTCCTCTTTGGAATCTAACCTTTGGATTTGTGTATCCCAACTCAAATGTACAACTTTCACAACTCAAGACTTCAAATGAATTACATTAATATAAAAATTAAAATTCTAGACTCTCCTGTAATGTTATCCTAAGCATTTAAATATAAAATATATCCCAAGTAGTTATATATGTATAGAAAAGTAAACACATTTGGTCACGCTCCTTTTTTGATTTGGGGGCTAAGCAGCTGAAGCACCTATAGCAGTTATATTTATTATTTATTTAGCCCCCTTTATTGCCTTGCATGAGTGTGGCCACCTGCAGAAAACTCAATGAGCATCCAAATCGTTCCTAGCCTAAGAGTAAACTATCGCCCATCACATCAATTCATATAGTACAGTAAAGAAAGTAACCATAAACACCAATCAATTTTCAATCACAACATTTATTAAAATCTCAAAAAGTCTGGCACACAGCAAGAAAAGTAAACACCAACCTAGCCTAAATCTAGAGTTGGTTGCCCTAGTAAATCATCTGAAGTTGTGTGTAAAAGATCATGTGGCTGGGGTAGGTCCTAGAATCGGTAACTTGTTGGAATTATCTAGAATTTGAGTTTGTTGAAGGTTTAAAGGGAGGTTTGATTAAAGTTTAAATATTAATATTTTAAAGTTTAAATTAAGGATATTTTAATAATTAAATGAGTACTACCTTTATTTTTCATCGAGGTCGTGAAGTTTATTTCACCTTCCTTGGGGCTAATTTAATAGCCTCGTAGGCCTGGGTTACCTAGTACTAATTGGGTTTGATTATGTTGATTTAATTTGTTAAAAATTAAGTATTAATAATTATTAATTAGATTAATTAGGGGCTAATTTTAAAGATCAAGTTAATTAGTTTGTTATCAGTAAGTTTGTGGCGTTGTGCCACCAGGCTCGAGGAATAAGGCCTCCTTAAGACACGTAGCCCTGTAGCCCGGAGTAGCCCATCCTATAAACTAGATTTATATAATTCAATTAAAGATTTTAATTTGGTTAAATAATTAAGGGTGATTTAATCTTAATGTTTTATACTCCATTGAATCCATTTATGGCGTTGTGCCACGAGGCTCGCGGAACTAAGCCTCCTTAGGACACGTAGCCCCACATCCTAGAAGTCCATCCAATAAACTTCATCTTTGGAGTGGTTATTATGTATTAAAATGTTGGTTGAGTGTTTTATTAATCAAATTAAAGTTTTCTAAAATTTTAATGAATTATTAGATTTTTTGGAATTATTAGAATTATTTAATTGTGTTAATTTAGGGGGCCAAAAGTTGACTTTTTAGATTAAAGTTAACTATTAAAGTTTCATATTTTTAATAAATATTAGACCTTATGATGATTAGTTAGACTATTAGTATGCTCAATTTGGAGTTCCCTACAAAATGTTATGATTTTTTAAAGTTTGGACCTAGACTTAAACTATAGTTGACCAGAAAGTTAACTTTTTGACTTTGACTTAATTTTGGAGATTTGATATTTTTAGAAAATACTAGATCTTAAATGGAGTTGAATGACACCAAGTTTGTTCAATGTGAATTTTTTTATAATTAGTTATGAATTTTCAAAGTTTTCTTAATTATTTGAATTTTAAAATTGCTTAATTAGGAAGGTTTTGATCATTTTGATCCAAACTCATTTCAAACTACATAGAATCACTACCAAAGGTCAGGGATGACTCATGAGAGTGTTTCCAAGTGTTTGGAAATTATTTTAAATTTTTAATTAATTAAATTAATTAATTATTAGTTTTTATTAAAAATTAAATTAAAGTTGAATTAAGGATTCAGTCAAGGGGTTTTTATTTTTCCTAGGTAGAGAACTAAGTTTTGGTCAATTTGAGGTATTGTTTGAATTTTTTATACTTAATTTAGATTTATTACATTTTTTTGAATTTTTGGGTCCTTAAAAGGGCTAAAACTTGACATGTTTAATTTTCTATCCTAATGGCCTCCAAATTCAATGAAATTTGAATATATAGGGCAAAATGTTACTAAGTTTACTGTGTTCAAGTTTCACCCCTATTTGGCGTGTGTATAACGCCCTAGAAATTTTCAAATTTTTTTAGACCTTTTCCTATTATTTTCCATAAGTGTCTCTACTATTCAAATGAGTTTGACATTTGGTATGACTAACCCTGGTACATATGCACTCATACTACAAAAATTTCAATGCAAAATTCTAAAAATCTAGAGACTTATGAATTTTCAAAATTTTGGGTCCAAAATGAACCCATTACATTAAAAATTCACAATATGGCAATCTACTGGGCATCTGACCCTAGAAAAATTACAGAACATGCCTAAGATACCCAATAATCTTTCACCAAAATTTGGACTCCTATACAAAAAATATATTTAAAACAAACTAGAATATCTTACAATCAGTACCAAAATCAACTCAATCTTAATTTTAATAAATACTACATAAAACTTTCTTTCCAACAAGCCCAAAAATGTCCAATTTGTTGAAAAAATTGAATTTACAGTGAGTTTTTAAAATTTTGAGCCAGTAATTGAATTATTTAATTGAATTTTCAATTGAAATTGTAGCGGCGACTGAGAGAGCGACACGTGATAGCACGATCCTAATTGACCAGCATTTAAATCTAGGGGAAATGATGCCTGGTCTAACTTATCATGGGTCGTCCGATCTTGATCAAGAGGAAATCGGATGGCTGTGGTTGATCCAGCCCGTTTTAGTTCAAAATTGAGCCAAAAATTCAAATGCTCATAACTTTAAAAATACTTGTCCAAATTTTACAAAATTTGAAATATAAGCTCATGATAATTTGATCTTTCAATGCCTAAAGTTTGGAGGCTCCATGCATTATAGATTTTGAGCAGTTTCAAATTTAAGATTTAACTAAAAGTTACAATATCTCACCATCCAATGGACGGATTTTGATAATCTTGGGCTCGTTAGAAAGCTACATTGATCCTCTACAACATTATTGAAGATGGCAAGAGTTAGATCTTACTGGATTGAAAGTTATGTTAGAAAATTTTCTTTTTCTCTCTAGAATGCTCTCTCATTAAAATAGTGATTTTAGGCTTGGAAATGGTGGGGAGAAGCTTGGGAAGGCCTTAAAAATGGTTAAAGAAGATAGGGAAGGGTTTTTGAAGGTTAGAGGCTGGAGGAGAGTTAGTGGAGAGTGAATAACGGAGAATTAATCCCTTAGGTCAAGTTTTCCCCCACTTTACCCTTCACTTTTGGATTGGATGGTTGAGAATTGAGTTGGGGTGGTTTGGATGGGTGCAAGTGTCCCCTAAGCTACCCAAAGCTAGGGAATAGGGTTGGTATTTGAGTGTGACTTCCCTTGGTCCATGGGGAGAGGGCCCATACCTTTTCCCTCATTTGGATGAACTAATGCTTTGCTTGGTTCAGGGGGTTAGATTAGGGCCTCTTAAGAAAGGAAAATGGTCCATTTTCCAGCAAATTTGAGTAGATTTTGGATTGAGATAAAGGTTTTCCAAGGTGGCATGGTGATGTTGCCATGATTTGGCTCTTTCTCATGGGTTCAAATGGGGTTGGAGAGGGTTTTGACCCCTCCAAATGGGTTTCCCAAGTCAACCCAAGGGGGAGCTTGACTTGGAAAGCTTTGGAGATGTCAAGGTTGTCCAATTGAATGATTTTAAGGGGTTGATTTGATTTAAAATGGGTTCAAGCATTGAAGTTGACCTTAGTATGGGTTAAGAGTTGATTTGGTCAACCATAGTTGACTTGGTCAACCTAGTCAAATCAGTGGTTTAGTGTGGTTCAAACAAGTTTAAATGAGTATTTTGAGATCAATGGAGGTGGTCCCATGCATTGGTGAGGTCGTTTGGATTGAAATGGACATTTGAACCCTTAAGGGGTATTTTGGTCAACCATGATTGACTTGGTTAACCTAGTCAAACTAAGACCCAAGCTTGGGCCCAATGTGTTTCTAATGATGTTTAGGAACCATTGGGATAAGTTGTGAAGATTGATATGATTAGCCTTATTAAAATTTGGGGAAAATACCAAAAATCCCCTTAAAGGGTATTTTGGTCATTTTGACCCCTAGTCAACCCTAGGTTAAATTGGGTCTGCGAAAGTATAAGTTGCTGGTCAACATGTCATGGGGAAGGCCATGGACATGATCAAAGGGTTTGGGAAAGGTCCCAAGGTCAAATTCCACAAAGTGGAGGGTCTAGTGGCATGGGTCATAAATATTTGAAGATTTTGCAACCTTCAGAAATAGATTGAGTTTTTGGGGTTAGAGGTGTCAGATTGAGCTCAAATTTGGAGGGATGGCCTTGGACACATGCCTAATCAATATAGAATTGATAGGTCATGATTTGGAGGTCATTTGACGGGGTTTCTAGGTGACAAAAAATTCACCTAGAAAGGATTTCAGGACCTGGGTCCCTGACCCTATGATTTGACTTGAAAACTTGTATTTAGATTAGATTTAGGAGTTAGAATGATTGATGTTGATGTCGAATTATTCATTTCAATCATAATCATAAAGATGGTTAAAATTGATTGAGCTGAATGAAGGCTGGGCAGGTTATTGATTAAAGATTGGGTTGACTATTGATTGAGGACTATATTGATAATTGATTGGGTTCTCTATGGATGACAAGTGTACAACTATCCTCCATTGGATCACCAATCAGAGGATTAGAAAAAGTTTTGATAGCCTCATACAAAAATGAGGTCAACAACTGGTACTCCAACTGTATAAACAAGTTTTCTTAACAGGGTTTAACACTATCAAGTTATACTAGAGGTGAAGCTCAACAATTTCAATATCTGTGAAATTCAAAGAAAAAGATATAAAAATATATCAAGTCCAAGCATCAACTTTACTACTCTATGTTCATTTGATGATGATGAATATTTCTTAGTCATATCAAATAATTTAGAGTCTGATAGTCTCTTTTCAACGAAAATTAAAACTTTTAATAAACTCTATTTAGAAACTTCAGATGATCTAGATGACTCTTAAGTTAGGGATGCACCTCCAGAACCTAAAGAGGAGATTAAATCTATGATTAATGATCTGAATGAAATAAATCTAGGAATAGAAAAATTCCATCAACTAATTTTTATAAACTCATTATTGAATGAGGATGAGGCAAAGAAAATGATAGAACTATTAAGATAATTCAAAGATTATTTTTCCTGGAGTTATAAAGAAATGTCTAGATTATTTCCAGAAAGTATTCCATAAGCTATAAATATAGCTAGGAATGGCTCCTGTTAAATAGTCATGTTGAACCTGGTTAGTTAACATCGTTCCAATCGAGAGGAAGAATGGTCAAATTTTTGTCTGCATTAATTTTAGAGATTTGAACAAAGCTTGGCCAAAAGATGAGTTTCCACTTTCTATACTGAAACTTATGGTTGATATTGCTTCCTCTCATGTAATATTTTCATTTATGGATGGCTTATTTAGATACAAAGAAATTAAAAGGGCTCCTGAGGATGAGCTGTATTTAGCTTTCAGAATACCGATAGTTGTCTACTATTACAAAGTCTTGTCATTCGGATTAAAGAATGTGGGGCAACATATCATTAAGCAATGATGAATATTTTTGTTGAACTAATCCACCACTAAATGGAATTTTATGTCGATGATTAAAAGAGACAATCATTTATATGATCTAAGAATTATTCTTTAAAGACTATGCTAGCATAACTTGAAAATGAATCCATTGAAGTGTGCTTTTGGTGTCACTTAAGAAAAGGTTTTGGGTTTTGTTATCTGACATCAAGGGATCAAGATAGATCCAAATAAAATCAATGAAATAACAAAAATGCCACAACCAAAAAGTCTTACTTTGTTAAGATCTTTCCAAGATCGACTAGCATACCTTAGAAGGTTTATATCTAATCTTTCAGGAAGATATTATCCATTTGGAGCTGTATGCAAGAAAGACACTCATTTTAAGTGGGATGAATATTGTTAGAAAGTATTTGATTATATAAAGAAAAATTTGATAAATCCTTTAATTTTAGCTGCTCCTATTTCAGGGAAGCCGTTGATTTTATATTCCATAGCATTAAGTGAATCTCTTGGTCCCTTATTAGCTCAGGTTAATGAGGAAGGAAAAGTGAATACAATTTACTACTTGAGTTGATGTTTATTTCTATCTAGAGTAAATTATCCTATAATAGAAAAATATTATTTAGCTTTAATCTTTGTCGTCAAAAGTTAAAGTATTATATGCTCTCTCATAAAGGGAACCTAATATCTATAGTAAATCCATTAGAATATTTAATGAATCATCCAACACTATTAGGAAGATTAGCTAAATTGTCAATATTTTTATTATAATTTGAAATCACGTTCATTTCTTTAAGAGCAGTAAAAGGGCATGATGTGGCATATTTTTTAGAAGCTCATCCAATATAAGATGATTGCCTAATCAATGATGAACTACCACATGAATAAGTCATGAATTTCGAATCAAATCAAAATTCCATCAGGGAATTCTATTTTGATGGTACTGCTTCTAGTCAATAAGAAGCATTTGATCATATATGCTGAGGAAAAGCTAGAATAAGTATATAATTTATTACCTAAGAAAAGGGTGTAATATTTTACTCTTATCATTTGTTAGAACATTATATGAATAAAGAACCTAAGTATGAGGCATTGATAACTGGGTTAGAATTGATAATCTTGAATGAAATTCAAGAAATCTAAATTTTTGGATATTCACAACTAGTGATCAATCAGATAGCTAATACTTATCAATTACTGAAAGAAAACTAGGTTCCTTATCATCAATATTATATAAGATTCCTCATGGACATAATTTTACAGTAGATGCCTTAGCAATGTTAGCTAAAGCTTTAGCTTATTTTGAAGGAGATTCAATTATAATAGAAGTACATGCTCGTCAAGTTCTTTCATCTATAGATCTTGATTATGAAAAGAAAAAATCTTCCACTGAGGTGACAATTATTTTAACAGTAGATGATGAAGTGGTGGATTAGAGAAAACTCTTTATTGAATGCATGTAAGAAAATATGTTTCCTAGTGATAGATTGGTAATAGATCAGATTAAAAGATGATCCCTATCCTATACATTAATTAATGACGCCTTATATAGAACATCATTTAATCAGATGTGGTTAAAGTGTTTAAGTAAATCAAAAGGACTAAATATAGCTGAAGTACATGTCAGATTATGTGGCACACATTAATACGGTCCAAAGATGAAAATGAAAATTAAAAGAATAGGTTATTACTGGCCATCGATGATCAGCATGAAACTTACATAATTTTTTCACCAATGGAATGTGCACGTGCATTAACCACAAAATGTACTACACCCAATAGTTACTTTATGGCCTTTTAAAAGATGGGGTATGGATATTGTCGGTCCAATTTATCTGCCATCTTCTAGATGTCATAGGTTCATCTTAGTAGCTCAATATTACTTTTTAAAATGGGTAGAAGTAGTTTCCTTGAGAGAAGTCGAAGCTCATTATATTCTAAACTTCTTTAAAGACCATATTGCATATCAATTTGGTATTCCTTAGTGAATCATATCTAATATTGGTCCATCATTTAGAAGCATTAAGATAAATAACTTTACTAAACATCATAATATTAATTAGAGATACTCAATAATATATTACCCCCAGGAAAATGGATTAGTTGAGGCCTTCAATAAAATATTGGTTCAAATTCTAAAGAGAATACTTGATGATAAATAAAGCCAATGGCATGAAAAGTTAGGAGAAGCTTTGTGGGCATACAAAACCATATATGGAACTCCAACTTAGTCTATGCCATTTACTTTGGTATTTGGAGTAGAAGCTATTCTCCCTCTAAAAGTAGACTTGCCTTCACTGTATATAGCTATCAGTTATAAGATCATAGAAGAACAAAATACAAAACTTAGATTAGAAGAACTTGAAGGTTTAGAAGAGAAATGTTTAATGGGTCAACAGAACCTTGATATATATATATATATATATATATATATATATATATATATATATATATATATATATATATATAAAGCTAAAATGATTCAAGCACATGAAAAATTGGTTTACTTGAGAACTTTCCATGTAGGAAACTAGGTTTTATTTATGTGAGGATCCATTTTGGCTCATCAAAAGATAGACGATAAATTTGAACCAACTTGGGATGGTACGTTCATGATAGAAAAGGCATATCAAGGAGGATCTTACAATTGCTTGATTATAAGGGAGTTCATCCAATGCTACCTATAAATGGGTGATTTATTAAATGGTATTATGGTGGAAAGTGTTAATAGTGAAATATTATAAGAAATAGAATGTTCTATGTTATTTTTTTGTATAGTACTTTAATGTATTAATTTTTTTTAAAGAAATTAGGTCCAGAGGATAAAGCTGGGTCTGAAGTTTATACTATAGTTTATAAGTTTTAAATTCTCCATATATTATTAAACTATATCCTTAAGGAAATGATGTAAAGTCCTTTATGGTATCCTTTTTCTTAAGAATATAATGGTTTGATAATCTAAATCCTCTTATTTGGGAGTTCCCTCTCATTTGATCATCCATCTTCATCTAAATTAGCCTTTAGGTATTAGCCCATTTGTATGGCATTTTATATGCTTCATTAAAATTTGCCTATGATAGAGCAAGCCCCTCATGGCACCATCCTAGTTTAAATCTAGATCTGATCCTCTATGATTAGGTATAAGTTTGTGATAAAGGTTTCCCTTCCATATGATCATCCGATCCATTTGTTGCAAATCTGGTTTTGATGATGACAAACATGTTTCCAGTGTGTTTTGCTTGGCTAATCTGTTTCAGGCACAAAAGACCGCGAGCCACTCAAGCCAACTCAAGATCGGGTCCAAGTGTGTCAAATGTATGATTTTTTTCTTTTTAATGAGTCAATTGTAATGTAACTGATTCCCTAACTAAGTAACCTTGCACACACACACTCAGGGAGAGAGATTGAGTGAATTAGAGTTTCTGTTAAAATTTTGTTCAGATCGTCCTGGACGATTTTCACATCATCCTGGATGATTCAGCCAAAATAGAAACCCTAATTAGGGAGACTAAGTTAAGAGGGTCTGATTAAGCAGATCATCCTGGACGATCTTTGGATCGTACGGGACGATATGCCCAAATCAGAAATTCTCAGCCGCCAGATCAAGTTAGGCAAGTTCTTATCTTGGTCTGATCGTCTCGGACGATACGTGCATCGTCCCGGATGATTCAGTACAATCATGCCTAATTTAATCTGGTAATTAAGGAAAGCAATTTATTTTTGGTTGATACGATCATATCGTCCTGGACGATCGCAGGATCGTCCCGGACGATCATGATCGTTTAGTGCATTTCAACTGTACGACCCGAACTGTGATCAAGATGATTTGGGGCCTTTTTGAACTAATCGTACAGGACGATGACCCTATCGTCCTGGACGATCAAGTCATTTTTTGGTCATCCAGCACAGATTTCTCTAGACGACCCGAACTGTCTTCTGGACGATTTTTCTCAATTTGCACTAATCGTCCCGGACGATCGCATGATCGTACAGGACGATATGAACAATTTTTTCTACTGATCGTCCAGAAGAGCCAGATCGTCCAGGCTGAAACAACTGAATTTGAACTGATCGTACAGGACGATCTACCGATCGTCCTGGATGATCTTGGCCGACCAGTTGAGATTTAGGAAAAATTTTAAGCCCTCTTTTAAAAGAACTTTTTCCAAAATTAGGAAAAATATTTTGCTTCCTTCCTTCCCTAAGAAACCCTAGAGAGAGAGAGAGAGAGAGTTTGGAGAGAGAGAGAAGATCTTGTGAGGGGGAGTTAGTGAGGGATTCACTAAGGTTGCTCCAAGCACGGATCAGAGTCGTCTTCTCCGCTCGTCGTCTTTCGTCTAGTCGGTGTTTGTCGTGGGAGGATCATTCGCAAGAAGATCTGGGGTTCTCTTCCCGCTTCAGGTGGAAGTAAAAGGAGTTCGAAGGTTCTCTGCCCGCTTCAGGTGGAAGCAAAAGGAGTTCGAAGGTTCTCTGCCTGCTTAAGGAGGAAGCGAAAGGAGGTCAGGTTCTCTGCCTCACCGTGTGGTGAAAAGGAGGTGTTTGTACAGGCTTCTCCGCCTTGCTGTGGGAGCAAAAGGTGAGACACTTTTTGTTTAGTGCAATACCTGGAGGGGAGGCTCCGGGGAGTGGACGTAGGTCAAGTTGACCGAACCACTATAAAATCTAGTTTGCTTTTCTGATTCAATTTTGCACTTTACTTTTCTGATATTAACTGCTTGGGTGAATATCTGTGGTTGATCTTTTCATTCTTGTTCATGTGTTTCCGCTGCTACGTATCGAAAAGATTTTCATTGTTATCGTGAAATTTTTAAATAACCAATTCACCCCCCCTCTTGGTTAGCCTCGGGACTAGTTCACTAGGGCTTAACATCCCTATCGAACTTTCAAGTGGTATGAGAGCGGGATTCAAAATTTAGGTTTAAAAACTTTTGAATTTGATCCATGGCTAACTGTAATAATCGTAATACTGCTGAAGGTTATTCTATTACAAGACCACCGTTGTTTGATTATATTCCTTTTGATTTTTGAAAAACACGCATGTCTACTTTTCTGTAATCTATTGATTATCGCATGTGGATGTTAGTTAAGGACGGATACGAACCATCTTTTAGACTGATTAACAATATGAAAACTAAATTTCCTTTTGCTAATTGGACGTTTGATGATCGTGATTTAGCACAGTTAAATGCAAAATGCTTGAACTGTTTCTTTTGTGCTTTAAAATCTGAAGACTATATGCGTGTTGTTACTTGTACAACGGGAAAGGAAATCTGGGATAGATTATGTATAATATACGAAGGTACAACTGAAGTCAAACAGTCTAGGTTAAACATCTTGTTACATGATTACGAACTTTTTCGCATGAAACCTAGTGAGACTATTTCAGAAATATACATAAGGTTCACTCAGATTGTTACCTCATTGCATGTTCTAGGTAGAGAACTTACTAACTACGAAAGAGTGAACAAAATTCTTAGATGTTTGCCTGCCTCTTATGATGCTAAGATTACTGCTATTACTGAATCTAAAGATTTAAATACTTACTCTATTGAAAGCTTACTTGGATCACTCATTGCTTACAAGCAAGGGGTGAACCAAAGGCAACTTGATGCAGGTGAATGCAAGAAAGAGAAGACAGTGGCACTAAAGGCCAAAGATTTAGATGCTAGCACTTTCGGGTCTGATAGCGATGATGTTGCCTTAATCACAAGGCAATTCAAAAGCTTTCTAAGGAAGAAACATAAGAACTATCAGAAGTGGAACAAGGGTAAGTCCAATAAAAATTTTAAGGGTTCATCTGAATCTATTTGTTTTGAATGCAGGAAGCCTAGACACATTAAGGCTGATTGTCCTACACTAAAAGCTCACCCAAGCAAGGAGAAGGGTGAGGAGAAACCAAAGTTTAGAAAGGACAAGAAGTGGATTCATAAGGTGTTCTGGGCAGACTCTGCATCCAACTCTTCTGAGACTGAAGCTGAAGAGGAGGAAACAAACTTATGTCTGATGGCTGATGATCACCCTGGTCAGTCGGACCAGGAAGAGGTATGTGAGCTGACTTACGATCAATTATTTGAAGTTTCTGAAAGAATTCATACATCGTATAGGAAGCTTAAGAAAACTCATGCTAGTTTGAAATTAGATTACTTAACTTTGCAAAAAGAGCATGATTCTGTAGTTAAAGATCATTCCACACTTGATTCCAATCACATGTCTTTGCTTGATGAATTCGATGAGTTGAATAAAAAATATTATGATTTAGTTTTTGAGTATGATTCATTGAAAACTACGCATGTGGACTTAGAAAGAGCTTTTAAAGAGTTAGATACAATGGCATGTGAAGTAGAAAGTAGTAAGGGAACCTTGAAATTTGAAATTGCAAGTTTAAAGAAAGAAAATGAGTTTTTGAAGGTAAAGATCAGTGCTTTTGAAAAGAAAAAAACACCGCCTACTTTTGAACAGTTTTATGCACCGCCACCTTTTGAAAAATCTGTTGCAAGTTCTTCAAAGCATGTTTTATATACATCTAGGAAGAGGTATTATCATCCACGTAGATTAGTTAACCCTTTTCCTGGTGTTAGATGTTTTTCATGTGGCATGTTAGGACATATTTCTCACACCTCCACTGTTCACCGTAATACACATTGGGTGTGGAAACCCAAACTGCCTGTTTCACAGCACAGCACGCATGCATTGCATTCTTCTTTTCATAAGAAGGAACCCAAACCTATTTGGGTTCCTAAGACTGACGTTTGATACTTTTGTAGGTGTGCTCTCACACAAGACCTCGTGAGAGTATATGGTACTTGGACAGCGGATGTTCTAGACATATGACTGGAGATGCAAATCAGTTCATTTCGTTGGAGGCCAGAGCTGGAGGCAAGGTTACACTTGGAGATAACACCACCAGGAAGGTGGTAGGCTCAGGTATAATTGGTGATTCCAAGAATTTTATGATTGATAATGTTCTGCTTGTAGATGGATTGAAACACAACTTGCTGAGCATCAGTCAACTCTGTGATAAGGGATACAACATCAAATTCCTGCCCACTGGCTGCATTTTAAGCTTAAATGATGAAGTTGTTTTGCAGGGGCAAAGGATCAACAATGTCTACAAGCTGGATGTAAGTAGCATTAAATCTGATAATTCAATTTGCTTAAAAATTGCTGCTGATGAGTCTTGGTTATGGCATAGGAGATTGTGTCATGCCAGTATGAAAACCCTTAGGAGAGTCACCCAAAAGGACTTAGATAGAGGTGTGCCCAAGCTTAAGTTCACTAAGGATCACCTGTGTGATGCCTGTCAGTTGGGGAAGCAAGTCCAGTCCTCTTTTCACTCTGTTAAGGACATTAGCACCTCTAGACCTTTAGAAGTTCTTTACATGGACCTCTTTGGACCCATTAGCACTGCCAGCTTAGGGGGGAGAGTCTATGGTTTTGTGATTGTAGATGATTATTCGAGGTTCACTTGGGTTAAGTTTTTGTCACATAAATCTGAGTCATTTGATGAGTTTAGATCGTTCTCTCCTTGGATTCAGAAGAAGTTAGGATGTGAGATTATTACCATCCATAGTGATCACGAAGGGGAGTTTGAAAATGAAAGATTTGGAAGTTTTTGTGAGAATCATGGGATTAGTCACAATTTTTCAGCTCCTAAGACCCCTCAGCAGAACGGGGTAGCTGAAAGAAAGAACAGGACCTTAGTGGAAGCCACTAGAGCCATGCTTGCCGAGTATTCACTTCCAAAATACTTTTGGGCTGAAGCGGTGAACACTGCCTGTTATGTGCTTAATAGGGTGAATGTGAAAGTCAAACTGAATAAGACACCTTATGAGATCATTAAGGGTAGAACTCAAAATCTGTCCCACCTCCATGTCTTTGGCTGTAAGGTTTTCATTCTGAACAACGGGAAGTCACCCTTAGGAAAATTTGACCCCAAATCTGATGAAGGAGTGTTCTTAGGATATTCAAGTGTGGGGAAATCCTTTAGGGTGTTCAATAGGAGGACTTTGGTGGTGGAAGAAATAACCTATGTAGTGTTTGATGAATCTGATCCTAAGGAGTCTAGATCTGAAGTAGAAGATGAAGAGATTATTGAGGTTACCCAAGGAGTTAGAAATACAAATTTGGAGGAAAGGGTAGAACCTCAAACCGAGTTGCCTAGAGATTGGAGATATTCTTCGAGTCATCTTAAAGAACTGATCTTAGGAAACCCTTCTGAAGGTGTTAGGACTAGGCATGGACTTAGGAAGAAAGTAAACCATTCTGCCTTTATCTCAATGACTGAACCCACCAACATCAATCAAGCCTTGTCGGATGAATTTTGGATTTTAGCTATGCAGGAAGAATTGAATCAATTTGTAAGGAATGATGTTTGGGAGTTAGTAAAAAGACCTAAAAATTAAAGTATTGTGGGAACCAAGTGGGTCTTTAAGAATAAGATGAATGATTATGGTGTGGTGGTGAGAAATAAGGCAAGATTGGTGGCTAAGGGGTATAATCAGATAGAAGGGATTGATTTTGAGGAGACTTTTGCCCCTGTAGCTAGATTGGAAGTCATTAGAGTGCTACTAGCCTTTGCCTGTTATAATGGATTTAAGCTATTTCAAATGGATGTCAAGAGTGCCTTTTTAAATTGGGTAATTAAAGAAGATGTTTTTATAGAACAACCCCCAGGTTTTGAGAGTTCCCAATATCCAAGTCATGTCTATAAATTAAAAAAGGCCTTATATGGATTGAAACAGGCACCTAGAGCTTGGTATGAGATGCTTAGCACATTCCTGTTAGAAAGGGAGTTTGTCAAGGGGAGCGTAGACACCACCCTTTTTCTGAGGAGATTAGGAGATGACTTACTCATTGTCAAGATCTATGTTGATGATGTAATTTTTGGATCTTCTGATAAATATTTATGTGAAGAGTTTTCTAAAACAATGAGTAAGGAGTTTGAGATGAGTATGATGGGAGAATTGTCCTACTTTTTGGGGTTTAGCATAAGGCAAATGGATGATGGAACCTTTCTCAATCAATCAAAATACATTAAGGATATTTTGAAGAAATATGAAATGGACAAAGCCAAGCCAATCAATACTCCCATGCCCTCCTCAGTTCAGTTAGATAAGGATTCAAATGGAAAATCTGTTGATTAGAAGAAGTATAGAGGGATAATAGGTTCACTACTTTACCTGACTGCTAGCCGACCTGATATCATGTTTAGTGTCTGTCTTTGTGCTAGGTTTCAGGCTGATCCTAAAGAGTCCCACCTGACTGCTGTTAAGAGAATTCTTAGATATCTTTTAGGAACCCCAAACCTAGGAATTTGGTACCCTAGGCACAGCACCTCTTTTGAGATCATTGGATATTCTGATTCTGATTTTGCGGGGTGTAGGGTGGATAGGAAGAGTACTTCTGGGACTTGTCAATTCATAGGACAGTCATTAGTCTCCTGGTCCAGTAGAAAACAGAACTCAGTTGCACTTTCCACTGCTGAAGCTGAGTACATTGCCTTAGGGAGTTGTGTGGCCCAAGTTCTTTGGTTGAAGCAACAAGTCTTGGATTTAGGAGTACCTGTTGGCATAATTTCTGTTCTGTGTGATAATACTAGTGCCATCTGTATCTCTAAGAATCCAATCCAACATTCTAGGACCAAACACATTGATATTAGGCATCACTTCATTAGGGACCATGTTACAAAAGGGGATATTGAGCTACTTCACGTAGCAACTGAAAATCAGCTGGCTGACATATTCACTAAACCACTGGCCTTTGACTCATTCTGCATTTTGAGAACCAGATTAGGAGTGATTGATATAAATGCTTGATTCTGATGACAGCTGATTTATGATTGTTCTGATTGGTATTCTGGCTTCTGTTAGTTAGTTTTTTGGTATTCTGACTTCTGTTAGTTAGTTTTTGGTATTTTGATTTCTGATTTCTGTTAGTTAGTTTTTGGTATTATGATTTCTGATTTCTGTTAGTTAGTTTTTGGTATTATGATTTCTGATTTATGTTAGTTAGTTTTGGTATTCTGATTTCTGATTTCTGTTAGTTAGTTTTGGTTTGATTATGTGCTTTCAGTTGGTTTTATTTCTTCTGCTGATTTCTATGTTAGCATTACTGTTAGTTTGATTTGAGTATTTACTTTGCTGTGATTTTCTACCTATTTTTATTTCTTTACTGGTTCATATCTTGCACTTACTATTTTATGCTCTTCAAGATCTGATCACCGCTCACTACTTCTGATGTTCTGAATTTTTGACTGGGAGTTTTTACCTTGTTTTGGTTTGGAAGCTGGTAAGCAGTGATTGACTTCGCTGAATCTGTTAAAGGGAAGAAACATTGATAATTATTTCTCTTCCTCTAACTCCTTTACTGGTGTATAGTTTCTTTTGAATAAAAATCCTCTTCAAAATTAAAATGTTAGTTTTTGAAATAGAGATTATTTTATCTTCCTACAGTAATCTGCCTCATATCAATAGTGATTTTCAAAGTCTTGAGTCATTAGTTTGATTTTCCAAACCAAGTGATTGCACTTATCATATGCTGTATGGCTTTTGTTTTGTGAATCGTTCTTCCTTATTGTGGAGAGTCATCTCCTATGTCTGGAAGATAATCTCACAGCTGAGACTCTTTAATGATTATGAAAAGGAGAAAGCTGATAAAAGATGCGCAGTGCGCCAGATAATTTGGAAAAGAGGCATAAAATGAGCCCAAAACTGAAAAGATGCGAAATTGCCAAATTGGATACACAAAGTGTATCAAAAATCAAAAGATGCGCAAAGCACCAACCAATTTGAAAAAGAGGCACAAAATGAGCCCAAACCAAGCTTTCTTCCCTTTCAGATTGTTAAATGTCTTAGAGAAATCTGTGCGCCACTTAATATTTTTAAAAGCTTGAGTTTTGAAAATCCCGATTTCTGATTTTTTACTTTGTAACACTATTATATCAGATATTTTTTTGGAACGAGGCTTGAAAGGATCTCTTTTCAAATCTAATGTCCTTTCTTCTGAATCGGATTTTTGTTTTGAAAAAGGTTTGCATCGATAAGGTGCCCGGGGTCGGAGTTACGAAAGTTGATTATTTCCAACCTTTTCTGGATTTCAGCGCTGTCAATCGTCCTGTCATTGGTTTTTGAATCTAAAATCAAAGAAAAATTTTGATTTTCTCGAGCATCTTAATAAAAAAAATGCTTTTATATGTTTTTGTGGTCAATTTTATTGGTTTTTGTGTTATTCTGATTTCATGGTTGTGTTTTTGGGATCCTGATCGATCATCTTTCATCCTTCATCTTTTTCTGTTTTCTTCACATCGTCCTGGATGATACCACTATCGTCCTGGACGATCCACTTCATCCTGGATGATCCAAACATCATCCTGGATGATTCATTCAAACTCGTCCCCACTCTGCTCCTGCTGCTGAAAAATTCCAATTATTGGTGATCATCCTGGACGATCCTTACATCGTCCTGGACGATATGATCCATATCTTCCTGATCTGATCAAACAGCTGACATTGCACCAATTATTGCCCATCTTCCTAGACGATCCACCTCATCATCCTGGACGATCCACGTGTCAGCCGCTGGACGATTGGAATTCGGCTCGTCCGACATATTTATTGCATATCGTCCCGGATGATCCACCTAATCGTCCTGGACGATACTTTTTGTCAACGGTCGTCCAGCCTGACTCCTCGGGATGATCGCCTGTGTCTAATCGTCCTGGATGATCTCTGATCATCCTGGATGATCGGACTGCCTTTTTGACCAATCGTCCAGGACGTCATAAATGACCAAATCGTCCCGGACGATCCCGCGATCGTACGGGACGATCAGTCCATTTTCTATTTAAACAGCAGTTTTCTTCATATGTTTCACACCGTTTTTCCTCCACTTTCATTCTACTTTCTTCCTCTTTGGGTTCCTAATGGCTGGTGGCAAAAGGTCTCGTCAAAAGGGGGCCAGTTCGTCCCGGGGACATGTCGATCCTCGCTTCCCGAATGCCGCCGATCAGGCAGCTTTCGAATGCTATCGTAATGTGGGGATCACGCACTCCAAGATTGTCAATCCCTGCACTCTCACTTATCCCATCTTAGATTTGTTCGCACACACCTCCCTCATCTTCATTCTGACCTTAGCCTTTTCCTTCAATCTGGAACTCCTTCGAATCTTCTTTGCCAACTTGCGGATTTCCATGGACTATTCCACTCTTCGATCCTACGTAAATCAACGCCCCGTAGAACTCACGACCCACGATTTTCATAATATTCTCAACTTGTCTGTCACTGGCGATAAAATTCACACGCTTATCACCGATCCTGACTATGATTGGAGTGTCGCCAATCACTTCCTTCGCAATACCAACGCACCCTATCACGACAATGCTTGCACTTCCCTTCTCAAGGATGCCCGGACCATTCAGCACGTCCTTCGTTCCTCCGTCATTCCAAAGGCGGGGGATCGAATTCACATTACCCCGCTCCTGTCCTTGACCACCTACTACATCATGGCCCGTCGAGAATTTAATGCCTCTGATCTGATCATCCGATACATAGAACATCTCACCACCATTAGAGATCTGGGCCACAGGCGTCGCCCAAATCTAGCATTAGGTCATCTTATTCACTATGCCTTAGAGACAAAATATGACCTTCAGTATCCTGTCCCTCCTGATGTCCCTCCTTCCTTCTTCACAAACAACTCATTCCACGTCCTACACAGCACCCGACTACATCCGGAGCCCGCCCCGGATGTTGAGGAAGAAGAGGAAGAGGCTGTTCCAGTTCCTGCTACACCAGAGGCACCTGCACCCCTTCGCATTGCCTCTCCCTTTGACCACCTGGTGCAGCGCTTCGACCAGTGGGAGGCCCATTTTGACTCCTACATGGTTTCCCAGGAGCAGCAGCACAACGAGGACATCCAACGCTTCGCAGACTATGCTGCGCAGCAGCAACAGCAGCACGACCAGGACATGGCCTGGTTCGGAGCTCACTTTCAGGCCATTCACCATTACTTCTACCCTCCACCGCCACCTCCTTCTTTTGATCAGGATCCGCCTCAGTTTTAGTTTTTGGTTTTGTAGTTGTTTTATTTTATGTTTTATTTCAGTGTTCTATTTTTCTCTCCTCCTTTTTGTGATGTCAAAAGGGGGAGTCAGTTGTAGTCGTGTCTGTTTCTATTTTCTGAGTCATGTTTCCTGTATTGTTTTAGCTGTTAAATAAAAAATTAAAAAATATTTGTTTTGTTTGATCTCCTAGTTTACTTATATTTTCAGACTACTTTACAAATGTTTGCCATCATCAAAAAGGGGGAGATTGTTGCAAATCTGGTTTTGATGATGACAAACATGTTTCCAGTGTGTTTTGCTTGGCTAATCTGTTTCAGGCACAAAAGACCGCGAGCCACTCAAGCCAACTCAAGATCGGATCCAAGTGTGTCAAATGTATGATTTTTTTCTTTTTATTGAGTCAATTATAATGTAACTGATTCCCTAGCTAAGTAACCTTGCACACACACACTCAGGGAGAGAGATTGAGTGAATTAGAGTTTCTGTTAAAATTTTGTTCAGATCGTCCTGGACGATTTTTACATCATCCTAGACGATCCAGCCAAAACAGAAACCCTAATTAGGGTGACTAAGTTAAGAGGGTCTGATTAAGCAGATCGTCCTGGATGATCTTTGGATCGTACGGGACGATATGCCCAAATCAGAAATTCTCAGCCGCCAGATCAAGTTAGGCAAGTTCTTATTTTTAGATACTTGGTCTGATCGTCCCGGACGATACGTGTATCGTCCCGGACGATTCAGTACAATCATGCCTAATTTAATCTGGTAATTAAGGAAAGCAATTTATTTTTGGTTGATACGATCATATCATCCTGGACGATCGCAGGATCGTCCCGGACGATCATGATCGTTTAGTGCATTTCAGCTGTACGACCCGAACTGTGTTCAGGATGATTTGGGGCCTTTTTGAACTAATCGTACAGGACGATGACCCTATCGTCCTGGATGATCAAGTCATTTTTTGGTCATCCAGCACAGATTTCTCTGGACGACCAGAACTGTCTTCTAGACGATTTTCCTCAATTTGCACTAATCGTCCCGGACGATCGCAAGATCATACGGGATGATATGAATAATTTTTTCTACTGATCGTCCAGAAGAGCCAGATCGTTCAGGCTGAAACAGCTGAATTTGAACTGATCATACAGGATGATCTACCGATCGTCCTGGATGATCTTGGCCGACTAGTTGAGATTTATGGCAAATTTTAAGCCCTCCTTTAAAAGAACTTTTTCCAAAATTGGGAAAAATCTTTTGCTACCTTCCTTCCCTAAGAAACCCTAGAGAGAGAGAGTTTGGAGAGAGAGAGAAGATCTTGTGAGGGGGAGTTAGTGAGGGATTCACTAAGGTTGCTCCAAGCACGGATCAGAGTCGTCTTCTCTGCTCGTCGTCTTTTGTCTAGTCGGTGTTCGTCGTGGGAGGATCGTTCGCAAGAAGATCCGGGGTTCTCTGCCCGCTTCAGGTGGAAGCAAAAGGAGTTCGAAGGTTCTCTGCCCGCTTCAGGTGGAAGCAAAAGGAGTTCGAAGGTTCTCTGCCTGCTTCAGGAGGAAGCGAAAGGAGGTCAGGTTGTCTGCCTCACCATGTGGTGAAAAGGAGGTGTTTGTACAGGCTTCTCTGCCTTGCTGTGGGAGCAAAAGGAGAGACACTTTTTGTTTAGTGCAATACCCGGAGGGGAGGCTCCGGGGAGTGGACGTAGGTCAAGTTGACCGAACCACTATAAAATCTGGTTTGCTTTTCTGATTCAGTTTTGCACTTTACTTTTCTGATATTAACTGCTTGGGTGAATATCTGTGGTTGATCTTTTCGTTCTTGTTCATGTGTTTTCGCTGCTACGTATCGAAAAGATTTTCATTGTTATCGTAAAATTTTTAAATAACCAATTCACCCCCCCTCTTGGTTAGCCTCGGGACTAGTTCACTAGGGCTTAACATCCCTATCGAACTTTCACCTTTGAGGTTGGGTATAAGTCTCTGAGAAAGGCTTCCTTTCCTTATGATTATCTACTGGTGGTAGAGCAAGCCCCTTATTACACACTCCTAGTTTAAATCTAAATTTGGTGCTTCAAGGTTAGGTATATGTGTTGACCTCATTTCTGTATGAGGTCACTAGGGCTAATTCAGTCCCTAGGACTACTTAGACCCTAGATAAATCTAGATCTTATGATCTATCTAGAGCCTAGGATTCTTCTAGACCCCTGATCTTAGGATTTCATAGATTCTAGAACCCTCTTTTACTCTAGATCCTTAGACCAATCCTAATCTTAAATCAAATCAAAACCCCATCCAAATCCAAGGAATCCAGACCAAAATCTAAGTCTAAGGGCTTAGGTCATAGAAGCCTTTTTCAGTGTTTTTTCAAACACTTCAAAACCTAGCCAATTGATCTATAATTTAGAGTCTATCAATTACATCTTGATAACACATGCCTCTAGGGAAAACCCTCCAAATTTGGGCTCAATCTAACACTTATAACCCCCATAAACTGAATTGAAACATGAAGGCTGCAAAACCATCAAATATTTATGGCCTATGCCACTAGTCCTATCACCTAGTGGAATTTGACCTTGGAGTCTCCTCCAAACCTTTTAATCACTTCCAAGCCTTTAATATTGATATGTTAAATATTAATCTGCATCTTTCTAGATTTATTTTGACCCAAAGTGGACTAGAGGTCAAATAACTAAAAAATATTAAGGGGATTTTTGGACTTTTGATAGAAACTCAACATGGCTCAATCTCATCAATATTTAAAGCCTTTTCTAATCAATCGCAACCATCATTTGGGACCCATTGGACCCAAATCTAGACCCTGGGTTAACTTGGCTGACCAGGTGAACCTAGGTTGACCCAAAAGTCCCTTAAAGGTCAAAACACCCATTTTGACCAAATTGAATTCCCCAAACCTTGGTACCACCTCCATTGGCCTTCAAATGTCATTTCAAATCTGTTGAACCTATTTCCAGTCCTGGGTCAACCTGGTTTACCAAGTCAACCAGGGTTGACCTAATTTCCCTTTAAGGGCCTAATAGGCTCATTTAACCCAAATGACCCTTCCAGATCATGAGACTACTTCCTTGAGACTTCAAATATCCAAGCAAACCCACTTGACCCAAAACCAAGTCTTGGGTCAACTTGGTTGACCAAGTTAATTTAGGTTGACCCATTAACCCTTTAAGGGTTTAAATAGGTTAATTCAACCCATTTGGCCTATTTTATCCATATCACTCCTTCAAACCAACTCCTAATCATAACTTAAGCATGTCTTAGACTTTGGCCCACCAAACCCAAGATGAGTTGACTAAGTCAACTCTAAATCCTTAATCAAACCTCTATGTCATATTCTCTCACTTATCTTTGCTTTGATCTTGACCCCTTTGTCCTTTCCCTAACCTATCTCAAATAGCCTCCTACACCCTCTAAGTGCCACATCATTAGTCTTTACCTTGTTGACTAGTCAAAGCAAGTGAACAAGATACTTAAACCTCTTTTGAATGGTCAAATTTCTTTCTAAACTTCAACTACATTATTTCAAAGCCTTGAATTTCACTCAACTAGTTGCCCACACTCATCCCTTGCCACCTCAACCTCCTTTGACCAGTTGACTGGTCAAAGGGGTCAATCCAAGCCTAAACCACTTTTCATGGTCAACCCCTATCTCTATTCTATCTCTCTCTATTTTATACTGCTGTAGGGATCCTATTTAAGTCCTAAAGCTCTCCCAAAGCCCCTCAAACTGAGCTCAAGGCTGGGTTTAGCCTTAAGTAGAAATGGTCCCCCCTCTTGCCAAAAGCATCCAATGGTCTTAAAGCCTTTCCCAGCCTTTTTCCTGCCACCCTAAACATCTGGAGCATGTGGCAACGATCCAATGGAATGGCCCAGTCGATCAGAACCACCCATTTTCTCCAGGAGGTTTGAATAGGGTAAGATCCTCACTTAAGCATTTATTCTAATCCCTACACTCTCTCACTGCATCCAGCCTCCCAGACCCAGCTTTTATTTTGTTTGAGCTCTCCAGACCTTCCTCCACCTATTCCAAGCTCAACTCCACCAGTGAGAGCTCACCGGTAGTGAGATCTTCGGCCAACTCAAGCCAAATCTGTCCAAGGATTCTTCTAGACAATCCATAGCTTATCAGACTGCAGATTTAAGAGGGAAAACATACATGGACAATCTACTAGCTCAACCGTATCAAAACCTTGAAGATCCAAAGGTAAAATCACTTGCATGAAGTTCCATGGACAAATACTGGGCTACCACGTATCCGTCCCATCGTCGCCAGAGTTTTTTTTAATAATTAAAAATTTATTTTAATTATTTTTAAACCTAGTTAACTTCAAAAATTATAAAAAAATATTTTCAAATTAAAAAATACAAATTTATATTAAAATTTTTAGAATTTAATTCTCTTTAACTTGAAATTAAAATTAATTTAAAATACTATTTATATTTTAAATTATCTAAAATATAAGATATTTATTATTTGAAAATAAAATATAATTAAAACAAATATAATATTTTCAAAATTTTAATAGTTTTATTTTAAATATATTTTAAGAATTCAGATAATATATATATATATATATATATATATAAACTTTGAAATGAAATAATTAAAAATATCATTTTCCTAAAGAAGATCCCTCCGCAGTAGAGTTGATCGTAGGGACAGGACCTAGTCCCCTTATTTTTGGTGATGAAGAGAAAGAATCTAAGTTGCTGTTAAGCCTCCTACTACTGTTAAGTCTATTTTTGAGGAGGGATTGAGTTCCGAATCCCATTTACCAGTAAGAGTCAGAAAAAGAATTATCTGAGACGAGTAAGAAGGAAAATAGCCAAGTCAAGGAAGGTTGTCAGGGTTAAGACTCTGGGCCAGGTAGAGCCAGGGGCTATTGAGGATCTGCCTATTCCTACTTCCCCTCCACTCCTTAAAGGGAGTCATTTTCACCCCCTTGCCACTGCTGAAGGGGAGGAGAGGGCAGCTAGGATAGCTAGCTCCCCGCCATACCCAATTGACTACTCAACCAAGAGAACTCCTAAGGAGAACCACCTCCAAAGAATGAGGATGTTGAGAAATTTAATCCACACTTGTGCTGCTCAATCTGGACAAACAAAGCATGAGTACATGAAATAGTTGAAAGGAGTCATCTCCCATCGCTTCCAAAAAGAGATCTTAAAGGAGGAAGCATTCGAGGCTAAGAATTTGACTCCTCAACCCGTTAGGAGGAATAAGAAGTTTGTCTGATAGCCTACTACTTTAGTGTTAGTTGATGGTCACACTGGGTGCCACACCCCGTGTCCTCTAAAATGGAGGGTATTGTACTTACCGGGTTCTAGAGAGGCTGCAATCCTACTGGAAGGCCGTGGGTCCCTTCACCAAAATTTAAGAAGTTGGCCTCAGTGGTAGTTGAAACTAAAGAAGGTTTTAAAGTTAAGAGAATAACTAATGTTAAAGGTAAGAGGCCCAAGTCCCTAAATTGGAAATATATCCCTAATAAGATTAGTAGAGGTGATGTTCCTCCACCGTCAGTCAAACCACCCAAGCCCCAGTTGAGTTAGCACAGATTCCGACCAGTGTTGTCAAGACCCCAGTTGACTTAGTTATCAGTTCTGATGTCTCAGTTATGAAATCAGTTAATGCTCCAGACAGCTTTTCTCAGATTCTACCTGTTGTCCCTGAGCTCCCTACCTGGGGGTCTGAGGACTTTACCTTACATGATGTAGGAGTTATTACCCTATAAGCCACTACATTTCCTCCTGAGGTTTATATCCCTTGCCTAGTAGAGGTACCACCCTTTTGACTACTAGTTTGGGGACAATCAAAGGGAAGGGGATAGACTTAAATCAAGATATGATAGATAAGCTAATTTTAGAACCCTAGACGGTTGATGATCTCAGACTACAAGCCATCATCTCTAGAGTATATCATGACAAATTTATGATATGGTAGAATACAAGGGTTATTTACCCATTGATCCCGAGGCAATAAGAGACAAACCGATCGATGAGTTAGTTTAAGATATAAGGGACATTTTACCAAACAAAGAAGAAATAGTAACTTTTGACTCGGAGTTAGATGATTTGTTAATGGATGGAGATGTCCTCACTAGGACCATCTGTATGGTTGAAACCCGTGGATCTATTAAAGAAACTGAGCTAAGTAAATGCTATTCTGGTAAAGAGGAAGACTCAGCAACCATTGACTTAGATTCAGATGATTCAGTGAGGGCTATAGATAATGAATAGCATATCAAAAACTTGGAGGCACAGGTAGTAGAGATGTTGCAACAGGGGATGGAAATGAAAGAATGACTAGATAAGTCACAGGAGAGTTCCCTCAAATTACAACAATCTGGTCAAAAAATCTCTAATAGAGTAAGAAAAGGTAGAGTCTATTTCTAAAATCCCAGAGTCAGTTTCAGTGATTTTACCTATCCAGCAGCCAATCTTGCTAGACCTCTCAGTTCAGCCAGTGATCCCTGTAGTCCCTCTAGTTTTTCCCCCACCATCAATCCAAAAATATCTCAAATAGTTGATTAAAGATCAGGTAAGGGAGGCCTTAGCCCACTCACAAGGTACTACATTTATTCCAAAGGGTAGGCCCTACCCTGAGGAATATGATTCAGTCCCTTATCCAAAGGTTTTATGCCACCGTCTTTTAAGATTTTCACTAGTTTTGAAAACCTGAGACAACATCTAGCCCACTTTTGAGCAAGCTGTTGTAATGCAGGAGGGTCAGATGCTCTACTATTTAGCTAATTTATAAGTAATCTCTTGGGCATTACTTTTGAATTGCATGCTGATCTGCCCAGCGGTTCAATGAGAACCTTTAACAAACTAGAAAATCTATTTTTAAAGAGATTTTTGGAGTGCAGCAGTGCACTATAGTGGGCGATCTCATTATTGAAAAGAAAAAGCTGGGGGAGTCATAGTTGTGTATAATGTGAGATGGCAAAATCTCTTGATGAAGTGTGAACCCCAGTTGCAAGAGCAACATGCAGTGGAAATTTTTTTAAAGAATATCCACGGGCCTGTTGCTTTCCTTCTGAAGGGTTTCACAATTAAAACTTTTGAGAAACTTCTAAATAAGGCTAGTAATCTATAGAAAGAGGCTCCTAGGATGTCATTCTTATGAGATCAGTCTGATGAAAAGAAGGGTCCTAAGTCGCTGAAGTCTTTTGACAAGAAAGTCACAATTTCAACAGTTGATAACGGGAAACAACCAACTGTTAGTCATCCTAGTATTTCTCCACCACTGCCAATTTAAAAATAGCCATTTCAGATCACTCCTTAGCCTCCTAGGGAGCCTTACTCAACCAACCTTAAAGAGAGGTTGGCTAGACAATACCCATTTAAGAGAGAGTCAATAAGAAAAATTTTTAGAAGTCTCTAGAAAAAGCCAAATTTCTAGTTTCCTGAGGCTAGGAGGCTAAAAGATGCGGATAAAAAGGATGACCCCAAATATTTCCCTTACCACCGCATGATCAGTCATCTGATCGAAGATTGCATTATTTTCAAAGATTGGATAGATAGGAATTTTAAACAAGGTAACATTATCATCCTTAAAGATTATTTGATCAATCCAGAATAAGGATCAGTCAAAATAATCTCTGGTAACACTTCTAACACTTGTTTTTCAATTGAAGATGGTTGGGATATTACTTTGTCCAGGGCACTTAAAAAGTCAATTAACAAGTCTTTTCATATTTCTCAATAGCTACCCATGATAGCCCAGGGCCAAATTTGGGAGGTTGACCTAGACACTTCGTAGGAGGATGTTGAGCCACTTTCCTCTCCAGTAGTTATAGGAACTACTATATTAAATGAAAAAGAAAAGAATGAAGATTTTGTAGAGAGAAAAAGTTTTGATGAGAGATGTATTCGAGTGGCAGATGGTGGTGTAAAAACCCTTTCCCCACTCCTATTATCTGACTTTTACTTAGCCCCATCAAAGGTAAAGGGTTGCAAAATTAATAAAAGCATTCTTCTGCACCTATTTTGATGATTAACCATGAGAATGAAATGCAAATTGATGACTCTTCTGCACCAATTCACAATTCTATTAACATCGATCTAAATGCTCAAAAACTCGACCTTCCTGATTTGACCCTTCAAGAAGAGGTCGAATTCGAAGCCTTATTAGAAAGTGACTTCCATCAAATTGATTTTTGGGGAAGTCCTATCGTGATAGACTTTAAAGATTCTGACTCCCATATAGAAAATGATGATCCAATGCCTATGGTGGGTGTATTCACCGCCTTAGTTTGCCCTCCTGAAGATATCAACTAGGTTTAACTTTGTGATGGTAAAGTCTTACCCCCTATACTTGCTCCTTAGGATAAAAATAAGCAAGTTTTAACCAATGATCAAATTCCAAGTCCTCCTTAACAACCAAAATTTCTTTTAATCCCTCTGAGTTTTGAGTCTATTATTCCAAAGGTCAACTATAATGTCCTAGCTCATCTTAGGAAGTTGCTGGCCAAACTAAGCATCTATGATGCCCTCATGCTCTCCAAAGAGATGAGGAAATCCTTAATCAAGGCAATTCTCGACCCTGAGATTTACATAGCTCATCTGGCTTCAACTTCGAATGATGAAGCACTCTACTCCAAGGAAATCCTAGGAGTGACCTTCTCTGATGAAGATTTACTTCTGGGAACTACCGATCATAATCACCCACTTTGCATTATTGTAGATGTGGGAAACTTTAAGTTATCCAAAATTTTGGTTGATCTAGGAGCATCGATCAATGTAAAAAATTTAAAGACTCTCGCATACCTTAGAATTGATACCAGCAAGCTCTCAACCGACAAGTTGGTGCTTCGTGGGTTCAATGAGAAGGATGAGAAGGCTTTAGGTTTGATCACTCTCCTTCTAGAAATTGGAGGTTCGAAAACTGAAGTGAAATTTCACTTCATTGATTCACCAATATCCTTCAATGCAATCTTAGGTAGGCCCTAGATCCATGAATATAGAATGGTTCTATCTACCCTTTATCAATGCATCAAATATCAACGAGATGGCTTTGAATATGTAATTAATGGGGATTTGCAACCATTCATCATTCAAGAGATCAGGATTTATGAGAATGTGACATACTACACACCAAAAAGGTCCTCTTTTAAGTCTAAGGTTGAGATCAACTTTGAGGAGAAACCAAATGAGGACAGCCCAGGAGGAATTCAAGAGTCAAAAGAAGAAAAGAAAAAAGATCAAAAAGTGTAGCAAACAGATAGTGAAGATGACCTCGAGATCGTGATCCTTAGGCCTCCAAACACCTTACCTCAAAGAGGTGGGAGGATGGCCCAAAGGGTACATGGTTTAGGCTATGCTTCATTCGAAAGAATGATAACCCCAGTGTACATTAATCTGGAATCAAGTTCTGATGAGGAACCAGAAGTATGGGGTGTGTTAATTTATTTTGACTACCAAAAAGTCAATTCTCCTCCAAAGTTTGATCTCACTTTAGAATTAAATAGCAACCCCGAGGTCGATGTTCCAGAAGTTGGAGGTGACGTGTCTGAATTAACAATGTATGAAAAGCTTAGTAGGAGAGTTGAAGCTTTGTCCTTAACCCCACTATTTACGGATAGGGTTGTAGGGTTAGTGATTAAGGAAGCTCCTAACTTAAATGGTGAAGTAAGGAAAGTCCAGAAGTTTAATCCTGGCTCCTCCTCCTCAGGGAAAGATACTGATGTAACCCTCGAGGTGGCAAATTTTAATGAATTAATGGAATTACCTTTTGGCTACTTTTCTACTGGTGTTAAAGCCCTTATTTTCAGAGGTTTCATCCTGAGTCAATGGACTAAGGGTCAAGCTCGATACCAAGAGAGTTTATGGTATATAAAAAATAAAAGAAATTCAATGAGTCGTATCGGCTTTGGTATCATTAGTTCATTTGATGACGGTGAATATTATATAATGATAACTTATCATCTTGAATCTCAGAATATCCTTACTGAAGTCATCAGTCCTTTCGATGGACTTTGTTTGGAGACTTTAGACGATCTCGATGAACTTCAAGTTCATGATGCACCACCTAAATTTAAGGAAGAGATTAAGTCGACCGTCAATGAGTTAAGGGAAATCAACCTAGGAACCGATGATGACCCTCGCCCCACTTTCATAAGTACCCTATTGAGTGAGGCTGAGTCTCAGGATCTAATTCAACTACTGTTTGTGTTTAAGGACTGTTTCACCTAGACATACGATGAGATACCAGGCCTGTCCGCCGATATAGCAATTCATAAACTTTGAATCCGATATGACGCCATTCCTATCAAGTAAGCTCTTTGAAGCATGCACTTAGAAATTGAGCAACAAGTTATTTCTGAAATCAAGAAATTGGCCAAGGCCGGGTTTATCTGAGAAGAATAATATCCCTCTTGGGTGGCCAGCATCGTGCTCGTTCGAAAGAAGAATGGTCAAATTTGAATATATGTAGACTATAAGTATCTGAATAAGGCATGTCCTAAGGATGAATTTTTTTTACCCATACTCGAGCTTATGGTGGACACTGTCATGCTATTTTCTCCTTTATGGATAGCTTCTCTGGTTACAATCAAATCAGGATGGCCCAAGAAGATGAGAGAAACACTGCATTTAGAACCCCTATAGGAATATTTTATTATAGAGTGATGCCATTTGATGTTAAGAATGTTGGCACGATCTATCAGTGGGCCATTACCCACATCTTTGATGACTTAATCCATAATCAAGTTGAATGCTATATCTATAATTTGGTTGTTAAGAGCAAGGCCAAAGAGGCTCACCTCTATGACATAAGAGTCATTTTCGGGTAGTTGCGCCACTATGATCTCATAGTGAATCCCCTAAAGTGTGTTTTCTATGTTACTTCAGGGAAATTCTTAGGATTCATAGTGAGGCATCGTGGGATTGAGATTGGTCCATCCAAAATTGAAGTCATCTTAAATATGCCACTTCCTAAGAGCCTTACCTAGCTGAGGTTTCTCTTAGGTAAGTTGGCATATATAAGAAGATTCATATATAATCTTTCTAGAAGATGTCAACCCTTCTCTATCCTTGCCAAGAAGGAGGCTAAATTCATTTGGGATGAGAAGTGTCAAGGTGCTTATGAAAGCATTAAAGAATACCTATCCAATCTACCAGTTTTGGTAGCCCCTATTTTGGGGAAACCTCTTATTCATTATACTGCTTCCCTCGATGAGTCGCTCGGTGGTCTCCTAGCTTAAGTTAATGATGAAGGGAAGGAGAATGATCTATATTACTTAAGTCAAAGGCTTCTTCCTACAGAAATTTGATATCCTTCAATCGAGAAACACTGTCTTACTTTAGTTTTTACAGCCCAAAAGCTAAGGCATTACATGCTTTATCATTCAATAAGCTGGATTTCTAGGGTCAATCCCCAGCAATATCATATGACCCGACCTATGTTATTAGAAGTTTGGCCTAATGGTATATGATATTGCTTCAATTCAAAATCACTTTCATTCCCCTGCGTGCTGTGAAGGGACAGGCTATTACCGACTTTCTTGCGGCATACCCGCTACCAACGAATTCTTGTTTGAATGATGGTCTACTTGATAAATAAATCATGAGTTTAAGGGAATCTGATGACCCAATCTGGGAACTATATTTTGATGGTGGCGTCCTCCCAGCGGGATAAAACCCAAAAATTTACAACTCTTGAAAAAGCTGGAGTTGGCCTAATTTTTATAATGCCGTAAAAGGGGATGATGCATTTTTCCTACGATTTATCAGAGCCTTACACAAATAATGAGGCTAAGTATGAAGCTCTGATAACTGGTTTGGAACTTGTAATTTTAATGGAGATTAAAGAGATTAAAATCTTTAGTGATTTCTATTGGTGATCAACTAGATTGCAAGAACCGATAAGGTTTTGAATCCTAACCTCTTCAAATACTACCAGTACACCACTTACCTACTCGAGAAGATCCCTGTCATAACATTGTATAGGGTTCCTCATGAAAGCAACTTTGCGGTGGATGCCTTAGCAAAGCTTGCAGGGAAATTCACATGTCCAGAAGAAGGCTCCATCCCTATAGAGATTCAGGGTCGTTAGGTCTGATCTTTTATAGGCTTAGAGCAAATCAATAAGTAGCCTTCTCAGATCCTTTCTATTTCTTTGACAATCGATGAAAAAAGTGATTGGAGACAACAGTTAATCAACTATTTCCAAGAGGGAAAACTTCCCTAGGATAAATCCCTCGCTAATAAGATTAAGAAACGTGCCCTATCATATGCACTAATCAATAATGCACTATACCGCCGCTCATTCGATCAGATGTGGCTACATTGATTAGACAAGTAGGGGGCCTTGAAGATTATTAATGAAGTCCATTTTGGACTATGCCGTGCTCATCTATCGGGTCCAAAAATGAAGTTAAAAATCAAAAGATTCGAATACTACTGGCCTACGATGATTGATGATTCCATGAACATTGCAAAAGATTATCATCAATACCGAGTTCAAGATGTGGTTTTACATGAACCACCAAATATGTTACGTTCAGTGATAGCTTTATGGCCTTTTGAATGTTGGGGCATTGATGTTATTGGGCTGATTGACCCTCCTTCCTCGAAGGGTCATCACTTCATACTAGTTGTGACTGATTACTTTTTAAAGAGGGTAGAAGCAATTCCCCTACATAACATAACATCACACCATATTCTGAAGTTTTTTTATGACCACATCATATATCAATTTGGTGTACCCTGTAGAATCATATCTGATAATGGGTCCATATTTAAGTCTATAAAAATTAATAGTTTTGTAAAACACCATAATATGGATTAGAGATACTCAATAATCTATTACCCTCGAGCTAATGGATTGGCTGAGGCCTTTAATAAGACTTTGGTGCAAATTATTAAGAAGACCCTCGATGATAACAAATGTTAATGGGATGAGCGGTTGGCAAAAGCTTTGTGGGCCTATCAGACTACTTATAGAACCCTGACCCAATCCACTCCATTTACACTAGTGTATGGGTCTGAGGCGGTACTCCCCTTGGAGATACAAATTCCCTCCCTCAGTGTTACAATCCAGAATCAAATTATAACTTAGCTGAATGAACAACTCTAACTAAAAGAATTTGAAGGCCTTGAAGAGCATCATCTACAAGCCCAACAAAGTCTAGAGTTATATAAACCCGAATGGTTCAAGCTTATGATAAGTTAGTGCGACCTATAACCTTCCAAGTAGGAGATTTGGTCTTGGTTCTTCGAAGGCCTTTCTTAGCTCACCAAAAGATTGGTGAGAAGTTTGAACCAACCTGGGAAGGACCCTTCATTATAGAAATTATTTATGAAGGAGTCTCATATCAGCTAGTGGACTGTGAAGGAAATTGCCCAATGTTACCTGTTAATGGGCGTTTCCTTAAGAAATATTATACTTGATGTAGCATAGATGGTTAATTAATGAAATGTTTTAGTGTTTTGAATTAAATTCGATCAATCTTTTTACTATTCAAGCATTCTTAGAAGATCAAAAATATCAGTCAGTTGTATCCAGTCCTCCCCTCGGGATAGGAAATGCTTTCTCTTGGGTTCTGGTCCTCTGTGGTAGGCATATTTTGACCCCACCATTAGACCATCTAGCTTTTATCATTATGGTGGGCATACATTTTCCCCATCTCATGATCTTTGACCCTCTATGATGGGCATATCTTTTCCCCATCATATGGTCACCAAATCTATCCTCTATGGTGGGCATATTTTGACCCCATCATAAGATCGTCCAGCTTCGATCATTATGGTGGGCATATCTTTTTCCCATCACATGATCTTTGACCCTCAATGATGGGCGTATCTTTTCCCCATCATATAGTCACCCAGCTAGTCCTCTGTGGTGGAATATTTTGACCCCATCATATGACCATCTGATTTTGATCACTGTGGTGGGCATATCTTTTCCCCATCACATGATCTTCGACCCTCTATGATAGGTGTATCTTTTCCCCATTGTATGGTTACCCAATCGATCCTCTATGGTAGGCATATTTTGACCCCATCATATAACCATCCAGCTTCAATCATTATGGTGGGCATATCTTTTCCCCCTCATGTGATCTTCGACCTTCTATGATGGGTGTATCTTTTCCCCATCATATGGTCACCCAGCCGGTCCCCTATGGTGGACATATTTTGACCCCATCATACGACCATCCAGCTTTGATGATTATGGTGGGCTTATCTTTTCCCAATCACATAATCTTTGACCCTCTATGATGGGCGTATCTTTCCCCCATTATATGGTGACCCAGCCAGTCCTCTATGGCAGGCGTATCTTTTCCCCATTATATGATCTTTGACCCTTTATGATGGGAGCATCTTTTCCCCATCATATTGTCATATAGTCGATCCTCTGTGGTGGGCATATCTTGACCCCATCATACGACCATCTAGCTTTTGATCCTCTATAGTGGGCATATCCCCACTATATGATCATCCACTTTTGATCATATATCCAAAGGGAAAAGAAAATACCCCTTTCGAGGGGAAGTTTCTTTTCATTAAAATATCTAGACCTGAAGGATCCAAGAAGTTCACAGAAGGATGAAGAAGTGGTGATCAAGAAGAATCCCATTCTCAAAGTCACTTGAGTCTTAGGAGTAGAATTCGGGCTGTTGTTAGTGGTACCCGGCCACTTTACTTTCTATAGACCCTGGGTTGTAATATTAAGTGGCACTTGCTATACGTACTTTTAATTTAAATATTAATTGATTTGATTTTGTCTAGAACTCGATCGAAGGCTCATGAGGGATCGCTAAAACTTTTTCTGCTTTAATTAAATTAAAATTTTTAAGACAACATAAAAACTCTAACGCTTTTAAGAAGTAAGCTCGGGATCACCGGGAGTTCAAATTGCATTTTGTTGCATTTTATTTCCTTTGTTAGGTACCTCTCCACTTGTGGGTTTTGGTAGACCACCTGGCCTATGAGGATGCAGATCTGTCAATGGGAATATATATAATCTCTAGAAAAAAACTTATTTTTAAGCCTTTTTAAAATTTCTTAATATTTGATTCAAGCATTTATTGAGTCAACTAGCTTTACTATATTAGAAACAAATTAAAATGAGTCAAAAATTTAATTGCATTTTACTTTAGGCTTCATACTACCCAACATAACTTAAAGGGCCAATTAAGGACTGCTCTAAATGTCAGGCCTATTCTCAAAAACTTAACTTAATCAAATGTCCCTACTACTCTAATAAAAAAGACTGGACTCATGGTTTTGAAGCATTTTGGTGGTTAACTGGCTCCCCAATCAGGCTGGGATAAGTCCAAATCCTGCATTACATTAACTAGGTTATGGTGATTAATTTTTAGTACCCAATTTAGACTTAAGTTCTGAGACAGGCTCAGGCTATAAGACCTCAACCTTTAGGAATACAATCCTAATTTTCTAATAAAATTAATAATTCAAACTAAAATATCTTTTAATTCAAATTTAATCCCAACACATAGAATAGGCTGGTGTTTTTGAAATACTTTAGAATCCTAAAGCACCTCCTACCATTTCTCCCTTGACCTTCGGAAATATGTGCTTTCCTTGATCCAATCCCAGTTGAATTTTCAACCTCATCTTCTTGATGTCAAATTTAAAATCTTAAAATAAAATTTCTACTGCTATTTTAATCGAGAGTATTCGTAGGAGATTTCAGTTTTCTACGATGTAATTAACTACGAGGGCTTGTGCTTGTAGGAGATTTAGAAACCCAAATTAATTTTTCAAAACCAAATCAATTTTTTAAGACTCTAATTAATTATCTTTGAGAAAATCTAAGTCAAAATCAATGATCATTATCTTCATTTTCAAACAATTAATAATAACTGATATCTTCTTCTCTCAGGAAGATATATCAATTATTATTGTAACTTTGATTATAGAATTAATGATAACTTATCTAAATTATCATAGTTAAATACCAGAGTGAACAATCATTTTGACTCACCGGGGTCATATGTAGTTCTTTCTTGAATTTGACTACGATAATCAGGATGAAATTTTAATCCTATAAATTGAACCCATTAAGGAATGGTATGCTCATCTCTTGAGATGATATATAGTTCATAATGATGCGTTCAATTTCAAAATTAAAATTTCAAAAATTAAATTACCCAAAGATAATTAACCTTTTTTAAAAACTTAATAACTTTTTTTAAATAAATAGGGACCAAACCATTTAGGGTGACTCTCTCTAATCTTATGTTCCACTGGATCAACTCAAAGATTTTCATGCATACGCACTTTTTGTATTCTATCTTTAAGAGTAAAGCCACTCATCCACCTAAGCATCCTCATCTCTACAACACTTAACTTAATTTTATGCTTCACTTTTGATGGCCAACAATCTACGCCATAAAACTTTGTAGGTCTCACCACCATCTTATTGAATTTTCCTTTAAGTTTGATGGGTACTATTTTCATTCACGACAGGCCTGATGCATTCCTCTACTTGAACCATCCAACATGAATTCTACTAATAACATCCCCTTCTATTTCACTATCACTCTGAATAAAAGACTCTAGATATTTAAAACATGTACTCTTATTAATGATTTAATTGTCTATAGTCATAATCTATCCACTTGGTCTATTACTACTAAAATTGCACTCCATGTATTTATTTTTAGATCTACTCAAATGAAAACCTCTGGACTTTTAGGTTGGCCTCCATAATTAAAGTTTACATTTAACTCACTCTCTAGTCTTATTAATAAGAAGAATATCATCGGCAAAAAGGATGCACTAGGGTAAATCCTCTTACAAATATCATGTAAGAACAACCAAGATTAAAGTAAAAATATATGAACTTAAGGTTGATCCTTGATATAATCCAACTAAAATAGGGAAATACTTTGTCAAACCACCTCGTGCTTAAACACAAGTAACAACTCTAACATATATATCTTTAATGACTTAAATATAAGCATTATTAACCCTTTTCTTTTCTAGAACTCTCCATAGCACTTCTTTTAAATCTTTATGATAAGCTTTCTCTAAATCAATAAATATCATATGTAAGATCATTTACTGGACCAAATAATGAAAATTTATGCAGGGATTCTAGGCTATTTTAGACCTTATTCCATGAAGTTTGAGGGCTCTATAAAATAGGATAGTATAGTTTTGTAAGTTATTAATCTAGATGTTTTTTTTAAATATGCATTTGCATTAAACAAAAAGCACCTAATACAAACTATTAAAAGAAATCAATACTATCACATTCCTCCTTTAACAAATTATGAAAAGAAGGATGAATATTATTACCACTAATATCTTTCAAAACAAAAACTAAAAAAAACATAGCACATAAATTAAATAACTTATTACATTCCCTAAAAGAAAAATTAAAAAGAGCTTGGTTGAAGTCTTTTAAGAAAGAAAGCTCCTCCACCCACCAGCCACCATTGGAAACATCCATATCCTCATAGAATCTTGAAGAATTTTGATGATATTATAGTTGTCCCCTTCAATGATAATTCCTTTATAATGAAACATCCATCCTTATAAAATCCTCCCCAATGATTGGATAGCTAAAAGTTCCAATTGAGAAACATTCCAATGTAAACAATTGAACCTAAATGCTAACAAAAATATTCCTTTGTGGTTTCTAAAAACCTCACCAATTCCAGCTTTATTAGAACTTAATAATGATGCATCAACATTGACTTTAATCCAATCAGGAGGAGGAGGGTGCCAATGATTAGACAATAGCTGAGAAGGCTGACTAACATTCCGGTGGCCTGAATATGAAGTAAAATGAGATGAAGAAGCATAACTAATTGAACAAGTTTCTATAATAATAGGACTATTTTCAGAACCGCAATGTATGACTTTATTTTTACCATTCCATTATTAAAAAACCACTGAACAGTACAAGTTAGTTATGAAAGAATTTTTTGATGTAAGAATTTTCAAACCCTTACATCATTCATCCAATGATAAGAATGTAGGAATATGAAAACACCATTTATTTAAGAATTGAATCACCTGAAGAAGCTTTAAGCAATTAACTGCCACATGCTCAGAATCCTCTATTGCACTACATCCTCTTGGACATATATTAACATCCCGTAATCTTTTGTACATGAGGAATTGAAATGTAGGAATTTTATTATTGAATAACCGCCACCATAAGACTTCAACCCATGGATTCAACTTTATTTTCTTCAGCCATTTCCAATAATTAACATATGATTACTCATATACCGAAGCCTCAAACGCCAATGTAGAAATAATTTTTCCAGAATTTTGGTATTTAAGTTCCAACTAATCATTACTCCAATCAAACTAATGTCTTCCCAAAGGAAAGAACTAAAGAGAGCATATTTATCACATAAATATGCTAACTTATTACAATTCCTATCTATATAGTTGAAAATCACATGATTGAAATTCTTGATAAAAGCAAGATCTTCCATCCCCTAACCACCTCTCCTAATTGCATCTTGAAGAAACTTAATGATGTTAACATAGTCGTCTTCAATGATAAGACCCTTATAATTGAACATCCAATCTTTGACAACATCCTTGAGTAATTGAATAGCTTAAAGATCCAATCGAGAAACATCCCAATGAACACAAGCATGTCCAAATGCCAGAAGAAATCATCCATTGTAGTATCAGAAAACACCACCGATTCTAGCTTTATATGATGGTAGTAACGATGCGTCAATATTAACTTTGATCCAATCGGGTGGACGAGGATGCCAATGATTGCCCAATAGCCTAAATGATTAATTAGCACCCTAGTTGCCCGAGTTAAAACTAATGTTAGATGTAGAAATTGAAGCATAGCTCACAACATTAGCAGCAATGACCAATGAGCTTTCCTCATTTCCTTTGTGAATCAGCTTATTTCTTGCCTTACATGAAAAGTGAACAACATTGCAATACAATTTGACTAACGAGGTATTCTGTAAAGGCAACCACTTACAACAATTTTTGAAAGAGTCAAAGGAAGGTATCCCAATCCCCCATCTATTTAATTGGTGAAAAACTTCTATCAGCTTCTTACTTTTGATTGCAACATGTTCAATGTCTTCAATCTCATTACAACTTCTTGGACAACCACTTCCCCCTTGCAATCTCCTATATGACAAGAATTGATAAGTTTAAATAGCATTATTAAAAATTCTCTACCAGAAGATCTCCACCTGAGGTATAAGCTTAGCCTTTCCCTAACAACTATGATTCTCTGTTCTTCATTCAAGATGAATTTATCAACTATGATTTCACTGTTATCAGACACAGCAATAAAAGTGGGCAATTTATTAAAGATCCTATCCAGAACCCAAACATCCTTGAATATATTAATAGAATTTTTTGAATAAACTTTCCATCTTACAATTGGAACAAGAGATTTTGCACCATCAGTTATAATTTTCCATGAAGAAGAACAACCTTTCATCAACTCATAATCCAAAATACATGATCCATATTTTATAACAAGAGTTTTGTTAAGAAGAGAATCAGGATTATTTATAAAATTCCATGCAAATATAGCTCTTAAAGGCCCCAATTTGCTTACACATGATTGAAGCCCACAGCCTCCCATATTTTTTTAGTTACAAAGAGCATCCCAAGCTACATAATGAAGACCATTCTTACCATTTTGCTTATGCCAAATGAAATTTTTGCACATCTTATCTAAATCATTCAAAACTCCCCTTGGAACTAATGAATGAGTAGATAAAAAAATAGGAAATGAAAGAATTACCGATTTAAGACAAATAAATTTGCCATGTAATGAAATGAATTTATTCCCCCAAGCATTTAATTTTCCCAAAGCTTTATCTAACATGTTTTGACAAATCATATACAATAAGCCTTCTCAAAGCAATCTTCACACCAAGATAATTAATCTCTTTAGTATGTTTAAAATCCATAATACGAGAAATTCTTTTTTTCTTCCTCCTTTTAACTGATTTGCCAAAAAGAATAGAAGATTTTTGAGAATTAATATTTTGACCAGACCAATTACAAAAATTAACCATAATTCTCTTTATTTCCTTCACCACTTTGATATTTGCTTCTAAAAAAATTAGAATATCATCTGGATGCAGTAAATGAGATATTCTTCGAGCATTTGGACAAATTTTAATACCAATTGAATCAGCTTTTTGAATAAAAGCATTTGATGACAATTAAGAGTACAAAATAAATAAGAATAAGGATAAGGGACAACCTTGTTGGAATCCACTCCTTATTTTTATCCAATCAGAAGAATTACCATTAACCAAAATAGAAAATCTTGGATCTTCAACACATTCTATAATAAGACTTGAAAAATTGGAAGGAAAGCCAAAATATTCCAGAACTTGCTTTAATGTAGACCACCCTATACTATCATATGCTTTTTCCATATCAATTTTGTAAGAAACTAAACCTTTTTTAGATTTAGAAAATTTGAATTAATGAAACACTTCTTGTGCTATTAAAACATGATTAGATAATGAATGACCTTTTACAAATGTAACTTGATCTTCAAAAATCAATTTTGGAAGAATGAATTTAAATATATTCATTAAAATTTTAGCTACAATCTTATAAATCATCTTACAAAGACTTATGGGCCTAAAAATGGAAGGAACCAAAGGATTATTCACTTTTGGAATGAGAACTATTAAAGTATGTTTCTAATCAGCAGACATCTTTCCAGAAGGAAAAAGTTATTAATAGCATTCCACACATCCTCCTTTATAATGCCCCAATACAACTTAATGAAGAAATAAATTATCCCATCATTACCCAAAGATTTGTTACACCTAAGCTACTTCACAACTTTATATACTATCTCCTTTGATAATTCAGCTTCCAATAAAGCCCTATCAGCATCATCCAACAAACTCGCCAGAGAAGGCCACCCATCAATCAAACAATTCCTTTCCTTCCATTTATCCTTGAAGAATTTAAAAAAATATCTTCAATACCACTTTGATCTTCTACAATTAACCCATTGGCATCTTTAATTTGTTAAACCCAATTTCCATTTCTTCTAGTACTCACAAAAGAATGAAAAAATTTTGAGTTGGTGTAACCCTCAGCCATTCATTTAACCTTAGCTCATTGCCTCCACCAAGTGTTTAAATGAGCAATGGTAATATTCAACTCATTCACCTTAGATCTTAGTAAGAAAATCTTATCATAAAAAAGGCCACCTGAAGAGGACTCCTTCATTTGTAACACCAAATCTCCTTTTTAAGACAATCCTTCAACTAAATGAAGTCTTTAAGCTTGGATTTACTCCAATAATATAATGCTCTCAATGACCTTTTAAACTTTATATTAAGAATTTCAGCATAACTACCAACAAACCTTTTCATCCATGAATTAAAAATACTAGCCGATGAAGCATGATATGGAACTCAAACATCTTCAAATCTAATAACCCTATTATAAATAGGATTAGATTTCAAAAGATTCAAAATGATAAGACAATGATTCGAAGCAACCCTAGCAAGACGACACACCACCATCAAATTAAAAGTTCTAATAGGTTGTTAGACCTATTAACTATATCCCTAGGCTAACTAAGAGGGGGGGGGGGGGGGGGTGAATTGGTACTTTTTTAAAATTCTCTTAGATTTGATGAAACTGATTTCATAATTAACTAATTTTCGAAAACAATTTTTTAACCATAGAAAAATAAAAAATGCAATAAAATAAAAATGTAAAAAAGGTAAAAGTAATGTAGGCACCAAAATTTATAGTGGTTCGGTCCAAGACGACCTACATCCACTCCCTAGAGACTCCTTATCTAGGTATTACACTAAATCAAAGTGACTCTCCTTTTGCCCCCACAGCAAGGTGGAGAAGCTCTTACAAACTCTCTTCCATCAAACCCCAAAGCGGTAGAGAACCATCATCCTTTTTCACCCTCTTGGTGAAGGCAGGGAACCCACTATCCTTTCTCACCCTCTTGGTGATGGCAGAGAACCAAGCATCCTTTCTCACCCACTTGGTGATGGCAGAGAACCAAGCATCCTTTTTACCCTTATGGTGATGGCAGAGAATCAAACTCTCCTTCAAAGATCTTCTCTCAAGAGTCTTCAAAGAGATAGGACAGAGACTTGGAGTATAAAAAATGAGATCCTCACCTTTGGGCAACCTTATGAATCTCCTCATAATTTCTTCTTCAAAGATCTCACCACACTCACTTCCAAACACTCTCCCTAATCACTCTTCCTTCCACTCTTAAAAGGAAATTTATAAAAGATTAGTAGGACAGTTAGTTTTTAGGAACCTTATATACAAAGGATAAGAAAAATTATCCAAAAACTAAAAATTTCAAGTTTTATGAAGTAGTATCATCCCGTACGATCGCACATCGTCCTGTATAAATAGTTCAAAAATATGAACGATTCATCCAGTATGATTCTGTACGAACCCATAAGTCTGAGATTTTATACTCTGGAAATAATGTATGAAACTCTTTTGTACTATACGAACAATTCACAAAATTGAACGGTTCATCTCGTACGATCCTGTATGAACCATTGATCCCAATTTTCATACTTTGGAAAATGATATACAAAAATATTTCGTACTATACGAACAGTTTAAAAAATTAAACGGTTCATCCCGCACGATCTTGTATGAACCTCTAAACCCAATTTTCATACTCTGGAAAATAATGTATGAAAATAATTAGTACTGTATGATTTATACTTTAAAAAAAATTTTGCACTCGTAAACCTGGCAGGTTCGTTTTAGAGAAGAAATTATACAAATCGACCCGTACGATCTCACATCGTATAGTATGATTAGTTTAAAAAATTCAACTTTTGTCTCACTTCCCCAGTGTGTGTGTGGTTACCCAATTTATAATTACACTCTCTCAGACTCAAGAAAAGAATAAAAAGTATAGACTCCAAAACTAATAAACTCTAACCAATTGACTTGAAGTCTTTCTCTGTCTGGAATGTGATTTTCCTGAAAAATATGTTAGTACACATAAAATAAAATTTTTCAGCATATGTTAGTAGAAACAATGAACAAATAATAAGATTTTGTTATCATCAAAAACTCACATCAAAAGCTCACTTAAAGAAATAGATTTACAACAATCTCAACAATCTCCCACTTTTTGATGATGGCAAAATAATTATTATTTGAGTTAACAAATAAACATAAATTTTCTCCTTAGCTCCCCCTAAATGCCTAAATGTATGCTCCCCCTAAATGAATGATCAATTGAATTTACAACAAGGGGTTCCTATAAAAATTAGAAACAAACATACACACACAAAAACAAACATACACACACAAATTAATTCAGTTCACAAAGCAAATTCATCAAACCAAACAAAAAACCAAAAACCATCAATCTACACCTCAAACAAACTCCCCCTTTTGACAACAACAAAAAGGGAAGAAGACCATAAAAAATAGTTGATGATGAATGCGATGTTAAATGAATTATAACTATAAAATTAAAATCAGATATAAAAGATAAAGACTCAATAGTTAAATCACAGAATGACAAGGATAAGAAAAGTTGATCTATGTTAGTATTGAAATAGACAAATTATATAACCACAACTATTATAGAAATGATGAAATAGAATTAATCATTTTCTAATTCAATAGTGTTTATGTGATTGAGAAACTGATAAGGAAAGAGCAATTGGTGACATTGCGCATCTTTTCAATTTTCATGTCATAATTTGTGTATATTGTTAATATGGGCTAATTTTGTGCCTCTTTACAATTTGGCGAACATTGCGCATCTTTTTTTATACGTGGCACACTTTGTGCATCTTTTAATTTTGGGCTAATTTTGTGCCTCTTTTCAAATTTATTGTCTTTTCAAAATCACCAACTCTTAACACAAATTCAATAAAGAACACTTTGAAATAGAAATAAGAGTAAAAGAAATGACATCAAATTTATAATAATTACAGCTAAGTAATACACGTCTATATAAAAATATAAAAATGATCTTCTAATCTACACCCAGTCATTAAGTAATCAAAACATTTTGAGAGATTAAATTTTGCACAGAAATTAATGTTGTAATGCAAATTTAATCAATATTCTATAATTCTGTTCAATTACATTTGATTGTTAAACATAAATAGTTCAGATCACACAAAAAAAAATATATATATATACACATGTCAATATGCATAAAACATGATTTTTCCTTTCCATTCAATATCAATGATATAACATGTTCCACACAAGATCAATCCCAGTACATCCAAGTACAACAATAATTTCCAAGTACAACCAACATCAATCCAATAAAAATAGACAATAGCAGTCTAGCAAGAATAGCCAAGTACAACAACAACAAAGAAAACATACAAGTACAATAATAAGAAGCAGTACAGCCAAGCCTAGAAAGGTCATCACAAAAGCAAAAATAGAAGTATAATCGTCTGATAATCTAGAGGACCCTGGTTAGGAGGTGGCTGAGGAGCGAATGTGGTGAAGTAACTATTGATTGTGGCTAAATTAGTGTTCATGTAGTCAAATTGGCCACGCATCCAACCCATATCTTCCTAATGTCGTGCATCCTACTGGACCATGTGAGTCTCAATTTGATCAAAGCGTTGATCAAAATGAGTTTCTAGTCTGTCAAAGCACTGGACCATCTCTTGATAGTAGTTCTAGTTGGGTTTAGGTGCAGGAGTAGGTGCAGGTGCTTCTTCTTCCTCAGAATCATCTCCAGAACCCTCCCTCCCAAAAAGTGACCAAAAAGAAGCATCGGTAAAGTAAATAGGGAGTTCAGTTGGTAAATCAGGATGTACCTAATTATATTTTATTTCAAGGATATATACTACTAAATGTCCTAAAGCCACATTTTTCTTTCTTTTACTACTTAGATGTCCAATATTTGAAAGGCTATGAATATAATCCAAAATTAGTTGGGCTTCATCTATGGGTTAATTTATCATGATCAAATAGGTGGCTACGGATAAAAAAGGAGTCATGTTGACATGGTCACCGGCTTTTTTGATAATTAAAGTTCGTAGCACGTGTTGGATGATCCGAGCATTTTGGTTCAGTGTGTAAACTCGAGGCAAATGAGGCTACTGGGCCACTCCTCTAAGAACTTTATTGACTTTGGACAAGTCAAAGTTAGCCCTAGAAGATAGTGTATGGGCTCTCGTTCCTTTAGTTCTCAAGTGGAGGAAGGTGCCTAAATCTTCCTTGGTGATTTCTACTCTTTGCCTTAAAACATAAGAAGAGATCCTTGAATGATCCTGATTGACTCTCATATTAGCTAAAAAGTAATAAAAGATTTCTTTGTTGAAGGCATAGATGAGAGTGAGAATGAAAAGAAATTGGGTAGAGGCTAGTAAGGGCATTATAGAAAAATTGATGTCATTTTGAATAAAAAAATCAGAAGGTGTAATCTTTGCAACCAAAAACCTATAAAAAGCTTCCTCATTTTCCATAAATAGGAAATTCTCATCTATAGAAGTCCTAGAGGAAGAGGCTTTGGACTGTGGGCGCTTGCTGCTACTAGCCATAACTCAAATAAGATCTTAGGAGAGTTTGAGAAGGATGAGAAAGTGATGAAAAATATCTCGAAAGACCCTTCTATTTAAAGAAAAATGATCTATCGTATAGTACAAAATCTGGATCATACAGATGATCTTAATTTCGTATGGGATGAAATAAATTTTGTACGTATGAATGGAAACGGCCAAAGATGAAACAACGTTTCATATACTACCCTTCCCGAGGTATCCTTTCGTACAAGCTTTTTGACTAATCGATTGTAAAGATGATCACGTGTTCGTCCAAGATGATCAATAAATTAAAGATCATTTCGCTGACGGTTGGCTTCGTCCTTATCCAAAATGAACAACATGGATCGAACAGATTAACGACAGGTTCGTACATGTGATCAGTAATAATAACTGCCCTAAACTATAAAGTCGTCCACATGCCTACAGAAGAAAACATTTCATATCATACAGTACAATGACATCATCATACAATATAAACTCTTGTAAAAATATTGTTTCATCTCCTCAATTCTATAAATTTTCATGCAAAGGCTATAGAATTTGTATCATACGAAATAATTTCATACAGTACGAATAGAATACAAAAAAATAGTATATGATAAACTCAAAAACCTTTCAAAGCCAATCATCTTTTTTTAAAAAAATATATAAATAATAAAAAAGATAAAGTGACTAAAAAAATCAATAAAAAACAAAACATACAACCTATACTACACACACACTAGACATAAATAAACACACAATCACACACAAAAAAATTTAAAGAATTTTCAATCATGCATTAAGATAAATCACACCAAGCCTTATTCTTAAAATGCTAAATATGTTAAAAGCTAGTGGTTTTGTGAAAATATCTGCAAGTTGATCCTTAGTAGCAACATGATGTAATTCAATTTCCCCTTTTTCTATATAATCTCTAATAAAATGATGCCTTATATTAATGTGCTTGGTTCTAGAATGCTGAATAGGAATCTTTGAAATGCATATGACACTAGTGTTATCATAGAAGATTATAATTGTGCCAAAATAAAATCTTAAATCAATCAATTGCTATTTTAACCATAACACTTGTGCAACACAACTTCTTAAGGAAATGTATTCATCTTCTGCAGTCAAAAGGGCTACTGAGTTCTGTTTTCTGCTATTCCAAAAAACTAAGGAGTTTCCTATGAATTGATAAGTTCCATAAGTGCTTTTATGATCAACCCTATAACCAGAAAAGTCTGAATCATAGTATCCAATAATTTCAAATGCAGTGCTATTCTTAGGATACTAAATTCTTAAATTTTGAGTCCCTAAAAGATATCCCATTATTCTTTTAACTGCAATTAGATGTGATTCCTTTAGATTAGCATAAAATCTAGCACGTAAACTGAATATCATAATTAGATGTGATATCCGGTCTGCTTGCTATCGAGTAAAGAAAAGATCCAATCATTCTCCTAAACTTCTTTTGATCAATTGATTTTCCTTTGGGGTCCTTATCTAACTGTACTGAGGAACTCATGGGAGTATTTACTTGTCTAGCATTTTCCATTTAATACTTCTTGAGAATGTCTTTAACATATTTTGATTGACTAATAAATGTCCCATCCTCATCCTGCGTAATGCTGAACCCCAAAAAAGTAACTCAAATACTCTTTTAGGCTCAACTCAAATTCCTTACTCATTATTTTTGAAAAGTCATCACATAGATTTTTATTGGTAGATCCAAATAAGAGATCGCCCATATAGATTTAAATAATGAGTATATCATTTCCTATATTTTTTATAAATAGAGTGGTATCCACACTCCCTTTTACAAAAGATCATTCAAGTAGGAATGTGCTTAGCCTTTCATATCATGCTCTAGGTGCCTATTTTAATCTATATAATGCCTTTTTCAATTTAAAAACATGATTGGGAAACTGTGCATTTTCAAAACCTGGAGATTGCTCAACATAAACATTCTCTTTAATCATCCCATTTAGAAAGGAACTCTTAAAATCCATTTGAAACAACTTAAAACCTTTAAAATAGGCATAGACTAAAAGCACTCTAACTGCCTTAAGTCCGGCTACCAGGGCAAAGGTCTCCTCAAAATTAATTCCCTTAATCTAATTATACCCCTTAGCCAGTAATCTTGCTTTATTTCTAATAATCACTTCAGAATCATTCATCTTATTTTTAAATACCCACTTGGTTCCAATAACACTTTGATCTTTTAGTCTTTCTACCAATTCCCAGACATCATTTCTAACTAATTGATTCAACTCCTTATGTATAGCTAGAATCCAAAATTCATCTGAAAGTGCTTAATTTATAGTAGTGGGTTCAATCATTGAAATAAAAGCGGAGTGATTTACTTCTTTTCTCAAACCATGCCTAGTCCTAACTTCTTCACTTGGGTCACCTAAAATCAACTCTTTAGGATGACTCTTAGTAAATTTCCATTCCTAAGGCAATTAGTTTTCTTCCTCATTTTTAACCGTCTCTTCAACTTTTTTATTTTCAAGTCTTTGGGTTATTTCCTCAACTTCACCTTCTTCCAACCTAGACCACTCCTTTATCATCCGATTCATCAAAAACAACATGAGTGGTCTCCTCAACTATCAATATTCTTCTATTAAAAACTCTATAGGATTTTTTAACACTTGAATATCCTAGAAAAATTCCTTCATCATGTTTTGTATCAAATTTTCCTAAGAGAGTTTTTTCGTTATTATGTATGAACACTTTACATCCAAAAATATATAGGTGTGTGAGGTTAAGAATTCTACCTTTAAGAAGTTCATAGGGTGTCTTGTTTAATTTTGATCTAATATTCACCATATTCAACACATAGCATGCGGTACTAACTGCTTCTGCCCAAAAATATCTTGGAAGTGAATATTCTGCCAACATGGCTCTAGCAGGTTCAATCAATGTCTTGTTCTTTCTCTCAACTATTCCATTCTGCTGAGGTGTCCTAGAAGCTGAGAAATTATGATCTATTCCATGGGTTTTGCAAAAATCATCAAATAATATTTTTTTTAAATTCTCCCCCATGATCACTTTGGATTGTAATAATTTCAAATCCTAGTTTTCTCTGAATCCAAGTGGCAAAATCACTAAACTCCTCAAATGATTCACTCTTATGATTTAAAAATCTAATCCATGTGAATCTTGAGTAATCATCCACAACCACATACCCAAATCTTTTTTTTCCTAGACTGATCGTACTAACAGGTCCGAAGAGATCCATGTTAAGAATTTCTAAGGGTTTGTTAGTTTTAAGATCCTCGACTGAATGGAAGGAGGATTTGACTTATTTTTCTGGTTGGCATGCATCACACAAGTGATACATAGTGAAGTCTAATTTGGGTATTCCTCTAACTAAATCCTTTTGGGTGATTTTCCTAAGATTGTTTATGCTTACGTGACAAAGTCTTCTATGCCATAACCATGATTCATTAGAAATAATTTTTAAACAAAAAGTAGTAGAAGATTTACAGAGTTTAAATCAAGCATGTATACATTATTAACTCTATCACCACATAACACACAACACTATTTTTCCTTATCACATAGCTTGTAGGCAAAAATTATATATGATATCCTTTATCACACAATTGATTAATACTCAACAGATTATGTTTCAAGCAATCTACTAACAGAATATTTTCTACCAAAAAATTCTTTGAATTTCCAATCATACCTGTACCTACCACTCTCTTGGTGGTATTATTTCCAAGTGTAACCTTACCTCCATTCTTGGCTTTTAGTATTATGAATTGAGTCATATCTCCAGTCATGTGCTTCGAACAACTGCTGTCTAGGTACCAAATGCTCTCACAAGATCTTGTGTGAGATCATTCATATAAAATTATCGAACATTAGGCTTGGGAAACCAAACAAGTTTGGGTTCACCTCTTGGTAATTTTAAACTAGATGCATGTGTGATATGCTGTGTTTTATACACCTTAGGTTTCCACACGGAATGTGTTCTATGATGAATATTATAATTGTGGGAAATATGACCAATCATTCCTCAAGAATAATATTTTACTCCAGAAAAAAGGTTTACTAATCTATGTGCATTATAATATCTTTTCCTAGGTGTTGAACTCATATTCTTTTGTTTAAACCTATAGAATTGTTCAAGTGTGGGAGTAGGCTTATTTTTTTTAATACACTTCAACTCTAATTCAACATATAAGTTTCTATTCTCCAATATTGAACTATCCATTCTCAAGTCAATTTCTCTATGTTCAGATTCTTCCAAAAAGACTTTAAAATCATTTTCAAGTTCTGTATGAGATGATTTTAAGAGTTCATGCTGTTTGTTCAAATCATCATATTCATCCAACTGAGTCATGTGGTTTTTATCAATTATTACATGATCTTTCCTAAGGATTTCAAATTCTTTCTGCTATTCTAAGTAATCTAAATTCAATTTCATCTGTAGTTTCTTTAGTCTCCTATATACAGAATGAATGCGCTCAAAAACATCAAACAGTTCATTTTAACTTAAGTCACATACCTCCTCTTGATCCAAATGATCAAGATTGTCAGGCATTAGACACAAGTTTGTGACTCCCTCTTCAGCTTCTATTTATGAGGTGTCCGAAGCTGAATCCGCCCAAAATGCTTTTTGAAGTCTCTTCTTTTTCTTCTTCACATTGGTTTTCTCCTCAACCTTCTCCTTGTTGGGATTAGCTTTAAGATTTGGGAAATCTATTTTAATGTGTCCTGACTTCCTGTACTCATAGAAAATTACATCATTAGAAGACTTAGTATTTTTATAGAACTTACCTTTGTTCCACTGTTGACATCTCCTATGCTTCCTCCTTAGGAAACTTCTGAATTTTCTTGTCATTAAGGCAATATCATCTTCATCCTCAGGTTGAGACTGATCACTTTCAGAGTCATCCACCTTCAAAGTAATATTTTTGTCCTTTCGCTTGTCACCTACATCAATCTATCTTTGAGTCACAGATTGCTCATAAGCAATTAGTGATCTAAGAAGATTGTCAATAGAATAGACATTTAAATCTTTAGATTCAATTATAGTAGTTATCTTTGCATCATAAGCAGCAGGCAAACAACAAAGTATTTTATTTAGTTTTTCTGCATTCATTAATTCCTTACCTAAAGCTTGCAATAAAGTGGCTATATGAGAAAAATGAGTATACATGTCACTGATTGATTCATTTAATTTAATGCGAAAAAATTTATAGTCGTGCAAAAGAATGTTCAATCTAGTTTGCTTCACTTTATTTGTACCTTCATATATAATACAAAGTCTATCCAAAATTTTCTTTCCAGATTTATAAGTAGAAACACGCATATAGTCTTCTAACTTTAAAGCACAGAAAAAACTATTTAGGCATTTGGCATTTAATTGTGCTAATTCTTTTTCTTCTAAAGTCCACTCAGTGAATGGTGCTTCTATTCTAATGCCTTCTATAATTCTAGTAGGTGTAGTATAACCATCCTGTACTAACATCCACATGTGATAGTTAAGTGATTGTAAAAAGGTTGACATGCGAGTTTTCCAGAAGTTTAATGGAATGTTGTCAAATAATGGTGGTCTAGTGATCCAGTAACCTTCTAAAGTGTTTCGATTTTCAAAATTAGCCATAATCGTTTACAAAAATAATCTAAACTTTAATTTTTGAACTAAAGCTCTAATACTACTTGAAAGTTTAAATATATTGTTAGACCAATTAACTATGTCTCTCGGCTAACCAAAAGGGAGGGGGAATTGGTACTTTTTTAAAATTCTCTTAGATTTTATTAAACTGATTTCATAATTAACTGATTTTAGAAAACAAATTTTCAACCACAAAAAAATTAAAAATGCAGTAAAATAAAAATGCAAAAAAAGGTAAAAGTAATGAAGACACCAGAATTTATAGTGGTTCGGTCCAACATGACCTACATCCACTTCCTAGAGACTCCTTCTCTAGGTATTGCACTAACTCAAAGTGACTCCTTTTTCCCCCACAGCAAGGTGGTGAAGCCCTTACAAACTCTCTTCCACCAAACCTCGATGTGGTAGAGAACCGTCATCGTTTTTCACCCTCCTGGTGAAGGCAGAAAACCCACCATCCTTTCTCACCCTCCTAGTGATGGTAGAGAACCAAGCATCCTTTCTCACCCTCCTGGTGATGGTAGAGAACCAAGCATCCTTTTTCACCCTCTTGGTGATGACAGAGAACTAGACTCTCCTTCAAAGATCTTCTCTCAAGTGTCTTCAAAGAGATAGAGCAGTGACTTAAAGTATAAATAATGAGATCCTCATCTTTTGGCAACCTTGTGAATTCCCTCATAATTTCTTCTTTAATGATCTCACCACACTCACTCCCAAACACTCTCCCTAATCACTCTTTATTCCACTCTCAAGAAGAAATTCATAGAAGATTAGTAGGACAGTTAGTTCTTAGAAATCTTATATACAAAGGATAAGAAAAATCATCCAAAAACTAAAAATTTCAAGTTTTACGAAGTAGGATTGTCCCGTACGATCGCACATCATCCAGTACAAACAGTTCAAAAATATGAATGATTCATCCAATATAATTCTGTACAAACCCGTAAGACCCAGATTTCATACTCTGGAAATGATGTATGAAACTCATTCATACTATACGAACAGTTCAAAAAATTGAACAGTTCATCCCGTACAATCCTGTATGAACCATTGAACCCCAGTCTTTGTACTCTGGGAAATGATATACAAAAATATTTCGTACTGTACAAACAGTTCAAAAAAATTGAAAGGTTCATCCCATACGATCTTGTATGAACCTCCAAACCCAATTTTCATACTCTAGAAAATGATGTATGAAAATAATACATACTGTATGATTTATACTTAAACAAAATTTTACGCTCGTAAACCAGGCAAGTTCATTTTAGAGGAGAAATTGCACAAATTATCCCATATGATCTCACATCGTACAGTACGATTAGTTTAAAAAAATTAGCCATTGTCTCACTCCCCCAGTGTGTGTGTGTGGTTACCCAATTTACAATCACACTCTCTCAAACTCAAGAAAAAAATAAAAAGTACAAACTCCAAAACTAATAAACTCTAACCCATTGACTTGGAGTCTTTCACTATCTAGAATGTGATTTTCCTAAAAAATATGTTAGTACACACAAAACAGAATTTTTCAACATATGTTAGGAGAAATAATAAACAAATAATAAGATTTTGTTATTATCAAAAACTCACAACACAAATGAGATGAATTTAAAGCTGCAGAGTTCAATAAACATCTATCCAACCTTTCCAAAATACGAGCCCCTCATTCTTTGTTGTTACACCAGGTGAATTTAGGCCCCATAAAACCAATTACGTGGTAATCATTATTTTCCATAAAAGTCTTCATCTCCTGAGGCCCTTGGGAAAATAAAAATTTTTTCCCCTCCTCTTTTTTCACCCTTGGATAATATACAACTAAAATCTCCCCCTATCATAGAAGGAGTGTCTTTGGAAGAGTAACATTCAATTTAATTATAAATCCCTTCTTTTGTACATATCCTTATTCCCATACACAGAAGAAATTATCCACACGCCTTTGTTAAAAACATTTAATTCACCAATGGAAAATTAAAAGAGGCTTTCAAAATAGAAAAAGAAGCAATGTTTAATTTCCATAAAATAAGAATACCACCCGACAATATGAAGGAAATTGATAAAATTCCTAATCAACACCAATAAGTAAATTAACATCCATCATATCAATAGAAGATAATTTTTTTTCCAACAACTCAATAAAACATACATCAAAATTTTTAACAAATTCTTTTAAATAAAGAAAAGCTTGCCTTTTTCTAGCTCCTCTACAATTTCAAAAGCCAATTGATGACATTAATTATTTATAGGGGAAAAATCCCCATACCTATCTTTGTTCCCCACAACCACTTTCCTATTTCTAGGAATCATCTTAACAGGACCTAATCCCTTAAGTTCTATATTAAGTTTCTTCTTAACACAAGAAGAATCACTATCTTTGGAAATAATGCCAACAAATTCTATCAATTTCTTATCATAAACTTCTCAGGCTCAAGAATAATAACTTCTTTTCTAGAATCTTCAGATTTATCAAACATAAGCATCCTCATTGATAATTCTATTTAACATGTTAAATTTATTAACATTAGATGGAATTACATATGAAATAGAATTAGGATTCATACCAGACTCAATTGCTGTTGCAGATTGTAAAGAAGAATCCTTCAAATTACTTGAATTAGGACCAACATCTCTATCAAAATTACTAAAACTTTTGCTGGAGAAAGAACTTGAGCGACATCTTCATCTCTAGAATCTAAAATTTTCAAACTCATGTTAGCATAATCAACATCTACCTTTTCTTTAGAATTTCCCGCAATAATCATAGTATCATGCTTAACACTGTTGTTAAACCTGACACTTTTATGAAACATTCTCCTTCTATCATAATTTTTAAATTTACCCTTACCATAATCAACATGAATCCAAGGTCCATACTTAGCATCCTTATCTTCATCAGCATCTATTCCGTAGTCAGCAATAGACTTAAAAGAATTAAATTACTTGAATTAAAAGGGCGTTCAATATCTCCAGAACAATGAGCATCCGTTGGAGCAGCAACATTATCTGCAGGAATCTTCTTAACATCAGAAAACAACTCCAAACAGTTATTTTTGAAATGGCCAATTTTACCATAATCGAAGCAAAATTTAGAAATCCTTATATTTAATTTTCTAGTAAAAATAACCTAAAATACCTTCAACCCAATACCCAATGGAAGCTGGCTATCAAGCATAATATGAGCGCAAACTCTAGCAAATTCTCTCCTCCCCCATTGAAACATATTCCCATAAATCATATAAGGTATGCCATTTTTAGATGCTATTATGCTGACATTAACCTCATCCTAACATTGCAATAGGAGGTGAGTCATCCTTATCCAAACTTGAGCTAATAACCTCTTCAAAGATGATGGTTAAAAAGTAGGAGACCATTTATCAAGACCTATGATATGTTCATTCGCATACCAAGGCCCATCAGATAAATTAGATCCCATAGCTTCTGATGAAGGAAATGAACACAATATCCACTCTAATCTTAACATAGTTAGGTGAAATTGTCCAAATTGACTCAATTGTCTCCATAATTCATAACTAATCAAATGGAAAAGAATATTTTCTCCAAAAACTTTAACAACTAACACATTTTGAAGATTCTTGGTATTCTCTAATTCATTCTAAACATGTAATTTAATAGCTTTGCCATCTTTTGTAAGAACTAAAGCATAATCAGTATTCTTTTTTTTTTTGAAAGGAATGCACATGGCAACTTTATTAAAAACAACTACTTACAATTACATTCCTCCTTCAACAAATTTAGAAAGGAAGGAGGAATATTATTAAAGTAAATGTCTTCCCAAAAAAAATAGAAATAAGAGCTAAGTTAGCACATAAATCCGCTAACTTATTACAATCTCTATTTACAAAAAGAATTAAAACTTGATTGAAATCTTCAAGAAAGCTCAACTCTTTTGGATCTATCGAGTTCTCCTTTACTTCAACCTTGTTCAAAACATCTTGGAAAAGTTTGACAACATTAATGTTATCACTTTCAATAATGATGCCATCCGCTTCAAACATCCAATCCTGAATGACTTTCTTAAGAGAAAGAATAGCTAAAATCTCCACTTGAGTGCTATCCCAATGTAGAAAATTAAAGCCAAAAGCATATAAGAATCTACCTTTGCAATCCCTGAGAACACCTCCAATACCAGCAATATTTGAACTTGATAATGCTACATCAACATTAGCTTTGATCCATTTAGGAGGAGGAGGACGCCAAGAAGAAGACAGCTTCTGCTAATTAGCATCCCTATTTTCCCAAATGAGATTAGAAGAAAATGAGGCAACTCCATAGCTTAAAGAATTCACTGCAATATAAGATGAGCTATCCTCCACACCAATATGAACAATCTTATTCTTGCTCTTCCAACAGAAAAAAACTATAGAGCAATACAAGTTTCCAATGAACGGATTGACTTTAGCTAAAAGTTTTAATCCATCATTACATTCTTCTAGAGAAAGGAAAGCATAAATTTCAAAGCCCCATTTAGCAATGGAATTGAATACCTGATGCAGCTTCTTACAGGTTACCGCAACATGTTCAGGATTTTCCTCAGCATCACATCCTCTCGGGCATCCGTTGCCATCCGCAAGCCTTCAATATTGAAGAAAATGGTTACATGGCAATGCATTCTTCATCAAACTCCACCAAAACAAAGTAATTCTTGGTCTTAATTTAAGCTTCTTCATCCATATCCAGAACTCATCCTTCAAGCCATCACGATAAGTTGCCTTTATAGCTAATGCCGAAATTGACATACCCAAACTTTTGAACTGCATTTCCATTTGATCTTTTTGCATTTCAGACTGAATGGGAATTGAAAGGATGATCTCCACAAGTTGCTGGCCAAAAAACTCCTTCAATTTACATTCATCCCAATTTCCCTCACATATGAATCCAGAAAGTAAAATCATTTCCTCAGTCATATCAGCCACAAAGGTAGGCCATTTGATGATGCTTCTATTCAAAATCCAAGTATCCATGATTGTATTTATCTCCATTCTAGTAGACACCTTCCATCTCAGAATCGACTGAAGAGATTTAGCTCCATTTAATACAATCTTCCATGCCAAAGAAGATTGATTCTTGTAATTTGCATTCCATAAATCCGTTCCATATCTTGACGCCAATGTTCTGTTGAGAAGAGAGTTAGGCTTTGATATAAAGTTCCAAGAAACTTAGCTCTCAAAGGGCCTACTTTCTTCACAATTGCAATCCCCATCCACCTTCTGATTTCGGCATATAAAGAACATCCCAAGCAAAATAATGAAGGCCCTTCATAGTGTTATTCTTATGCCATAAAAAATTTTTGCACATCTTTTCAAAATCATTTAAGACACCCATCGAGATTAAAGCATATGTAGCAATGAAAGTAGGAAGAGAAAGAAGAGTCGAATTCAACAGAGTAAATTTACCAGCAAGAGAGAAAAATTTATTTCCCCAAGAACTCATTCTACTAGTAGCTTTAATAAGAAGATTTTGAAAACTTGAAAAGACCATTCTCCTTAAAGCAATTTTAATCCCTAGATATTCCATTTCATGCACCACTTTGAAGCCAGATAACTCTGAAAGAGCCCTCCTTATCTTCAACTTGACCGAATTTCCAAAAAGAATAGAAGATTTCATCACATTAATCTTCTGACCAGTCCATCCACAGTAATTACCAACAACTCTCTTTACTTTCTTCAAGCTTTTTAAGGTTAGCCTCTGAAAAGATCATTATGTCATCAGCATACATAAGGTGAGATATAAAAGGAGCATTGGGAGCAACTCTTATACCCACCTTCTTCCCTTTCTGAGCAAAGGCATCTATCAATAACTGGGAGCACATGATGAAGAGAAAAGGAGATAAAGGACAACCTTGTCAAAATCCACTCTTAGATTCAATCCAATCTGACTGACCACCACTCATCATAATAGAAAATTTAGGCTTCTTCACACACTCCGTAATAAGGTTAGAGAATTTACTAGGAAACCCAAAACCATGAAGCACTTGAATGAGGGTGGACCAACCCATACTATCATAAGCTTATTCCATATCAATTTGAATAGCCATGAATCCCTTCTTGGATTTAGAAAATCTGAATTTGTTAAAAAGTTCTTGTGCAAGTAAAATCTGATCCGACATGGATAGGCCTTTAACATAGGCATATTGAACTTCAGAAATAATGCTAGGGAATAATGGAGACATTCTATTCAAGGCAACTCCATAACTTTCTTCTCTTAAAACAATCTCTGCTGCCATAAACAGTTGCAATCAGCCAATTTCCTTTATTGACAATATTAAGTTTCCCCAAAACAACTTGAGGATTAGCTCCAATAATAGAGAAGGAGGCGATGTCTGACCTCCAACAAGTTAGGATACCTCCAGAAAGCCCATCAGCAGGAAAAAAATAAAAGTTCCAATTATCACCTGTATTCTTTTTGAACTCAAAAGCATCAAATGAAGAGATTTTTGTTTCTACTAATCCAACAAACAAAGCATTATGTTCTTTCACAATCTCCTTAAGGTATCGAGAGGCACTGACTTTCTTAGCCCCTCTACAATTCCAAAAAATGATGGAAGTCATTTAAGAGTGATAGTAGGATCTCTCCTACTAGCATTTCTTTTCAAAACTTCAGTTCTTTTGTTCCGAGCACACACATTCTTATTACCAACTGATCTTAACTCCTTTTATAACTTGAATTTCAGAGCATCAGTTGAAATCTTTTTCCCAGCAGGAATCAAGCAATCAGCATCACTTAATTCCCCATCTTCCTTTTCAATTGAATCGACATCAGACACAGCTTTTTCAAAAATCTAATTTTCTTCCACATTATCCACTTCTAATAAACAGAACTTATTCACATGATTAAATAAAGGCTCTTCATTACTAACCAAGGAGTTGACAGTCTCTGACTTACTCTTATCAAGCGGATCAACGACCACTTCAACATTTTCAACAACATCTTCTGTAACCTCCTCATCAGGCATAGCATTTATAGCTTTGTCTATACTTTCTGGAAGCACTGAACTCTCAAAAATTTTCAACTCAGTTTCAACCGCATCATCCTTAAGAAGTTGATTCTTCTTAATATAAATCAGGGCAGGCTTTGGTTTCTTGAGATTGTTGATGGTGGCTCTAGATGGAGCATCAAACATTCTTCTTCTAACGCAGTCAACATGAATCCATGGGCCATAAGACTTTTCTATTTCATCAACAACCACCTCAGACTTATCCTTCATTAAATTTTCAGTAGCTATAGAGTTCTTCTCTGACCCACACACATTGGATAGGTGACCAATTGTCCCACATATGAAGAAAAAAGTAGAAATTTTCTTATATTCTAATTTTTTAAAGAACCTACCTCCAGGTCCATCAATCCATACCCCTAAAGAATGTTGTTTGACTATGAAAGTTCGATAGGGATGTTAAGCCCTAGTGAACTAGTCCCGAGGCTAACCAAGAGGGGGGGGGGGGTGAATTGGTTATTTAAAAATTTCACGATAATAATGAAAATCTTTTTGATACTTAGCAGCGAAAACAAGTAAACAAGAACGAAAAGATCAATCACAGATATTCACCCAAGCAGTTAATATTGGAAAAGTAAAGTGCAAAACTGAATCAGAAAAGCAAATCAGATTTTATAGTGGTTCGGTTAACTTGACCTACGTCCACTCGCCGGAGCCTCCCCTCTGGGTATTACACTAAACAAAAAGTGTCTCTCCTTTTGCTCCCACAGCATGGCGGAGAAGCCTGTACAAACACCTCCTTTTCACCACACGGTGAGGCAGAGAACCCGACCTCCTTTTGCTTCCTCCTGAAGCAGGCAGAGAACCTTCAAACTCCTTTTGCTTCCACCTGAAGCGGGTAGAGAACCCCGAATCTTCTTGCGAACGATCCTCCCACGACAAACACCGACTAGACAAAAGACGACGAGCGGAGAAGACGACTCTGATCCGTGCTTGCAGCAACCTTAGTGAATCCCTCACTTACTCCCCCTCACAAGATCTTCTCTCTCTCTCCCAACTCTCTCTTTCTCTAAGGTTTCTCAAGGAAGGAAGGTGGCAAAAGATTTTTCTTGTTTCAAGAAAAAGTTCTTTTATAGGAGGGCTTAAAATTTGCCCTAAATCTCAACTGGTCGGCCAAGATCATCCAGGACGATCGATAGATCATCCTGTACGATCAGTTCAAATTTAACTATTTTAGCCTGGACGATCTGGCTCTTCTGGACGATCAGTAGAAAAAATTGTTCATATCATCTCGTACGATCCTGCGATTGTCCGGGACGATTAGTGCAAATTAAGGAATATCATCCAGGAGACAGTTCGGGTCATCCTGCGAAATCTGTGCTGGACGACCAAAAAATGACTTGATCGTCCAAGATGATAGGTATATCATCCTGTACGATTAGCTCAAAAAGTGCCCAAATCGTCCTGAACACAGTTTGGGTTGTACAGCTGAAATGCACTAGACTATCATGATCGTCTGGGACGATCCTGCGATCGTCCAGGACGATATGATCGTATCAATCAAAAATAACTTGCTTTCCTTATTTAGCAGATTAAATTAGGCATGCTTGTACTGAATCATCCAGGACGATACACGTATCGTCCCGGACGATCAGACCAAATAACTAAAAATAAAAACTTGCCTAACTTGATCTGGCGGCTGAGAATTTCTGATTTGAGCATATCGTCCCGTAGGATCCAAACATTGTCCAGGACGATCTGCTTAATCAGACCCTCTTAACTTAGTCGCCCTAAATAGGATTTCTATTTTTACCTGATCGTCCAGGACGATGTGAATATCGTCCAGGACGATCTGAACAAAAACTGAACAGAAACTCTAATTCACTCAAGCTCTCCCCCTGAGTGTGTGTGTGCAAGGTTACTTAGCTAGGGGATCAGTTACATTATAATTGACTCAATAAAATGAAAAGCAGTACATTGGACACACTTGGACCCGATCTTGAGTTGGCTTGAGTGGCTCGTGGTCTTTTGTGCCTGAAACAGATTAACCAAGCAAAACACACTGGAAACATGTTTGTCATCATCAAAACTAGATTTGCAACAATCTCCCCCTTTTTTATGATGGCAAACATTTGTAAAGTAGTTTGAAAATAACAATAAACAGGAGATCGAAAAATAGATATATTTTTTTTAAAATTTTCATTTAACAGTCAAACTAATACAGAAAGCATAACACATAACAAAGACTGAAGCGACTACAACAGACTCCCCCTTTTGACATCACAAAAAGGAGGAGGAAAAAATAGAATACGGGAATAAAACATAAAAGAGAACAACTACAAAATAGGAAACTAAAACTGAGGCGGATCCTGATCGGAAGAAGGAGGTGGCGGTGGAGGGTTGAAGTAATGGTGAATGGCCTGAAAGTGGGCTCCCATCCAGGCGATGTCCTGGTCATGTTGCTGTTGCTGCTGCGCAGCATAGTCAGTGAAGCGTTGGATGTCCTCGGCGTGCCGCTGCTCCTGGGCAACTACGTAGGAGTCAAATCTGGCCTCCCACTGATCAAAATGCTGCACTAGGTGGTCAAAGGGAGAGGCAATGCGAAGGGGAGCAGGTGCCTCTGGTGCAGCGGGAACTGGAATGGCCTCTTCCTCTTCCTCCTCAACATCCGGGGCGGGCTCCGGATATAGTCGGGTGTTGTGTAGGACGTGGAATGAGTTGTTTGTTAAGAAGGAAGGAGGGACATCAGGAGGGACAGGATACTGAAGGTCATATTTTGTCTCTAAGACATAGTGAGTAAGATGACCTAAAGCTAGATTTGGGCAACGCCGGTGACCCGGATCTCTAATGCTGGTTAGGTGTTCTATGTATCCGATAATCAGATCAGAGGCATTAAATTCTCGACGGGCCATGATGTAGTAGGTGGTTAAGGACAGTAGCGGGGTAATGTGAATTCGATCCCCCGCCTTTGGAATGACGGAGGAATAAAGGATGTGCTAAATGGTCCGTGCGTCCTTGAGAAGGAAAGTGCAAGCGTTGTCATGATAGGGTGCATTTGTATTACGAAGTAAGTGATTGGCGACACTCCAATCATAGTCAGGATCGGTGATAAGCGTGTGAAGTTTGTCGCCAGTGACAGACAGGTTAAAAATATTGTGAAAATCATGGGTCGTGAGTTCCACGGGGCATTGATTGATGTATGATCGAAGAGTGGAATAGTCTGCAGAAATGCCCAAGTTGGCAAAGAAGAGTTGAATGAGTTCAAGATTAAAGGGAAAGGCTAAGGTCAGAATGAAGGTGATGGAGGTGTGTGCGAACAGATCTAGAATGGGATAAGTAAGAGTGCAGGGATTTATAATTTTAGAGTGCATGATCCCCACGTTATGATAGCATTCGAAAGCAGCCTGATCGGTAGCATTCGGGAAGCGAGGATCGACATGTCCCCGGGAGGAACTGGCACCCTTTTGACGAGACCTTTTGCCACCAGCCATTAGGAATCCACAGGGTAATGAAGTAGAAGGAGAATGGAAGAAGAAAGGTGTTGAAAAATATGAAGAAAAGTTGCTGTTTATATTGAAAACAGCCTGATCGTCCCGTACGATCGTGACATCGTCCGGGACGATTTGGTCATTTATGACGTCCTGGACGATTGGTCAAAAAGGTGGTCTGATCGTCCAGGACGATCAGAGATCATCCAGGATGATTAGACACAGGCGATCGTCCTGAGTAGTCAGGCTGGACAACCGTTGATGAAAAGTATCGTCCAGGACGATTAGGTGGATCATCCAGGATGATATATAATAAATATGTCGGACGGGCCGAATTCGAATCGTCCAGCGGCTGACACGGGGATCGTCCATGACGATGAGGTGGATCGTCCAGGACGATGGAAAATAATTGGTGCAATGTCAGCCGTTTGATCAGATCAGGAAGATATGGATCATATCGTCCAGGACGATGTAAGGATCGTCCAGGACGATCACCAATAATTGGGATTTTTTCACTAGCAGGAGCAGTGTTTGGATGATTTTGAAAGAATCATCCAGGATGATGTTTGGATCGTCCAGGACGAAGAGGATCGTCCAGGAAGATCGGTGTATCGTCCAGGACGATGTGAAGAAAATAGAAAAAGATGAAGGATGAAGATGATCGAGCAGGATCCCAAAAACACAATCATGAAATCAGAATAAAATAAAAACGAATAAAACTTACAGCAAAAATACATAAAAAACCAAGGTTTTTTTTTTGATCAAGCTGCTCAAGTAAGTCAGAATTTTTCCTTGATTGTAGATTCAAAAACCAATAAGAAGACGATTGACAGCGTTGAAATCCAGAAAAAGGTTGAAAAAATCAACTTTCGTAACTCCGACCCCGGGCACCTTATCGATGCAAACCTCTTTCAAAACAAAAATCTGATTCAGAAGAAAAGACATTAGATTTGAAAAGAGATCCTTTCAAGCCTCATTCCAGAAAAATATCTGATATAATAGTGTTACAAAGTAAAAAATCAAAAATCAGGATTTTCACACTTAAGCTTTTGAAAAATATTAAGTGGCGCATGGATTTTTCTAAGACATTTAACAATTTGAAAGGGAAGAAAGCTTGGTTTGGGCTCATTTTGTGCCTCTTTTTCAAATTGGTTGGCACTTTGCGCATCTTTTGATTTTTGATACACTTTGTGTATCCAATTTGGCAATTTCGCATCTTTTCAGTTTTGGGGTCATTTTATGTCTCTTTTTCAAATTATCTGGCGCTCTGCGCATCTTTTATAAGCTTTCTCCTTTTCATAATCATTAAAGTGTCTCAGCTGTGAGATTATCTTCCAGACATAGGAGATGACTCTCCACAGTAAGGAAGAATGATTCACAAAATAAAAGCCATACAACATATGATAAATGCAATCACTTGGTTTAGAAAATTAAACTAATGACTCAAGACTTTGAAAAACACTATTGATATGAGACAGATTACTGTAGGAAGATAAAATAATCTCTTTTTCAAACACTAACATTTCAATTTTGAAGAGGATTTTTATCCAAAAGAAACTATACACCAGTAAAGGAGTAAGAGGAAGAGAAACAATCATCAATGTTTCTTCCCTTTAACAGATTCAGTGGAATCAATCACTGCTTACCAGCTTCCAAACCAAAACAAGGTAAAAACTCCCAGTCAGAAATTCAGATTTTCAGAAGTAGTGAGCGGTGATCAGATTTTGAAAACTTAAAACAGTAAGTGCAAGATATGAACCAGTGAATAAAAATAGGTAGAAAATTACATCAAAGTAAATACTCAAATCAAACAAACAGTAAGGCTAAAACCGAAATCAGCAGAAGAAATAAAATCAACTGAAAGTAAATAATCAAACCAAAAAACTAACTAACAGAAATCAGAATACCAATCAGAACAATCATAAATCAGCAGTCATCAGAATCAAGCATTTATATCAATCACTCCTAATCTGGTTCTCAAAATGCTGAATGAGTCAAAGGCCAGTGGTTTAGTGAATATGTCAGCCAGCTGATTTTCAGTTGCTACATGATGTAGCTCAATGTCCCCTTTTGTAACATGGTCCCTAATGAAGTGATGCCTAATATCAATGTGTTTGGTCCTAGAATATTGGATTGGATTCTTAGAGATACAGATGGCACTAGTATTATCACACAGAACAGAAATTGTGCCAACAGGTACTCCTAAATCCAAGACTTGTTGCTTCAACCAAAGAACTTGGGCCACACAACATCCTAAGGAATTGTACTCAGCTTCAGTAGTAGAAAGTGCAACTGAGTTCTGTTTTCTACTGGACCAGGAGACTAACGACTGTCCTATGAATTGACAAGTCCCAGAAGTACTCTTCCTATCCACCCAACACCCCGCAAAGTCAGAATCAGAATATCCAATGATCTCGAAAGAGGTGCTGTACCTAGGGTACCAAATTCCTAGGTTTGGGGTCCCTAAAAGATATCTAAGAATTCTCTTAACAGTAGTCAGGTGGGACTCCTTAGGATCAGCCTGAAACCTAGCATAAAGACAGACACTAAACATGATATCAGGTCGGCTAGCAGTCAGGTAAAGCAGTGAACCTATTATCCCTCTATACTTCTTCTGATCAATAGATTTTCCATTTGAATCCTTATCTAACTGAACTGAGGAGGGCATGGGAGTATTGATTGGCTTGGCTTTGTCCATTTCATATTTCTTCAAAATGTCCTTAGTGTATTTTGATTGATTGAGAAAGGTTCCATCATCCGTTTGCCTTATGCTAAACCCCAAAAAGTAGGATAATTCTCCCATCATACTCATCTCAAACTCCTTACTCATTATTTTAGAAAACTCTTCACATAAATATTTATCAGAAGATCCAAAAATTATATCATCAACATAGATCTGGATAATGAGTAAGTCATTCCCTAATCTCCTCAGAAAAAGGGTGGTGTCTACGCTCCCCTTAACAAACTCTCTTTCTAACAGAAATGTGCTAAGCCTCTCATACCAAGCTCTGGGTGCCTGTTTCAATCCATATAAGGCCTTTTTTAATTTATAGACATGACTTGGATATTGGGAACTCTCAAAACCTGGGGGTTGTTCTACAAAAACATCTTCTTTAATTACCCCATTTAAAAAGGCACTCTTGACATCCATTTGAAACAGCTTAAATCCCATATAACAGGCAAAGGCTAGTAGTACTCTAATGGCTTCCAATCTAGCTACAGGGGCAAAAGTCTCCTCAAAATCAATCCCTTCTATCTGATTATACCCCTTAGCCACCAATCTTGCCTTATTTCTCACCACCACACCAGAATCATTCATCTTATTCTTAAAGACCCACTTGGTTCCCACAATACTTTGATTTTTAAGTCTTTCTACTAACTCCCAAACATCATTCCTTACAAATTGATTCAATTCCTCCTGCATAGCTAAAATCCAAAACTCATCCGACAAGGCTTGAATGATGTTGGTGGGTTCAGTCATTGAGATAAAGGCAGAATGGTTTACTTCCTTCCTAAGTCCATGCCTAGTCCTAACACCTTCAGAAGGGTCTCCTAAGATCAGTTCTTTAGGATGACTCGAAGAATATCTCCAATCTCTAGGAAACGTGATTTGAGGTTCTACCCTTTCCTCCAAATTTGTATTTCCAACTCCTTGGGTAACCTCAACAATCTCTTCATCTTCTACTTCAGATCTAGACTCCTTAGGATCAGATTCATCAAACACTACATGGGTTATTTCTTCCACCACCAAAGTCCTCCTATTGAACACCCTAAAGGATTTCCCCACACTTGAATATCCTAAGAACACTCCTTCATCAGATTTGGGGTCAAATTTTCCTAAGGATGATTTCCCATTGTTCAGAATGAAAACTTTACAGCCAAAGACATGGAGGTGGGACAGATTTGGAGTTCTACCCTTAATGATCTCATAAGGTGTCTTGTTGAGTTTGACTCTCACATTCACCCTATTCAGCACATAACAGGCAGTGTTCACCGCTTCAGCCCAAAAGTATTTTGGAAGTGAATACTCGGCAAGCATGGCTCTAGCAGCTTCCACTAAGGTCCTATTCTTCCTTTCAGCTACCCCGTTCTGCTGAGGGGTCCTAGGAGATGAAAAATTGTGACTAATCCCATGATCCTCACAAAAACTTCCAAATCTTTGATTTTCAAACTCCCCTCCGTGATCACTATGGATTGTAATAATTTCACATCCTATCTTCTTCTTAATCCAAGTAGAGAAAGATCTAAACTCATCAAATGACTCAGATTTATGTGACAAAAACTTAACCCAAGTGAACCTCGAATAATCATCTACAATCACAAACCCATAGACTCTCCCCCTAAGCTGGCAGTGTTAATGGGTCCAAAGAGGTCCATGTGAAGAACTTCTAAAGGTCTGGAGGTGCTAATGTCCTTAACAGAGTGAAAAGAGGACTGGACTTGCTTCCCCAACTGACAGGCATCACACAGGTGATCCTTAGTGAACTTAAGCTTGGGCACACCTCTAACTAAGTCCTTTTGGGTGACTCTCCTAAGGGTTTTCATACTGGCATGACACAATCTCCTATGCCATAACCAAGACTCATCAGCAGCAGTTTTTAAGCAAATTAAATTATCAGATTTAATGTAACTTACATCCAGCTTGTAGACATTGTTGATCCTTTGCCCCTGCAAAACAACTTCATCATTTAAGCTTAAAATGCAGCCAGTGGGCCAGAATTTGATGTTGTATCCCTTGTCACAGAGTTGACTGATGCTCAGCAAGTTGTGTTTCAGTCCATCTACAAGCAAAACATTATCAATCATAAAATTCTTTGAATCACAAATTATACCTGAGCCTACCACCTTCCTGGTGGTGTTATCTCCAAGTGTAACCTTGCCTCCAGCTCTGGCCTCCAACGAAATGAACAAATTTGCATCTCCAGTCATATGTCTAGAATATCCACTGTCCAGGTACCACATGCTCTCACGAGGTCTTGTGTGAGAGCACACCTACAAAAATATCAAACGTCAGTCTTAGGAACCCAAACAGGTTTGGGTTCCTTCTTATGAAAAGAAGAATGCAATGCATGCGTGCTGTGCTGTGAAACTGGCAGTTTGGGTTTCCACACCCAATGTGTACTACGGTGAACAGTGCAGGTGTGGGAAATATGTCCTAACATGCCACATGAAAAGCATCTAACACCAGGAAAAGGGTTAACTAATCTATGTGGGTGATAGTGCCTCTTCCTAGATGTATATGAAACATTCTTTGATGAACTTGCAATATATTTTTCAAAAGGTGGCAGTGCATAAAACTGTTTAAAAGTAGGCGGTGTTTTGTTCTTTTCATAAGCAGTGATTTTTACTTTCAAAAACTCAATATGTTTATTTAGACTTGTAATTTAAAGGTTCTTGCACTTTCATTACTTTGTAAATCACATGCCATATCATTCACTTTCTTAAAAGCAACTTCTAATTCAACATGCGATGTTTTTAACAAATCATGCTCAACAGTTAAATCAGAATATTTTTTGTTCAAATCATTGAATTCATCAAGCAAAGACATGTGATTGGAATCAAGTGTGGAATGATCTTTAACTACAGAATCATGCTCTTTTTGCAAAGTCAAGTAATCTAATTTCAAACTAGCATGAGTTTTCTTAAGTTTCTTATAGGATGTATGAATTCTTTCAGAAACTTCAAATAATTGATTGTAAGTCAGCTAACATACCTCTTCCTGGTCCGACTGACCAGGGTGATCATCAGCCATCAGACACAAGTTTGTTTCCTCCTCTTTAGCTTCAGTCTCAGAAGAGTCAGATGTAGAGTCTGCCCAGAACGCCTTCTGAATTCGCTTCTTGTCCTTTCTAAACTTTGGTTTCTCCTCACCCTTCTCCTTGCTTGGGTGAGCTTTAAGTGTAGGACAATCAGCCTTAATGTGTCCAGGCTTCCTGCATTCAAAATAAACAGATTCAGATGGACCCTTAAAATTTTTACTGGACTTACCCTTGTTCCACTTCTGATAGTTCTTATGTTGCTTCCTTAGAAAGCTTTTGAACTGCCTTGTAATTAAGGCAACATCATCGCTATCAGACCCGGAAGTGCTAGCATCTGAATCTTTGGCCTTTAGTGCCATTGTCTTCTCTTTCTTGCGTTCACCTGCATCAAGTTGCCTTTGGTTCACCCCTTGCTCGTAAGCAATGAGTGATCCAAGTAAGCTGTCAATAGAGTAAGTATTTGAATCTTTAGATTCAGTGATCGCAGTAATCTTAGCATCATAAGAAGCAGGAAAACATCTCAGAATTTTGTTCACTCTTTCGTAGTTAGTAAGTTCTCTACCTAAAGCTTGTAAAGAGGTAACAATCTGAGTGAACCTTGTGTACATTTCTGAAATAGTCTCACTAGGTTTCATGCGAAAAAGTTCGTAATCATATAACAAGATGTTTAACCTAGATTGTTTGATTTCAGTTGTACCTTCGTATGTTATACATAATCTATCCCAGATTTCCTTTCCCGTTGTACAAGTAGAAACACGCATATAGTCTTCAGATTTTAAAGCACAAAAGAAACAGTTCAAGCATTTTGCATTTAACTGTGCTAAATCACGATCATCAAACGTCCAATCAGCAAAAGGTAATTCAGTTTTCACATTGTTAATCAATTTAAAAGGTGGTTCATATCCATCCTTAACTAACATCCACATGCGATAATCAATAGATTGCAGAAAAGTAGACATGCGTGTTTTCCAAAAATCAAAAGGAATATTATCAAATAACAGTGGTCTTGTAATGGAATAGCCTTCAGCAGTATTACGATTATTACAGTTAGCCATGGATCAAATTCAAAAGTTTTTAAACTTAAATTTTGAATCCCGCTCTGATACCACTTGAAAGTTCGATAGGGATGTTAAGCCCTAGTGAACTCGTCCCGAGGCTAACCAAGAGGGGGGTGAATTGGTTATTTAAAAATTTCACGATAACAATGAAAATCTTTTCGATACTTTACAGCGGAAACAAGTAAACAAGAACAAAAAGATCAATCACAGATATTCACCCAAGTAGTTAATATTGGAAAAGTAAAGTGCAAAACTGAATCAGAAAAGCAAATCAGATTTTATAGTGGTTCGGTCAACTTAACCTACGTCCACTCCCCGGAGCCTCCCCTCTGGGTATTGCACTAAACAAAAAGTGTCTCTCCTTTTGCTCCCACAGCAAGGTGGAGAAGCCTGTACAAACACCTCCTTTTCACCACACGGTGAGGCAGAGAACCCGACCTCCTTTTGCTTCCTCCTAAAGTAGGCAGAGAACCTTCGAACTCCTTTTTCTTCCACCTGAAGCAGGCAGAGAACCCCAGATCTTCTTGCGAATGATCCTCCCACGATGAACCCCGACTAGATGAAAGATGACGAGCGGAGAAGATGACTCTGATCCGTGCTTGGAGCAACCTTAGTGAATCCCTCACTAACTGTGCTGGATGACCAAAAAATGACTTGATCATCCAGGATGATAGGTATATCATCCTGTACGATTAGTTCAAAAAGTGCCCAAATTGTCCTGAACACAGTTCGGGTCGTACAGCTGAAATGCACTAGACGATCATGATCGTCCGGGACGATCCTGCGATCGTCTAGGATGATATGATCGTATCAATCAAAAATAACTTGCTTTCCTTAATTACCAGATTAAATTAGCCATGATTGTACTGAATCGTCCAGGATGATACACGTATCATCCCGGACGATCAGACCAAATAACTAAAAATAAAAACTTGCATAACTTGATCTGGCAGTTGAGAATTTCTTATTTGAGCATATTATCCCATACGATCCAAAGATTGTCCAGGACGATCTGCTTAATCAGACCCTCTTAACTTAGTCGCCCTAATTAGGGTTTCTATTTTTACCTGATCGTCCAGGACGATGTGAATATCGTCCAGGACGATCTGAACAAAAACTGAACAGAAACTCTAATTCACTCAAGCTCTCCCCCTGAGTGTGTGTGTGCAAGGTTACTTAGCTAGGGGATCAGTTACATTACAATTGACTCAATAAAATGAAAAGCAGTACATTGGACACACTTGGACCCGATCTTGAGTTGGCTTGAGTGGCTCGTGGTCTTTTGTGCCTGAAACAGATTAGCCAAGCAAAACACACTGGAAATATGTTTGTCATCATCAAAACCAGATTTACAACAGTCTAGAGCTACATTAACAAAAACTCTACCAAATTCTCTTCTCCCCCATTGGAACATGTTACCATCCAAAAATAAAGGCTCCCCCACCAAAGAAGCAATACGAGAAATATTAACTTCATCCCAACAAAATAGTGATAGATGAGGCATTCTTACCCAAATAGGTGAGGTCAATCCCTTTAGAGAAGAAGGATTAAATTCCGGTGACCATTTATCCAACCCCACAATATGTCCTTGAACAAACCAAGGGCTGCCTGCTAAGACTCCTTCCAAAGCTTCAAAGTTGGGGAATGAACATAGAACCCAACCAAGTCCAAGAAAGGTTAGATGAAACTTCCCAAACTGTGTCCATTGCCGGTGTAATTCCTCAACAACTACATGAAATAGAATATTGTTACCAAAGACTTTGACCACTATTAAGTTTTGAAGCTTTTTAGAATTGGATCTAACATTCAGTTCAAACAGTTTGATGGCAACACCATCATATGATAAAAAGGGTTCATTATTTTTAAAGCTAATATTGATGTTAGGACGTCTAGTCCAAGGATTGCCAGCCTTGTAATCCATTACCTTCGCACCATTTGGATTATTTCCCTTGTTAACATGGACTGGAGCTTCTTCACTAACAGCCTTCTGAGCATTAATACAATCATCTAATAGGCTAGTTCCTTCCTTATTAATCAAAGAACTCTCCTTATTATTCACATTCCCAAATCCTTTGACGATCAGTTTCATGTTAGAAGATGTATATGCCTCAAAATCGAATGTCTTGTTCAACATAATGTCTTTCGAAGGTTTCGGGGTATTGAAGTTGGATTCGTCTAGAATTTGTTTACCTTTTCCTACAACTAGAGAAATTTTTTTTGGAACTTGAATAATAGGTTCTTTGATAACTAGTGGTCCATTGAATCTACACTTTTCAAATAAAATATCTGAAGAAACTTGTTGATCACCAAAGCCATAAACTGGTGGTATCTTGTCGGACGACCACCGGCGACTATCTTCTGCAGTAGACGGCACTTCCGCCATCCACGAAAGGGCCACCCAGAAAGAAAGGGAAAAAACTGAAATTAGAGGGGGACTTTCTCTCACTAAAAAATGGGACTTTCTCTCACTAAAAATGGGACTTTCTCTCACTAAAAATGGGGCTTCCCTAAGAGGGTAAAAAAAGATTCCTAAAATTTTAATATTAGGCCTTTTATTCCATGCTTTCAAATCATTATGAAAACTAAATTTCTTCACAGGAACAACAAAATTAATAACCCCTTGGTTACTTAAATTTAATTCTCCATAAACACACTAATGAACAAAATTTAGATCAAGACTAAGAACATCAGCAGCAATTTGATTAGGAAGTGGATCATCAGAAATAATTATATTCTCACCAATTGAATAAATTTTAGAAACATTTGAATCACCAAAATGATCTTTGGCATGTGATAAAGAACCTCCAATCACCCCAGCATTTGAATTAATATTCCCAAATCTATTAACATAAATCTTCATTCCCAAGGAAGAAGAAGCTTTAGAATAATTAGCTCCACTAAAACCATCATTCTTAGCTTTAACAATTCTAGAATAATTAGGGCTTTTAAAACTAACATCCGAAACAACACCTTTACCTTTCCCAGCAATAAGGATAAGTTTCTTAATAAATGAAGAAGTCCCATCATTAATTACCAAAGGTTTTTCCTTCAAAAAACCTATTTCGATCTCCAAAGAAAGAAGAATCAACAGAATAACCCTTCAAATGATCTCCAATCAATCGACCAGAAAATCTACCTTCTACCTAATAATGAAGCTTTCTCTGAGAACCACTTGGGGAGTCCAGTGATCATCCGCCTCCATAGCAGAAGTCCCATATAAAAAACTGTAAAATTAAAATTTGAAAAATTAGAATTTTCTCTCTTTACAAAATAGGAGTATCTCTCTCTAGAAAGCATAGTCGAGTTTGACATTTATTTCTAACCAGTGGATGAAATTACTATATTTAGGCAACCTTGAACTCCTTGTAAGCTTCCCTTGATGTTCCTTGAAGACCTTAAGATTGGAGGAGCTCTTCATGAAGATTTCTTATGCTTTGAAGGTTTGCACCCTTCATCACCCTTAGAACTCACCACCTAATCGATTTTGGAGATTGGAAAGTTTTAGGGAGACTGTGGGGAGATTTAAGGATGTAATGCAATCAAAAAATCTAACCCTTGCTTCCAAAATAATTAGATATTTATAATAGAGAGAAAATGAAAGAATAATTCAAATTCCTAGCCACCTCAAAAAATGCCAAGTAGCTAATTCTATTTGGATTGCCCAATTGGAGGTAAATAACTCATCTTCGCTATTAGATCCCATATGGTTAGTTTTTTAGGAATTTATGGCTGAACCAATGATTATATATGGGTTATTTTGACGAATCTTGCCACATTAGTCATCTACATGGCAAGAGCTGGGAAGGACAAGTACAATTAAAATTCTAGAATGCATTGTAATAGTTTATGGTGTTTAATTTCGACTAGGAATTAAATGGGCTGAAGAATTTTGATTTTTAATGGTTTGGGTCAACCAATTTGGTTGACCAAGGTAAACCCATGGATTTGGCTAACTGAGCTTGGTGCAAATGGTCCATTGATATTTGAAACAACTAGTTATGAAATTTAATTTTATAAGATTTAGAATTTGGCTCAGGAAATCCCCTTTGGGTTCATTTGTGTCAAGCTATGTGGCTATCCTGAGTGGCCTCATGGGATCAATCTTCATAGCTTGATACTTGGAGACTAGTTGAATAGTCCCCATAGGTTTGGGCACCTTAGTTTTGTCTAAATGCATAAATTTAATTTATAGAGGCTTTAAGGCTTGTTTTATCAACTATGGTTGACTTGGTCAATTTATTTGATCAGGGGTTAGGGTTGCATCCAACTCATTCAAAATGACATATAGAACTTATTGGAGGAGGTTTTATGCCAGGGTGAGGTCTAGATGTATGAATTATAATTTTTAGGGTTAAAGGGGCCTTTTGTTCAACCAGGCTTAACTAGGGTGTGGTTTTAGTTTCAATCAACTCCAAATGTGATTTAGTGTTTGTTGGAAGTGGTCTTGGGTAATAGCACGGTTGAGTCATGAAGGGTTGATTCAAATGGTTAATTTTTAGAGTTTTTAAGATTTATGGATTTCTTGGTCAACCATGGTCTATCAAGGGTTCAAGGGAGTTCAAATCTTGATAAAAATGATTATGAAAATATTTCATGAGTTCCCAAAACTTTGAAAGGAATTTTGCAACAAGATGCCATGTCTAGTGGCATGGGCTATAAATATTTGAAGGCTTTGCATTTTGGGTAATGCTTTGTGTTTTAGGGTTTAGAATGATAAGGATGCCTTCAAAGTAGTTAGGTAGACTCCAGGAAATTATTAACTGACTTATTTAGGGTTTAATGATTGAATCACCATGTCAAAACACAGGGGGAAATGATTATAAGCTTTAATGTTGAGTTTAAGAAATTCATAGCTAAGACTGTAGCTTTGATTTAGGGTTTTGACCTTAGAAAAAAAACAAGGTTAACAGCTTATACATATATTTTTCGCCCTTCTCTATATATAATCTATATTATAAATCATTAAAAGCTAAATTTTTGGTATCACATATTGCATTCTTTGATTCCTTATAGGCATATCTATATCTTTCCCAATTTCTAAACTTTTACATCTAAACAAATATTTATAACAAAGCTTCTTTTTTTACCTTTTTTTGCACATTTTGATTCTACCATCAACTATTTTTACTAACCTAAAGAAGGAAAACTTATAGTAATCTAAGTAATTGATTACTTATTTGGATTTAATTACTAAGAATATTTACGTTGTTAAAGATTGAGAATTGGGTAAACCATTTGCCATTACTCTTAGAATTAAAATTTGAAATAAGGTAGATGAACTTGATTCATTAACTGTAAAGGATGCCTTCGCTATCATTACTGATTGAAAAATAAAAGAAATTTGTTTTAAAATCCTAATTAAGACCATAACCCAATAATTTCCCCACCAAAGGTCTATTTCTAGACCTTACCCTCCCATGTCATCAAAAAAATCCATAAAAAAAATACAAAGTATATCTAGTTTTTTTTAATGATCTTGAAACATTGGAATAAATTCGCAGCACAAACCAACTACTCTGAAGACTCATAATACAGATTCTTAATTAGACTGAATGAAATATTCCTTTCAATTGCAATGTTTTGAACCGTTAAGTATTCCGGAAAAGGAGTCGACAGATATTTAGATTGTTAAATGGTTTTAATATGCTATATGATAGGGTTAAACTTTCAAATGGTAAAGTAGATTCGGATATGGATTCTGAATTATCCGTTCACTACTTTTATTAGCATTCACAAATGGCACATCAAAAGATACCTTAGAAGTGTGAGAGAGGTTTTTTTAACGAATAAATTTATGTGCATGCGCTATTCAACCATCTTATAAGTTTAGGACATATAAAGATTAAAAAAAAAATCAGAATGGGATGCTCACTAGTAATTATTAGCAATACTTTTCTAAGAAAATATCAAGCGGTATAACAATGGGTTCATCTTTTCAAATATTCCACTGAATGAACCAGAATCTTATACTAGTTGATATAATAGAATAGCCTCCAGAAAACTTTGCGACTATTAGGATCCTAGCATGACTACTCTCATTGTCTATTTTAAATCATTTATAATAAGCGCAATCACAATATTTTAAGAACAGATAAAGTTAGGAATAAGCCTTTAATTATTGATAGTCAACTACACATCAAGAGGTAGGAGAATTAAGTGTGTGATGAGGTATTTTTAACTTCTTTCGAAAATTCATTCATTCAAGTTGTAGCAGTTAATATACAAATATAAATTTATACAAATATGGGAGCAATTATACTAGGAAGATAATAAAAAAATTTGCCCGATAAGCGACCAAGAAAAATTATTGTTGCGGGCTAGAATATACACGGCGATAGAGTTAGAAAATTTTCGTCTCAGCGTTGCATGGATATCCAGCACACAAGCAGAAGAAAAAATGCAACACAACAATTTTTACATGGAAACCTTGGAAAAGGGGAAAACCACGGGGCCACACCCAGCTGAAAGGATTCCACTAGTGTTTGCTTTGGTTACAACTGGTTGACTCGCCCTTGAAATTGAGGACAATCTAATTACAATAATCAACTATCAAATTTAAAATTCAGTTGCAAACAGAGAGCAGAAATCCAGCGACGTTGAGTGGTTGGGCAGAACTCCGACGTCAGGTGGTGGTCCGGCGGAACTCCGACGTCGGGTGGTGGTTCGGCGGAACTCTGGTGTCCGGTGGTGGTTAGGCGGAACTCCGGCACCAAGTGGTGATCCGACGAAACTCCGACGTCACGTGGTGATCCAGCATAACTCCGGCATCGGTTGGCTGCCGAGTGGAAGTCCGGCGATGGTCGAGGAGGAGTCTGGGGGCAAGAGAGCTCTCTTCCTTCTTCTCTTCCTTGGCTCCTTCTCTTCTCTTCTTGCTTGGTTTCCCTCTCATGAGAAATGAGGGATCTATTTATAGTTTTCTGAGAGTGGCATGACCAGTAAATAAGAGGAAAATCAAGGGTAAATTGGGAGTAGTTCGAATGGACAGCCGATGTTGAATCCCTTGATCATGCACCGTTTATTGAGCATTTGAAGGCCTTAATGATATCAGAATTCGATGATCTTGGGCTCGTTGGATTTGTCTTGTCAAGCCGCTCAATTTAATTATAAGTGTGTCATGTTTGGAAACTGTTTTCTAATCCAAATTATAATTTGAACCCTCAAAATGTGCTTCGGATCTTTGATTTGAACTCATTTGGGCCTGAATTGAATTGAATTTAGTGTCGTTGGGTTCGTATTTCCAAGACATTCAGTTCAAATGTAAGTTAGCTGAAATTGGAGTTCATATGGCATACGATTGATTTTTTGAAGCTTCTAACTTTATTTTTGCCTCGAGATTCACGCCCGATCAACATAATTGTTTGATGATATATCAGTTGCCATACTATTTTCGGATGTTGAAGTTCCAGGAGTCTAAAAATATGTAGCACAGTACTTTAAATTAGTCAAATCACAAAAAATGGTGGAAAATTCTCATCCAAAAAATGTAAATTTGCTCAACCTTGATAGTAGAGGCCCCGTTGAGCTCCGAAAGTGTCAAAATTGAGTCTGGAACGACGAAAAACAAGTCTAAGGACCCCAAAATCATCCAATTTGGACTATCCGGGCCAAATATTGTGCCTGGACACACGTAGGCGGCCCGCCCTGGCGCGCTCGTTGGGGCACACTGCATTTGCCTTATATAAGGTGGGCCCCACCATTTTTAAAAAAATGTTTTAAGGAGAGGAGGCGGCAGTTGCCTCCTCTTAAATTTTTTTTTGAATTTTTTTTTCACAAAATTTTTTTTAATCTGAAATTTGTCATCTTTGGGGCCCCAAATTTTTAAAACAAACTTGTACAAGGAATTTTAAAAAATTTTAAATAAAATGACGTGGAAATTTCCCCCCAATTTTCAAATAATTCCCCCTTTTTTCAAATAACTCCCTCCTATTTTCATCTTATAAATACCCTCCATGGCGCAATGAAAATTTTGCATATTTCTCTCTTCTCCCTTTTTCTTCTGGCTTTCTTACAGTTAAGGCATTCCTCTATTTTTTGTAGGTGACTTTTCCTACACAAAATCAGTGCCCCTGTCCTTGTGTAGAAGTTAGAATTTCATATTCTTACTTGTTTTTTTTCCCTCTAACTTTCTTATAGTTGAGCCATTCCACTATTTTTTATAGGTGACTTTCCCTACCCAAAATCAGTGCCCCTCTCCTTATGTAGAAGTTAAAATGGGTGACATAGCCTCCACTAAAATTCCCTTAGCTAAAGGAGACTGCACTGTTATTCAACAGGAGGTCCTGAAGAAACCTCACAAGGTGGCTAAGGCTGATGAAGTCGTCTCTACCAAAACTGGCGTTTCCTTGATTATTTTCAGGAAGAAGTTTCACTTCCCCAACGATCTAGTGATAAAAGTGCCTAAAAAATCTGCTCGTGCTTGTTCCCCTCCTCTAGGATTTTTAACGGTGTACGAGTTCAGTTTACGAGCGGGACTACGATTTTCACCTCCTTCGGAGTTGATTAACATTTCAAGGATATGTGGAGTGAGTTTGTCCCAACTTTCTTACAGAGCCATGTCAATCATAATGGGGTTGATCGTGTTTATCAGAGATCATAGAGCGCTGTTGTCTCCAGAATGTCTTTTCTGTATGGGTTGTCTTATCAATGATACACAGGGTCATATCTCTTTCAGATCCAAGTAGTTGGATATTCGTACTCGGGATCCATCAAGAGGCTAGGCTAGTGACTTATTTTTTGTGCAAAATGATTAGAATCTCCAGGAAAATGGGGAGCACTCAAGGATCTACCCATTCCCCTCTATGTTAAAGCAGAGGATTTATTAAAGTTGCTTAATCTTCCTGATGTCGACACCCTCTACTATGAGGTATACTATTTGAGCATATATATATAGATGAAGAATTTTTTTTCAAGGTGGTACTTTCTACTCAAGTAGGGAGATGACATACACATATGCTAAAGAAGCCAGCCAAAGTCCTAGAGGCAATTATCCAACCCTTAAAGGTTCTTCCTAAATGGTCAGAGAATGAGGGTGATCCACATACATCTAAGAAGAAAAGGGTGGAGGATATTTTGACAGTCACTAGCAAAGGTCACCATGTCTCTCCATCCAAGTCACACATTCCAAAGGATATTTTAAAACATCAATGTATTGGTCATTGATGGGCTCAGGAGTTGGTAAGTTCCCACTCTTTTTTACTTTGTCTTCTTACATTCTCATAAGGTTATGTCCCTTATAAAGCTTTTCTTATTATTTTAGTTGGTGAAATGCTTGGATCTTGAAATTTAGATGACCAAGGCCTTAAATAACTGGAATAATGAATTTGTGAAGGTTAAGTATCTCCATGGAGAATACAAAAAGAAATATGATGGCAAGATTAAGGAGATGAAGGTGGTGGAGGAGCAGCTAGCGGAGTGTAGAGTTGAGTTGTCTACTATGGCAACTTCAGCCTCCTTATAGAATCAGCATATAGTTCACCTTCACATTGAGTTGGTGGATGCCCAGGCAGTGATAAGTCAACATGTGAAGGATCAGAAGACTCTTGAGGAGAACATTAAAAAAATTGAAGATGAGAACAAGAGGCTTCATAGTTTATTATCTGAGAAGGAAGCCACATCCAAGTTAGAGCATTCACCTTCCAGAGTCATAGAAGAATTCAAGAAGTCAGTTTCCTTCAAGATGATCACCTAGGATCAGATTCAGGAAGCTCGTGATCACATATATGATGTGGAGGTGAAGGCTTTGGAGTTGGAGTGTATGGAGGAAGGCTTTATCAGAGGTTTTCTGAATGGCGTCAATCTAGTGCAGCGGAAGACTGGAGTTGAGATCGAGGGGTTGATGCCTAGTCAGGCTTCCGGTGACTCTTCATTAGATTCTAATGGTGATGAGGTAGAGAGTGAGTTGCAAAAGGCCTTTTCCCTCGAGGAGGATGATGATATTGAGATTGTGTAGTGTTGTTCAGTTGTTGGTTGTACCACTTCATATATTTTAGTGATTCATATGTATTTGATGTTGATGGTGTTATATGATGTATATGGTATGTTCAATGATATTTTAAGAAGTTGTTTATGTTCTTCTCTTTTATTTCCCATATGCATATAAAATTTACTTAGTTTTATTTCAATTTTGATAATGAGAAATATTTTAGTGAGCTTCTTTTGACTTGAGTGAATGTGAGAGACATCCTGCTTAGAGGTTTTTATATATCCGAGGTTATTAATCAAAGCATTTTCTTAGTGACATTAACCTGTGTGGAAGAGATCAGATCAAATCCCTCTGGGATTGATCATCTAGTGATTTTGATATCCAAGACATCCTCCTAGTATAATTGACCTATCTAAGGTTTTTAGTCAAAGCCTTTGCTTGATGACATTAACCTGTATGGAAGAGGTCAGATCAAATCCCCCTGGGATTAATCATCTAGTGACTGAGGTATACTATAAATTATGTACTTCTCAAATCATGGATAAAGTGGTTAAATTCTCAGTTGATTTTTATCTTTTATAAAAGGAGATAATATCACAATAAAGTGAACATCACATTACTGCCTTTTATAAGACAGTATAATAGTTCCCTAGTATGACTTAGGGATACGGGGACTAGAAGAGTTTTATCACAATCAACACACAAGGGGTGTATATGAGGTCAACATAACAATACTGAAGGGATATATATGAGAACAGTCATAATAACTCGGGAGAAAATACATAACAGAAGATAAATAGTACTATCAACACCTACTGATAATACTTGCAAAGGTTGCCAACATTCCAAGTTTGAGGGAGCATCTTCCCCGTAGCATCCTTCAGTTTGAAGGTGCCATGCTTAACTATAGCTGCCACCCAATAAGGACCCTCCTAGAGGCGAGATTGCTTATTGCGCTTAGGTCCCTTTCCAGATGCCTCGATGTTGTGTAGAACTACATCCCTGATTGAGATACATCGAGGTTTGACCCACTGGTTATAAAGACTGGTAACCCTTTGGTGGTATGCAGCAATCCTGAGTGAGGCTACATCTCTTGCTTCTGAGAGGAGATTTAAGCTGTTTCTGAGCTTCTCCTCATTATTACTGAAGTCGAAAGTCTGAACTCTATTACTTTGGACCCCAATATTAAGTGGTATGACTGCTTCCATACCAAAGTAGAGATTATATGGGGTTTCTCTTATAGGAGTTCTGGCAATGGTTCGATAAGCCAAGAGGATATTTGGGAGTTCTTCAGCCCATTGCCCCCAAACTTCCCTAGGCATGTCTTCAGCCCTTTCAGAATTGTTCGGTTTGTAACCTTTATTTGCCCATTTACTTGAGGATGGGTGACAGCTGTGTGGACTAGTTGAATATAAAAGTCCTTACAAAAAGATGTAAAGATCTTCCTAGTAAACTATATCCCATTGTCAGTGATGAACCTTGTAGGAATTCCAAAGCGATAGATTATATTCTTCCACAGGAACTATTTAGCATTTACTTCAGTAATCATCGCTAGAGGTTCTTCCTCTATCCACTTGGTAAAATAATCTACAGCAAGGATGATAAACTTTTGTTGTCTAGTGGCTATAGAAAAAGATCCCATTATATCAATTCCCCACTAGGCGAAAGGATAGGGGCTTTGAAGTGATGCAAGCTCCAGAGCGGGTGCATAGATGAGATTGGAATGTAATTGATAATTTTTACACTTTTGAGTAAACTCAGGTGCGTCCTATTTAATTGTAGGCCAATAAAATCCCTATCTCATGATCTTGTAGGCTAATGCTTTTCCTTCCAGATATTCCTCACATACTTTTGAATGAACTTCTCAGAGTGCGTAATCAGTTTCTGAAGGTAGGAGACATTTAAGGTATGATTCGATGAGGGCTCATTTGTACAACTCACCACTAATAATAGTGAAATTTGCTACCTATCTCTAAAGTCGTGTTGCAGCTATGGGGTCTTCAGGTAACACTCCATCTTGCAAGAAGGATAAGATGAGATCGATCCAAGAAGCCTCTCTTAGTTCATCGATTGATTGAATTACCCATGAACCTTGGATACTTAGAAAATGGATCTCCTCAATACACTTCCTCTTATAGACATCTCAAGTGGTTACTGTAGCAAGTTTAGAAAGAGCATCTGCTCGTATATTTTGCTCTTAGGGAATATGGATGATGTGATGCTCTTTTATACGGGTTATGTTGTAGTATTGGGCTAGTTGCGGGTTATGGATGTCAATTTCCCCCTCCACCTGAGAGGCGACCAATTACGAATCAGTGTGGACCTCTAAGTTCTGTACCTCACATCCGATTGATAGCCTTAGTCCGGTAATAAGGGCTTTGTATTCTGCTGTGTTATTCATTGCAGGAAATTTATGTTAAATCCCATACTCCAAGGTAACTTACTTTAGAGAGATTAATTGAATTCTGGCCCCGACATCAATGCTTCCAGAAGCTCCATCAATATATAACATCCAGTACGGGGGAGAAGGAGCAGTACTCAGTGGCTCGTTAGATATGGGGATGGTACTTTCAACAACAAAATCTATAAGTGCCTGAGATTTGATATAGGGTCTAGGAAAGTAGTGGATTTCAAACTCTCTTAGTTCTATAGACCACTTGATGAGTTTGCCAGACGCTTCTGGCTTTTGCAGGATACTTCTTAGAGGCAAATTTGTGTAAACTCCAATTATATGTGCTTGAAAGTAAGGGCATAGTTTTCTTACAGAGTAAACTAATGTCAAAGCTATTTTATCTGCTAGGGGATAACATCCCTCTGTTTCAGACAAGATCTTACTAACATAGTAGATGAGACGTTGTGCATCATTCTCTTCTTGAACCAAGACCAAACTTATTTCCTAGGCAGAAATGACCAAATACAAATACAACATTTCTCCAAGTATTAGTTTGGAAAGTAGTGGCAGAGATGCCAAATGCTTTCGTAGTTGTTTGAAAGCTTCTTGGCATTCACCAATCTATTTAAATCCTGAACTATGAGCACCACTGAGTATCTTGAAGATGGGTAAATATTTGTCTCCTGAATGGGCCAGGAAACGAGACAGTGCTGCAATCCTTTTATTTAGTGTCTGGACTTCCTTGATATTCTTTGGGGCCATCATATCCCTTAGTGCCTTAATTTTCTCAGGATTGAACTTGATTCCTTAATGAGTTACCATAAACCCTAAGAACTTTCTAGAGGCGACTCCAAAAGTACACTTGGCAGGGTTGAGTTACATGTTGTAGCATCGTAGCAAGTGAAAGCACTGTTCCAAGTTAGATATATGTTGAGATTTCTCAAGACTTTTAACCAGTATATCATCAACATATACTTCTATAGAGTGCCCAATAAGATCTTTGAAAACCTTATTCGTAAGGCATTGATATGTCGCCCCGATATTTTTGAGCCCGAATGACATCACCAGATAGCAGTATAACCCCTTATCTTTTTGAAAATCCATTGCCTTCTAATTAGCAGGATCCATCTTTATTTGATTGTACCCTGAGTAGGCATCCATGAAGCTCAGCATTTGATGTCCAGAGGTGGTATCAACCAACTGATCAGTACGAGGAAGCAAAAAATTATCCTTTGGCTAGGCTTTATTTAGATTTGTATAATCTACACACATTCTCCAAGCACCACTTGACTTCCACACCATGACAACATTCGCCAACCAAGAGGGGTAGTGCACTTCCCGTATAAATCTAGCTTTTAAAAGCTTATTAGCTTCCTACCCGATTGCTTGCTGTCAATCTTGCGCAAAATTTTATTTCTTCTAGATTACAGGCTTGCACGTCGGGTTAACTTTGAGGGAGTGCATGATAACTTCAGGGTTGATGCCAGGCATATCTGTTAGACTCCATGCAAAAATATCCTGATTCTTACGTAGAAAATCTATGTATCTATTCTTCTCTTCATCTTGAGAGAAGTGACCTAATCTACAAAGTCCTTGAAGGTTGTTCCTTTGATATGGATACAGTAGCGAGGTCTTCTACAGGAGAAGCTTTCTGAGGGATATCCTCACTCTGGAGATCAAAATCCTCGATGCTCGGGGTAACTGTTGGACATGGTTGAACTTGCCTAAGATAGCAGGTTTGTGCTATTTGCTGATCTCCACGTACTACACTAACTCCCACCAGGGTAAGGAACTTCATTTTGAGGTGCAGGATGGAGGTGATAATCCCAAAGATCGATTGGTGTTTCCTTTAAAAGATAGCATTGTAAGCTGATTCAGACTTTACTATAAAAAACTAAATGGGGTGTGTAGTTTGTCAGGAAAATTCTCCATGCATAATTGGGAGACTGATTATCCCTTCTGCTTGTACAAGTCGATTATCAAACCCATATAATGGACCTGCAGCAGGCTGAAGCTTCTCTTTGGTGAGATCCATATTGAGAAAAGTCGAGTAAAATAAGACATCCATAGAACATCCATTATCAACCAAAATTCTTTTGACGTTGTAACATGGGTCACCTATCCCCTTATTAATCAAAAGCGGATCTTGATGAGGGGTTTTTACTCCCTCCAAATTAAAATCATCAAAAGTAATAGAGTGATCGATATGAGACTTCTTCGCTGTCGGCATATCATCTACAGCCAATAAGACTTGATTAGATAGTAAGGGGCCTCCTACGATGGTCTCAATTTTGCCAACTATTTGACGATTATTTGGTGGTTGTCTCTACTATTGCTGACTTTGCCCCCAGTGGGATTTGCTTCCTCTCGAGTAGGTGGATCTCGAATAAATCATGTGGATAAGCCTTTTAATTTCATCTTTGAGCTGCTTATAGGCTTTGGTAGTATGGCCACGACTACGATGAAAATGATAGTATTGATCTTGATTTCTTGTATTCAGCTTCAAAGGATTAGGCCACTTCACGTTCTCCAGATCTCGGATGGCCATCAATAAATTTACCTGAGATACGTTCAGTGGTGTATACTCCTTCTCCTGTTGAGGTTACCATCGTGACATTGGAGGCCTAGGAAGCAGATTATTCTTTCCTTGCTTCTTTCATATGGGAATGACTTATCTATCCCAGGTGCATTTTTGCGCTTTCCATTTATTTGCTCAAACTATTTTCTATGAGCATTTATGGCTTCATCTGTAGAGATTTGTGCATCTACGCAATGGATCAGGTCGGCGTACGAATGAATCGTGTCTCACATGAGTGCTGATCAAAAGGGACCAAGATGGAGGCCTCCTAGAAATCCTCCTCTCAGTAATTCAGGATCTACTCCTGGAATTTATCGAGCCTCGGTGAAAAATTATTGAAAATATTCCTTCAGCGACTCTCCTTCATTTTGGCAGATCCCGGATAGGTGTGAAAATCCTTAGCAATTCTTTAATTGGAAACAAATTTTTTGATGAATATTTTGGCCAATTTGACAAATTAAGGGATCATTCTGAATGAAGTGAATAAAATCACATTCGAGCATGGCCTTTGAGGGTAGAAGAAAAAATTTGATAGAGGAGTAGATCTGAGGCTCTCTAGATATGCATGATGGTTCTATAGTGATCAATATGCTCGTATAGATCGGATGTCTCATCATTGGAATTGATGCTCGGTAGTTTGAATCCTGTCAGAATGGGCTGTTGAAGAATTGCTTTCATCAGGGGTGATGACTCTTGGAAGTCACACTAGGGGTTGCCTTACACCTCATGCGGGGAACTCTTCTCAGACCAATCATTGCAGTAATGACATAGGGCATTACGAGGGAGCTCAGCAACGTGCAGTCAGGCTAAATCTTCGGGGAGGTTTAAGGGAATGCGAGGTTGCCGACCTGTGTGCGAAGGATGGGTAGAACTTACTGTGTCAGCTAGTTTGTTATTTCCATGTGACTACGAATGCCTCCTTGGCATAGGAAGAGGAATCTCTGCTTGAAGATGTTCGAGTTGAACACCTTCGGCCTGTGGTGGACCTCGAGGGAGAAGAACCTCCTCTTGTGGTGCTAGCGCTAGTTGTCGAGTCTCTCACAGGAGTTGAAGGATCGTATTTTGAGATTCTTCCATCTTTCAGATACGTTCTTGTAGGGAAGGTCCTGAAGTTCCTTCTCTAGCAACGTGTTGCCCCCCATGACAAAAGGAGATAGATACTTGGCATCTATGATTTATAGATTGGTGGGTGTTGGAGCGGGAGGCTCCCAAGATGCGATTACTACGCCTGTTGGCCATTGAAGCAACACTTAAAATTATAGGATAGTGTTTCCCATCGGCGGTACCAAACTATTGCGGGCTAAAATATACATGATGATAGGGTTAGAAAATTTTTGTCTCAGCGTTGCACGGATATCCAACAGAAAAGCAGAAGAAAAATTGTAACACCAAAATTTTTATGTGGAAACCCTAGAAAAGGGGAAAACCACGAGGGTCACGCCCAACTGAAAGATTTCACTAGTGTTTGCTTTGGTTATAAGAGGTTGACTCATCCTTGAAATTGAGTACGATCAGATTAGAATAATCAACTCTCAAATTTAAAATTCAGTTGCAAACAGAGAGCAAAAATCCAGTGATGTTGAGTGGTCAGGCAGAACTCCGATGTCAGGTGTGGAACTTCGGCATCGGGTGGTGGGCCGACGGAACTTCGGCGTCAGGTGGTGGTCTGGCAGAACTCTGACATCGAGTGGTGATCCGGTGGAACTCCAACGTCAGGTGGTGATCTGACGGAACTCCGGCGTTGGTCGGCTGCGGAGTGAAAGTCCGACGGTGGTCGAGGAGGAGTGTGGGGGCAAGAGAGCCCTGTCCCTTCTTCTCTTCCTTAGCTCCTTCTCTTCTCTTCTTGCTTGGTTTCTATCTCATAAGAAATGAGGGGTCTATTTATAGTTTTCTGAGAGTGACATCGCCAGTAAATAAGAGGAAGATCAAGGGTAAATTAGGAGTGGTTCGAATGGATGGCCGATGTTGAATCCCTTGATCATGGACCATTTGTTGAGCATTTGAAGGCCTCAATAATATCAGAATTCAATGATCTTTAGCTCGTTTGATTTTTCTTGTCAAGCTGCTAGATTCGACTATAAGGATGTCACATTTAGAAACCGTTTGATAATCCAAATTATAATTTAAACCCTCCAAATGCGCTTCGGGTCTTTGATTTGGACTCATTTGGGCTTGGATTGAGTTGAATTTGGTGTCGTTGGGTTCATATTTTCAAGATGTTCAGTTAGACTATAAGTTCATTGAAATCGGATTTTAGATTGCTTCCAATTTAATTTTTGAAGCTTCTAACTTGATTTTTTCCTCGAGATTCATGCCCGATCAAGATAACTTTTTGATGATATATCAATTATATTTCAAATTAATTTTTCACCAAAAAATATCTCTAAAAGATTTACAATGAAAGCTCATCAGTTATGGATCCATTAGTCTTTTGAAATGAATGATTATTTATAAGTCCTAGAACAACTTAAAACATCTCCCAAAAATACAAATGAGTTTGATATGCAAGATCCTGAAGATAAAAAAAATATCATAAAAATTAAGATGTTTGATTGCCAAACGATGAACAATAGCATGATAGATGCTATAAGCATTTTTATAGTAGTTTTTATTTTCATATAATATAAAATTTTGAAATTAATGTTTTCTTTATTTTTCATTAAAACTTTTTTCAATATTTACATAAGTTTTCATCATCCTTGAATCAATTTGGTAAATTAAACTCAAAAGATTTTTATAAGAATTATAATAATATAAATACACTAAGTTTCTTATATATTCACATATGCCTTCATAGATATGTAGCAAGTATCCAACAGGTGATGATTAAGGTGCTTGCCCTTTAAGGGGGCTCATAGGAGGAACATTCCTAACTGGTCTAAAAGGGGTTAACACACACCTAGACCCATAGAAAAGTTCACCCAAGAAGATCAATAGGTGTCACTCACTAGGTCTCTTGAAGACTAGCACACACAAAGTGTTTCGAAAATTCCCCATAAAACTAGCAACTCATCATCCACCAAATAGCCTGATTTCACTATCAGCCACTTGAAAAAAGTTAAAAATAATCTTTTAAATCTTTGAAAGATTTTTTTTTGCCTAAGACACACATTGGGGGGTTAAACATACTTTTAAATATTTTACAATCTTTTGCTTAAAAAAAAGCTTGAAATAATGTGGAATCAATGAAGCAAAATTATTTAACAACTCAACAACTAAATAGAAGATAAATAAGAATTTTTTTCCCTTTTGGTAGAAAAGAAATTATATATTATTGCGGGCTACAATATATGCATCGTTAGATTAGTATTTTTCATCTTAGCGTTGTATGAATAACCAGCTCACAAACAGAAGAATAAAGGAAACACTAGGATTTTTACGTGGAAAGCCCTGAAAAAGGGAAAAATCACGGGGCCACACCTAGTTGAAATGATTCTACTAGTACTTGGATTGATTACAAGCGATTGACTTGTCCATGAAGTAGGGGCAATAAGATTACAATAATAGACTGTCAGGTTGAAGTCTAGTTACAAATGAAGGTCGGACGAAAGTCCGGCATCAGTTGGCGGACGGGTGGAAATCCAACATCAATCGGCAGTCGAGCAGTGCTTTGGCATCGAGTGGCAGCTAGGTGGAACTTCGGTGATGGTCGGCGGCCGGGTGGAAGTCCGACGGCAGTCGAAGTGAGTTTTCCGGTGGTGGTGCTAGAGCTCTCACAGCCTCAGAGCTCTCTCCAATCTCTCGCTAAAGTCCCCTTCATATAGAGAATGGGGGTCTATTTATAGATTTTCATGAGTGGCACACCCCGTAAATATGGAGAAGATCCAGGGTAGGTTTGGAGTGCTCCATCGGATGACCAATATTGATTCCCCCGATTATAATGCATTTATCGAACATTTGGATGTCTTAATGATGCCAGAATTTGATGATCTCGGGCTCGTTGGATTCATCTCATCTAGCCACTCGATTCGACTATAAGCATGTCACATTTTGAAACTGTTTGGTAATCAAATTGTGGTTTGAACCTTCCAAAATCACTTTGGCTCTTTGATTTGGACCCATTTGAGCTTGGATTGAGTCGAATTTGGTATCGCTGGGTTCATATTTCTAAGACGTTTAGTTCAACAGTAGGTTTGCTAAAATTGGAGTTCGGATGGTCCCTAATTTAATTTTTGAAGTCTCCAACTTGATTTTGCCTCAAGATTCGTGCTCGATCAAGATATATTTTTGATGAAAATATATATATATATATATATATATATATATATATATATATATATATATATATATATATAGAGGATTTTTTAAATCAAAGTTCAATTAAATTAAATCACAAAAATCTTCTTGCAATCATAAATCTCAGTTCAACCAGAGTACAATAAAAGTAAATTGTGAGAAAAAAAATAGTTCAAAAAAAAAGAAAATGCAATATGAGATTTATAGTGGTTTGGTCAACTTATCTTACCTCCACTCCCCAATGGTTCTCCTTTTTCGGTACTATACTAAATAGTGACTCTCCTTCAGTCTACACCAAGGAGAAGAAGCATGTCTCCTTTGACTAGGTGGGGAATGACCTTTACAGATATAGTAGATTGCCCATCCTTTGGCTACCTCGGCCTGGCGGAGATGTCATCCCTCCTTTTGCCTCCTTAATATGGCAAAGATGATGTCCCTCATTTCACCTCCTCGGCATGGCAGAGTCGTCGCTTCCTCCTTTCAATACCATGCCCAACAGAGTTTTCACTTCCTCCTTTTTTTTTCCACACCCAATGAAGTTGTTGTACCTCTTTTCGCCTCTCGGTCCAATGGAGATACTGATGGTCTTTTACCCTAATAACACACTTTTCCTAGAGCTCCTCCCAACAACTCCACAAATAAAAAACTAGAGGAACCAAAGAGTAAGCCAGTCGGAGCAACCAAGTGAATCCTCTCACACTCTCTTGACTCCCTCGAGGCTATTTTCCCTCTCTCAATCTCACCTCTTCTCTCTCCCTTATGGATTGTACTCTCCAAGCTCTCTCTCATAGAAAATAAATGAGACTTGACTACAACAAGTATCTTTTCTAAGAATAAGAAAGAGTTTATATAGAGGGAATCCTAATTTTTAATTTAGCAATATTTGATCATATAGTACGATGCTCGAATCATATAATATGATTAGCTCAATACCATCAAAGATCATCATGTGCAATAAGGAATCATCCAGTGCGATTAGCTCAAATAAAAATCAGATTGTATAAAAGGAAATAAAGTTCGTCCAAAGAGCCCTTAGGTGGATCGAATCGTGTGATATATGTATCATATATTATGATTTATATTTAATTCAGATCTAATTTGATTCAATAATTATTAGGCTTAAATTAAACAAGCATATTTAGATATCATATAATTCAAAATATTTTGTATTATATGATCAATTAAATTTTTAAATTTTAAATTTGCCTATTTTAAGTAACTAGGATCCGAAGTGGTGTTTCTTAATATAACTGATAATCCAGTATGATGCTTAAATCATACATTATGATTAGTTATATGTTAATTTTAATTCTTCTCACTTAATTAAACAATTTAATTAATTTTTGTTTATGTTGTGGTAGAAAATAAATTATATATACATTACTAATATTTTTAAACCAAAGCTCGATAAAATTATATCCCAAAAATCCTTTTACAGTCATATAATCATAGTTCAATGAAAGTGCGATAAAAGTAAATTTCAAGTAAAAATGCAATGCAAAAAATAAGAAAATGCAAAATGAGATTTTTAGTGATTCGATCTACTTGACCTACTTCCACTCCTTAAAGGACCTCCTTTTTGGGTATTGCACTAAGAAGTGACTCTCCTTCAACCCATAGGAAGGAAAATAAGCACATTTCCTTTGATTAGGTGGAGAATAACATTTAAAACTTAGTAGACTATCCCTCCTTTCACCTCCTAGGCCTGACGGAGATATTGATGTCCCTCTTTTCGACTCATCTACCTAGCGAATACGTTATCCCTTCTTTTGCCTCCAGGTCTTGGTGGAGTTTTCTCTTCCTCCTTTCACTCACATTCACAAGAGAGTCATTGCTATGAAACCCCAAAATTTTTTTATATAAAAAATTTTTAACCTATAATAGTCAATATTTTTTTCTCGATAATAAGTCCAAATTGCAAATCCTCTTCTCCAGAACATTTATAATATTGTGTTTAAGCTTTCTTAATTTCTTTATAATTTTTGGTCATTATCAAAATTTCTTAAGAAATCGGCACTTGTCGGCACAAGTGAGATTTTTGTGAATATCAGGTGTCTTTTTTGCAAACTGATTTCACGAGAATGTTCAAAATAAAATTAGTTAATTTATGAATATTTTTTTGTAGTTTTTTAATTTTTAAATTTAAAGTTATAAAAGAAATGGAATAAAATTAATATTTTAATATTAAATAATTAGAATAATTAATATTTGGGATTTGCCTGTCACAGCTCAATGCTATAGAACCTATCCTGTTCGGGTTGGGTTGTGACAATTGCTTCCTCCTTTCGCTCTCATGCTTGATAGAGTTGCTGCTTCTTCCTTTTACAGCTTCATTAATAGAATCCCACATTGGTAGCCTGCAGGCCTCAACAAAACAAAATCTTACCTCGGTCGACCACTAACTATGGCATAATAGAATCCCACCTCAGTGGCAAGACAAAATCCCACTTTATTCGTCCATTGGCGTTGGTATATTAGAATCCCACCTCGATCTCTTACTAGAGACGACATAACAACACATTACATCATCTCATATTTTTTCACCATTATACTCATTTTGTTTCGATGCATTTTATTAAGTAAAGCATAATTGAACTAAATTCAGAAATTACCCAAATTCTTTAATGGTAGGCAAAGAAATAGTATTGAGCAAAAATGTCATATTCTGAAATATAACAAAATTATAAAAGATTGTGTAAAATATCATTATAAGACTTTAATCGTACTACGACACAAATTTTTAGAATTTCAAAAAAATTCTATTCAATAAAAACCATACAAAATTCAAAATACCCGACAAAAAATCTATAAAATACTCAAAATATTTGTAATAACAATCTCTATAACATATAAAAATTTAAGTGATGGAAATTCTATCAATACAAAGTTATTATTACTTTTTGGTGATGAAAATATAAATTTTATCTAAAAAATCCTTAAAACATCAAATTATTTAAAAACTGAGCTAGGCAAAATGATGCCTACCTCTAGGTGAAAAACTTTTCCAACTAGCCCGACAGCTAAAAATAGTCTGATCCTATTTTTCACTCCCAAACCTCTCTCTTTCTCTCTCTACTTCAACCGGCAACATGCGTCGAATGAATGGAATAGTGAAAATATTTTAAACTTAAAGTATTGTTAATGGCATAGTGTTGTTGAGCTATAATTTAAGGACTACAACGCTAGTTTAAACCTAAAAAAATTGAGACTATAGCACGGCAATGTCACTATTTGACGTCTTGGCTGAGTGCAGCGCCGACGTGCTTGAACACCCAGCGTTGAGGCGCTCCATTAGTGACATTTTTAAAATTTTGTCGAAATTTGTACCAAATACTTATGACTCATTCTAGAACACATACAATTATTTTTATGTATAAAAATGCTCCCAAAGGCATGTCAATTGGTTCAAAACTAGAAAATTCAAAGATTTATATTTTTCCAATGATGTTAGCTGGTATGAATTAGACTATGATCCTTAAGGTTTTCCCCATTTTTTAGGATTTCTAATGTAAAAACTTTGTTGTCCCTTATGACTCTTTCACCATCTCTCTTATCTATTTGTGTAGTGTATCTTTGTACAAAGTTTGGATGCTAAACTCTATTTCTCTCTACTACCGTGAATGTTCTGGCATGCAACAAGTGTAAATTTTAGTTAATTATACATCATAAATTAGCAATTTTTATATTATATTTATAACTTATATATGAACTAATTTTATATTAAATGTGTTAAATGTATTATTTTTACATGAATTTGGTTTATTTTTAGTCGAAAAATTAAATTATTGTATTATTATTATATCATTTAGATGCTATTAAAATAATTTTAATATTTAGTACGTCATATAGTTTAACCCCGACGAAATTATTGAATTTTAAACCTCTCTTTCTTCTGTTTTGGATTTGTGATTTGCAGAATCTTGAAACATAAACTTCTCCCTACAAAATTTTTTTGAAAAAAAAAAAAAAAATTTTTTTGCCAAACGATAATATAATAACGATTTGAAAATAAAATAATAAAAACGGTTGCAACAGACCCAAAGTAAGTTTGAGAAGGCATTCCCTTTGACCACGGAAACTTGGATTGGGCATAGTCTTACCTCACACGCAACAGACAAAAGGGATATTCACCGACGAGATGAGAAGGGAATACAAGTGGCAGCTGTCGCGACGAGAATCTTCTCTAAAGCTAATGGCGGGGAATCCCTTAAATTAAATTGACACGAAAAAAGGCAAAGAGAATCTGGGCAAAAGGCGTGGGTTGGAGGCTTGTACTTCAAGACTGCTCAGGAAAGCGACCAACTCTCATTATAACGCAGAGATTTTCTCTCTCTCTCTCTCTCTAATGACCCAAGCTTCAATCTTGCTAGCATTGAGGAATCTTCTTACCTTCCTTCCCACTTCCTCTAAAGCAGGGACGAAGAGCAACAAGGGGGATTCCCGGCTCCCCAGTGTCCTGCTTTATCGCTTTAATTACCATTCCTTTCAAATTAATGGAGAGGGGGTGGAGAAGGTTTTGGGTTCTTTAAATCCCTATGAGATATTCTTTGCTTAGGGAACCTTGTGCAATGATATTCTCTTTTTCATGCCTGCATATGGGAGAGATATCCCTAATTTCATTGTTAATGTCAAAGCTTGTGGGCTGTTGATTCGCTGCAGTTTCTCTGTGAAACTTTATAAAAACATGCAGTACAGAAAAGTGGCGTTCTCTTCTGTTTTATATTGGAAAATGCTCTTCTTGTTTGTGCTCAAACTTACCCGAGCTGGTGTGGCGTGGTCTGCTATTTTTGTCTGGCAGACCCAGCCAAACACCGGCTTGTAAGGTGAAATCTTAGGCTTCCTTTGATTTCTTAATCTTTTTCGTTTCAAAAATATTAATCGAAAAAAATGAAAGTTTTAAACGAAGAAGCTAATACCATAAAGCTTCTCAAAACAGCAAAGAAATAAAGTTTTCAAAAAAGTGCTTCACATTCAAACAACAAAAAAAAAAATTATGCCGTTTTAAAATAGAAAAAGATAAAAATAAGCCGTTTGAAACGAGGCCTTAGTTTTCTTTGAACGTAATTTTTGTGCGTTTCTACAAGTGAGAAGGGTTTTCGTGTCCGTTTGAAAAAACATGTATATATTATTTTAAAAAAAATAAATAAATATTTAAAACTTGAAGCTGTTTAAATAAAAATAGAAAAACAATGTCTTTTAAAAAATTATTATTATTACTATCATGATAATCTCTCGATATTCTAATATATTTTGTTTTCCTTTAATGGCACAAGATAAAAAAGATAGAGAATGCGGGAGAGGTAAAAAGATAGATTTTTAAAATTTTGTTCTTAGGGTTGTTAGAAATACGTTGCCGTGTGGTGTAGATTCGCATTCACTAATTATATTTTTTATGAGTTAATCATTAAAGAATCTTGTTCCCAAAAAATTACCAATTCCATATTCACGACTAGTTTTTAATTTATTCATGTCTAAGAGAAATTTTTTTGTAAGTATGAAAAATTATTAATTGAGCTTAATTCAACATTTTCTTGTACGGTAGTTTATATTATTTTATTTTTTGTGCGTTCAATGTATATTATAATATTTATATTGAATAATACAAACATATGCCAACTTTAAATATAGACCTCAAATTAAAAAAAAAAGTTCACCTAATAATAAGAATAATGTTCTGAACCCAGCCAAAAATTTAAAATCAAATCAAATATTTAAAATAGAAATTAAGTAGATATATTGAAGCATATAAGGGCTATTTCGTTGGAGGATTTAGGGGTAGTAGAATGAAGGGTGATAAAAAAATAGGCATTTTATTGGCTTAAAAATAAATTGGAAGTTATGATTTTAAAGAATTTGAAACTCATTCAGTAGATCATTTTTTATTCCAAAATCACCTAATTTTGGTGACTTTCAAATACACAAATTATTTCTCCCTCCTGTCATTGCTCGATCTTGAAGTTGTCACCACTTGTCCATAATAACCAACCTCTGCTCGTTGCCATCGCTGACAAGCACTACAACTGCCAATCATCCATGTTCATACAGTATGATTTGAAGTTCGTACAATATGATAAGTTCAATTCTGCCTTTAGTACTATACAATGAATGTTTCCCTATACGATCAGTTGAAAATGTTTTAACTGATCGTCCAGTACGATCTTAGGGTCGTACAATACAATTAGTTCAATTGAATAACAGTTCATCCTAGATAAACCTTGGGTGATTAATTATCATCATGATTGTCACTCAGTTCGTATGATATGAAGCTCAATTTGTACTGTACGATAACTAATCATAATTAATTCTAATTCAATTTCTTAATCTTATATAAAAGGACTAAAACTTTTTTCTGGGTTTGACACTTTACTCTATCACTTTATTATTTGATTCTTTTTTTTTAAGACTACAAATTGCATTAAAGATAAGAGAACTTATTACAAGCTATCAGAAAAGAAAAACAACTATCACATTCCTTCTTTATTAAACTACACAAAGAAGAAGGAATGTTTGAAAAAGAGAATAAATCAAAACAAAAACTATTCTATAATGCCAAAGTTGCACACAAATCGGCTACTTGATTACAATTTCTTGAGATATGATGGAAAACAACATTATTAAAGTCATTAAGAAAAGATAGCTTCTCTAAAACCAAAGTGTAACCTTGGGACGTTGATTTCCTCATAGAGTCTTGAAAGAACTTAATCACATTAAGATTGTCACCTTCAATTATTACACCTCCGCTTTGTAACATCCATTCTTGTAAGAATTCTTTTAAAGAAAAAATAGCCTCCATCTCCAATTGATTTATATCCCAATGGATTTTCTTCTTTCCAAAAGCAAGAAGAAATCTACCTTTATGATCTCTAATAATGCCCCCAATGCTTGCTAGATTCGAATCCAACAAGGAGGCATCCACATTAATCTTTATCCAATCTAGAGGTGGAGGGTGCCAAAAGTATTCAAACTCCAAATGGAGGGAAGCACCCCAGTCGACTAGCATCGGATTGTTAGACATGGCTGTGGATAAGACATTAACAGAAACCATCAAAGTAGGAGGAGTAGAGTTACCATGCTTGGTATCATTTCAACTTTTCCCAGAGAGAAAAACTACTGTACAGTAAACCTTTACATTATTCTTATTATGTTTGAAAATAATTCTAAGCTCAGATAAGCAATCTGCCATAGAGTGGAAAATAGGAATTTGAAATCCCCATTATCTCAATTTACAAATAATTCCCACTAAAAATTTTTAATTAACTGCAATATGAGAACAATCTTCAACCTCTTGACACCCTCTAGCACAAAGGTCACTTTGCCAAAGCCTTCTATATTTTAAGAACTCATTAGTTGGTAAAGCATACCTCCGCATCTTCCACGAGAAAATTTTAACTCTTGGATTTAGCTTTAATTTCCTTAGCCAGTTAGAGAACCCAAAATCTTCATCTTCAATGTTATATTTGATCAATTCATCATAAGCCTGAAAGAGCGAATAGGTTGTTAGACCTATTAATTACGTCTCTAGGCTAACCAAGAGGGGGGGGGGGGTGAATTGGTACTTTTAAAATTCTCTTGGAATTTTGGAAATATTTTTAACACAATACAAAGCAAATCGTACTGTATGATCCCTATTCGTACTGTATGAATAGAGTAAATTTTTGATACTTTTCAACCGCAGAAAAATAAAATGCAGTGCAATAATAAAATGCAGTAAGTAAAATAAAAATAGAAACGAGAACACCAGATTTTATAGTGGTTCGATTAAACAAGACCTACATCCACTCCCTAGAGACTCCTTCTCTAGGTGTTGCACTGTATCAAAGTGACTCTCCTTTAGCCTCCACAGCAAGGCGGAGAAGCCTTTACAAACTCTCTTCCACCAAATCCCTGTGCGGCAGAGAACTGACGTCCTTTTTCACCCTCCTGGTGAAGGCAGAGAACTAACTTATCCTTTCACATCCTCCTGGTGTCGGCAGAGAACCACACGTCCTTTTTCATCATCCAAGTGATGGTAGAGAACCGACGTCCTTTTTCACTCTCCAAGTGACGGCAGAGAATCGGAAACCTCTCGAACAATTCACTTGTAAGAGCCTCCAAGGAGATTAGGAAGATGCTTCAAGTACAAACACTGAGATCCTTACTATTGGATAACCTTGTGAATGCCCTCATAATTTTCTCTTCAAGAATCTCTCAACACTTTCTCTCAAACAGTCTCCCAATCACTCTCCGTTTCACTCTCAAGGAAATTTTTTGCAGAAGGATCTCTATTCAAGTCAGTTTTAAGACCCTTAAGTATTTGGGACAAGAAAAACCGTCCAAAAACTGAATTTTTCAAGTTTCACGTGTGCCGATCGTCCCGTACGGTCGCACATCGTACTGTATGAATTATTCAAAAAATGAACAATTCGTCCCGTACGATTCAGCACGAACCTCATTCAGAGCCGATCGTACTGCATAACCTTCTGTACGAATCCTATTTCGTACTGTATGAACAATTCAAAAATGAACGGTTCATTTTGTACGATCTGGTATGAACCTAATTCAGAGCCGTTCGTACCTCAAAATCTCCTGTATGAACTCTACTTCGTATTATACGAATAGTTTAAAAAATTGAACAATTCATCCCGTACGAACCTAATTCAGAGCCGTTCGTACCTCAAAATATCCTGTACGAACTCTACTTCGTACTATACGAATAGTTCAAAAAATTGAATAATTCGTCCCATACGATCTAGTACAAACCTAATTCAGAGCCATTCGTACTGTATTACCTTCTATACGAAATTCATTTTGTACTGTACGAACTGGACTTAGAAAAATTTCCAGTAAGGCAGGTTCATTTTGGAGGACAGATAAATACAGATCATCCCGTATGATCCAATATCATACAGTACGATCAGTTTTAAAAATTAAGTTTTTCACTCCCCCATTGTGTGTGTGTGCACAGTTATCCAACTTACAATCACACTCTGTCAGACTCAAGAAAATAAAAATACAGACTTTACTTACAGTAAACATTAATAAATGAACTTGAAGTCTTCAGCAATCTGGAGTGTGAATTTTCTAAAAAATATGTTAATACACACAAAAGAAAGAAACTCCAATATTTGTTAGGAGAAGAATAAAACAAATAATAAGCTTTTGTAATCATCAAAAATAACTTCTATCAGAATTCACTTGAACGAATAGATTTACACTAATCATAACAATCTCCCCTTTTTTATGATGGCAAAATATTTATTGTTTGATTTAATAATTAAATTTGCTTGTCTCCTAAGCTTTCACTAAATGTACGCTCATCCTAAATAAATGATCTCCTAAGCTCCCCCTAAAGAAATGACCTATCCTAAATAAGAGATAAGAAGAGATTAGATGATCTAACATGGAATAAGCAAAGGGAAGAGGAGGACAAGAACAAATAAGACACGCACATACAAGTACAAACACATACACATAACATGAATAACATGAATACAAATACATGTACATACACATGTAAAATAAATAATAATAATAATAATAATAATAAACCACACATAACATGACATCATAACATGCAACTAGACTAACATGCAACAATACAAAACATGCAACAAGCAAGTTAAACATATAAAACTCTCCCTTTTGATAACAACAAAAAGGGAAGATACTCAAAGGAGTTGAGGATTTGAATAATGTTAAAGGAAGATTAACTACAATATTAAAATCAAATGTAAAAAATAAAGACACAAAAAGGTCTAGATTGCAGACTATAATAAGGAGAAGAAAAGTTAATCTATGGTAGTAATATAATAGACAGATTAAGTAACGACAACTATTGCATAAAGGATGAAATAAAATTACCAAATCTTTTAGTCAAAAGTGACAATCATTGATTAGTGAACTTGGATAATATGTTAAAGGAAAGAACAATTGGCGACATTGCGCATCTTTTTAAATGAAGGGACACTTAATCAATGTTTGGGCTAATTTTGTGCCTCTTTATAATTTTTGGCGACATTGTGCATTTTTTATTATATGGCACACGTTGTGTATCTTTTCAAGCTTTGCTCTTTTGATTTTCATTTCATAAAATTTTTTCCAACAATATTATCCCTTCGTCACAATTACAATAATGAACACTTTGATATAGATTTTAAGAGTAATATTAAGACATCAAATATCTAACAATTTAGGCTAAGTAACACATGTCTAAAATAAGATAAAGTAAGATCTTCTAATCTACACCAAATCATAATGAAATCTAAATATTTTGAAAAATTAAATTATGCATTGAAAATTTTTATTGTAATATAAACTCAATTAATATTTTAGAAATTTAATCAATTACGATCGAGTGTTAAAGATTAGTAAATTTCCAGTCATAATCACTATCACAGAATAATATGCACAAAAACTAAACTTCTTCATTTCGCGATACCAATTCAAACAAATAACATAGCAAGCTTTTACATTTAACCATAATCTCATAAGACTAAGCTTGCCAATCTCCATACAACAATCAAAGAAAACTAAGAAGAGCAACAAGCACAACCAACAATAACTCATAGAACATCAAATCAACAACCAGCCAAGTAACAAAAAGAACAACTCTAAAAGTCTGAAGGACCTTCATCTGGAGGAGGTGGAGGAGCACCAAACATAGCAAAATAGCTATTGAGTGTCGCAATATTGGTGTTCACAGAATCAAACTGTCCTCTAATCCACACCCTATCCTCATTATACCTTTCATTTTATTACTTCAAATGTGCTTCCATATCAACAAATGTTTTATTAAGCTGATCAAAATGCTGGACCATATCCTGATAAAAATTTTTGTTGGGTCCAGGTGCAGGTGCAGGAGCTGGTGCAGGTTCGGGTTCATCCTCAGAAGTATCTATATTTCCATCTTTCCCAAATAGTGCCCGAAAAGAAGCATCGGTGAAATAAAGTGGCAGTTCAGATGGTCCATTAGGGTGTCTTTTATTGTACTTCTTTTCAAGGATGTAACAAATCACATGACCAAGGGCTATGTTCTTCTTTCTCTTCACACTAGGATGGCCAATATCGGTGAGGTAAAATATATAGTCCAAAATTAATTGGGCTTCATCAATAGGTTTGCTAATCAAAATTAAGTAAGTGACAGAAAAGAGAAGAGGGGTCATGTTTACTCTGTCTCCGGCCTTGGGAATGATTGAGGTCCGAAGAACATGTTGGATTATTCGAGCATTTTGGTTCAAGGTGTCAACTCGAGGAACTTGAGTAGGTTGGATTACACCTCTAATGACTTGATTGACTTCGGACTAATCATAGTCCGATGGAGAAGTTAGAGTATGTGCCCGTATTCCCAAAGTTTTTAGATGAAAAAATTCTCCAAGGTCCTCTTTGGTTATTTCAACTCTTTATTTTAGGACGTAGAAAGAGATTCTAGTATGATCCTGACTAAAAGTCATGTTAGCCAAAAACACATGGAAAAGATCTTTGTTGTATGCAAAGATCAGAGTAAGAAGGAAAGAGAACTGAGTAGAATCAAAAAGAGGCATTACTATAAAATGAAAATTTTCTTGCAGTAGAATGCGGGATGGAGTGATTTTAGATGCGTCATACCTATAGTATGCCTCTTCATTTTGTGCACTTAGAAAGTTATCATCCCAGTCTCTCCTAGATGATGACCCTCTGGATTGACACACTCTCTTGCCACTTCTTGACATCTCTCATTAATGCTTTGAAGAGTTTGAAAATGAAAGTGAAATGAAAGAAAATGACCCTCCTTTTTATCGAAAAATAATCAATCGTACTGTACGAAAAAAGTTCGTACGAGACGAAATGAATTTCGTCCAGGATGAATCAAATTTTGTATGGGACGAATGAAAATGGTCAAAAATAAAATAGCTTTTCATAAACGTCTCATCCCGAGGTGTCCTTTCATACAGGCCTTTTAACTTCCTGATTGTACAGATGATGACGTGTTCGTCTGGGACGATCATCATATTAAAGGATCGTTTAGGCGAGGTTAGGTTTATCCTTATCCAAATTGACAGATGGATAATACAAATGAAGACGTGCTCGTCCAAGACGATCAACACTAATAACTAACACTAACCGTGAACCTACCCCATTCGTACAGATGAATCTTCTACAATCGTACAGTACGATGACCTCATCATACAGTACGAACAAACAAAAAAATAAAGTTTTGTCACTCCAAACCTACAGGTTTTCAACACTAAAATAAAGACCAACACAAGACAAAATTTTCAATATTTTTTTTAAAAACACATAAGATAACCACAAAAATACAATAAACTAGAAACATACAAACTCACAAATACATACAAAATAATTTTGCAGAATTTTCAATCATGCACTAAGATCAATCACACCTAGCCTTGTCCTTAATATGCTAAAAGTGTCAAAAGCTAGAGGTTTTGTAAAAAAATATGCAAGCTAATCTTTAGTAGCAACATGATGTAGTTCAATTTCCCTTTTTGCTACATAATCTCTTATAAAATAATGTCTTATATCAATATGCTTTGTTCTAGAGTGTTGAATAGGATTCTTTGAAATGCAAATGGCACTAGTATTATCATAAAAGATTAGAATTATACCAATAGATAATCCTAAATCAACCAATTATTATTTCAACCAAAGCACCTGTGCAACACAACTCCCTAAGGCAATATACTCAGCTTCAGCTGTAGAAAGTGCTATTAAATTTTGTTTCCTACTGGACCAAGATACTAAAGATTTTTTAATATATTGATAAGTCCCAAAAGTACTTTTCCTACCTACCCTACAGCCTGCAAAATTAAAATCTGAGTATCCAACGATTTCAAAAGAAGAACTATTCTTAGGATACCAAATCCCTAAATATTGAGTTCCCAAAAGATATCTCAATATTCTTTTCACTACTATCAAATGTGATTCCTTTGGATCAGATTAAAAACTAACACATAAATAAACACTAAACATAATGTCTGGTTGGCTAGCAGTCAAGTAAAGCAAAGATCCAATTATTCCTCTAAACTTCTTTTGATCAACAGATTTTCCCTTAGGATCCTTATCTAATAATACTGTGGAACTCATGGGTGTAGTTACTGGTTTAACATTATTCATTTCATACATTTTGAGGATATCCTTATCATACTTAGATTGATAAAGAAAAGTTCTCTCCTCATTTTAGTTTATGCTAAAACCAAGAAAATAACTCAAGTCACCCATCAAACTCATCTCAAATTCACTACTCATTATTTTTGAAAATTCATCACATAAATTTTTATCAGTTGATCCAAAAATGATGTCATCAACATATATTTGTACAATGAGTATATCATTCCCAATTCTTTTCAAAAATAGAGTGGTGTTCATAATTCCTTTAACAAATGATCCTTTTAATAGGAAAGTGCTTAACCTCTCATACCAAGCTCGAGGTGCCTGTTTCAGTCCATACAATGCCTTTTTCAATTTAAAAATATGATTAGGGAATTTAGAATTTTCAAAACCTAGAAGTTGCTCAACATAAACATCCTCTTCTATCACCTTATTCAAAAAGGCACTCTTAACATCCATCTGATATAATTTAAAATCTTTAAAATATGCAAAGGCTAATAATACCCTAATTGCTTCAAGTCTAGCTACCGGGGTAAATGTCTCTTCAAAGTTAATTTCTTCTATTTGATTATAGCCCTTAGCAACTAATCTAGCCTTATTTCTAATCACAACTCCTGAATCATTCATTTTATTTTTGAACACCCACTTAGTCCCAACTACACTTTGATCTTTTGTCCTTTCAATCAGTTCCCAAACATCATTTCTTTTAAATTGATTTAATTCTTCTTGCAGTGCCAAAATTCAAAATTCATTCAAAAGTGCTTGATCTATATTAGTGGGTTCAATTATTGAAATAAAAGCCGAATGATTTACTTCTTTTCTCAAACCATACCTAGTCCTAACTCCTTCACTTAGTTCTCCTAAAATCAACTCTTTAGGATGACTTCTAACAAATTGTCATTCTTTAGGCAATTAGTTTTCTTCTTCCTTTTCAACCTTTTCTTTAACCTTTTGATTTTCAGGTTTTTGGGTTATAACCTCAACCTTATCTTCATCCAACTTAGACCCTTCACTATTATAAGATTCATCAAAATAATATGAGTGGTCTCCTCAACTACCAATATTCTTTTATTAAAAACTCTATAGGATTTTCCTACACTTGAATAACCTAGAAAAATTCCTTCATCGGATTTGGGATCAAATTTTTCCAAAGAGAGTTTTGTCATTATTATGAATGAACACTTTACATCCAAAAACATATAGATGTGAGAGGTTGGGACTTCTACCTTTAAGAAGTTCATAGGGTGTCTTATTTAATTTAGATCTAATATACACCCTATTTAACACATAGAATGTTGTGCTAACTACTTCAGCCCTGAAATATTTTGGAAGTGAATATTCTGCCAACAAGGCTCTAATTATTTCAATTAATGTCCTATTCTTTCTTTCTACAACTCTATTCTGTTGAGGTGTCTTAGAAGCTGAGAAGTTGTGTTCAATCCCATGAGATTTACAAAAATTATCAAACAATTCATTTTCAAATTCTCCCCTATGATCACTTTGGATAGTTACAATTTCAAAATCTAGTTTTCTTTAAATCCAAGTAGCAAAATCTCTAAACTTTTTAAATGATTCACTCTTAGGATTTAAAAATCTAATCCAGGTGAACCTAGAATAATCATCCACAATTGCATACCCAAATTTTTTTTCTCCTAAACTTAAGGTACTAACTGGTCCAAATAGATCTATGTGAAGAATTTTTAAGGGCTTGCTAGTCCTAATTTCCTTGATTAAACTGAAAGAGGATCTGACTTATTTTCCTAATTGACATAAATCACACAAATGGTCTTTAGTAAAGTCCAATTTGGGTACACCTCTAACTAGCTCCTTTTGGGTGATTTTCTTAAGATTTCTCATACTAGCATGACAAAGACTTCTATGCCATAACCATGATTCATCAGATACAATTTTCAAACCAAGAGCAGTAGAAGGTTTTACAGAAATCAAATTTAGCATGTAAATATTATTCACTCTATCACCATGTAACACAACAATTCCATTTTGATTAATAACATAACCAGTAGGCAAGAATTTTATATGATAACCTTTGTCACACAATTGACTTATGCTTAATAGATTATATTTTAAGCCTTCAACCAACAGAACATTTTCAATCACAAAATTTCTAGAATTTCCAATTATACCTATACCTATCACTCTCTTGGTAGTATTATCTTCAAGTGTAACCTTGCCTCCATTCCTAGCTTTCAGTGTTATAAATTGATTTATATCTCCAGTCATATGCTTAGAACATCCACTGTCCAGGTACCAAATACTCTCACGAGGTCTTGTGTGAGAGCGTTCCTGTAAAAATATCAAACGTTAGACTTGGAAACCCAAACAAGTTTGGGTTCACCTCTAGACAATTTTAAAATAGATGCATGTGCGATATGCTGTGATTTATACATCTTAGGTCTCCACACTAGGTATGTTCTATGATGAATAGTACAGGTGTGAGAAATATGTCCTCTCATACCATAAGAAAAATACTTTATTTCAGGAAAAGGATTTACCAATCTATTTATCCTGAAAGATTTCTTCTTAGACTTTGAACTAGTGGTCTTGTAGTAGGATTTGTGAAAATCTTCAAGTTTGGGTGGTTTCCTATTTTCTTTAAGTACTTTTAATTGAACTTTAAGATAAACATTAGCACTTTCTAGAATCGAATTATCAATCTTCAAATTATGCTCCATAGTATCTGATTCATCCATATAAGTTTTAAAATCATTTTCAAGTTCTATATGTGATGATTTTAAAAGTTCATGCTGTTTGTTTAAATCATCATATTCATCCAATAGAGTCATGTGGTTGTTATCAATAAAAGTATGATCTTTCCTAAGAATTTCGTACTCTTTTTGCAGCTCTAGATAATCTAAATTTAACTTAGCATGCAACTTTCTCAGTTTCTTATATGTAGAATGAATGCATTCAGAAACTTTAAATAGTTTATCGTAACTTAAGTCACATACCTCTTCTTGATCTGAATGATCAAGATTATCAGCCATTAAGCACAAGTTTGTGACTTCCTCTTCAGGTGCTATTTTTGATGAATCTTAAGCTGAGTCCGCCCAAAAAGCTCGTTGAAGTCTCCTTTTACCCCTTCTTTTCTTTGGTTTCTCCTCATCTTCTCCTTGCTAGGATTTCCCTTGAGATTGGGGCAATCTGTCCTTATGTGTCCTGACTTCCTGCATTCATAGCAAATAACTTCATTAGAAGCCTTAACATTCTTCTGGAACTTACCTTTGTTCCACTGTTGGCATCTTCTTTGCTTCCTTTTTAGAAAACTTCTAAATTGCCTTGTCATCAAGGTAATGTCCTCTTCATCCTCAGGTAGTGACTGATCACTTTCTGAATTGTCCACCTTCAAAGTTATGTTCTTCTCCTTTTGCTTCTCACCTACATCAATCCGTCTTTGAGTCACAGATTGCTCGTAAGCAATTAGTGATCCAAGAAGATTGTCAATAGAATAGATATTTAAATCTTTAGATTCTGTTATTGCAGTTATCTTTGCATCATATGCCGTAGGTAAACAATGAAGTATCTTATTTACTTTTTTTGCATTCGTTAATTCCCTACCTAAGGCATGCAATGAAGTGACTATATGTGTAAAACGTGTGTACATGTCTGAAATTGATTCATTCAGTTTCATGTGAAAGAGTTGATAATTGTGCAAAAGAATGTTCAACCTAGTTTGCTTCACTTCATTTGTACCTTCATATGTAATGCAAAGTCTATCCCATATTTTCTTTCAGGATTTACATGTAGAAACACGCATATAGTCTTCAGATTTAAGAGCACAGAAAAAACTATTCAAGTATTTTGCATTTAGTTGTGGTAATTCTCTTTCTTCTAAAGTCCAATCATCAAATGGTGTTTCAACTCTTATGCCATCTACAAGTCTAGTAGGTGCAGTGTAACCATCCTGAACTAACATCCACATGCGATAGTCAAGGGATTGCAGAAAAGTAGACATGTGAGTTTTCCAGAAATTAAATGGAATATTATAAAACAAAGGTGGTCTAGTGATCGAGTAACCTTCTAACGTGTTTCGGTTTCCAAAATTAACCATGATCGAATTTCAAAAAGTAATCTAAATAGTGTTTTTTGAAATAGGCTCTGATACCACTTGAAAGAGCGAATAGGTTATTAGACATATTAATTACATCCATAGGCTAACCAAGAGGGGGAGTGAATTGGTACTTTTAAAATTCTCTTAGAATTTTGGAAATATTTTTAACACAATACAAAGCAAATCGTACTGTACGATCCCTATTCGTACTGTACAAACAGAGTAAGTTTTTTATGCTTTTCAACCACATAAAAATAAAATGCAGTGTAGTAAGAAAATGCAGTAAGTAAAATAAAAATAGAAAAGAGAACACAAGATTTTATAGTGGTTTGGTCAAACATGACCTACATCCACTCCCTAGAGACTCCTTCTCTAGGTATTGCACTATATAAAAGTGACTCTCCTTTAGCCCCCACAGTAAGGCGGAGAAGCCTTTACAAACTCTCTTCCACCAAATCCTGGTACGGCAGAGAACCGACGTCCTTTTTCACCCTCCTGGTGAAGGCAGAGAACCAACTCATCCTTTTACACCATCTTGATGTCGACAGAGAACCACACATCCTTTTTCACCCTCCAAATGATGGCAGATAATCGATGTGCAGAGAACCAAAAAGCTCTCAAACAATTCACTTGTAAGAGCCTCCAAGGAGATTAGGAAGATGCTTGAAGTACAAACACTGAGATCCTTACTATTGGATAACCTTGTGAATCCCTTCACAATTTTCTCTTCAAGAATCTCTCAACACTTTCTCTCAAACACTCTCCATATCCCTCTACCTTTCACTCTCAAGAAAAATTTTCGTATCTTTAAGTTAGTTTTAAGACCCTTAAGTACTTGGGACAAGAAAATTCATCCAAAAACTGAATTTTTTAAGTTTCACGCATGCCGATCGTCCCGTACGATCGCACATCGTACTGTACAAATAGTTTAAATATTGAATGATTCATTTTGTATGATTCAGTACGAACCTCATTCAGAGCTGGTCGTACTGCATAACATTCTGTACGAACCATATTTCGTACTGTACGAATAGTTCAAAAATGAACAGTTCATCCTATACGATCCAGTACGAACCTAATTCAGAGCTGTTTATACCTCAAAATCTCCTGTACGAACTCTACTTTATACTATACGAATAGTTCAAAAAATTGAACAATTCATCCAGTACAATCCAGTATGAACCTAATTCAGAGCCATTCGTACCTCAAAATCTCCTGGTCGAACTCTACTTCGTATTATACGAATAGTTCAAAAAATTGAACAATTCATCTCGTACGATCCAGTATGAACCTAATTCAGAGCCGTTCGTACTGTATAGCCTTCTATACTAAATCCATTTTTTACTGTATGAACTAGACTTAGAAAATTTTCCAGGCAGGCAGGTTCGTTGTGGAGGACAAACAAATACAGATCTTCCCGTACGATCCAATATCGTACATAACGATCAGTTTTAAAAATTAAGATTTTTACTCCCCCATTGTGTGTGTGTGCACAGTTATCTAACTTACAATTATGCTCTCTTAGACTCAAGAAAATAAAAATATACCCTTTATTTACAGTAAACATTAACAAATGAAGTTGAAGTCTTCAGCAATCTGGAGTGTGAATTTCCTGAAAAACATGTTAGTACACACAAAAGAAAGAAACTCCAATATTTGTTAGGAGAAGAATAAAATAAACAATAAGCTTTTTTTATCATCAAAAATAACTTGTATCAGAATTCACTTGAACGAACAGATTTACACTAATCATAACAAAGCCAACGCAGATAAGGATCTTCTGGAATGCTAAAACAGGGCTACCACCTGATCTTCTACTCCACCGTGAATACAACATTCTTAAAGGATTAACTTAACCATTTCTTGATGAAAAAATTGATGCAGCTCAATAACATTCTAGCTACGATCCGAAAATAACAAATGCTGTCACCCCATTTAATCCACCACAATCAGCTAAAACTGGCCATTTATTTAAACATCTATCAAACACCCATATGTCATTCATTACATTAACATTTTTTTCCATTTCCCACTTGCCATTTAACAAGTGGTTTGAGGTAAGTAGCCCCATCCAAAAGGATATACCAAGCATCATAATTGCCTCTTTTAAACTCCCCATTAAAAATATTGCTACTATATTTGGCAACAATACTTTTATTTAATAAAGAGGAAGGGTTTTGAACAAACCTCCAAGCCAGTCTAGCTCTTAAAGGACCTACCTTGTGAACTACTGAATACAAGCCCATACAACCTAGATTTTTTGGTTTAGACAATTCATCCCATGCCACATAGTGTAGGCCCCATCTACCATTACCTTTATGCCAAATAAAATCTCTACATAGCCTATCCAATTCATACAAAACTCCTTTGGGAACCAATGAGTGAGTTGATAGGAAGATCAGCAAGGATAGGAAGGATGACTTTATGAGCACCATCTTCCCAGCCAAAGATAAAAATCATCTTCCCCACGAGTTAAGTCTCTCCAACGCATAATCAATCATGGATTGGAAATCTGCCTTCACCATCCTTCTTAATACAATCTTGATTCCCAAGTATTGTAGTTCATTAACCACCTTGAAGTCCAATTTTTTTGCAATTTTCCTCTTCATAGAATATCTGATAGCCTTCCCAAAAAAAAAACTGAGACTTTTCTTTGTTAAATTTTTTTCCCATCCATCCATAATACTGAGTGATTATGTTTTTCATAACTTGACACAAATGATGAGATGCTGTCCCAAATAATAGCACATCATCAGCATAAAGAAGGTGAGTCATTTCCTGTGCTCTTGGAGAAATCTGGATTCCCACAACTTATCCTCTTTGATAAATTGCATTTGATAAGAGCTGAGAACACATGATAAACAAATATGGTGACAAAGAACATCCTTGTTGAAAACCACTTTTTGCTTCAATCCATCTAGTGCTCTTCCCATTTAATAAAATAGAAAATCTCAAATTCACCATACATTCCATAATGAGACAAGAGATCCTAGCTGAAAAGCCGAACCACTTCAAGACATGCTCCATAGCCTTCCACCCCATACTATCGTAAGCCTGCTCAATGTCCAGCTTGACCGCCATCAAACCTTTCTTATTCTTGAAAATTCTGAATTTATTGAAAATTTCATGAGCTAACAAACAATGCTCAGACATGGATCATCCCGAAATGAAAGCTACTTGTTCCTCAGAAATGATCTTAGTGATACAATACTTCAATCTATTAACAATCATAGTTGCAGCAACTTTGCAAATGGTTTAGCAAAGGCTAATTGGACAAAAATTAGAAGGTAGTACCGGATTATTCCTTATTGGGATAAGAACAATCATAGTATCCTCCCAAGATTCATGCATCACTCCTTTCTTGAAAAAATCATCAATTGCATTCCAAGTTGCCCATTTTACAATCTTCCAATAGAATTTGAAAAAAGAAGCAGTACTCCCATCCAAACTAGGAGATTTATTAGCACCTTGCTATAAAACCACAACAGTAAACTCCTCCTTAGTTAATTTAGCACTTAGCAAATCAATATCATTAGCATCAATCCTCTAATCTTCATTAACCGAAGGCCAATCCCTCAAAATGCCGTCCCTGGAACGCCATTTGTTCTCAAAAAATTTCAGAAAAACTTATTCCATCCGCTCCATATCTTCCACTACACAATTGTCTTCATCCTTGATTTGTCTAATTAACTTCACATTTCTTCTAGCTGATGCATAATCATGAAAAAATTTTGAATTACTGTCACCTTCCTCGTGCCAAATCGCCTTAGCCCTCTGATAACACCAAGTAGATAATCTTCACAAAGTAACATTAAGTTCATGAACTTTATTGCGAAGTAAATTCAGCTTATTAGGACTCAGCCCTCCTTCCAAATCTTCTTCCAATTGTAACTTAAGAATATCCTCTTTCAATTCATCCTTGAGCAAGCACAAATTTTTGCATTTATTCTTATTCCAATAGTATAATGCCTTCATAGATCTTCGAATTTTCCTGTTGAGAATGTCAACAACATCACCAAAATCCTTCTTCTCCCAAGCTTTAGTGACAATGCTCCATGTTGCCGGGTAAGACTTTCAAGTGTCTTCAAATCTGAAAAACTTAGATTGGAACTGAGGCATCTCATTAAATTTAAAAATAATGGGGCAATGGTCAGATGCAACCCTTGCAAGATGCCTGATTATTGCTAATGGAACCATCTGTAAATCCGCCGAATTCAGCAAGCATCTTTCAAGTCTTTCCCAAATCCTAGCAGCTCCTTGTTTATTGTTACACCAAGTAAACATTGGTCCAAAAACACCTACATCATGAAAATTGTTGTTAGCCATAAAAACCTTCATTTCCTTTGGCCATTGAGACAATCAAAATCTTTTACCACCCCTCTTATCTTCCTTTGCAAAAGACAATTGAAGTCCCCTCCCACTAAAGTAGGAACACTACCAACCACAATCCTCTTAAGACTTTTCGAAAGCCCCCTTCTAACATGAAACTCCTTATTTCCATAAACCGTGGCCACATTTCAACAACCCCTACTATTAGTATCAAGAACCCCAAACACTAATTGTGAAGAATGCTCCACCATAGAAAATGACACAACATTCCTATTCCAAAGCACAAGAATACCCCCAGACGTACCCTCAGCCGGATGGTGAAAAAAATCCCAATCACTCCCAAGAATTCTTTTAACATCACCCTGATCAATACTAATTAATTTGGTCTCAGATAACCCAATAAACAAAATAGCATTATCTTTCACAATCTCTCTAAGATAAAGAGAGGCTTCCTTTTTTTTGGCCCCTTTACAATTCCAAAACACAAAGGAAGACATTAATTACACAAAGGGGAAGAGTCCCCACCTATCTTCTTCACCATTCCTTCTCTTCTTTTTCTAGGAATAGATTCTATGGGTCCCAGGAATTTCAACTAGGTTTTGGATTTTTGTTTAGCAGAATTTGGATTCTGCACCCCATTATCAGCTACTAATGAATCTTCCTTTCCAGGTTTGATAACCCCAACTCCAACAACATTCATTATAGAAGAAGGTTTTACTTCCATACCATTTAAAGAATTATCCATTGCAATTAAACCTCCGGGAATAGCTGCAGGCGTACCTTCCACCAATCCTATAAACTCATTGATAATTTCTGGAATATCATTTGAAACAGCTGCAGAAGGACCTTCCTTCTTAGTCATAGACTCATTATTAGTTTTTGGAATAGCATTATGAGTGATAAGAGTTGCATCTTCAAAAACTTCTACTAACATATCAAATCTATTAGCAATACAAACATCAGATTTAAAATATTAGAATTTGTAGTCATCCCTCCTACCACCTTGTCTTGCTGTTCATCAAAAACAGCAGGCATTCTCATGTCATCAACAATATCAACTTGAATATTGCTAGCTGATTGAATACTGGATGCAGTTGTTACATTTGATTTCTTCAAGTGTTTTGATTCATCTACCTTTTTCCAATCTCCAGCCTTCTTTCTCCAGTTCTTAAATTTTTTATTTCTGACTTTAACATGCATCCAAGGTCCATATTCCTCAATTTGATGGTTGAATGTACTGGCATCATGATCATTAGGATAAGCTCCCGTTAAGCCTCTGTTAATACCTTTAACCTTTTCTTCTTTAGCTCAAAGAATCGGGCATTCTGATTTCAAATGCCTAATCTTTGCACAATGGAAACAAAAAGAAGTGATCTTTTCATATTCCACCTTTTGGAGAAATCTTCCACCCAAATCATCAACCCAAATTCCCAATGGTAATTTGGATTCCAAATTGATCCGAACACACACTCGTGCAAATTCTCTGTTTCCCCATCTAAATGAATTGCCATCTAGGTACATGGGTATACCAACCTTTGAGGCAATTTTAGCAATGTTTACTTCATCCCAACATTGTAACGGTAAGAGGGGTAACTGAATCCAGACAGGTGTAGTAAAAACCTTTAAATGATAAAGGTGAAATGTTTGGAGACCATTTATCCATCCCTACAATGTGTCCCCCGACATAACATGGGCCACTGCTAAAAACTTCTTCCATAGCATCAACTGTCTTAAACTAACAAAGGATCCAATCCAATCCCAAAGTTGTTAAGTGAAAATTGCCAAATTTGCTCCATTGTCTTCTAAGTTCCATGCTGCACACAGGAAATGGGATGTTCTTCCCCAAAACTTTTAAAACCACTGAACTTTCCAAAATCTTCGAGTTTGCTAACTCCAAATCAGAATATAATTTGACAGCTACTCCATCGTCCAACATCTTTGCTAAATCCAAATCAAATTTTATTTTAATATGTTGAGGTCTATTCCAGGCATTGATAAAAGGTTCTTTCTGTATATTTTTCTTAATCAACTGAACTGCAATCTCTTCGTTCAGTGTATCCAGTCATGAAGAATTCAGATTTGTAATTTCAGGATTAGAAAAATTCGATGACAAATTACAGCTCAATGTACCTTCATTAATACCAATCAATTTGTTTACATTCAAAACCAAATCCGAAGATGTTGAGGCTTCATGATCAAAAATCCCAGAGGAAATCATCTTGGCATGATTATCTGGTATGGGCAGACCAGACATCGTCAGAATTGCGACTAACTTCTTCCCTTCCCCTCAATTACCGAATCTTGGAGAACATTTGAACGGAAACCATCTCGGATAACCAATGGCTTTTGAAAATTCCTGCTCTATCATTCTGCATCTTCATTGTTGAGTCTCTTGTCATTTGGAACACCAGTATTTACAGAAGAAGTTGTTGCTTTGATGGATGAAGGGTGATGGATGATCGACGATCCACCGGCAAGAGATAGCCGGCGATCCGCCACTGTCATAACGAATGTATGCGGAAAAACCACGAAGGTGAAATTCAAAACAAAAGGAATTTTCTCACACTAAAAAATGGCAGACTTTCTCTCACTCGAAATTCAAAACTCAGATACTTGAGTAAATAAGGGGTTTGTTATAAATTTTATATAAAATAAAACCTAGCCATATTTCAAATAAAGTGAGTTACATTAACTCATCATTAACTTATCACATCGTACGCACCTCAAAATGTTTTTGGTACTATTGTCACGAAAGTAACATGCTTATTATAATTTACTATATTGTTGAAACACATGCATATTTAGGCCTGCTTATATACTATAGCTTTAGTCTGTTTGTTAACATTTTTTTATAAAATCCAAAAATATTTTTTGTTTAATTGTCTTATTGTTTACTTGGTAAGTCTAGTAAGGATCACTTATTGTTTGATCCAAAAAAAGAAAGTCCCTTACAAAAAATTCAAAAAATTTATAACCATGTTTGACCCAATTCAAGATCAAGATCATGCTATACCACTTAGGGAGTATTCTAACTGTATAGTTTAAGGAATCCATCAAAGTATTAATAGACTTACTATATAGGCTAATAATTATGAATTGATCAACTATTATCCAAATGGTTCAAAATTCTTATTTTTGGGGAACCACTGTTGAAGATCCTAACTTATATTTATCCAATTTTCTTGGAAATATGTACAACTTTTAAGTATAATGATATTGGTGATAATGTCATTATACTTAGAATGTTCCTAGTTTCTCTAAGGGATAAGACTAAAATGTGGTTAAATTCTTTGCCCCAAGGCTCCATAATCGCTTGGAATAAGTTAGCACACAAATTCATAGCAAAGTATTTCCCACCATAAGAAAACTACTAAACTTTGAAATGATTTCAATTCTTTTACTTAAATTGAAAGAGAATTAATTTATGAAAGTTGAGAGAGATTTAAGTAGATGCTTAAGAAATATTATTACCATGCTTTACCTGATTGGTTGGTTATTCAAACATTTTATAATGGATTAGTAGGATCTCTTAGGTCAATCATAGATGTTACAGCTGGAGGTTCTTTAATATCTAAGCCACTTGAGGATGCTGATGAATTGATAGAGGAAATGACTATTAAAAATTTCTAATAGCTTGTTGATAGGGTGAATCCTAAGAGAGTAGCTAGAGTCTATAAATCAGATACTTTATCAATTCTTACTGCTCAAGTAGTTATCATTTCAAAGAAATTAGATACTATTGGATAAAATGTAGGATTTATCTCATCTATATAATTAGAAGAGTCTCATTATTTTGTTGAGAATATCAGTACTTTGTGGAGTGAAAATGTGAATTTGATTGGAAGACAAAATAATCTTTATTCTAATACATATAATCTAGGTTAGATGAACCATCCTAATTTTAGTTGGTTAAATAATATCGGAGGAAGTAATCAGTGGAATTCAGGCCAACCTAATCAGAGAGTAAATTAGAATAATACTCAATAACCTATAGTGAATCCTAGATCTTCTTACCCTCTAGGATAAAATCAAATTAACCAGCATGAGAATAGAAAGTCACCACTGGAAGAGATAATAATTCAATTGCAAAGTCAAGCTGTTTCAATTAAAATCTTAGAAACTCAATTTGGATGATTTGCAATCTCTTTTAGTGGTTGATCTATTGGGTCTCTCCCTAGTAGTATTGAAGTTAACCCTAAAAATAAAGAAAAAAAATTTAGAGTGAATTGCTTGAGGAGTGGTAGTGATGTTCCCCAACCAAATTGATAAATCTTGTCAAGTTTGGCTGAAGACTATAAACTTAGCACTATTTGGGTGGAACCCATCTTTTTGTTTAATTGTACTTTGTGCTTAATAATTTTTTTAGTTTTCATGTTTTATGTTTTATGTTTTATTATTTTTAATGTTTTTCATTTTTTTGAAGGTTCAATATTTGATTTTGATAAAGGTTATAATTTTAGTCTTCAGAAAATTGATGTGCTAAAAATTAACTTAGTTATGCAATGTTAAGGGTCAAAGCACAACAACGTTCACATAATGAGCACAACAATATTCAAAATAGTCACTACAGAGCTAAGCTCTTAGAAAAAATACCTATTTGAATAGCCATAATGCTATATGTTTTAACACTATAGTACTTATGATTACTCACATCGATGATATACACACTACACTGTCAGGTCTAAAAGTCAAAAGCCGACTCCGATGGCTCAAAAAGTAACCTTATGCTCATAACTTTTCTATTATGGCACTTTGCTGAGTGCCATAGCACAGTTTCTAGAGCCATGGAATTAGGTAATAATCATTATTATTTCAATTATAATGCTACATTGTTAGTCTTTCAAATGCCATAGTGATCATATGTGTCAACATCATAATAGATTCCCATGATTAAAGAAACGTTTTAGTTTCTAGAGCTAGGCATCACTGTGCCATGTGTCCTTTCCATTACAGTGTCTGTAGATTTGACCCATATATCATTTTGTGTATTTTCAGTGCCACAGCACTGATCCCTGCAGCACCGTAACACTCATCATATTTATAATTTGGAATCCATTATTTTCATTGATTTCATTATTCCCTCTTAAACTCTCTTACTCTTAAGTGTTTTTAGTCTCATTCCTTTATGTGTAATGGCCCCTAAAATGTATGGAAAGAAGCAATCCCCTTCATCTTATGATAAGCATAGGTTTATTTCTGTCGAGGGCAAGTGAAGGTTTGTCGAGTTTGTAGTTGGAAAAAAGTTTATCATATAGCATGGTTTTTAATGCGCTAGTTTTCCAGTTAGGCAAATTATAGTGAGTAGGGGTTGGGAGCATTTTTTTGAGGAACTCATGCTATAATTGCTAATATAAATGGAGTTTTTTGCCAATGTGAAAGGGGGTTTGGATAATAAATGTTATGTGAGAGGTAAGTGGGTTCCCTTTAATTTTGTTGCCATTAATCACCTATACAAGTCAAAAGATTTTGAGTATGATGAGTACACTGCCTTCTTTGGGACTCTAATTGACTCGGATGAAATTTAAAGAGTTTTTTGTTGTACTAAAATTGGTGCTACTCGGAAGGAAAGGGATAATATAGTCATTAACTTTTCTATTACTTTCCTTACTCGAATATCTAAAGTCTGGCATTTCATTTCTGCCTATATTTTACCCAATATGAATATTAATGAAGTCACCTGAGAGCATGTTATTCTTAATTATTGCATTGAGTTTGGGTATAATATTGACATAGGGAAACTAATTTATTCTTCTTTAACCTGTATCATTAGGGGTACTGCTTCAGCAAGCTTGGGGCACCCCTCTCTTGTGTATGCCTTATGTGTTAATATTGGTGTTAAGGGAGATCAGTCTGAGGAATCTAAAGACTGATAGTTTGAAATGAGAATGGGATGTCCCACACTATGGATCAATAGGATAAGAATTATAGGTAAACTTTTGATTTTTAATGAAGCTATTATTTGGATTTTCAAGCACAGTCTATTTTTGGAGCACCCAGACTAGCTTAAGTTTACTTTTGTACCTATTTATGAGCCCTCATTTGCAGCATTCAGGAAAAGGTTGTGATGAACAAGATGATGAGGAGGATATAGACTTTGATGCTTAGGAGTCTTTGTATTCTTAGCTCAAAGAGAGATAGAGAGAAAGAGAGAGTGATGAGAGAGTTGGTTATTGTTGCTACTTTGTTTGTAGCATATTTTTCTTTATTTGCTTTTTCATTTCTTACTTCGGGGGAGATCCTCTATGTTGTGATGACTTGTCCTTGTGATGTTATGTTTGTGATATGTTAGTGATGGCCATGAGACATTTGGGCCCTGTCCATAATATTAATGCTAAATGAAAATGAACCCAAACGAAAGCCATGACCATGGCCACCAGAGATGTAGTCATTACCTATATGATATAGACAAACAAGCTCAAAATTATTGAAATATAAAGTGATGCAGTTCTTAAAATTCTGCCCGTAAGACTGCTGGATATTCTAATTACAGCAAATAAACAAAAGCCCATATTTAAAACCAAAGGAAATGATGCTAGTCCTCCTAATCGCATCAATAAATATTAAAAGCAAAAGAGGAACATCAAATAAATTCAAATGACTTGCCAAGTGGAAAATAGTAGGCGAGTGAAAATAAGAATTAAGGTTCCAAGAATTCTAGTAATTAATGCTAAGAAAATTCCAAAACCGAGCAACATAGAAGCTAAGGAGAGAATGGCTACACAAGCTCAGAATTGAAGTATTTGTAATTCCATCATGATAAAAACCCAATTGCCACTCAAACCTAAACCCAAACCCAAACCCATCCAGGTTCACATGGACCATGAACAAAGCAAAGGAATAGATAAAGCAGCAATATGGAAAAAATCATACAAGCCACATAGCAACAAATCCTCACCCAAGAGGCCAAAAGATTAAAAGGTAAACTATAGAAATGAAAGACATGGTTAACAATCACATTAATTCCAGGAAAAAAAAAACATAGTAGGGGTACCCAAGAAAGCTCACTACAAAACCACAAAACCTGCCATGCCACATGAGATAACAACTCTTCATAACCACAGTCCAAATAAAGCCACAGTAGGATAACCCAAGATACTCCACCCAGGGAATAGATGAGTAGCACAAAGGGTTAGAGTATGAGTAAAAATTGATAGAATCATAGATTAAAATCCTCCAAAGATACAAGGTAGAGCCCAAGAAATGACCAAATGTAACATAATACATTGAAGACCCAAATAGCAAGGCAAATAAAACCCCAGTGATCCCAACATAAAATAGCAATTAAACCAAAGTTACCAGAAATATAAGGATGATGGTAGAAGCACTAACCCACAAAATAGTAAGAAATAAAGAACCATGAAGTGCCAACCACAACAGACTCCAAAAGGACCAAAGGACCAAAACATAATGAAAACCTAAACTCAAACATAGGGTAAACCAATTTTGTCCATTCTAGTTGGACCCATTAAAGGGTTAGGTAAATTGGTGGTAGAAAATTCAATAAGAAATTCCAAGTTGCATCCAAGATTGGCAAGGCAATCAGCACAAGCATTCCCTTCCCTATGCACATGAGACATGGTATAATTAACAAGGGCCAAAAGCTACTTAATTTCCCTAACAAAATAGAATAAATTTTGGTTACACACAACATCATCAGGGTTATTTAGACAACAAATACTATAAGTAGCATCAACTTCAATCCAGATAATAGTAATGCCATGAGAGATGCATAATTTAAGACCATGTAAAATAATAGAGAGCTCAACATAAATAGCAGAGCATTTATGTAAGGGGCTAGCATAAGCCATGATAACATTTCCATGGTCATCCCTAAAAATATCACCACAATCATATGCAAAATCTTTGACAGACTCATCTGCATTAAGCTTAAGGATATTAGTAGGGGGCTTAGTCCAGTAAACCAACTTAGGCTCATCAAATGAATGATTAGCCTCCAAAGGGATCCCCAAGTCTTGGGCCGCAAAGAAATAATCCCTAAAGTTATTGGTGGGGAGCAGCTTAGCAAAATAAAGCCTCAGGACTTTATCTTTTACATTTTTAATATTCCTATGATGGTCCATACAAATATTATTGAAAAGGTAATTATTTCTATCCAGTCATAAGTACCACAAAATAATAGAAGAAATCACATTTCTAATATGGCCTCTGGACTTAATAAACCAAGAATTAAGCTTATCATTAATGGATATATTAGCACTAAAAAGTTTAATATGAAGATATCATCAAAATGCGTCCAAATTTTATAAGACCATAAATAAAAACATGGTGCATGTTCTCCACATGATAACAACATTGACATTTAGATGTTAAAATAAACCCTCTTTTAATTAAGTTCTCATCAGTGGGAATGAACTTATGCATGATTCTCCAAACGAAAGTAGAAATAGTGGTAGGAATACTTTTATGCTAAATCTTAGCAAAAATTTTAGTAGTACAGTTCTTTACTCTAAAAGCATTTTACACATCCTTTAATCTGAAACCCACATTATTAGAAAGATTGCATAATTATTAATCATTAGAATTGGTATTAATAGGGAGATGTAAAATTTACTAAATAACAGATTCAGGAATGACATCAACAAGTTTGTTATAATGCCAACAATTTTCAGTAATGAAATGATTCACCTTAATAGTAGCAGTATTGAGAATAGAGTCAATGAAATGAGCCCCCAACTAATGGTCTTGCCAAAAGAAGATGTTAGCACCACCAAGACCCCATTTAATGTGAGTCTCGACAACCCATTTAATATTGCAAAGTCTCTGCCAAACTTTAGAATCACCTTTATATTAGAAGCACATAGTAGGATGCTTACCAAAATAGTACTTAGCAAAAATAAACTTAGCCCAAACTATGTTTGGCATGAAAGTTATACCATTGTTTGAAAGAAAATGCATAAGACAAGTCATACATATTTTTACAACCCAAGGCACCCTCTTCCAAAACACCAGCAATTACTCCAAGATGACCAAATAATTTTGGAATTATTGTTGGTACCCTTCCAAAAACAGTTTTTAAAAAAATTTTCGATTCTGTTACAAACCACACTAGTAGGGTGTAAAGTTTGGAAGATATAAACAGGAAGGGAACAAAGAACACTTCAATATGGGTCAATCCACCACCAAAACTTTAAAAGTTAGAATCCCGAGAATTAAGCTTATTATGTACAGAAGTAATCAAATCATCAGAAAGAAAAGTTTTCTTTCTACCTTTCAAAAAGAGGAACTCCTAAATACTTAATAGGCAAATGACCTTGCACAAACCCAGTAAGGGCCTTTAATAGCAGTAATATGATCCTAAGGCACTTTGTTAGAAGCAATGAAATAACTCTTACTCTTGTTATGAGAAAGCCTACTCAACATTTCAAAATTATGAAGAAACTTCATCATCACATTAATTTGGTTTAAAGAAGCATTAGTAAAAATAACAACATCATCAGCAAAGCATAAATGAGAGCTAGGAAAGCCTCCCATAGTTCTAAAATAAAGGTTAGGGTGATTTTCAAAGAAATTGGAAATGCCTCTAGATATATACTTAGCAATAATAATGAAAAGGGCAGGAGAGATAAGATCACCATGTCTTAAGCCATGAGAAGATTTGATAAAACCTTTGCTTTTTCCATTAACAATAATAGAAAAAAAAGAACCTTCAATGAAATTTTTGATAAGATTAATAAAGACCGAATTAAAACCAAACAAATATAAAATATTGTAAAGGAAGTTCCAGTTAATGTTGTTATATGCTTTGCCGATATCTAATTTCAGCATGATGTTGCCACCTCACACCCTAACATCAAGGTCATGAAGAAACTCTTGGGAAAGAAGAATGTTATCAGAGATAGCCCGATCCTTGACAAAACCTATTTGGTTAGAAGCTATCCTATTAGTGTACTAAAAATTGAATATTAGGGTTTCATCTAGATAACTTAATTTAATTATTTTAAAGAGAAGAGTAGGGGGAGTCTTGACATGGTCATTTTCAGAGAGTCCATACAGAGAGAAAGGACTTCTTTTCCTTAAGAAGTTAGAGTAAATTTTTGGCAGTGAGGATAAGTATTAGAGAATTCTTAGGGGTGAATAAGGATTGAGTGAGGTGATTCACATGGGAGTCTTGTTAACTTGAACATGCCCTTTAGAGTTTTCATCATGTATTTTTGAAAGGGTGTCTATAGTAATCCTTGTTGAAGGCTTAAGACTACAAGGGGAAGGCTAAGGGAATAGTAACTCCATTATTACAAGGAGCAGAAGGAGGGAGTGGTATCTCCATCATTGAGAGGAGCAGAAGAAGTGGTGGCATCTCCACTATGCCAGGAGGTAGAATGAGGGAGTCTTCATGTAAAGGTCATTTTTCTTCTTTGAAGAGAGAAACACTATCTCGTTTATTGCTAAATGATTTTTTCTACTTAGTGAAACTCCTAAGAAGGAGGACCTTGGGGAGTGGATGCAGGCTTGGTGACTGGACCACTATAAAAATTGCAAGTTTACATTTTACCTTTTTTTGCACTTATATTTTCTTAGTTTTTATTTATATTGTATCTCCCTCACAACTTTGCTGGTTGAATTTTTAGTTGACCTTTAGCATAAAGTATAAAAATAAAGATTATATTTATTAAATATTTTATTTTAAAATAATATTTTGCTCTCACATTACTTAATTTTAATTAAAGCTTTAGACTTTTCAATTTCCCCTCCTCTTTATGTGTCATAGTTATAAATATTTATTTTAAGTGTAATATGCTGTTACTCATTTCTTTATTTTAAGAATAAGGTTTAGAATTTTCAATTCACCCCCCTCTTGGTGTTCCATAGCACTTTCAATTCATATTAGAGAAATGTTCTCACATTAATTAGTTTATTCACACGTATTGATCCGAACATGGTAGAATTTGGAATTAGACAACAATTTAAAAGATTATTACTTTGCTTGACTGCAATTATTTGATAACATCCCTTATGATTTTTTGGAAATCAGAATGTCTACCTTTATAAAATCTATTAAATTTTTTTTATGTGGCATATGATTCAAACTTTATGTTAATTACTATATAGAATAATGAATAGCATTATGGTTAAAATACCCTTTACTAAATGGATTCTAAAGAGAGAGAAGACATTTCAAAATATAAATAGAGTACAGTTGAGAGAGAGAAGCTCCATGATTATAGAGAGAGAAAGTAGCTTTTTTTCAAATTTCCTTCTTCTCGGGTTTATTCATTTTTTCCAGCTGAGGTTGTGGGCTTGGCGGCAAGAGGCCGCCGGCCATCTTGGGCTTCAAACTTGGGTGGCGCCTCCGTCCATAGTTCAAACTCCTGATGCAGTTCGTCAATGCAAATCAAATGGTGGGATTGTTATTTCTGAGTTTGTTGATTCTCACATTAGCCCAATTAAATATGTGGAGGGTAAGGGCAAAGGTCTTGCTTTGGATTTAGATTGTAAAACCCCATGGTTATTGAAAAATTCTAGTTTTTCTCCGGCAAAAGTTCTGGATCCCGATGCTTCTTCTTTGAGTATGAATATTTTTGTTAATCGATTCGGACATTCAAATGCAATCCCTGTCCATGACAGTAAGATAAATGCGAATGGCCTGAATGTGATTAACAAAAGTACTCATAATCTAATTAGGAAATCTTTTGGTTCGAATGGAACTGCTGTTGAGAATTATGATGGCAATGCACTACAAGTGCCTGAGGTTATGCCTGGTAACAAGTTGGCAGTTAACAGTAGGGAAAATCCTTGGAAGAAACCAGCTTACATCAAGATTAACTTTAAAAGAGTAATGTAGTTCTTTCAGAGTATGGGAAAGCAGTAAAATTGAATGAAGCTTCTGAAATTGAGAACTCTAAGAAACTTGAATTTTCTATACTTGCTATAGTGTTTGGAAGTGTTTTACCCTCTCAAGTGGTTGCCTGGAACTTAAGACGTCAATGGACTACTTTTGGTCCGTTTCACTTCACAACTCTAGGTAAGGGTTGATATTTGTGCTCCTTCAATTCTATGGAAGCAGTGGAAGGTGTTCTTACAGGTGGTCCATGGTTTGTCAATAACCACATTGTCGGAATGGAGAGGTGGTCTGCTGATTTTTCTCCAAACTCTTTAAGAGGTTTGTCATCTCCTATTTGGATTAGAATGCCACACTTGCCTTTGCAGTGTTGGGATGAAAACAATGTGGCTTTGATAGCTTCTATGGTAGGAGCTCCTTTGATGATGGATGGGAATATGTTTAGCTGGGGAAGGAGGGAATTTGCAAGGGTTTGTGTTTGAATGGATTTGGACAAACCTCTTCCTGTGGGAGTCTGGTTGGAAGGGTTGGCTGGAAGGTTCTTCCAGAAAATTGAATATGAAAGAATTTCTTCATTTTGTTATGACTGTGGCTTGATTGGCCATAAGGCTGGTGGGTGTGGGAACAAGAAGGTGGAAGAGGTGAAGTCAGGTATTGACTCTTCAGAACAAGTTGAGGTGGATATTACTATAGGAGCTCGAGATAATGAGACTTTTGGTTCCTATGGACCGTGGATTCATGTGAATCAAGGTAGGAATAAGGGGAAGTTCAATCCAATGAACGTGAAGAGATGGGCAACGACCAAGTTTGGAGCAGCTGCTAGTGTTTCGATTGGATTGATAGATAGAGGTCAGGTAAAGTCTGTTGGTGAGGTGGAAAAGGAAAAAATTTTGGAGAATAAAGAAGGTGAAGAAGTCTGTGATTCCAAAGGCATTAAGTCTACTCAAGGGCAAACTAATTTGAGTTTGGACAACAAATTCCAAATTCTTTGTGATCAAGAGGAGGAGGACCAAGGCATTGTTACATCCAAGAATTTTAGTGGAGGCATTGACCAATACTGAAATCATGGTGGTGAGCTGGAAGTTGAGGAAGGGGAACTTGTCTTGGATATTCCATTCAAGAATACAGAAGATGCTTTGGTTATACAAGCTGTTGTGACAGATTCTCTTAGAGAATCTGGAAAAGGGGAAGAAGTCACGGCAAGAGGTAGTGAACCTCTGCTTCAGCCAGATGGTGTTGAGAATGCTAGTGCCATGGTTTGTGATGAGGAGCCGGTTAACTTATCTAGTAAACTAGATATGGTTGGGAAGGGATGCTTGAGAACTCAGTTAACTCTGTCTGGATTATCTGCGAACTCATGTACTCCCTATCAAAAGTCAGAGTTTAGGCTTCATAAGGAATTGCAGTCCTTGGGAAAGAATAATGTTATTAATCATGGAAGGAAGGTTGGAAGTAATGTTAAGAATAGGAAAGGGAGCAATCCCAATTCTTATCATTAATGCCAGCTATTGCTTTTTGGAATTGTAGGGGGGCTAGGAAGAAAGAGGCTGCCCGATATCTCAGGGAGTTTGTGAAAGAATTTGACATTTTTCTTGTTGGATTAGTAGAGAATAAAATTTCTACTGTTAATAGAGAGGATGTTAATAAGTTTATTAAGATTGGGATTTCTTTAATGTCCCAGCTGAAGGTCTTTCAGGTGGCATTCTCATTTGTTGGAAGATGAATTATGGTGCTTTTTCGGTTATTCATGCCTCGTCTCAAGTGGTTATTGGTCGGTTCAAAGATCCAAGCAAAGGGGAGTGGTTGGTGGCCTCAATTTATGGGAGTAGAGATATTTACAAAAGAAAGGAATTGTGGGAAGCCTTAGAGGCCTTCTCGGATACTCATCTTCCTTTTATAGTGGGTGGTGACTTCAATTGTGTTATTTCCCAAGAAGAAAAAAGAGGTGGTAAGAGGTTTGTTTTCACTCAAGGACCTCAAGATATGAGAGTGTTCTTGAACAAAGGTGATTTAAAGGATATCGGGGTGATTGGCCCTAAATTTACTTAGTGTAACAATAAAAAGGGGGGAGCCCGTATTTTGGAAAGATTGGATCGTTGCCTACTCAATCCGGTGGCCTTGTCAAGTATTAATCATACAGTTGTGCGTCATCTTGGGAGGATCACCTCAGATCATTGTCCAATTATTTTAAAGCTTTTTAACTCCGGATTTAAGGTTTCTAAAAAGTAGAAATTTGAAGAAATTTTGGTGTCATTTCCAGCTTCTATTTCCATTGTGGCTAAGTCATGGAGCAAATTGGTTGGGGGAGATGAGGTTAGGGTGCTAAATTTGAAATTGAAGAGAGTGTTGAAGGCTCTTTTTTATTGGAGCAAAGCAAAACACTTAAACCTTAACAGTTTAAAAGATAGGTTGAAGAAGGAAATAATGGAATTGCAGGAAGAAGAAGCTAATGTTGGGACGTTGTCTGATTTCCAAATCAGTTTGCTGAAAGCCAAGGAGTTGGAACTAAATTCTACCTTGGGCCGGCTTAATTCCTGGTGGAGGCAAAGAGCAAAAGTCAAGTGGATGAGGGAATATGATTCAAACTCCAACTATTTCCATTCGGTGGCAACTGCTAGGAGAAATAGCAACTTCATTCATCAAATTAAAGATTGTAATGGAGCTTTGATTGAAGAGCAAAGCCAAATTGAAGAAACTATATTGAAGTATTTCAGTAAAAAATGGAGACTTTCAAATTGTGTTCTTAACGGGTGGCCAACAATAACTAAAGTTCTTGAAGATGGTGATATTAGATTGCTTCAAGCTGATTTTTCCAAAGAGGAGCTGGAGTCTGTTGTTCGTTAATTTGGAGGTAACATTTCACCTGGTTTGGATGGCATTACGTACTCTTTTATTAAAAATTATTGGTCTATTATAAAAGATGATGTTTGGAGGGCCATTAATTTATTTCTCAAAACTGAAGTCATGTGTGAAGAATGGAGGGAAACTGCTATAGTTCTTATTCCGAAATTGAAGAATCCCTTGTTGCCTTCTAACTATAGCCCTATTAGTTTTTGTCAATCTATTTACAAGGTTGTAGCAAAGATGCTTTTGAATAGATTAGATGGATTTATCCCTAAGCTGGTCTCGGAAAATCAGGTAGCTTTTGTAAAGGGAAGATCAATGTCTCAGAACATCTTGCTAACTCAAGAAGTTTTTAGCAAGTTTAGGTTCTCCAAAGCAAAAAAGGGTTTAATGGCTATCAAAGTAGATATGGAGCAGGCTTATGACAGTATGGGCTGGATGACTTTGAAGAAAGTATTAGAGCAGGTTGGGTTCCCTAAGAAGTTCTCTAATCTTTTGTTGCAAAATGTGATGGATACTAAATATTCTATTTTGATCAATGGTGCCAATACTAGATGGATTCCGGCTAAGTGTGGATTTAGGCAAGGCGGCCCTCTATCACCTTTTTTATTCATTTTGTGTTCTTAACTGTTGACAGAAGCTTTCAACCAAAGGGCCAATAGGATTGTTATCAGAATTGCTCCTTCAGCGGAGAAAATCTCTCACTTACTATATGCAGATGATGTCATTATTTTCTCTGAGGCAACGCATAGTAATGCTAAGAAAATTTTGAAAATTTTGAAATATTATAGTCGTTGGACGGGGCAAAAGGTGAATGTGCAGAAATCTTCGTTGATTTTTGGAAATTCGGTTGGAATAAGGACATCCAAAGCTCTTTCTAAAACTTTGGGCATTAAGGTAGTAAAAGAGATGGTTTATTTCGGAGTTCGTATGGCTTTAAGAAGATTAACTTCTGCTGATTTTCAACACTTGATTGAGAAGGCTTGTGATAAATTTAACTTATGGGGAAATAGGTTGCTTACATTATCAGGAAAACTTGTTCTTATGAAATCTTCTATCTTAACTTTGCCTATCTTTCTTGCTACACATTCTTTGGTTCCAAGAAAACAAGATAAAAGTAAGGTCCTTCACTATGTTGATTGGGAGACGTTGTGCAAACACAAAAGATTAGGTGGCCAAGGAGTTGTTTCAGCAGTTGACAAATCGAATTCTTGTAGAGCCAAGTTTGCTTGGAGCTTGATTTCCAATCATGGTTCTTTGCTAAACAGGATTCTAATATCCAAATACGGAAATGAGCTATGGAATGCAGAAATTAAAGGTGAAAATTCTATCACCTGGAAGGTAATTCTGAAGGGAGCAAAAGTATTGCATCAGGTTTTGAGATGGAAGATAGATGATGGGAGTTGTGTTAGCACTACTAAAGACATCTGGATTTTAGATAAGAGCATCGATAGGTGGCCTACCTTCGTGGCTGGGTTGCATGAAGATCAAGAATGCTTGGAGTATTTTATTCATCAAGGTAGATGGAATGATCTGAAATTGCAGCAGGTTTTCAGAAGGGAACTCATGGATCTGATTAAATTAGTTACAATTCTTAGCAATCTTCCTACTGATGAAAGGGAATTGTTGTTTAAGCATACAGGGAAGTCTTTCGCTGCACTTATCTCGGATTATAGCAGAACTCCGGCTCAAGAGGAAAAAAACTGGAAGTGGCTAAGGGACTTAAAACTACGGCCACGGGTGAAGCTATTTTGGTGGAGGTTGGATCATAATGCTATTCCTTCTTTTGATTTCTTGATGTATAGGAGGATGATTAGCTACAATGGCTGTCCAAGAGGCTGCAGGGAAGTGGAAAATGCAGAACACATTGCAGTACATTGCAACTATCTTCAAAAGGTGATGCTTCAGCTTAATAGATGGGGGTATAGCATTCCTATTTTTGGTAATCTGGAAGATTGTTATAAGGAGTTGGCTTATTTGTCCAAGTCTAATCAACTTATGGGAAATCTTTACTGCTCAGCGGTATTCATGGCTTGGAAGAGTAGAAACAAAATGGTACATGGTGATAAAGAGGAGGGCATAAACACAATTGTAGCAAATGCAATTAGTTTTTTTTTTTTGAAGAATGCAAAGTTGCATTAAGATAAAGGAAAGCAAAGAGCCTATAAAGAAACTAATGAGAGTTAACTACCTTATCACACTCTTCCTTCACAAGATGAACGAAAGAGCAAGGTAGTTTGTCCTCACAATACAAGTCCCAAAAAAAATCAAAATAACAAGCTATGCTAGCACAATAGTGTGCTACCTTATTACAACCACGTTTAACACAATGAAAAACCACATTATTCCAATCACCAAATAAGACTCCATCTTCATCTTCAATGCCTTTATCCAATTTCTTCCCTTTGCTATACAAATTATGAAGAACATGGATAACATTCTTATTATCTCCTTCTATAATGATACCTCTAGCATCCATCAACCTTCCCTTTAGCACCTTCATCAAAGAAGTACAAGCCAAAAGCTCCATCTATGCAATGTCCCAATGTAGTCCATAGTAACCGAAAGCTAACACAAATCTACCTTTGCTATCATGAACAATGCCTCCAATTCCAGCTTCATAATTCTCCTTAAGTGCTGCATCAGCATTTATCTTATACCATTCGGGTGGTGGGGGACGCCAAGAATTTGAAAACAGTCCAAATGACTGATTAGCGACCCAGTAATCCGAACATATATGATCCTTCCTTTGCATACTCACCAAGCTAATAACACTTGCAGCTGTCAGCATATACGAGGCCTCCTTCTTCCCATGCTTGAACTTATTCCTGTTATTGCAAGAGAACCATAATAGGGAGCAATACAAATTAACCACCATTGGATTAGACTCAGCCAAGGATTCCAGCCGAAGTAAACAATCCTGGAAGGAACTAAACTTGGGAATCATGAATCCCCAACTACGCATGACATTAATTACCTTAATAAGCTTACAACAAGAAGTTGAAATATGATCAATGTTCTCCACCTCTTCACACCCTCTAGGACACCTATTGTTGGTTGCTAACTTCCTATACAATAGAAAATCTACTGTAGGAATGGCTGCCTTGCATAATCTCCACATAAACACCTCCACCCGAGCATTTAACTTTAGCTTCTTAATCCAGGATCCAGCAAATTTCTACAACTCCCCCATGAGTCCCTCTTCCTTAGTCAAAGCCGAAATAGATCTACCAGAAAACATTTGCTTTAATTCTAATTCGTCTTCCTCATGGTTCCTGCATATAGAAATTTTACAAATTATATTGATGAGCTCATTGCCAAAGAATGACTTCAACCTGTCAATATTCCACCGTCCTTCACTAATGAAGTAGTCAAGCATGTTGACCTCATTTTTATATGAGCTCAGTAGGACCAATCCAGACCTTAGGATTTTTCCAATCCTTAGGATCAATCTTAACCCTAGGATCAATCTGATCTTAGATCAATCCAGACTTTAAGATCAAACCAAATTCAAATCAATCCTGACCCCAGATCAATACAATTTAAGACAAATCTAGATTCTAGGATTCTCCTAGACTTCAGACCCTAGGATCTATTATAGACCCTAGGATTCTACCTGACTCTAGATCATATGGTCCTCTTAGACCCTAGGATTCTCCTAGATCTATCTAGAGCTTAGGACTCTTCTAGATCCTAAGACTATTCTAGATCCCAGGCCCTAGGATTCCTAGACCCTAAGATCCTCCTAGAAATCAAACCTTAGGATCTACTCTAGATCCTAAGATCCTTCTAGATCTTGAATCTTAGGATTCCTAGACCTTAGGATTCTTCTAGATTATAGGATTCTTCCAAACCCCAGATCCTAGGATTTCCCTAGGACTTCTAGATTCCAGGACCTTTCCAGACTCCAGTCCCTAGGATCTATTCTAGACCCTAGGATTCCCTTAAGCTGATTTGGACCCTAGGACCTATTCTAAACCCTAAGATTCTTCTAGATCAATCCAAGCTTCAATTCAATCTAAATTTAATTCAAATCCTATCATTCAAGCTCAAAATCCAATTCAAAACCAGATTTCCAGACTCAAATCCAAGGCCAAAGGTCTAAGTCCTGAAAGCCTTTTCCAGCAAATTTTTGAACACCTCAAAACCCTATCAAATGACTTCTGATTCAAGATCTGTCAGTTCCACACTGATGTGACATGTCTTTAAAGGTAACCCTCCAAATTTGAGCTCATTCTGAGATCTCTGACCCAAGAAACTGAATTGAAATCCAAAGGCTGTAAAACCTTCAAATATTTACAGTCTATGCCACTAGATCTACCACCCAGTGGATTTTGACCCTGGAGCTTTCCCCAAAGCTCCAAATCACTTCCAAACCCTTGATTATAACCTATTGAGCAATAAACTGCATTTTGTTGGACTCAATTTGACCCCTAGTTGACCAGGGGGCAAAATGACCAAAATACCCCTATGGGGTGTAACTGGTCACTTGAACCAAATGACCTCCAAATCAAATGCAACCACCTCCAGCAAGTTTCAAATATCAAACCAAACTTGTTGGACCCACTTTCAGCCCCTGGGTCAACCTGATTGACCAAGTCAACCTAGTTGACCTAGAAGGCCCCTTTAGGGTCAAAACAGGTCATTCTGACCAAATGACCTCCCCAGACCTTGGGACCACCTCTATTGGTCTCCAAATATCATTTCAAATCTGTTGAACTCATTTCTAGACCCTGGACCCACCTGGTTGACCTAAAGGCCCATTAAGGGCCCAAATAGGTCATTTTGACCAAACAACCTCTCCAGACCTTAAGACCACCACCAGCAGACTCAGAATGTCATTCTGAACTGGTTGGACCCATTCCCTTACCTTGGGTCAACCTGGTTGACCAAGTCAACCTAGTTGACCCATTAGGCCCATTAAGGGCCTAAACAGGTCATTTTATCTAGATGACCCATTTAAACCCTGAAACCACCTCCACTAGACCCCATTCATCATTTCAAACCTGTTGAGCTCAAACCCTTGCTCTGGGTCAACCTGGTTGACCAAGTCAACTTAGGTTGACCAATTCAACCCTTAAGTCTCCCTACTTCAAATCAAACTCCAAATGTATTCAACATTTTCTCAAAACTCTTTAAACACATTCTTGAATGATTTAGCTTTGATTGGACCCTTGACCCAATCAATAGTTGACCGAGTCAACTGAGTCTATGGTTGGTCAAACTTGGCCCATATGACTCATTTCAATGCCTTTAATCAACTCAACTTATTTTAAAATTTCAAATGAACTTCAAACTATGGCCTAGTCATGCCTTGAATCTTGACCAATCAAATCCAATTAATGTTGACCAAGTTAACTCTATATCACTTGATCAAATCCCATTAAACTTGTAGGTTTCCACTCAAATTCCTATCTTTAATTATTAAACCCTCTCAAACCCTTCATTCCAGCTCCTCAATACACTCTTGCTGCCATATCAGCAGTCCAATTGACTGTTGACCAGTCAACATAATCAAGCAATGAATAAATGAGCTCTAAATGGTCAAAATAGTCAAATTTTAATGATTAAGCCATATCCACTTCTTTTGAAACTTCTCCAGCAGCTTTAATATCCTCTAGAATATTCTTAAACTAGGTTTGAGCTCAGGATTAGGTTTAGATTAAACCCTAATCTCTCCCATGTGCTCCAAAGGACAAAAGAGGCTTTCCACCTCATGTCCTCTTGTCCTTTTTATTCCTCTGCTCTCTAACTATCTAGGGACACTTGGAAGCCATCAGGGAGCCTATTCAATCAATCTTGGCCCTTGATTCAATCCAAGGACGTTTTGAATAGGGTAAAGCATCATTTGAGCTCTCATTCTTCAAATCCGACTCTCTCACTACCTTAAACCTTTCCAGACGAGCTCTTTGTTCGTTTGAGCTCCCAGCACCCTCTCCTATATCTTCCAATCAAAATCCAGCCGGCCGAAGCTGGCCGGCGATCATATTCCGGCGAGCCAAAGCTGTTTTGCGGTTTAGGGGCTACACCGTCCAATCCAGAGCTCTTCCGGCCGTGACTTCAACAGAAGAAATAAGCGTGGACAAACAACAAGTTCAGAGAGCTCAATTTCATCCAAATCCGTTTATTAGGTGAGGTATAATCCTAAACCCTAGCATAGGACACTTAAGGTTATTTAACTTTTTGAAAAGCGCTTTTCAAATGCTAAAAGTTATTCCCCACAATTTCTGTTCAATTATTTAATATAGGTTTAAAATTTTGTTGAGTTTGGTTCACTGGATCGAGAGAACGAGGTAGAATATCCTTCTAAGGATCAATTCGTAGTTTTGCCTCACTACATGGGATCTCAGCCATTGATTCTCCGATCAACGGCTAAGATCGAGTAGTACCGCGCGTTGATTCGACCGCGTAACTAATCTGTCGTTCGGGATCTCCACTCGGCTCAATCGTGACCGTCGGTTTGAAATCACGCGAGATCGGACGGTCAAGCGAGTCAGCTGACGTGTTTAAGTGAGAACGCGGCCTGGTTTTATTGATCGCGCAATGATTGCTGGCGGCGCAATCATTGCGCCGCCGGCTAATCATTATCCGCGGAATGATTCAACCAATCGCAGCGTGCCACGCAGCCTCCCGCCGTCTGATTAAGAGTTAATTAAGGTTTAATTAATCTTAAACCTATTTTAAACCCAAAAACTTTAAAAATTCGTTAAAAATTCAATTCTAATCCAAAAATTTAGTATAATATATCAAATTGCTCAGATTTTAACCCTCTTTAATTTAAAATTAAAATCAAATTGAAATATGTAATATATGATAAATTATTTAAAATATTTTAATATTAGTTATTTTAATTAGTATTTAATTAAATGAAATCTAAATATTACCTAATTTTGAAATTTTATTCTAAAATATTTTAAATGTTCGCTGATATCATTTAACATATTTTATTTTAAATTTTAATTGAGTTTAAAATATTTTCTTTAAATATTGTTTTTTTTTATGATTAAATAATATTTAATTAATATTAATTTGAATAGTTTTCTAATCTTCAAATATTATTATAAATATCTTAATCAACCTAAAATAGGATAATTTGAACATATTAAAAATCAAATTGATCTTAAATAGTCAACATATACGTATCCTTAAATGATTTTAATCCCTTAACCAACTATTTAAATATTTAATTAATATTTAGTTAAGCATTAATCTAATTATTTTCAATATTAAACATTTATTTTCAAATTATATTGAAAACCAGAGATCTCTTATAATAATTTGATATTATTTTAATTATATTTTGATTATTTTAATTTAAATATATATATATATATATATATTTGTATTGCTTTTAAAATCTTATTTTAAAATTATATTTATGTTAAATGTGGAATTTGAGAGATCTCTTTGAAACTTTAAACATAAGATTAAATATGTGAATATAAATCATGGGGAAGGTTTAGTGGATGATTACATCTTAATCATTCACTAATCAAGTCATTGATTGTAATTAATGATAATCCTTTGCATGTTTAGGACATACACACACCACCTAGCTTTAGGGCTCTCCTAGATTTAGGATTTGATTGTGTTTATGTATAGGCACCTTACACATGTTGAGTCAAGGGTTAGAAACATTGATTTGAAACCCAATTAAACTTAGTGTCATCCTTAAGGACAACAATTAAGGACTTTGCTTAGAGAATTTAGAAAATTTCCATTAATTAGGATATAATTCCAATTGACTTGAAACTCAAACCACTTGAACTTAGTGACAGTCTCAGCCTTAGGAAAATTTTCCACTGGATTTTGAAATCATTAAGCCACTTAATTAACTTAATCAAATTTGAACCTTAATTAAGCCATTAAACCTTCCAAAAATTAAAATAAATCAAATTTAAATCCAAAAATTACAAATAATACTTCAAACTGACCAGAATTGAACCCTTAACCAATGAAAAATAAAAGCCCTTTGACTGGACTTCAAAATTAAATTTAATTTGAGTTTAATTGAAATTCAATATTTAATTAATTTAATTAATTAAAAATAATTAAAAAATTCTAGAAAATTTCCAAACACTTGGCAATCACTCCTTAGGTCATTCCTGACCTTTGGAGTTGATTTCAAGAAGTTTGGAGGTCATTTGGATTCAAATCACAAAAAGGGTCTCTAATTAAACAATTTTGAAAATTCAATAAATAGTCAAAACTTCAAAAGTTCATAACTAATTCAAATGGACTCCAAATTGAGCAAACTCAAAGGCATACAACTCATCTTAAGGTCTAATATTTATTAAAAATGTTAAGTTTCCAGAAATCAAACAAATTTGAAAAAGTCAACTTTTGGTCAAATCTAGTTCAAAATCAAGTCAAAACTTCAAACCTTCATAATAAAATCTAGAAAAATCCAATTTCAGTGTACTTACTGTCTAACTGATCATATTAAGGTCTAGTATTTTAATAAAATATTAAATTTCTAGAAAATATTTTAAATTAAAAAGTCAACTTTTAACCCCTTAATTAAATGATTAAAATAATCCGGAAAATTTCAAAATCCAGGAAATTATCAAAAATTCCAGAAAACACCAAATCAACTTTAAAACCAGCAACCAATCAAATTTAATTAAAATTTAATCAACCTTCAAACATTAATCAAACTCAAATTACTTAATTATATCGGGTACCACTAGGTAACCCAGGCCTACGAGGCTATTAAATTAGCCACAAGGAAGGTGAAATAAACTTCACGGCCTCGGTGTGAAACAAAGGTGGTATCCAACAAACAATTAAAATCAAGTTTAAAATCAATTTCAAGTCATTAATATTTAAATTCAAATTAAATCTTCCCTTAAACCTTCAACCAACTTGAACCTCAAACAACTTCAATCAAGTGCCTATCTAGGATATATCAAAACCACATAGCCTCCTACACACACTTTAGATGATTTTCTAGGACAACCAACTCTAGTCTTAGGCTAGGCCGGTGTTTACTTTTCTGCTGTGTGCCGGATTTTCGAGCTTTTATTGCATGCTGTTTGCTAATGATAGAATTGATGTGATTGTCTATTTACTTTCTGCACTCTATGATTTGATTGATTGTACGTTAGACCTACCCTTAGGTTAGGAACGATTTGTACTAATCTAATCTTATGCAGGTGGCCATGCTCATACAGGGCATTAAATAAATTAAAGGGGGCAAAAATCATAAATATTAAATTGCATAGGTGCTCCAGAATGCTTAAGTCCCCCTTTTATAATTAAAAGAGCATGGCCAAGTGTGGCTGTGATTGGGCATTTTAATTTCATATATATAACTGCTTGGGATGTTAATATAAACTGCTGATTATTAGGATAACCTTGGAGGTTGTTGAGTTTAGATTTTTAATTTTAATTAATGTAATTTGATTTAAATTGAGTTGTATTTTTTAAGTGATTTGAGATTGAGATGCTTAAAAATCCAATTTGGAATCCAAAGAGGAAGGAACATCCCTTAGGGGAGAGTTCCTATCCATTTGGAGATCCAAATTAGGATGAAGTTTAAATATCCAAAGAGAAAAGATAACACCCTTATTCGGGGGGGGGGGGGGTTTCTTTTCATTCGGATATCCAGACCCGACGATCCAAGGAGTTCTAAGGAGACGAAGAAGTGAAGAACGAGAAGAATCTCAAATCTCAAAGTCACTTGTGTCTTAGGAGTAGAATCCGGGTTGTAGTCAGTGGTACCCGGCCACTTTACTTTTCCTGCAGACCCTGGGTTGTATAATTAAGTGGCACTTGCCACATGGACTTTCATTTTGAATATTTATTTAATTGATTTAATTATTTAATTGATTTGATTGATGTATTGATTGCGATTAAGGACCCGCATGCTTTTAGTAGTTTATTTGGCGCTTATTGCATGTCGATTTTGATTTAGCCTGGAACCCGATCGGAGGCTCGTGAGGGTACGGTCATTAACCTTTTCTACTTAAACAAAATTTAAAATTTTAAGCTCAGATAGAAACTCTAACGCTCTTAAGAAGTAAGCCCAGACTCGCCAGGAGTTTTTCATGCATACATATTGATTTTTCTCATCCGTGTTAGGCACCTCCCAGCCTGCGGGTTCTGGCAGACCACCTGACCTATTAGGGTGCAGTTCTGTCCAAGGGGATGTTGTGCAATCTCTAGGATAAAACCTATTTTTTAAGCCTAATTTTTAAACTGCTTCATTTTGATTCAAGCATTTCATCGAGTCAACTAGCATGCATTACATTAGATACAAATTAAAAATTGAGTCTAAATCTTTAATTGCATTTCTAGCTTAAGCATTTAACCCAACATATGTTAAGGGGCTAAATAGGAATCTACTCTAGATGTCAGCCCCGCTCTCCTTAAACAAATCTTAAACAACATTCTTAATCACTCTTTCATAAAGACTTTGACTCATGGTTTTAAAGCGTTTAGGTGGTTTAGCTGGCTCCCCAATCCAGGCCGGGGTAAGTCCAGGATTGCATTGCATTAGCTAGGATTCGGGTCACTGATTTTCAGTACCCAATTTTAGACTTAGGTTCTGAGGCATGTCTTCAAACTTAAGACCTCAATCTTCTGGGAATCTGATTCCCACTTTCTAATAAAATTGATCATTCAAATTAAAATATCTTTCAATCAAATTCAAGCCCAACACTTAGGACAGGTTGAGGTGTTTCTGAAGTAATTCAGAATCTCAAAACACCTCCTACTCTTCTTCCTTTGACTCCAGAAATAAGTGTTCAACATTGAACCAATCCCATTTGAAAATTCCAGTCCTTACCTCCCTTGATATCAAGCTTTGAATTCTTAAATAAAATTCGTATCACTATTTTAATCGAGAGTATTCGTAGGAAATTTTCTGGTTTCCTATGATGTAATTAACTACGAGGGCTTGCGCTTGTAGGAGATTTAGAAACCCAGACCTGATTTCAAAATTAATCTTTTTCAAAACTTTAATTAATTATCTTTGGGAAAATCAAAAGTCAACGATCATTATCGTCATTTTCAGATGATCGATAACAGACGATATCCTCTTTCCTTGGAAAGATATATTATACTATTATCGTGATCTTGATTATGAAATCAATGATCTTTTTACTAGATTATTGTAGTTAAACATTAGATTTAACATCATTTTGATTCTTAGGGATCATATGTTGTTTCTCCTTGAGTTTGACTACGATAATCAGGGTAAATCAATATTTGTAATCTGAACCTATTAGAGAACGATATATTCACCTTTCGAGGTGATATATTATTCATAATAAGTGTTCGATTATAAAATTTAAATTCCAGAAATTTAACTTTCCCAAAGAAAATTAAACCTTTTTTCAAAATAATATTTTTTTAATCAAACAAAAAAATGGTGACTCCGCTGGGGAAAATCTCTCTCTCCATCTTTAATAGCGATATAAATTTTATTGCATCGGTAGTTTTGACTACCTTTCTTCTGTTGGTCCCTCTACCCATTTCTTTCTTGGGTGAGTGTGGTCAACTCAATTAAGACATGTGAAAAGAGAGGCGAGTGTAGGAAACCTCCCTCCAAGCTGGGCTTTGACATTTTTCCTCCAAGTTTATTGGTAGAGCAAAAGAGTCAAGCCAAGCTTGTCAAAATCTTTTTGCATATGTTGCAAACTCGCATGCGAATAAATTTCAGCATGCTAAGTTTCACAATTTACAAAAATCCTTCAATCTCAAAACCCATATTCAAAATTTCTTTAATTCAACCTAGATTCTGACATTTCACCCTTAGCTAGTATGTGTGGCGAAAGAGTCAAGTCAAGGTTTCTAGATTTTCCCTTGAATTTTGTTAACCACTATGTTGAAAATAAAACTCAACATTTTTGAGTTTCAAAAGTCAAGGAAAATCTTTCAAATCAACTTCAATCGTCGTTGCTATGTGTCTTCTACAATATTCTGTTGTAGTTGAACACATGCAATTCAAATTCAAAATTCTCCAGTCAATTCTGGGCTTTGACATTTCACCCCTAAATTGCTTGGTGGGGTGCAAAGAGTCAAGCCTTAGGATCTTCAGGCTAATTTGGCACACCTACATATTTGAACAAAATTCAATATGTTGAGTTCCAAATTTTGAAGAGGATTCGTTCAATTCCAACCTTGAGTTTAAATCCAGATTCAAATTTAAATTCAATTTCAATTTAAATTCAATTTCAAGCTTGAATTTGAATCCAAGATTTAAATTTTAATTCAACCTCAAAACTGAATTCAATATTAAGTTCAAATTCAATTTCAAAATTGAACTCAAATTTGATTTCAAACTTAAATTCAAACTTCAGATTTAATTTCAAGGTTAAATTCAGGACTTTGACATTTCGACCCAAGTTAATTGGAGAAATGAAAAGAGTCAAGCCCGATCCTTAGATCTTTCATATCAATTTTATGCACCTACATGATTGAGTGAAGCTCAGTCTGTTGAGTCATAAAATTTGAAGAAAGACCCATTTGACTTGAGCCTCAAATTCAAATTTAACATTGAATACAAACATAATTTCAACCCGAAATTTTAATTTGATTTCCAATTTAAAGTCGATTCAATTTTGATCGGGACTTTGACATTTCGACCCAAGTCAATTGGTGAAATGAAAAGAGTCGAGCCCGATCCTTGAATCTTTCATATCAATTTTGTGCACCTATATGATTGAGTGAAACTTGATCTGTTGAGTCACAGAATTTGAAGAAAGGTCCATTTGACTTCAATCTTAAATTCAAATTTCAAATTCAACTTTATTTCAAAATACAATTTCAACCTTAAGTTCGAATTTGATTGTCACCTCAAATTTTAACTTCAATTTTGAATTCAAGTTTGAGTTTGAACTTTGACATTTTGCTCCAAGTTAATTGGTGTAGCGAAAAAGTCAGGTTCAACCCTTAAGTCCTTGTCAATTCTACAAATCACTGTTTTGAATCTAAACCTAACATGATTGAATTATCAAATCTTGAATAACATTAATCAAGTTTAAAATTCAAATTCAAATTCAAGATTAACTAATTCAAATCATTGTTCATTAATTTTAGGATTCAAACACTCAAATGGCTGGGAAACTCATTTTATCTCTAGATAGAAACTTGATAGTCGAAGGAATCACTTCTGGTAATTTCATCCAGTTTGAAACGCAATTCCAAGACTTCAAGTTATCAGTCGATGGAGAAGAAATGATTGATCTGTCTGCTGGAATACGAAGGAATGTCCCTTTGGTTGAGATTACTTTAGGGTCAGGAGTTGACTCCCCCATCTCCGAGATGGAGGCTGATGTCACCCCTTTACCCATTGTACCTTCTGCCCAGGTGAATAAGAACCAGAAGTCAATAACGATAGAAGAGCTACCATCTCAGCCTGAGATTGGGTCAAGTTCTAGTACCCCTGCCGTCAGCAAGGCCAGCAAGAACAAAATGAAGAACTACCTTCGTAGAGTCAGAAAGAAGGTTGTTAAGGCCAGGACGACTGCTGAGGCGAAAGCCTTAAAGCAAGTCAAGTCCGAGGCTAATCAAAAGTTTGTTGCCCCTTCTACGAACCCCTTCTCTGGTGGAAATCGTTTCCACCCTTCTCCTGTTACTCAAAGGAGGGAGGTTGTAGAAACGAGAGCACAATCTTCAATACACCTTCTCGACTACTACATGGCGAGAATTAATCAAGCCAGAACTGAACAAACTCTAGCACCAGGCCCTAGGCCCCCAGTTGAAGGTTATGACCCGTCCACTCTACTAGATGATGTTAGGTCGCGTTTCTATACGTGTCCCACTACATCAACTAGAGAGGAGGAGGTATAGAAACCACTCGGGGTGCCACTCTCCTAATTACTAGACCACTAATAATAAGAGAGGCGAAATAATCTAGGATTATATCAAATAGTGATACCGTTAAAATTCAACTTTCAACGGGGTCCTATCGAGATAAATCTTTTGATTAAAGTGATGCAGCAACTTCTAAGGATAGTGCAGACCCAATAGTAGTCTCTCCCTCCAAGGAGATCGTAGGAATCTAATTCCGTACTACTGGGGTCTTGCCACCTAGATTTGCAATTTCTTTTTAAGGAAAAGCTTTCAATTTCTCAAGTGTACTGATTTCAAACTTTCAAGATAGTTGAGTTATCTTTTTAATGGAAATTGACCTCTACGTTAAGTTTTAAGCAGGAGAAAGTTGTTGTTGACTCCATCAAATGTTTGAATGCCCCTCCCTCCCACCTTTTTTGTGGGATTGATTCAATTGTTGAGTTAAATCAATATCAAATTTAAGTTGATCTTCGAAATAAAAATCTTCTCAATTTTCTCGTAATTTTCTATCCTAATAGATATCTCTTGCGTGTTTAAATTCTGTTCAATGATTTTCAAAAGTCAAGCCAGTATTCATTTTAAAAGACTGGGTCCTACCTTGAGGATTATTCATCCTTATATAAGAGAATGAGTTTTCTTCTCTTATACTCGAGATGTAATCCCGATATTGAAATAGAGAAGGTGTAGCCTCTTCTTAAATTCAATTGAATTCAAAAGATGAGTAAAATGCGCCAACAATCAAGAAATGCACAAAGTGCACCAAAAATCAAAAAGATGCGCAATGGGCACCACAAGTTAAGAAATAGTGCAAAATGTACTATAAATCAAAAGATGCGCAAAGTGCGCCACCAAGAAAAGAAAGAATGAAAGAGGCTCCCTTCTACTAAATTCTTCAATCTCAAAAGACCCAGTCAATTTTAAATTGCTTGATTTTGAAAGTCTTGAATCCAGAATTTTTACCGTGCATCGATAATTTTTCAAGATACAAAAATCTCTCGTGCTAGAGAATTGAAAAGATCAAATTTTTATATTCAACTTAAACCTCTTTGAAATTGATTTTAATTCAAAATATTTAAGGGAGACCCCAGTTTAGTTTCTATGAAACTCGGTCTGGGTCAACAAAACCAAAGTTCTCAAATCTTTCAAAATCAGTTGGAGTCACTCAAACTGTTCACTGTACTTCTAAATTTGTTCCTGTTTGTCGTTCCGACAGGGTCCAAATTGCTAGAGGAAGTTTTCTAATAAAGAGAATGAAATCTCCTTTTCTTGAAAATTTAAATTCGATCCTTGAGAAGTGTGTGTAAGTCCTTCCTCATAGGCATCTTTTCCTACTAGGCCTTCTTTATAAAATTACACTCTATGCTGGGTCCAAGTTCAATCCCACTGGAGGAGTATTTTATAATGCTGGAAATTTTCATTCACAATCAAACCACACCCTGTGCTGGGTCCTAGATCATTCTGATCTAGAAGTGTAGTTTTCTGAGCTGAGACTTGCTGTTTAAAATCAAACTCTAATTGAGCAGAGTGCTTGACTCCAATTCAAGGAGCTCAAGGGCATCAAATAAAAATCTATATATGCTCAGCAAAATTTGAAAGTTCATAAGTCACATTTGATTCAAGTTATTGATAAGTTGTGTCACTCTAGAACTCCCCAAGTAGGAGACTTGGTCGTAGTCTTTTGTAGACCGCTTTTAATCCGTTGTAAACTCAATGGAAAGCTTGAGTCAATGTTGACTGGATCGTTCATTCTAATGACGATCTTTGAGAGAATTTCTAATTGACTGATCAACCCTGAAGAATGCCACCCAATATTTTCAAAAATTGGGGAGGCTCTTCAGGAAGTACCATGCCAGATGAGTGTCAAACTTAAAATTAAATTCAAAATATTTTAAAATTCAAAATCAAATTCAAACAAATCAAAATCGAATCAAATACAATCAAAATTCAAAACTTAAAATCAAAATTCAAAATGAATCAAAATCAATTAACTTTCAAATTTAAATTCCTCAAATTCAAAAACAATTCAAATCAAATTCAAAATACATCACAAATTTAAAATCCTTCAAATTCAATTTTGTCAAATCAAGTTTCAAATTCAAACACTTTTAAATTTAAATTCAAAAATCATTCAAATCTTAAGTTCCAGAATTCAAATCCGATCCTCTATGTGAAGTAAGTTTCCTTCACATATGATCATTCCTGACCTGATCCTCTGTATAGAGCAAGTTTCCTTTATACATGATCATCCAGACCCGATCCTCTGTATAGAGCAAGTTTCCTCTATATACGATCATCCAGACCCGATCCTCTGTATAGAGCAAGTTTCCTCTATATACGATCATCCAGATCTGATCCTCTGTGTGGAGCAAGTTTCCTTTACACACGATCATTCCAGACTCAATCCTCTATGTAGAGCAAGTTTCCTCTACATATGATTATCCATATCTGATCCTCTGTGTGAAGCAAGTTTCCTTCATATAAGATCATTCCAGACCCGATCCTCTGTATAGAGCAAGTTTCCTCTATATACGATCATCCAGATCTGATCCTCTGTGTGGAGCAAGTTTCCTTTACACACGATCATTCCAGACTCGTTCCTCTATGTAGAGCAAGTTTCCTCTACATATGATCATCCAGATCTGATCCTCTGTGTGAAGCAAGTTTCCTTCATATAAGATCATTCTAGACCCGATCCTCTATATAGAGCAAGTTTCCTCTATATATGATCACCTTGACTTGATCCTCTATGTGAAGCAAGTTTCCTTCACATACGATCATTCCAGACCTGATCCTCTATATAGAGCAAGTTTTCTCTATATACGATCATCCAGATTTGATCATCTGTATAGAGCAAGTTTCCTCTACACACGATCATTCCAGACTCGATCCTCTGTATAGAGCAAGTTTCCTCTGTATAGGATCATTCCAGACTCGATCCTCTATGTAAAGCAAGTTTCCTTCACATATGATCATTCCAGACCTGATCCTCTATATAGAGCAAGTTTCCTCTATATACGATCAATCCAGACCCGATCCTCTATACAGAGCAAGTTTCCTCTGTATATGATCATTCCAGACTCGATCCTCTATGTGAAGCAAGTTTCCTTCACATATGATCAATCTAGACCCGATCCTCTATACAGAGCAAGTTTCCTCTGTATATGATCATTCCAGACTCGATCCTCTATGTGAAGCAAGTTTCCTTCACATATGATCATTCCAGACCTGATCCTCTATATAGAGCAAGTTTCCACTATATACGATCAATCCAGACTCGATCCTCTATGTGAAGCAAGTTTCCTTCACATATGATCATTCCAGACCTGATCCTCTATATAGAGCAAGTTTCCTCTATATACGATCAATCTAGACTCGATCCTCTATACAGAGCAAGTTTCCTCTGTATATGATCATTCCAGACTCGATCCTCTATGTGAAGCAAGTTTCCTTCACATATGATCATTCCTGATCTGATCCTCTATATAGAGTAAGTTTCCTCTATATACGATCATCCTGACTCGATCCTCTATATAAAGCAAGTTTCCTTTACATACGATCACTCCAGATCTGATTCTGTGTAAAGCAATGCTTCCTTCTCACGGGATCATCCAGTTTTCTTTTCCTTAAGGTTAGATGTGAGTCATCGTACTTTTTATCCTTAGGATTAGATCCGCTAGTGATGGAGTACGCCCTTCGTGGCACCATCCTAGCTTCTTCCAGTTTTCTTTTCCTTATGGTTAGATGTGAGTCATCGTGCTTTCTATCCTTAGGATTAGATCCGCTAGTGGTGGAGTACGCCCTTCGTGGCACCATCCTAGCTTCTTCCAGTTTTCTTTCCCTTAAGGTTAGATGTGAGTCATCGTGCTTTCTTTCCTTAGGATTAGATCTTCTAGTGGTGGAGCACGCCCTCTGTGGCACCATCCTAGGTTCAAAATCTAGATCTGATCTTCTGTGGGAAGCAATACTTCTTTCCCTCAGGGTCCCCCAGTCTTCTTTTCCTTAAGGACAGATGTGAGTCATCGTGCTTTCTTTCCTTAGGATTAGATCTACTAGTGATGGATAACGCCCTCTGAGGCACCATTCTAGTTTCAAAATTCAAATCTTTAAGTCTGACCTCCTATAGGAAGCAATACTATCTTCCTATGAGATCATCCAGTTCTCTTTTCTTCATAGTAAGTATTCTCCTTCTCTTAAGATTAGATTCCCCAGTGATGGAATAAGTCCCCTGTGGCACCGTCCTGCAATCAATTTCAAATTCTAAAATCCAGTTCTCTCTTCCTTAGGATAGGTTCTTCTTCCTTCCCTTGGGATTAGACTTCCTAGTGATGGAGTAAGTCCTCTATGGCACCGTCCTGGACTCAATCTAAATCAAGCTTTCTTTTCTTTAGGGCTAGGCATTTCTTCCTTCCCTTAGGATTATATCTACTAGTGGTAGAGTATGCCCTTTATGGCACTACCCTAGTATCAAATCTAAACTCGATCCTCTGTAGTTAGGAATTCTTCCTTTCTATACGATCATCCAGACTTTCTTTTCCTTTAGGGTAGGACTTCCCTTCCTTTAGGATTAGATCTACTAGTGGTAGAGTACGCTGCTTCAGCACTACCCTAGTATCATTTCAAATTTAATTATCTAAGGTTAGGATCTCCCTTTCCCTTAGAATCAAATCTAGACTCGATCCCCTGTAGTTAGGAATTCTTCCTTTCTACACGATCATCCAGACCTTCTTTTCCTTTAGGGATAGGACATCCCTTCCTTTAGGATAAGATCTACTAGTGGTAGAGTACGCTGCCTCAGCACTACCCTAGTATCATTTCAAATTCAAATTTCTAGGGTTAGGATCCCCTTCCCTTAGAATAAAGTTTCAAATTCAATCTTCTAGGGTTAAGATTTCCTTCCCTTAGATTCAACTCAAATTTAATCTTCTAGGGTTAGGTTTTCCTTTCCCTTACAATCAAATCCAGATTCAATCCTTTATAGTTAGGAGTTCTTCCTATAGGATCACCCAGACTTCCTTCTCCTTTAGGGATAGATTCTTCCTTTTCCTTAGGACCAGACCCACTAGTGGTAGAGTACGCTTTTCTTAGCACTACCCTAGTATCTATTCAAACCCCGATTCCCCAGGGATAGATTTTTCTTTCCCTTAGGATCAAAACTTCAGACATGACCATTCTATTCGGTCAACACCAATATGTGCAATAGAACTACATTCTATTACACGTATTGGGGGTCCATTTGTTGACCTCATTTTTGTATGAGCTCAGTAGGACCAATCCAGACCTTAGGATTTTTCCAATCCTTAGGATCAATCTTAACCCTAGGATCAATCTGATCTTAGATCAATCCAGACTTTAAGATCAAACCAAATTCAAATCAATCCTGACCCCAGATCAATACAATTTAAGATAAATCTAGATTGTAGGATTCTCCTAGACTTCAGACCCTAGGATCTATTCTAGACCCTAGGATTCTACCTGACTCTAGATCATATGATCCTCTTAGACCCTAGGATTCTCCTAGATCTATCTAGAGCTTAGGACTCTTCTAGATCCTAAGACTATTCTAGATCCCAGGCCCTAGGATTCCCAGACCCTAAGATCCTCCTAGAAATCAAACCTTAGGATCTACTCTAGATCCTAAGATCCTTCTAGATCTTGAATCTTAGGATTCCTAGACCTTAGGATTCTTCTAGATTATAGGATTCTTCCAGACCCCAGATCCTAGGATTTCCCTAGGACTTCTAGATTCCAGGACCTTTCCAGACTCCAGTCCCTAGGATCTATTCTAGACCCTAGGATTCCCTTAAGCTGATTTGGACCCTAGGACCTATTCTAAACCCTAGGATTCTTCTAGATCAATCCAAGCTTCAATTCAATCTAAATTTAATTCAAATCCTATCATTCAAGCTCAAAATCCAATTCAAAACTAGATTTCCAGACTCAAATCCAAGGCCAAAGGTCTAAGTCCTGAAAGCCTTTTCCAGCAAATTTTTGAACACCTCAAAACCCTATCAAATGACTTCTGATTGAAGATCTGTCAGTTCCACACTGATGTGACATGTCTCTAGAGGTAACCCTCCAAATTTGAGCTCATTCTGAGATCTCTGACCCCAGAAACTGAATTGAAATCCAAAGGCTGTAAAACCTTCAAATATTTACAGTCTATGCCACTAGATCTACCACCCAGTGGATTTTGACCCTGGAGCTTTCCCCAAAGCTCCAAATCACTTCCAAACCCTTGATTATAACCTATTGAGCAATAAACTGCATTTTGTTGGACTCAATTTGACCCCTAGTTGACCAGGGGGCAAAATGACCGAAATACCCCTTTGGGGTGTAACTGGTCACTTGAACCAAATGACCTCCAAATCAAATGCAACCACCTCCAGCAAGTTTCAAATATCAAACCAAACTTGTTGGACCCACTTTCAGCCCCTGGGTCAACCTGGTTGACCAAGTCAACCTAGTTGACCTAGAAGGCCCCTTTAGGGTCAAAACAGGTCATTCTGACCAAATGACCTCCCCAGACCTTGGGACCACCTCTATTGGTCTCCAAATATCATTTCAAATCTGTTGAACTCATTTCCAGACCCTGGACCCACCTGGTTGACCTAAAGGCCCATTAAGGGCCCAAATAGGTCATTTTGATCAAACAACCTCTCCAGACCTTAAGACCACCACCAGCAGACTCAGAATGTCATTCTGAACTGGTTGGACCCATTCCCTGACCCTGGGTCAACCTGGTTGACCAAGTCAACCTAGTTGACCCATTAGGCCCATTAAGGGCCTAAACAGGTCATTTGATCTAGATGACCCATTTAAACCCTGAAACCACCTCCACTAGACCCCATTCATCATTTCAAACCTGTTGAGCTCAAACCCTGGCTCTGGGTCAACCTGGTTGACCAAGTCAACTTAGGTTGACCAATTCAACCCTTAAGTCTCCCTACTTCAAATCAAACTCCAAATGTATTCAACATTTTCTCGAAACTCTTTAAACACATTCTTGAATGATTTAGCTTTGATTGGACCCTTGACCCAATCAATAGTTGATCGAGTCAACTGAGTCTATGGTTGGTCAAACTTGGCCCATACGACTCATTTCAATGCCTTTAATCAACTCAACTTATTTTAAAATTTCAAATGAACTTCAAACCATGGCCTAATCATGCCTTGAATCTTGACCAATCAAATCCAATTAATGTTGACCAAGTCAACTCTATATCACTTGATCAAATCCCATTAAACTTGTAGGTTTCCACTCAAATTCCTATCTTTAATTATTAAACCCTCTCAAACCCTTCATTTCAGCTCCTCAAGACACTCTTGCTGCCATATCAGCAGTCCAATTGACTGTTGATCAGTCAACATAATCAAGCAATGAATAAATGAGCTCTAAATGGTCAAAATAATCAAATTTTAATGATTAAGCCTAATCCACTTCTTTTGAAACTTCTCCAGCAGCTTTAATATCCTCTAGAATATTCTTAAACTAGGTTTGAGCTCAGGATTAGGTTTAGATTAAACCCTAATCTCTCCAAAGGACAAAAGAGGCTTTCCACCTCATGTCCTCTTGTCCTTTTTATTCCTCTGCTCTCTAACTGTCTAGGGACACTTGGAAGCCATCAGGGAGCCTATTCAATCAATCTTGGCCCTTGATTCAATCCAAGGACGTTTTGAATAGGGTAAAGCATCATTTGAGCTCTCATTCTTCAAATCCGACTCTCTCACTACCTTAAACCTTTCCAGATGAGCTCTTTGTTCGTTTGAGCTCCCAGCACCCTCTCCTATATCTTCCAATCAAAATCCAGCCGGCCGAAGCTGGCCGGCGATCATATTCCGGCGAGCCAAAGTTGTTTTCCGGTTTAGGGGCTACACCGTCCAATCCAGAGCTCTTCCGGCCGTGACTTCAACAGAAGAAATAAGCGTGGACAAACAACAAGTTCAGAGAGCTCAATTTCATCCAAATCCGTTTATTAGGTGAGGTATAATCCTAAACCCTAGCATAGGACACTTAAGGTTATTTAACTTTTTGAAAAGCGCTTTTCAAATGCTAAAAGTTATTCCCCATGATTTCTGTTCAATTATTTAATATAGGTTTAAAATTTTGTTGAGTTTGGTTCACTGGATCGAGAGAACGAGGCAGAATATCCTTTTAAGGATCAATTCGTAGTTTTGCCTCACTACATGGGATCTCAGCCATTGATTCTCCGATCAACGGCTAAGATCGAGTAGTACCGCTCGTTGATTCGACCGCGTAACTCATCCGTCGTTCGGGATCTCCATTCGGCTCAATCGTGATCGTCGGTTTCAAATCACGCGAGATCGGACGGTGAAGCGAGTCAGCTGACGTGTTTAAGTGAGAACGCGGCCTGGTTTTATTGATCGCGCAATGATTGCTGGCGGCGCAATCATTGCGCCGCCGGCTAATCATTATCTGCGGAATGATTCAACCAATCGCAGCGTGCCACGCAGCCTCCCGCCGTCTGATTAAGAGTTAATTAAGGTTTAATTAATCTTAAACCTATTTTAAACCCAAAAACTTTAAAAATTCGTTAAAAATTCAATTCTAATCCAAAAATTTAATATAATATATCAAATTGCTCAGATTTTAACCCTCTTTAATTTAAAATTAAAATCAAATTGAAATATGTAATATATGATAAATTATTTAAAATATTAAATATTAGTTATTTTAATTAGTATTTAATTAAACGAAATCTAAATATTACCTAATTTTGAAATTTTATTCTAAAATATTTTAAATGTTCGCTGATATCATTTAACATATTTTATTTTAAATTTTAATTGAGTTTAAAATATTTTCTTTAAATATTGTTTTTTTTTATGATTAAATAATATTTAATTAATATTAATTTGAATAGTTTTCTAATCTTCAAATATTATTATAAATATCTTAATCAACCTAAAATAGGATAATTTGAACATATTAAAAATCAAATTGATCTTAAATAGTCAACATATACGCATCCTTAAATGATTTTAATCCCTTAACCAACTATTTAAATATTTAATTAATATTTAGTTAAGCATTAATCTAATTATTTTCAATATTAAACATTTATTTTCAAATTATATTGAAAACCAGAGATCTCTTATAATAATTTGATATTATTTTAATTATATTTTGATTATTTTAATTTAAATATATATATATATATATATATATATATATATATATATATATATATATATATATATTTGTATTGCTTTTAAAATCTTATTTTAAAATTATATTTATGTTAAATGTGGAATTTGAGAGATCTCTTTGAAACTTTAAACATAAGATTAAATATGTGAATAGAAATCATGGGGAAGGTTTAGTGGATGATTACATCTTAATCATTCACTAATCAAGTCATTGATTGTAATTAATGATAATCCTTTGCATGTTTAGGACATACACACACCACCTAGCTTTAGGGCTCTCCTAGATTTAGGATTGGATTGTGTTTATGTAGATGCACCTTACACATGTTGAGTCAAGGGTTAGAAATATTGATTTGAAACCCAATTAAACTTAGTGTCATCCTTAAGGATAACAATTAAGGACTTTGCTTAGAGAATTTAGAAAATTTCCATTAATTAGGATAAAATTCCAATTCACTTGAAACTCAAACCACTTGAACTTAGTGACACTCTCAGCCTTAGGAAAATTTCCCACTGGATTTTGAAATCATTAAGCCACTTAATTAACATAATCAAATTTGAACCTTAATTAAGCCATTAAACCTTCCAGAAATTATAATAAATCAAATTTAAATCCAAAAATTACAAATAATACTTCAAACTGACCCGAATTAAACCCTTAACCAATGAAAAATAAAAGCCCCTTGACTGGACTTCAAAATTAAATTTAATTTGAGTTTAATTGAAATTCAATATTTAATAAATTTAATTAATTAAAAATAATTAAAAAATTCTAGAAAATTTCCAAACACTTGGCAATCACTCCTTAGGTCATTCCTGACCTTTGGAGTTGATTTCAAGAAGTTTGGAGGTCATTTGGATTCAAATCACCAAAAGGGTCTCTAATTAAACAATTTTGAAAATTCAATAAATAGTCAAAACTTCAAAAATTCATAACTAATTCAAATGAACTCCAAATTGAGCAAACTCAAAGACATACAACTCATCTTAAGGTCTAATATTTATTAAAAATGTTAAGTTTCTAGAAATCAAACAAATTTGTAAAAGTCAACTTTTGGTCAAATCTAGTTCAAAATCAAGTCAAAACTTCAAACCTTCATAATAAAATCTAGAAAAATCCAATTTCAGTGTACTTACTATCTAATTGATCGTATTAAGGTCTAGTATTTTAATAAAATATTAAATTTCTAGAAAATATTTTAAATTAAAAAGTCAACTTTTAACCCCTTAATTAAATGATTAAAATAATCCGAAAAATTTCAAAATCCAGGAAATTATCAAAAATTCCAGAAAACACCAAATCAACTTTAAAACCAGCAACCAATCAAATTTAATTAAAATTTAATCAACCTTCAAATATTAATCAAACTCAAATCACTTAATTATATCGGGTACCACTAGGTAACCCAGGCCTACGAGGCTATTAAATTAGCCCCAAGGAAGGTGAAATAAACTTCACGGCCTCGGTGTGAAACAAAGGTGGTATCCAACAAACAATTAAAATCAAGTTTAAAATCAATTTCAAGTCATTAATATTTAAATTCAAATTAAATCTTCCCTTAAACCTTCAACCAACTTGAACCTCAAACAACTTCAATCAAGTGCCTATCTAGGATATATCAAAACCACATAGCCTCCTATACACACTTTAGATGATTTGCTAGGACAACCAACTCTAGTCTTAGGCTAGGCCGGTGTTTACTTTTCTGCTGTGTGCCAGATTTTCGAGCTTTAATTGCATGCTGTTTGCTAATGATAGAATTGATGTGATTGTCTATTTACTTTCTGCACTCTATGATTTGATTGATTGTACGTTAGACCTACCCTTAGGTTAGGAACTATTTGTACTAATCTAATCTTATGCAGGTGGCCATGCTCATACAGGGCATTAAATAAATTGAAGGGGGCAAAAATCATAAATATTAAATTACACAGGTGCTCCAGAATGCTTAAGTCCCCCTTTTATAATTAAAAGAGCATGGCCAAGTGTGGCTGTGATTGGGCATTTTAATTTCATATATATAACTGCTTGGGATGTTAATATAAACTGCTGATTATTAGGATAACCTTGCAGGTTGTTGAGTTTAGATTTTTAATTTTAATTAATGTAATTTGATTTAAATTGAGTTGTATTGTTTAAGTGATTTGAGATTGAGATGCTTAAAAATCCAATTTGGAATCCAAAGAGGAAGGAACATCCCTTAGGGGAGAGTTCCTATCCATTTGGAGATCCAAATTAGGATGAAGTTTAAATATCAAAAGAGAAAAGATAACACTCTTATTCGGGGGGGAGTTTCTTTTCATTTGGATATCCAGACCCGACGATCCAAGGAGTTCTAAGGAGACGAAGAAGTGAAGAACTAGAAGAATCTCAAATCTCAAAGTCACTTGTGTCTTAGGAGTAGAATATGGGTTGTATTCAGTGGTACCCGGCCACTTTACTTTTCCTGCAGACCCTGGGTTGTATAATTAAGTGGCACTTGCCACATGGACTTTCATTTTGAATATTTATTTAATTGATTTGATTGATGTATTGATTGCGATTAAGGATCTGCATGCTTTTAGTAGTTTATTTGGCGCTTATTGCATGTCAATTTTGATTTAGCCTGGAACCCGATCGGAGGCTCGTGAGGGTACGGTCATTAACCTTTTCTACTTAAACAAAATTTAAAATTTTAAGCTCAGATAGAAACTCTAACGCTCTTAAGAAGTAAGCCCGGACTCGCCGGGAGTTTTTCATGCATACATATTGATTTTTCTCATCCGTGTTAGGCACCTCCCCGCCTGCGGGTTCTGGCAGACCACCTGACCTATTAGGGTGCAGTTCTGTCCAAGGGGATATTGTGCAATCTCTAGGATAAAACCTATTTTTTAAGCCTGATTTTTAAACTGCTTCATTTTGATTCAAGCATTTCATTGAGTCAACTAGCATGCATTGCATTAGATACAAATTAAAAATTGAGTCTAAATCTTTAAATGCATTTCTAGCTTAAGCACCAACATATGTTAAGGGGCTAAATAGGAATCTGCTCTAGATGTCAGCCCCGCTCTCCTTAAACAAATCTTAAACAACATTATTAATCACTCTTTCATAAAGACTTTGACTCATGGTTTTAAAGCGTTTAGGTGGTTTAGCTGGCTCCCCAATCCAGGCCGGGGTAAGTTCAGGATTGCATTGCATTAGCTTGGATTCGGGTCACTAATTTTCAGTACCCAATTTTAGACTTAGGTTCTGAGGCATGTCTTCAAACTTAAGACCTCAATCTTCTGGGAATCTGATTCCCACTTTCTAATAAAATTGATCATTCAAATTAAAATATCTTTCAATCAAATTCAAGCCCAACACTTAGGACAGGTTGAGGTGTTTCTGAAGTAATTCAGAATCTCAAAACACCTCCTACTCTTCTTCCTTTGACTCCAGAAATAAGTGTTCAACATTGAACCAATCCCACTTGAAAATTCCAGTCCTTACCTCCCTTGATATCAAGCTTTGAATTCTTAAATAAAATTCGTATCGCTATTTTAATCGAGAGTATTCGTAGGAAATTTTTTGGTTTCCTACGATGTAACTAACTACGAGGGCTTGCGCTCGTAGGAGATTTAGAAACCCAGACCTGATTTCAAAATTAATCTTTTTCAAAACTTTAATTAATTATCTTTGGAAAAATCAAAAGTCAACGATCATTATCGTCATTTTCAGATGATCGATAACAGACGATATCCTCTTTCCTTGGAAAGATATATCATACTATTATCGTGATCTTGATTATGAAATCAATGATCTTTTTACTAGATTATTGTAGTTAAACATTGGATTTAACATCATTTTGATTCTTAGGGATCATATGTTGTTTCTCCTTGAGTTTGACTACGATAATCAGGGTAAATCAATATTTGTAATCTGAACCTATTAGAGAACGATATATTCACCTTTCGAGGTGATATATTATTCATAATAAGTGTTCGATTATAAAATTTAAATTCCAGAAATTTAACTTTCCCAAAGAAAATTAAACCTTTTTTCAAAACAATATTTTTTTAATCAAACAAAGCATTATTTCCTCATCACCAAAATTAGCCACAAATGTGGGCCACATAACCAAGCATTTATCTAAGATCCACTCATCTTTTAGAACATTGATCTTATCTCCCAACCCAATCCTCCATCTAACAACACTTTGGAGAGCATCCCGTCCAGAGATAATGATTTTCCAAGAAGGTGAACCTCCCTTCCTGCTTCCATTCTTCCACCAATCTTTCCCATATTTGTTTAGCAGATTCCTATTAAGCAAAGAAGTAGGATTCTTCAAGAGATTCCAAGAAAACTTGGCCCTTAAGGAGTTCAAACTAGACAAAGCTGAATGAACCCCCCAACCTCCCAAATTCTTTGGTTTACAAAGCTCTTCCCAAGCCACATAGTGAAGACCATGACTACCATCCATCTTATTCCAAATATAATTCCTGCAAAGCCTCTCAAATTCCTTAAGAATGCTTAAGGGAATGAGAGAGTGAGTCATGAGGAAAATAGGGAAAGTGATAAACACTGATTTCACCAGTACTAACCTTCCAGCCAAGGAAATATACCTATTATTCCAAGCATTCATCCTTTTTATGGCCCTATCCAAAAGACCCTGTAAATCAGCCTTTTTCATCCTTCTCAAAGCCACCTTAATACCCAAATACTCCAATTCTTCTACCACCTTAATTCCCAAGAATTGAGCCAATTTCTTCTTCCTTTTTTTCTCATCCATTTTTCCACAAATCATAACCGATTTATTATGATTTATCTTTTGTCCAGTCCAACTGCAGTAATCACGAACAATGCCCCTCAGTTTTCTTATGCTTCTCAATCTAGCATCAGAGAATAGAAGCACATCATCTGCATAAAGCAAATAAGAGATCTTCTATTCATTGGGATTAATCTTAATCCCCAGATCCATGCCCATATCAAAAAACACGTTAGAGAGAAGTTGAGAACAGATGATAAAAAGAAAAGGTGAGAGTGGACATCCTTGACAGAACCCACTCTCCCCCTTGATCCAATTTGTGGAACCATCATTAGTAATGATGGAGAACTTCGGCTGATCAATACAATCCATCACCAACTTAGAAAACTTGTCCGGGAATCCCATAAGACCCATCATCTTATTAAGAGTGGCCCAAGACATGCTATCATAAGCTTGTTCCATGTCCAACTTGATAGCCACCAAGCCATTGGTAGCTTTAGAGAACCTCATCTTATTGAATACCTCCTGAGCAAGTAACATATGATCAGATATGGATCTCCCTCTCAAAAAAGCCACCTGCTCCTCAGAAACAATATTCTGTATAATCATTAACAATCTGTTAAGCAGAATTTTAGCCACTAAATTATAAATAGTGTTACAACGGCTGATGGGACGAAAACCAGAAGGAGTAACTGGATTAGGAATCTTGGGAATCAATACCACCAAAGTTTCTTTCCACTCTTTACACATCTGCCCTGAAGAAAAAAACTTTTTAACAGCTCTACACACGTCCCCACCAACAATCTTCCAATAGCCTTTGATAAATTAGTGAGTAATACCATCACATCCCGGTGCCCTGTTCTTGCCAAGCAAACTAACCACATTCAGGATTTCAGAATCCAAAAGCTCAGCATCCAACATATTCTTGTCTTCCTTAGATAAAACCTTCCATGGTGGCGGCCACTTCTCCAATAAGCACCCCCTTCCTTCCCATTTTTTTTAAAAAAACTTATAAAAGACCTCTTCCACCTCCTTTGGATCCTCGGTTAAACAGCCATCCTCCTTCCTAATTTGATGAATCCAATTCCCATTCCTCCTCCCATTAGCAAAAGCATGAAAAAATTTAGTGTTAGAGTCCCCCTCCTCAATCCACTTAACTTTGGCTCTTTGCTTCCACCAGGTATTCAAGCAACCTAGGATAGAGTTGAGCTCCAAGACTTTTGATCTTAACAGTAGAATTTTTTCATCATTCAACCCACCCTCACTAGCCTCTTCCTCCTGAATTTGAAAAATTTCAGCTTTTAGCCTTTCTTTGGAAGATGAGAATTCCCTCAACTTATTCTTTCTCCAAAAGAACAAGTCCTTTAAAGCTCTCTTGCACTTGCTATTCAACACTTGCATTTCATCCCCACCAAATTGTTTTTTCCACACCTTTGCAATAATATGTTCTGAACCTCTGTGAGAAAGCCAGACATCTTTAAATCTCATAAACCCCTTCTTCCTAACCAAATTGTCAAAGATCTTTAATACAATAGGATAATGATCTGAAGCAATCCTGGCAATATGTCTCACTACTACCACTTGAAGACAATCAATGGCTAGAGAATTAAGTAAGCACCTGTCCAACCTTTCCAATATACGTCCCCCACCAGTCTTGTTGTTACACCAAGTTAACCTTGGTCCAAAATCATTCTCATTCATGAAATTAACCATCTCCTGTGGGCCTTGAGAAAACACAAAATTCCTTCCTCCTCTTTTCTCATTTTGACACAAAACACAGTTGAAATCCCCCCTACCACAGAAGGTACTTTCCTCCCAGCCACCTCCTTAATACAATCCCATAACCGCCTTCTCTTCACCACCTCCTTGCTCCCATAAACTGTGGATATCATCCACAAACCTTTATTAAAAACATTCAAGTCACCTATAACACATTGATCAGAAGTTTGAATAACTTTAAACGAAGCCAAATCAGCCCTCCATAATATCATAATACCCCCAGATAACCCATCTGAAGGTAGAACAAAATAATCCCAATCAGGTCCCATGATTCTTTCAAAAGAAACTCTATCAAACGCATTAATTTTAGTCTCCACTAACCCCACAAACAAAACATTGAAATCATTAATGAACTCCCTAAGGTAGAGAGAGGTCTCCTTCTTCTTAGCTCCTCTACAATTCCAAAAAGCAATGGAATTCATTTCAAGACCTTAGGGGAGCGGCCCCCATCCCTCCTTCTGGAATTACTTCCTTCCACACTTCTTCCACGGGAAAATTTCTTAATTGGTCCTACGGACCTCAGTTCTTTGGCAAGCTTAGTCTTGCCCACTTCCCCATCAAAATCAATTACCTTTCCTACCACCACCTTACCTTTGTTGTTACAACAGTTACTACCAGCCTTTCCCATTCCTTGACCATCGTCATTAACCATAGAATCAATCCCCTTAGTGCAGCCAATACTCCAATGCCCTTCCAACCCTTCCTCCTCCTTTTCATTACCAATTAACTTACCAGCCACTTCACAATTATTAAAAATATTATGCAAAGAATCAAAATTATAGTTGTAGTCCATACCATGATCATCCTCAGAATTAACCGCCCCTTTGAAAGGATTTTCGCAAGGCATCTCAGCTGTTAATCGGTTTATATCTTCAACATTTTTCTCATTCTCTGGCATGGCTTCACCTTCTTCCATTTTCTCCAAGGAATTTATATCCTTGTCAAGCATCTCATTCGATTCAGTATAGGGAATTCCTGTGTTCGCAAGCAATCCAGAAGGACCTGCTTGAGTTTGCAAGAATCCCTTCCCAACCTCTCTATACACCTCCTTTACATTATCATCACACATTTTATCCTCTTCTGTAAGGTTACACCCAGAAGACTTTGCCTCCTCCTTATGCTGTTCAGAAGACAACAACGATTCCCCGCTAGCATCCAGTTTTTTCTACAGCCACAGTGTTTTGGATTAGATTTATAGCAACCTTTTCCACAAAATTGCTAGACACCATTTTCTCACCAACAGATTTTTGCAGAACTTCATTAACCAGGATAGCATTTTCCTTGACTACATTAACACTCGTCTTGGTTGGCAGTAGATCCTGAGGTCCCTTTTCCTTCATAGCCTTAAGATTATGATTAATGACAACACCTCCACGTCGAACACCACTTCTCACTTTATTACGATTAACAAGAACCCAGGGTCCATAAGAATTAACTTCCTCCACCCCAACCTTATTCCTTACATCTCCCTCTCCAACAACCTTGCTATCTCCCACCACCTTATTAGGGAAAACACCATCATTTCCACAATTAGCCTTCACGTGCCCAATCATCCCACATTGGAAACAAAATGAAGAGATCTTTTCATACTCCACCCTTTGAAAGAATCTCCCTGAGAAGCTATCCACCCAAACACCTAGTGGAAGGCATTGGTCAATCTTCACCCTAACACAAACTCTCGCAAACTCACGCCTGCTCCATTAAAATAAATTTCCATCCAGCATGAGAGGAGTACCAATCATTGATGCAATTCTAGCTATATTTCTTTCATCCCAACAATGAAGAGGGAGGTGTGGCATCCTAATCCATATAGGAGAAGTCAAGCCCTTCATAGTCAAAGGAGAAAAATCTGGCTTCCATCTCTCCATACCAATAATATGGCCATTTACAAACCATGGCCCACCCGAAAGAACTGCCTCCATAACTTCAGTGGTCTTGAAAGAGCACAAGAACCACCCTCTTCCCAAGGTAGTAAAATGGAAATTGCCCAAATGACTCCATTGCCTCCTTACCTCCCAAGCAACCACATGAGGAGGCATTTCTTTCCCAAACACCTTGAAGACCAAAGAGTTAATCAACTTTTTAGCATTCTGAACTTCCAACTCTTCACACAATTTAATAGCTTTTCCATCTTCTGACAAGGACGCTTCTTCTTCCTTGAAATCTAACTTAATATACGGTTTGGTCTTCCATGGATTAATATTCAATCCAAAATTGTTCTCCTTAGACAATCCTCCAGACACCATGTCTACAAACGTTACGACTTTAGTTCTTAAACCAGGATCCAACTCATCAGTATTAAATTCTGCTATATCATAATTTACTTGAGCCTCCATACACTTACCTTATACAGCCGTATCACAATTTCTAACCATCAACAAATTCCCATTATTCTCATTCTGAATAACTGAACCCACTGGATTAACATGGTTAACAGAGAAACCAGCGCTATTTCCTGCATCAACAGATGACCTAGTTGGAAAATGAAGACCTTTGCTCACCGGACTAAGGGAGTTCGCATTTATCTTACTATCAGGGATAGAGATTGCATTTGAAGTCCCAAACCGATTCACAAAAATCTTCATTCCCGAAGAAGAGGCACCCGGATCAGGCAAAAAATTTGAAGAACCACCAGTTCGATCGTCCTTAAAGACCTTCCCCAAAACTACATCCTTCCCCTTCCCTTCAACAGGATCGAATTTAACTTTAGGTTTTGAACCAACCTCAGAAATGACCAGCTCACCTCTCGCTCTGCGTCGACTAAGGGAGTTCGCAAATGCAATTAGTTTGGATGCTTCTTCTTTTTCCTTTAATCCTATTTCAGTCAACTTGGATTCTAATCAGCGTAAGCTGTTCTCTTCTTCTTGGAATCCCCCACCAACCGATTTGATTAAATATAATGTGGATGCTTCCCTTGATGGCACGTACCAAGCTGGAGTAGGTGGCGTAATAAGAGATAGCAAAGGGAGATTTCTATTTGCTTTTGGATGTAAAAGTTTGCACTGGGATAGCTCGGTTTTGGAGCTGCAAGCAATTTCTTCCTTGGGTAAAGTGGTTAAAGATTGGATGTATGAGGCAAAAGGTATCATCATTGAAGGAGATGATTATAATATCATGAAACTTGTGCAAAGAGTGCTGAATAAGGAGGTCCATTTGGCGGCCGGATCCAACCAAGAAGATTTTTTCTTTCTTAGAAGTTTCAATCAAGTTATCATTCAAGTTGTGAATAGGGATTGTAATAAGTTAGCCGATTATTGTGCTAACATTGCTAAGTCTTCTGATTTTGTTTGGGATAGTTTGAATGATTATAACATTCCTCCTTTTTTGGTAAAGTTGTTAATGGAGGAATGTGATAATTATTTCATGTATTAGGTTCTTTTCTTTCCTTGAATAAATTTGCTTCTTGCATTCTCTCAAAAAAAAAAAAAAAGTATTCTAAAGGATAGATATCTTTCTTAACTAAATGAAAAATGTTTAAATTGCTTATTTTTGAGCTTAAATAAAAAAAACTATATGTGTTTGTCCCCTATATCTCTAGTATAGAAGTATGGAATAAATTGTATATCATCTATAAAGGCATAAGTGAAGTCAAGAAATCATGCATGAATATCCTTTTACATGTCTACAAACTATTTAGCATGCAACCTAGTGAGTCTATCACTAATATGTACACTAGGTTTATTAAAATTATTATATCCATGAATTCTTTGGGTAGAGAGATTTCTAATGCTGAAAAGTTAACGAAATATTATGATGTTACTTGAATCTTTTGATGCTAAGGTTATATAAAATGTTATTCTATTAATACTTGCTCGGATCTTTGATTGCCTATAAGCAAAATGTTAGTTAAAGAATCACTGATATAGCAGTGAAGAGGAAGGAGAAGACTATTACACTAAAAGATGATGACATAAAAAGTAATAATTATGAAGGTGATGTAAATAAGATATTAGACTGATGATGAGATAATAAAAATAATATATAAAGAACAAGTAGAGGCACCATAATGATAAACACTGAGGTAGAAATACCAAAGTCAATAAGTTTTTGACATGATTTTTTATGAGTATAAAAATTAGGGCATATTAGACCTAATTGTCTAAGCATAAAGATCCAACCATAGAAAGAAAAGAGAAAACAAAAAGGCACTATAAAAAAGATAAAATAAAGAACTCAGAATGCATTTTAGGCTAATTTGGATTTAGAATTATTAGAAAGAAGCGAAAGAGGGGCTAACCAAAATTTGTATCATTATAACGAATTACGATGATGATGCAGAGGAAGATTATGTATACTCTCACAAGGTGTCCAATGAGAGAATGTGGTACCTTGATACTCTCACAAGGTGTCCAATGAGAGAAGGTGGTACCTTAATAATGGGTGATCAAGACATATGATCAGAGACAAGAGAAAGCTTATCTTGTTGGAGGCAAGGTAATACTATGAGAGAACACTACCAAAAAGGTAGTGGGAGTAGGTATTATTGGTAAACATAATGATTTTAAATATTTTATTACGGAAGGACAAAAGCATAACTTATTAATTATAACCTAACTCTGTTTTAAAGGTTTTGACATTAAATTTCTTTCTACGAAATTCTTATTAATGCTTAATGGTAAAATTATGCTAGAAGGGCTAAGAATCAATAATGTTTATATGATTGATTTGGATTACATTAATAGAACTATTGAAGTTTTTTGATTGAGAACCACTACGATGCATCATAGTTTTCGTAAAGGATACTATGTCATGCAAGTGTGAGGATTCTTATGAAGATTCTATAATTAGAACTAGTTAAAGGCTTTCTTAAGCTAGAATTCTCAAAAGAACATCTTTGTGATGCATGCTAGCTAGGAGAATAAGTGAAAATTTCATTTCAATATATTAAAAATATAGTTACCATTAAGCATTTAAAAATGCACCATATGGATTTGTTTAGACCTATAAATATAACAAGACTAGGAGGTAAATCCTTTAGTTTTTTGATAGTTAATTATTATTCAAGGTTCTTTTAGCTTAGGTGTTTGGCAAACAAAAGTGATTCCTTTGAGGAATTTAAAACATTTTTAGTTTGGATTAGAAAACAAAATAAGATGTTTGATCTCGATTATTCCTTGCAATCATAACAGAGAATTTGAGGATTAGAAGTTTGAAATATTATGTCAATAATCTAATATTGAACACAACTTTTTAGCTACTAGAATCCCATAACATAATGGTGCAGTTAGAAGTAATAATAGAACATTGGTAGAGGCTACTAATGTGACGCTTAGTGAGTATATCTTCCCAAATGATTCGAGGCAAAAGCAGTTTGTACTATAATCTTATGCTCTTACAAGATTAAATAACAGGGCTAAGCTAAAAGAAACACTGTATAAGTTACTCAAGGGTACAAAATAAATTCTTTCTCATCTGCATGTGTTTGGGTGTAAATATTTTGTGCTAAATACTAGAAAATAATATATTAAAAAATTTGAGGCAATGGTAGATGAAGTAGTATATCTAGGATATTCCTCTATGGTCAAGTTATATAGGATAATCAATAAGAGAACCATAGTTAGTGAGTCCACTCATGTTACATTTGATGAATCTAATAGGGTTCTAGAAATTAGACGAGTTGTTTAAGAAGAAAAGAATATCACCCATTGAATTAAAAATGTTAGATTAGTTGATATAACCCCAAAAAAGTAAACATTACCTAGGGAATGGTGATATAATAGTTGTCTTCCAAGAGATCACATTATAAGAGACCCTTACACAAGTTTTAGGACTAGACGCAATATTAGGAAGGTGGTTACATACACTATCTTCATTTCTATGATAGTGCCTACTAGCATAGATGATTTACTAAGGGTTGAGCTTTGGAATACAGTAATGTAAGATGAATCAATTCATTAGAAGTGATGTTTGGGAGTTAGTAGCAACTTTATATGATTAATGTGTAATAGGAACTAAAGGGGCTTTTAAGAATAAATTGATTTACCTTAGATTTGTTGTAATGAATATGGCTGGATTTTTTTTGCAAAATGTTATAATTAAATTGAAATAATTGATTTTAAGGAACACTTTGCACCTGCTACTCAATAAGAGGGCATTCGAGTCCGACTAACATTTTCCTTTTTTAGAGGATTTAAGTTATATCAAATAGATCTTAAAAGTGCATTCGTAAATGGAGTTATCAAGGAAGATTCATATGTTGAATAACCACTTAGGTTTGAAGATTCAACCATTCAAAATCATGTTTATAAACTAAAAAAAGTATTATATAGATTAAAGAAAGCACCTAGGGCATCGTATGAGAAGTTGAACAATTTCCTAATAGACAATTCTTATACTAAAAATATTATAGACACTACACTATTTATTAAGAAAGTTGGATCGGATATCTTAATAGTTCAAATCTATGTTGATCGCATACTATTTGGATCTAAAAATTAAGATTTATGTGAAGAGTTCTCTTCTAATATGAGTTAAGAGTTTAAAATGAGTATGATGGGAGAATTGATTATTTTTCTAGGGTTCAATGTTAAGTGATGAAGTGATGGGACTATCCTTAATTAAACCAAATATATAAAAAAACTACTTATGAAATATGACATGGAATGTTGTAAGAGCACCAACACACCTATGAGCCCTAGTGCACTCTTAGAAAAAGACCTAAATGAAAAACCAATAGATCAAAAGAAATATAGAGGCATTATAGGATCCCTACTATACAAGATAACTAGTAGACTTGACATAATATTTATTAAATGTTTATCTGCTATGTTTCAGGTTTAACTTAAGGAGTCACACCTAATTATATGTAAGAGAATCCTTAGATAACTTAGAGGGACACCAAGCCTAAAATCTGATAAACTTGTGATAGTACACTGTTTGAATTGATTGGATACTCAGATTCAAGTTTGGGGGCTATAAGGTGAGAGGAAAATCACCTCAAAAACTTATCAATTTATTTGTCTATTTTTAGTTCCCTGGTTAATTTTGAAAAAAAAAAATCAAAAGTATTATCCACTTTTGAGGCAAAGTATATCATCACATGGTGTTATGTTTCCAAAGTAGTTTGTCTAAAGCAATAACTTCTTGATTTTTTGACTCCAAATGGATATTGTACCCATCATGTGTGATAACACTAGTCTGATCTATATCAATAAAAATATAACTCAACACTCTTTCATTAAGAACATTAACATCATACATCACTTTATTAGAGATCACATGTCAATGGGAGATGTAATAATTGAATTTATCAACACAAAAATTTAACTAGCAGATATTTTTACTAAACCACTAACTTTGGTGAGGTTTAGTGCACTTAGGATAAGACTAGAAATCATAGATTTGAGTGCCCAATTCATTAAGATAGATTTATATCTATGTATACATGTGTTTGTTTTTATATTTTAATTTCTTTCATGTATCATTTTGATCTATTTTTGTTAACATTTTTTTATGATTTAAATTATATAATGCATGTTTTATGTATGTTAGTTTTCAAAATCATCACACATAAGAAAAACAAAAATTCCCTACACCATACTATACAACCCATAGCGTATTGTACAATACACATAGATAGTCATGAATCCATCTTGCATTTAAACTTAATGATAGTGATTGCTCAAATTGTTATAGTTTGTAGTATCCAAACACATCTCGTACTGTATGAATTATGTGGTATGAAATTATTATGGATGATACAATCATGATTTCCCATCGTATTATGTGAATACTTTTCCATATTGTACAATATGTTTAGTCAATAGTTATGCAGAAGACCCCTCGGGATGAACAAATAGATGAAGTTCAAATTATATAATCACTGATCATACTAAATAATTTGACTAGTCTTCATACAAACCTAAATGGGATAATTAAGATTTTGCCAATTAGATGACATGATCTCAATCATCTTGTATAATTGAACAAATATTATAAATAGAAGGGAGAATTTCATTCCAAACCACACCAACTCCTTTCTCCTTTTTTACTTTAGTCTATAGAGTACCCAATGGAATGCAAGAGAGGTCAACTTTATGGATGCTCATCTAGGCTTGGAATAGATGATAGGCTCAAATATGAAGATAATACTATTGCCTAATAGAGATAATTGGTAGCCATAATTACTGACTCCAAAATTATCATCCAAGAAAATCTCTCCTATCAAGTATTAAATCTCTTTATAGGGACCAACCTCAAGTTTATCCTCACCTAGCATTCACCTATAATATTAAAATTTTCCTTGAGTTTGTTCCCAATCTTATAATTAATGCTGAGTATACATCTCTCTAGCCTTTTATGTGTAGAGGACCTACAGAACTCACTAATCAAAACTTTTATGAGCACCATCATGCTTCATATAAAGGCACTAAACCTTAAGACATTTCCACTATAACCAGTTATTATTGAACCCAAGTAAACCTCTCCCTTAGAAATAGCTTATGAACCATTGCCAGCCACTTGACATTAGTGTTAAATGCACAAGTTTTCCAACATAAACTTCAATACTTAATTATTCCAAAAGTAGTTGATAGGATCAATATTTCCCCACTTCTGTCAATTGTGACCAACTTTTTTATGGCAGACACTTCATTTAATGTCACTAATATATTATTTTAGTACATAAAAAACTTGACTACCATTAAGAATCATAGAGATCATCGAAAGTATAACCTAGCATTAGGCCACATCATTACATTCCAACAAAATGCAATGTATATAACCTGCTATAGCCAACCACTTCGCCACTTTCTTCACCAATAATTCCATTCATATATTCTATAGTGACCAGCAATGAGACAGAGTGAGTGAGAACATTATTCAAAGGAAGAACGGGGTGAACTAACCCTTGTAGTCCAGTTACCTCCTCTTGGCACATGTATAGAGCATTTTGCCAGGACTAAGCTTTAATTATATACTCATATTCAACATACCCATTCACACTAGGAGGAGCTATAGCAATTTCAGGAGATGTAAAAGAAACACTAGGAGGATTGGTAGTGGTTCCAAAAATAATTCTCTCCCCCTCTATATCTACTTTCCACACCCTGCTTCACCACCTGATCAGGGGGTGTCAGAGTACTAACTAATTTTAACTCATTTTTTCTCTATTTTTTTAAAATTTTATATTGTATTATATTTCTTTTATTTTACTTCCTCTCTCTCTCTCTCTCTCTCTCTCTCTATGGTGTCAAATTTGGGATAAATTTTTGGTTGTACTGTTTGTTTTTATTAGTACATTGTTCATTTTGATTTTCTTGTTATTCTCTTAATGCATTATTATTATTTATTTAAAAAAAGTGTGTTAATCATTTTTTATCTTTTTTATTTTTCCTTTTTTAGAAACACTTGGATGCATAGAGTAGGTGGGCAAAAGTTATAAAATTTGAAATTCAACTAAAATTATTTCTATAATAAAAAATATTTGCCAACATAAAAAATTGTGATTTTTTTAAACCTGTGATCTTAACTCACAGTATAATTTTGTTGATTATAAATATTATTAGATAAGCTTTTCAGTGTTTCTACTTTACATACAAGATTTTCTTTATACTTACATTTTAGGTACTACTACATACACCATGCCTAATCAGAATGAGAAAAATGAAGAGTGAGAGTGATAAAAGTAAATTATTTAGTTTATAAATTTTCCTTTTCTTGAGTCAATCTATATAGGGTGTTAGTTGGTAAGATTAGTAAGCACACACACAAGAGTGGTGATGAAAATTGAACACTATATTTTCTCTATTAAATCATATTATATAATCTTAGTCACACTATATGATTTGTTATTTTTGAAATTAAATCAAGTGTTTAATTAAATTAATAAAATTAAAATTAGGCATAACTAATCCTACAATAAGACATATATCATACAAGATTATCAATTATTTTGAAAACTCCTACTCTTAAATCTAAGTTTCAAAATTTAGGCAAATTTGAATTTTAGAAATTCAAGTGATTCATGTCCATAGAAGATCCATTGCTTACTATACTCATAGTGCTACAAGCAAAAAGAGAAAAAATCTTATCAGCCATAGGATACTACTAATTATAAACCTAAAAAAGCCAACATTAGAACAAAGATTTATCTCCTAAAGAATTAACAGGAAGAACTAAAAGAATAACAGCTCAAAAAGAGAATTCCCAATATTACAGTAATAGTAGTCTTCCTCCACCAACATTAGCAAAGTTTTTCACCCTTCAAGCTCAACAATTGACTTAATCATTAGATTTGAAACATAAATAGAAATAGTATAGAGATAATCAAAATATAATTAATTGTTGCCAAAGATATCACCATTAAAACCACAATTAACCAAAAAAGAAGTAGGCCACATATTCACAGTTATAATCCTAAACTTCCCAATCCCCCAAAAAGTAAATTTGAGTGTCCAAAACAACCACAACACTAGTAGCAATAACATGACAAAGTAGAAGAGTACAAACCCAGCCAAACAGCATAATATGATAGAATAAGCCAATATAAGAACCAGAGAAATGGGCTTCCATAGAACCCAAATAGCACCATCAAAATAACATCTACACAACCCACTAGCAAAGTAGTCTAACAACCTAAGAAATAAAGGATATGAAGAAAAAGCCAAAAGGTCCACAATATACCTAACATAGAAAAAATAAGGAGTGGATGAGAGGAATTGCCCATCGAACCATTAAGATAAAACCAAAACCAGAGATAAAAAGAAATTGAGGGACTAACACAAAAACCCAGAGCAGAAAACAAACACACTAACCTGGAATAAATAAAAACTAAAGTCCAAATTAGAGAACATATTAAGGGAGAACCAGCTCAGTACTGTAGTATTTGATAAACAACTCATCGAGTACCTGACAAGAACTATCCATATTACCTTCATACTACAACCACGAAGCATAGCCATAAAATGATCCAAATTATTAGAGCAAGCTAGGACAACATTACTCAAAATTATAGAAAAATGAGTAATAGAGCTAATCAAAAATATGATGTCCATCAACAGACAAACCAAAGAAAAATACCAAGCTTTAGGATCAATAGCCAAAATATCCAAATACCCCCCATTTGGTTTCAAAATAATGATAGGAATAGTAATAGGTTGCCAAATGTCAAGCTATTACCCATCAAAGCAATTATTACATGCAATCATAGCTTGTATCAACCCACATAAACCAATCATCACTTTCAAGTAGAATAAGGAATATAAAATCAAATCAAAGAAAAGTCCATGGTCAGAGAAAAGAAAGACCCTGAACTAGAGAAAAGCTAAAAACCCACCCAAAAAATACTTTGGACCCCATAAACAAAGCCTAGAAATAAACCCCAAATGAACACAACTAAGATAAAGGCCAAAGAACACCCATAGCTGCAAAAAAAAATTCAATCAGAATCCAAAGGCAATAATAGGAAAATTAGAAGCAGAAGTTAGCACCCAACTTCAAAAAATTAGTTACTAACCACTCAGGAAATAATAGTTAGGAAACCCAAGCAAAGAAACACAAACCTAGAGCCTAACCCAAAAAGAATAGCCCCTACCCAAAAGCAACCTAAAGAAGAAGCCACAACAACCCCAGCAGACGAGTGGATAGATAAAAAATGAAAGAAGAAACTAGAACCATATGAAAACACCACTAGGGAGACCACCCAATCAACAACCCAGCCATGAGCAGCAATAATTTGATAAGAAACGAAACCCCACTAATGAACATGTGCAAGACAACAAAACTAAAAAAAATCATCAAAGCAAAAAAACCAAAACCAAAGACCAGACTAGGAATTATTTTCTAAAATATGGTTGGCTAGATTTATCTAACACTACTGTACCCCTCTTAGGGGTAAATTTGAATGTGTGAAATTAATAAAATCATTTAACTTACAACCCAATTTGGCCAAACAATCAGCATAATAATTTCCTTCACAAAAAATATGAGACATATGAAAATTAAAATTATAAAAGAGATGCCTAATATTCCTTGTTGCAAATCTGATTCAAGTATTATGATTTTGATAATAACAAATATTATTATTCCTCTTACTGCTTCCTCCTATTTTTGTGATATTTTATTTTGTGTTATATGTACTAACATTTTTGGTTTACAATCCACCATTCATTTGCAATTCAAATCAGCTTAAGATTGGATAGATCAGGGTTAAAGTCAATTTTCATTTTATTATGTATTTTTCCCTTTCTTAAGTCATATATTATAATTGGATGGATATCTTTGTTAAGTAACCTTGCACACATATGAGGAGAGAGAAAAAAGGTTTTTAAGAGTTCTTATTTTTCAAGTGAATCATACTGTATGATATGTGTATTGTACTATATGGTTTTAATTCATACTGTACGATCTGTAAAACTCTATCAAACCCTAGCCGCCAATGGTCTAATTAAGCTGATTGTACAGTATGATTTAAGTTCATATTATATGCCTTAATTGAAATTATTTCCTAATAATCCCTCGATATCAGGAAATTAAATCAGGGATAATTACTATGATTAATCGTACCGTATAATTTAGATCACACCGTACGATTGACAGAGTATGAAATTGGCCATCCCAAAGATTGTACTAGATAAAAGCCATGAAATTTGAGCAAGTCATACTATACGATTTTAATCATACTATACGACAAATAGAGTACAAAGTTGGTCATCCCAAGCATCGTCCCTTATGAATAGAAAAAAATTCTAAATATCATATTTTATGATATTTTTATCATACCATATGATTTGTTTAATAATTGTACAATTCATCTGGACAAACTTGCTCGATAATTCAGAATTACACTAATCGTACGATATGATATGTGTATCATATCGTGAACAGAAGACGAATTTTTTAAAATTTAGGGTTTTTTGAATCCCACTATTTAAATAATTAGATTAACCCTTGAGAATATTTTTTTTGCTATTGTTCTAACCTGAGAGAGCTTAGAGAAGGAGAAGGAGAGTTTGGGAAAGAGAGAGAGGATCTTATGAGGGGGAGTTTGTGAGGGGATTCATAAAGGTTGCTCTAGGCAAGGATTCGATCGTCTTCTTCCTTCTTCGTCCTTGGTTCCTTGGTGGCTCTAGGGAGACGATCATCAGCATTAGATTGAGGTTCTCTGCCTACTCTAGGAGGGAGTAAAAGGATTGTCAGGTTCTCTGCCTTTACCAGGAGGGTGAAAAAGGATTATCAGGTTCTCTGCCTACTCCAAGAGGGAGTAAAAGGATTCCCGGGTTCTCTGCCTTCACTAAGAGGGTGAAAAAGGAGTTTCAGGTCCTCTGCCTACTCTAGAAGAGAGTAAAAGGACTCAAGGTTCTCTCCTTACGGTGTTGGTGGAAGGATTTTGTAAGGGATTCTTCCTCTTGCTGTGGGAGCAAAATGGACAGTCACTTCTATTTAGTGCAATACTTGGAGAGGGAGTCTCCAAGGAGTGGACATAGGTCAAATTGATTGAACCACTATAAATCTGGTGTGTTCTTTTTGATTATTTTTCTGCACTTTAATTTCTACATTTTTATGTGATTTAATCTGTGGTTGAGAACTCTGATTTTGTTAACTAATTTCGTACAAGTTATTTATTTTAAAATATTCAAATTCACCGCCCCCCCCTCTTTCTTGGTTAGCATCAGGACTAGTTATTTAGGGTTTAACCACCCTTAGAAACTTTTAAGTGGTATCAAAGCAGGATTCTTAAATTAAGTTTTAGAAAACTTTTAAATTTTGATCAATGACTAACTTTGGTAATCACAACACTGTGGAAGGCTATTCAATTACTCGACCACCTTTATTTGATAATATTCCTTTTAACTTTTGGAAAACTCGCATGTCCACTTTTTTACAATCAATTGATTATCACATGTGGATGCTTGTTAGGGAAGGTTATTCTGCACCTTATTGACTTATAAATAGTGTTAAAACTAAAATTCCTTTTACTGAATGGACAATGGATGATAGAGATCTAGCAAAACTGAATGGTAATGTTTGAACTATTTTATCTATGCATTAAAATCTAAAGATTATATACGTGTTTCCACTTGTTCTACTTGTAAAGAAATTTGTGACAAACTTTGCATTACTTCTAAAGGAATAAATGAAGTTAAAAAATTTAGGATGAACATCTTACTTCATGATTACGAACTTTTTTGCATGGAACCTAATGAAATAATTTCTAAAATGTATAGTAGGTTTACACAAATTGTTACATCCCTGCATGCCTTAAGAAGAGAACTCACAAATTATGAAAATGTAAACAAGATTCTTAGATGTTTACCTTCTTCCTAAGATGCAAAAATTACTGCCATTACTTAATCTAAGGACTTAAATGTTTATTCAATTGATAACTTACTTGGATCACTAATTACATATGAGCAAGGAGTGAAGCAAAGGAGCTTGATGCAAGTGATAAGAAAAAGGAGAAAACTATAGCCTTTAAGGCTAATGATTCTGACACTAATCATTCTAGTTCTGATGATAATGACATTGCTTTAATAACAAGGCAATTTAAAAGCTCCTTAAGAAAAAAACAAAAGCATTATTAGAATTGGAATAAAGGTAAGAATAATAAACATTCTAAAGTTTCTTCTGATGTTATGTGTTTTGAATGCAGGAAGTAAGGGCATCTGAAGTCTGATTGCCCAACTCTGAAGGCTCACCCAAGAAAGGAGAAGGGTGAGGAAAAACCTAAGTTCAAGAAAGATAAGAAAAGGATCCAAAAGGCTTTTTGGGCGGACTCAGTATCAAAGTCCTCCGAAACTGAAGCAGAAGAGGAGGTAACAAACTTGTGCTTAATGGCTGATTATCATCTTGATCACTATGATCAAGAAGAGGTATGTGAGCTTACATATGATCAATTACTTGAAGTTTTTGAAAGAATTCATTCTTCATATAAGAAGCTCAAGAAAGTATATGAAAGCCTCAAAGTTGAATTTTTAAATCTACAGAAAGAGTATGAAATTCTAAGAAAAAATCATTCCACTCTAGACAGCAATCACATGGCTTTACTAGATGAATTTGATTCCTTGAACAAAAATCATCTTGATTTAACTACTGAGCATGAATCCTTAAAAATATTACATATTGAATTAGAAAAAGAATACAAGTACTTAGATACTCTTGCATTTGATTTAGACAATAGAGAGCATGCATTGAAAATAGAAAATTCAATTCTTTAAAGTGCAAATAAGTTTTTAGAAGTTGAATAAACTGCCATCAAGGAAAATAAAAAATCACCTACATTGGAAGAGTTTCATAAACTTTCAACAAAGTATGCATCATTAAAATATAAGAAGAGGTACTTTAACCCAAATAGATTAGTAAACCCTTTTCCTGGTCTTAGATATTTTTCATGTGGCATGCTTGGACATATCTCCCACACTTGCACCATTCACCGTAGAACACATTTATTGTTGAGACCAAAATTACAAAATTTATAGCATAACATACATGCATCTCACTCCTCTTTCTATAAGATGGGACCTAAACTTATTTGGGTTCCCAAATCCAACATCTAATGATTTTGTAGGTGTACTTCCACAAAAGGCCTCGTAAGAGCATGTGGTACCTAGATAATGGATGATCAAGGCATATGACTGGAGATGCATATCGATTTATTTCATTGGAGGCTATGATAGGAGGTAAGGTAACACTTGGATACAACACCACCAGAAGAGTGGTGGGATCAAGTATAATTGGTGATTCAAAAAATTTCATCATTGAAAATATTTTTCTTGTAGATGGATTGAAATATAATTTGCTCAGCATAAGTCAGCTGTGCGATAAAGGCTTCAACATAAAATTTCTGCCAACTACTTGCATTATAAGCTTAAATGAAAAAAAAAATTTGCATGGAAAAAGGATCAATAATATTTACATGTTGGATCTAAATTACTTTAAAGCTGATACTGCTCTTTGCTTAAAAATAATTATTGATGAATCATGGTTATAGCATAGGAGATTGTGTCATGCAAGCATGAAAAGAATTAGGAAGATCACACAAAAAGACTTAATGAGAGGTGTCCCAAAACTAGAGTTTACTAAGGATCACCTGTGTGATGCCTGTCAGTTTAGAAAGTAAACCAAATCCTCCTTCCACTTAATCAAAGACATTAACACTAGCAAACCCTTAAAAGTTCTTCACATGGATCTCTTTGGACTAGTTAGCACTTGAAGCTTTGGAGGGAGAGTCTTTGGGTATGTGATAGTTGATGATTATTTGAGGTTTACTTTGGTTAGATTTTTATCTCATAAAAGTGAATCATTCGAGGAGTTTAGATCATTTTTCACTTGGATTCAGAGAAAATTAGGCCGTGAAATCTTAACCATTCATAGTGAAAATAGTGGAGGATTTGAGAATGAAAAATTTGAATCTTTTGTAAGGAGCAAGGGATAGATCATAATTTTTTAGCTCCTAGGTCACCTCAGCAGAACGGGGTAGCTGAAAGGAAGAATATGACCCTAGTAGAAGCTGCTAGAGCTATGTTAGCTGAATACTCACTTCGTAAATACTTCTGGGAAGATGCGGTGAATACACTATGTTATGTTATGAATAGGGTAAATCTTAGATTTAAGCTAAATAAGAAACCCTATAAAATTCTTAAGTGTAGGACACCCAACCTCTCTCACCTTCATATTTTAGATGTAAAGTGTTCATTCTAAATAATGAGAAGTCTCAACTAGTAAAGTTTGACCTAAAATCTGATGAAGGAGTGTTCCTAGTTTACTCAAGTGTTAGGAATTCCTATAGAGTCTTCAATAAAAGAACACTGGTAGTTGAGGAGACCACTCATGTTATATTTAATAAATCTGATAATTCTGGAGGGTCTAGGGAAGAAGAAGAAGAGGTTGTAGAAGTCACTTAAGGAGTAGAATCTACAAATCTGGAGAAAAGGGCGGAACCTAAAATTTCACTACCTAGAGAATGGAGATATTCTTCAAGTCATCCTAAAGAACTGATCTTAGGAGACCATCTGAAGGTGTTAGAACTAGGTATAGACTTAGAAAAGAAATAAATAACTCTACCTTCATTTCAGTGACTGAACCCACCAACCTAAATCAAGCCTTATCTGATGAATTCTGGATCTAGCCATACAAGAAGAGTTAAATCAATTTGTTTGGATTGATGTTTGGGAGCTAATTAAAAGTCCTAAGGACTAGAGTGTTGTTGGAACTGAATGGGGTTTCAAAAATAAAATGATTATTTGTTGCATAGTGGTGAGAAATAAAGCAAGATTAGTGGCTAATGGGTATAATCAAATAGAAGGGATTGACTTTGAAGAGACCTTTGCCCCTGTAGCCAGATTAGAAGCCATTAGGGTGCTACTAGCTTTTTCCTGTTTTAAGGAATTCAAACTATTTCAAATGGATGTTAAGAGTTCCTTTCTGAATGGAGTGATAAAAGAAGATGTGTATGTTGAGCAACCCCAAGGTTTTGAAAATTCATAATTTCCTAATCATGTGTTCAAATTAAAAAAGGATTTATATGGACTAAAATAAGCATACTGGGCATGGTATAAAAGACTTAGCACATTCCTACTAGAAAGAACCTTTGTTAAGGGGAGCGTAGACACCACCCTATTTTTGAAAAAGGTAGAAGATGAATTAGTGATTGTCCAAATCTATGTTGATGATATTCTATTTGGATCTTCTGATGAAAATTATGTGATGAATTTTCAAAAATAATGAGTAAGGAGCTTGAAGTGAGTATGACGGGAGAACTTACTTACTTTCTGGGATTTAGCTTAAAGCAAATGGATGGTGAAACTTTTCTTAATCAATCAAAATACATTAAGGACATCCTCAAGAAATATAAAATGGATAAAGTCAAGCCAATCAACACTCCCATGAGTTCCAGTGTTCAGTTAGATAAGGATTCAAATGAAAAATCTATTGATTAAAATAAGTATAGAGGAATAATTGGATCACTTCTTTACCTAATTACTAGAAGACCTAATATCATATTTAGTGTTTGTCTTTGTGGTAGATTTTAGGTTGATCCAAAGGAGTCTTACCTAACTGTTGTTAAGAGAATCCTTACATATCTCATAGGGACCTAAGACTTGGTAATTTGGTATCCTAGGAATAGCACCACTTTTGAAATCATAGGATATTCTGATTCAAATTTTGTAGGATGTCAAGTTGATAGGAAAAGATCTTCTGGGACATGTCAATTCATAGGACAATCCTTAGTCTCCTGGTCCAATAAAAAATAGAACTCAGTTGCCATATCTACTATTGAAGCTGAAAACATAGCCTTAGGAAGTTGTGTGGCCTAGGTCATTTGGTTAAAACAACAAATTCTAGATTTAGGACTTCCTGTAGGCAAAATTCCAGTCCTATGTGATAACACTAGTGCCATCTGCATTTCAAAGAACCAAATCCAACACTCCAGGATCAAACACATTGATATAAGGCACCACTTCATTAGGGACCATGTTACTAAAGGAGACATAGAGCTACACCATGTAGCCACTGAAAACCAACTTACATATATCTTTACAAAACCACTGGCTTTTGAAATCTTTAGCACCTTAAGAACTAGATTAGGTGTCACTGATACTTTTTGTTTATGGTTTGTTACATTTGTTCCCATTTACTTTTTTAATTTATTTTATTTTATTTTATTCTATTTTATTTTAGTTTTTATTATTATTTTTCATTCTTGATTCATTTGATTTTGTTGTTACCATATTCTATTTTTGTGACCTAATCATCTCACAAACCATTTCACTAAACCTCACGGATCTTCCTACAAAGTAAAAGCTTCATCTTAAATCATACTATATGACTTACAACGCTATATGACCTTCACAACACTGCCATCGTCTCAGCCGTCTGCTTAATGGATGGTTCAGATTGCATCTATAATTGATAATCCTACTATACGAACACCTTCTCGTACGGTACGATACACGTGTCTTTGGATGAATTAACTCCTTCTGGTATGACATTTATTATTGATCGTATGGTATGAACACCAGTTCATATGGTATGAATTGTTCAGTCAAAGGTTGTACTGGCTGACTCCTTAAAATAAACTCCATGAATCTCATTATCACATACAAAGTCTGATCATATGATATGATCAGATAAGCTTTTTGACTTCTCCTCTGGCCAAATTGACTACAACATATCATCCCATACGATCCCATGATCGTACGATACGATCTATTTGAAATCTATTTAAACAGACCAATCTCTATGAAATTTTCACACAACCATCAAAATCTCTCTTCTTGCATTCAAAGCTTTGTAATGGCTAGTGGTAAGCATAGTCGACAAACCCAGGGTGCCTCCTCTTGCAGTAATGTCGACAATCACATTCTAATGGCTTCTGATGAAGCTGCCTACTACAAATACAAGGAAGCTAAGATCACACCCTCCAGGCTTCTCAATCAGCCGGCCCTTAGCTTTCCAGTAATGAATCTCTTCAACTCTACTACACTATAATTTCTTTTGACCTTAGCCTACCCCTTTCACTCTGAAATTCTTTATGAATTCATCGCAAATCATAGGATTAGTGGAGATGCCACAATAATGTCCTCCCGAGTATGTTGCCAAAATATAGAAATTACCAAGGAAGACATAGGGTTTAACCTTCAACTAAACACCCAAGGGAATAAACCTCTTACCATGTCTTTTAGATCTGATTTTGACTAGACTGTCATGAACCTTGTGCTAAGAAATGTTGCCAATTACTTTCACCAACCCTTAGTCTCCTCCTTAAATCAAAATGCTAGGGTTATCCAGTATGTTCTGAGAACATCTATCATTCCTAAAGCTAGAGATCGATTAAATATGACTCGCTTGCCGTCGATTGTCACCTACTTTATAATGTCAAACACCCAAATGGATGAAGCTCAAATACTAATTCGACAACATCTAAAACCTCACCTCCATTCTACTTCTAGCCACTAGGAGAAAGCAAATCATCACCCTAGGACATGTGATCGGATATATCCTAAATAAAAAGTACAACATCATGTATCCTGCTCCTCCTGACTGTAAGTTTATTTGATAGAGTAAGTTTATTACAATCTAAAAATGTCTATAGATTTCTGAAGTGTTTCTTTATTATGGGATGCTAGTCTTTTTTAATATATGTGGTTTCTAGTCTTATTTTTTGAATCTATGCGGGCTATAGATTTTTTATGGTTTCTATTTTTTGCTGGCTCCCCATTTTTGTGATGTCAAAAGGGGGAGAGTTGTGTTTGTTAATTGTTTCTTTATTTCTGACTTGAATTTAAAGGAAAGTAATTATTTTGAAAATCCTAAACAACAATATTTGTCCTAAATAACAATGTTTGACATCATCAAAAAGGGGGAGATTGTTGCAAATCTGATTTGAGTACTATGATTTTGATAATAACAAATATTATTATTAATGTTACTGCTTCCTCCCATTTTTGTGATATTTTATTTTGTGTTGTGTATACTAACATTTCTGGATTACAATCCACCATTCATTTGCAATTCTGATCAGCTTAAGACTAGATAAATCAGGGTTAAAGTTGATTTTTATTTTATTCTGTATTTTTCCCTTGAGTCTGATCGTATAATTGGGTGGATATCTTTGCTGAGTAACCTTGCACACATAGGAGGAGAGAGAAAAAAGGTTTTTGAGAGAGTTCTTCTTTTTTAAGTGAATCATACTGCATGATTTATCTTTCATACAATATGATACATGTATCATACTATACTGTTTTAATTCGTACTATACGATCTATAAAACTCTGTTAAACCTTAGTCACCAGGGGTCTAATTAAGCTAATCATATAGTACAATTTAAGTTTGTACTATACACCTTAATTAAAATTATTTTCTAATTAACCCCTCAATATCAAGAAATCAAATTAAGGATAATTATTGTGATTGATAGAGTATGAAATTGGCTGCCATAGAGATCGTACCTGATGAAAGCCATAAAATTTGAACTAGACGTACTGTATAATTTTAATTATACTATATGACTAACACAGTATGATGTTGGTCATCCCAAGCATCATCCCGTATAAATAAAATAAAATTTTAAATATTGTACTGTATGATATTTTTATCGTGCCGTATGATTTATTTAATAATTTTATAGTTTGTCTGGATGATTCAGAATTACACTAATCATACCGTACGATATGTGTATCATACCATACAGACAAAAGATGGATTTCTTGAAATTTAGGATTTTTTGAAGCCCACTATTTAAGCAATTGAATTACCCCTTAAGAATATCTTTTTTACTGCTGTTCTAACCTGAGAGAGCTTAGAGAAGGAGAAGGAGAGTTTGGGAGAGAGAGAGGATCTTGTGAGGAGGAGTTTATGAGGGGATTCACAAAGGTTGCTCCAAGTAAGGATTCGATCATCTTCTTACTTCATTGTCCTTGGTTCCTTGGTGGCTGTAGGGAGACAATCATTAGCATTAAATCCAGGTTCTCAGCCTACTCCAAGATGGAGTAAAAGGATTGTCAGGTTCTCTGCCTTCACGAGGAGGGTGAAAAAGGATTGTCAGGTTCTCTGCCTGCTCCAAGAGGAAGTAAAAGGATTCTCGGGTTCTCTGCATTCACCAGGAGGGTGAAAAAGAATGTTTAGGTTCTTTTCCTACTCCAGGAAGGAGTAAAAGGATTCAAGGTTCTCTGCCTCACCGAGATGGTGGAATGATTTTATAAGGGCTTCTCTTCCTTTGCTGTGGGAGAAAAAGGAGAGTCACTTCTATTTAGTGCAATACTTGGAGAGGGAGTCTCCAAGGAGTGGACGTTGGTCAAGTTGAACGAACCACCATAAATCTGGTGTGTTCTTTCTGATTATTTTTCTGCACTTTTATTTCCACATTTTTTATGATTTAGTATGTGGTTGAGAAATCTGATTTTGTTAACTAATTCCACACAGGTTGTTTGTTTAAAAATATTCAAAAAGATTTTAAAAAGATTTTTAATTTCTCATTTTGTTAAAGAAACTTTTTAATAACCAATTCACCCCCCCCCCCCCCCCCCTCCTCTTGGTTAGCCTTTGGACTAGTTCTTCCTGGTTTAACCTTCCTCACAAACTTTCATTCCTAATAAGATAAAAATTTTCTAGATTAAGGGAAGCATCACCTTGGACAACATGGAACACCAACATAGCATCAACTTAAACCCAAACATATCTAATGTCCATAGCATAACATAAGTTAAGCCCATTAGAAAGAGCTTTAAGCTCAGTAATTCTAGCAGAACAAGGCATTAATGAACCAAAAAAAAAAAGCACAGAGAACACTACCCATATGATCTCTTATAATACCTCTACAGTGAGCGGAATTCCTATTCATATAACCATCAGTATTTAGCTTCTTAAAAGGCAAATTAGGCTTTAAACACCTCTTAACCTAAGAATTAACTGCCCCATTAGAATCATTAAAATTTCAACCAAGATTATGGGAAACAAATTTGTAATTCCTAAAAGTTTTCGATCAAACAAGATTGACAGTACAATTTTAAGAATTTTGTATTTCACTTTAGAGATAGTACGAGTAGAATTCATCTTAATATCATTAGGCTTGGAATCATTTCTTTCAGAACATAGATACTGCAAAATAATTATAGGAATAATATTCCTATTGTGACCTTTATTTGGTAAAAAACCAAGCATGAAGAATAGAAGAAATGTCATTATAGTAGATAAAGTGATTATTGCTAAACAATTCAGCAAATTATTTGCACACTTTAGCGGTAGTAGGACCACTAACAAAAACATGATTTAATGTCTCAATATGATAGAATCATTGACATCTAGAGGAAATATAAAAATCTCTCTTCATTAATAAGACATCAGTTAACAATAACTCCTTTACAATTCTCAAAACTAAAATGGAATAAGTTAAGGGAATGCTTTTATGCCAAATAATAGAAAATAAAATTGACTTATTGTGAATAATTCTGAAGGCCTCCCACACCTTTTTGAAAGCAAAATTTCTAGATATGGGCAAATTAAATAATATATGATCCATAGAGTTAGTTTGAAGAGAAATGACCATAATATTTTTCACAAGACTTTCATGAACCTAATCCTTTAATTTGTTTATGTCCCAATTATCAGAAGTAATAAAATTGCTAACTTTAATAGAAGTAGTGGAATGAGAGTTCAAATAAGTATCAATGGAGGACATACCCATCTAATTATCTTACCAAAAAAAAAAAAAAACTTACCTACCCCAATTCCCCATTGAATATAATTCTCAACCTCCCATTTGATGGAGCAAAGCCTCTTTAAAGCCAAAGAGTCACTACCTTTATAATGAAAAATGAGCGGTTGTTTACCATTATAATATTTACTCTAAACGAATACCAAAGCTTATAAGAAAAATCAAGAGCCATATCAGAATTGCTTTTGCAACCAAGACCTCCGTTCATCCATCACACCACGATAATTCTTCCAAGAAGCCCAAAGAATACAAAAAGAATTATTCTTAGAACCCCAAAAGAATGTGTTAATCAATATTTCCATATGCAAACATATATTATTTGTAGGTTAAATAGTGTGAAATATGTAATTGGCAAATAATTAAGCACACTTTTAATTAAAACTAGTCTCCAACCATAAGATTAAAAATTAGAAGACCTAGCGGATAACCTCTTTTGAATAGAATTAAAAATATCATCAAAAAGATGAGACCACTTCCTCCATTTAAACAAAGCAGTACCTAAATATTTAATCAAAAGATATTGAGATGAAAACCAAATTTACTCTTGATAATATTAATTCTATTTTGGGAATCAGACTTCCCATAAATGATGCAACCTTTATGCATACTAAAATTCAGGTCCCTGAACAATTAAAAGTTTGAAAGAAAACATAAATAAAATTTTCAACATTCTGAGAGAGGCATTGGTAAAAAAGGTAAAGTCATTAGCAAAACTCAAATAGGCAATGCAAAAACCACCAATAGTACTATAAAGTAAATTAGGATGGTGTCTATAAAGATCATCCAAACCCATAGAAAGATATTCAATAGTAAAAATGAATAAGGATGAAGATATAGGATCACCCTGCCAAATGCCTTGAGTAAATAAAAAAACCTTGGCTTTTACCATTAATAATGATAGAAAAGTAACAATTCTTAATGCAATTCTTAATAGGCTTAGTGAAAGATTCATTAAAACCAAACTAATCTAAAATATCATAGAGATTCTTTCGATTAAGGTTTTCATAAGCTTTGGTAATATCAAACTTAAAAATAGAATTACCCCCTTTGACAAGAATACTAATGTCATGAATTAACTCTTGATCCAAAAGCACATTATCAAAAATGCCACGACCCTTAAAAAAACCAGTCTGGCCTAGAGAAATAATTTTACGTAACACAAAAGCAAATCTCCTCACAAAAAATTTAGAAATTTATTTATAGAAAAAGAAACATAAACTACTAGGCCTAAAATCAGCCCAATAATTATATCCTCTTTCTTAGAAATCAAAGCAATATTAGTATAGAATAATACTTTGGGTAAGGAGACCCATTAAAGAAATCTCTAACAACCTCCACCACATCCTTATTAATGATATTCCTAGTCTTCTAAAAAAATATTGGTGGTAAATCCATCAGGACCAGCCAAAGGCTCAGAGTTCATCCCTTTGATTGTGTCCAATATTTCATGTTCAGAAGGAACTTGAGTGACACAAATATTATCATCCTCATTAATTAAATGAGGAATGATACCATGATTATAAAGGGTAATAGGGATAAAGTTGTAATTAAAAATAGTTTTAAAATAATCCACCCCATAACTAGCAATTAAATCATCATCATCACAAATAGAAAAATCTTGTAAATGAATCTTATAAATATGATTAGTGGTCCTTTTCTTGTTAACCAGAGCATGAAAAATTTTGTATTTTTCTCCCCTTCTACCAGAAAGTTAGATGCAGCTTTTTGTCTCCAATAAACTTCCTCTATCTCTTTTAGAAAGATTAAATTCACTTTAGCCTTATTCAACAAATCTAAATTCACATTAGAAGGATCATTCATTTAAAGATTTTCCATGAATTGACATTTTGTTTAGCATCCTTGATGTTAGAGAAGAGGTTTTTGAAAGCACATTTGTTCCACTAGCTCAACTTTTGCTTTAATCTTTTCAATGCTAACCATGCCCTTTATATTACCATTAGGATCAAAGGATAATTCCAATTGTTCTCAATAATGTTGTAAAAGGAATCATCTAAAAGCCACCTATTATGAAATTGAAAGTGAGATGCTGGATACACCTGTTGAAAATTAATACTGAGTAAAAGAGGAGAATGATTAGAAAGTGTTCTACTTATATGCTCAATATGATTCATAAGAAAACTGGAAATCTAGTTATCATTGAAAAGGATACGGTCATGTCTTTTCAATATTCGAGACATGTTCCAAGTGAAAGCACTACCATTCAAATCAATATTACGTAAATTATAATCCATAATCATATTATTACAATAATTCACAGCATGAGGCTTGGGAGATTTACCCCCAATCCACTCACTGGCCTAATAAATGGTATTAAAGTCACCACCAACCAACCATGGAGTATTAGAAATAGTGCACAAATCATATAGTTGATTCCAAAGAACTTCTCTACCAGTAGAATAATAAGAAGCATAAACAAAAGACTAGTAATAATTGAATTGAGAAAAACTAATATGGGTGTGAATAACATGTGGAACGTCTTGAATAATGTTGATCCTCATAGGGATGTTCCAAAAAAATCTAGATCTTATTGGATTAATTAGCAAAAGAACCTGCTAAAGCCAAGATGATTAGCCATAAAACACAATTTAGCAGAAGAAATTAGAGGTTCCAGTAAAATAAGGACACTAATATTATGAACCCTTCAAAGGATCCTAACCCTATCTATAAAGTTAGAACCCCACACAGCCCTCACATTCTATATAAGAGCTTTAACCGTTAAGAGAATTCAAAGTAGTTTGAGCCCTGGTAAAATGAGCATTGGGTACAAGAACATTTTTATTACATTTATTTTTCCTTTTTCTAGGCTTAATAAATCCATCATCATCCACCATGTTACCACCATTATTAGAAGGAGTGGACACAGCTATGTCATTTCCCTTTTTTAGACTCTTAGAAATCAAAGCATTAGAAACATTAGTAGTAGGATCCTTGCTAGAAGAAGAAATAACTTCTCCCTCCTCACACACATCAATCCACACTAAATTAGATACATCACCAATAGCATTTATCGAACAACGACCTTTACTAGAGCTTGTAATAGACTTTGACAATTTAGATGTCATTTTATTTAAATTACAGGGATTATGGGATTGACTCTGCTCCTTGCTAACAATAAAATTATTAGCCCTAGTAATTGGTAAAGCAAAGGGACTATATTCTGACGGGGTAAGAGAAATTATCAAACACTTTATTAGTTGATTCAATAAAAATAGGACCCTCCATATTATCATCAAAAGTATCCAATTTTTTAATATTATATAGACCATCTTGATTGCTCTCCTACCATTAACATTAACATTAACATTGTTGATGACATTAGAATTACCATCCAATACCTCAATTAGATGTGGGGAAGAAACCACATTGGGACTTATAAGGCCATTAACATTATTAGAGTTTGTACTCTTATGATTCCCAACAGTTGCACCCTTACTCCCCTCTGCCTTTTTTTAAGCATAGAACATAAGTTAAAACATTCATTAATTGGATGACCATCAACTTCCAATGAGAACAAAAATTTGGAACCTTTTTAAACTCAACCTTCTTTATATATACAAGTGCTTTAGACCACAATGAAATTTTCTTGGGGTTTTTCTTGGATATTTCCTCTTCAACTAAAATACGATCCACAGAGGTTTGGTTCTAGAAGCAGTGGCTTGAGTAGTTTACAACGGTCTACCAAATATGGAGCCCAAAGTATATAGAATATTACTATTAAAGAAATGTATTTGTAAATGAGGAAAAAAATCCAAATCGGTACAATCAACAATTCTTGTTGAAGGTCAAAGGACGAAGTCCATTTGAGTAAACACATTTAATAATTGCTGATATAGTCAGAATGTCTAGAAAAAACCCTACAGTATTCCAAGTCATTCAATATCTGAATCTTGACATACCTAGGATCCAGTAATCCAACTGAATATAAATAAGAAACTTTTAAATTTCTAAAAAAAAATGAATAGCATCCAAATAAGGTCGGCATAAAGTAAATTTCCCAACCAAAGTGAATTGAAAGGGAGAAGCCAACTTATCTATGTCCTCATTCAAAATAAAAATTATAGGCGCACCACTGACTAATGAACAAGTGAAAGAAAAAGAGGGAGCAGAAGAAGAAGAAGAGGCTCTGAAAATAACATCTCTAAAAGATCACAAAGAAATGATGTTATCCTTACCAAATAAATCAAAAAAACCATGCTTCTTTACAGTTATAGAGGGTAAGATAATTCCCCAAGGGTTTGGAGAATCCTCCATATCAACCCAGAGAAATGAATGGACCAAATAGGCCGAAAGATCACACAATCAATTAAAAAAACCTTAGCAGATGATCTATAAAAAAGGAACGAAGGAGATTGAACATAGTTAACTGAGCAAGATGACCTGGAGGAATAGTAGAATCGCCAGAGCACAAGGAGGGAGGCTCGTTGTGGAAGATTGAAACCTAGAATCTTTATAATATATGATTTTTTTACCCTAAAAATGATTTTCCATTAAAACAATAAAAGGGGCATGAAAAAGTATAAATCAAAAAGAAAAAAAACATTAATTATGCCTCCCCGACACAAAAGAGTAGGCAGACAAAGAAAACCAAAGAAATGAATAACCAGAAAAAGAAAAGAGCAAAGAAAAACCCATCTAAAAATGAGAGATCCCCCATGGTATTGACCAAGAAGACCACAACAATGATCATTTGAGGGGCCCAAATCCCTGCCCAAGTTCTTATCAGTTACTTTTTTCCTCTTTCAAAGGGCAGTGGTGATAGGCCCCAGCTACTGCTGTTCTTTCTAAAGATGACCGTGAGACACTCTAGGTCTTTGCTTGGAGAGGTTCAGTATGTTGTTGGAGATATTCTGTTACTGAGATTTTTGAGCAGTGAAGACAATAAGCTCTGGGTTAGAAACAACTAACGTTGGAAATGGGCGTCTCATTTTATGGCCTTTAAAAGGGTTGGCAGGAAGATGGCCTTTATGCTTAGGCTTTCTCCTTCTAGTGATGATGCTCCTAGTTCCCAATTGATATGAAGGTTTGGAAAATGGAGAATCAGATTGCCGAGTATGCACAGGATTAGCTAGATAATGCATTTTTATAGCAAATGACTGAAGAATGCTGTCAACATGGCTAGTAGGTTGTAGCTTAGTCTTGCAAGGGAATAACACCACTTCATAGCCAATAATTCCATAATGGAAATAAAGATGAGAAAGGCCCTCGTACTCAACTCTTTAAAAAAATTCCTCCATTTAGACCCATAATTTAAAAGACCAGGGAGACTTCTGTGTATGATCAATGTAGGCACACACTCTAGCAAAGAACCTTGACCCCAAGAGGATTGTTCATCCATCCAAAGAGGTTCTCCAATCATAGCATCCATACGAGCAGTATTGGAAGGACTCAAGTACATCAGAGGCATTCGAGAAAATTGGACCCAAATTGGTGAGACAAACCCCTTCATATCCTCAGGAGAAAAGGAACATGACCATAAATCACGGCCAGTTATGCTTCCGGCCATAATCCAAGGACCACCCTTGAGGTTGACATCACGAGCTTTAGGGCTTTGAAAAGTATGAATAAAGCAACTTGGAGAATTGGTGATCAATTGAAACTCCCCAACATGTGACCATCGCCTTGATAGTTCACCTTGGAGCCAAACAAAAGAGATCTACTTGCATAGAAGTTTCCCAACTAGAGCACATTCCAATTTAGAAATATTTTCTTAAACTTTATTAAAGTTAAGGCTAAATGAATTTCCATCCTCATCAAGTACCTCATGTTTGAGAATCTTGTCTAAAGGAGTATAAGAGGGCTTCCTCCAAGCAAAATGGTTTGGGCTTCAGTCACCAAACACCTTAGACTATTATGGGGAATTCTATTTGCTGAAAAGGGGCTAAAATTCTAAACCAACTGCTTCAAAGTTAATAGAAGTAGGGCTAGAAGAATTAACATGAATAGCTGGTGTGAAATTTTTTATTTCTAAAGGTCCTTGAGCTGTAGTGATGGGCGAGTTAACCTTATAGGAATTCAATCTTCCATCCAAACTATTCACACAATTGAAACCAAAATTTATATTACAATTGGACACTAGCATATCACTCACGACATCCACACATGAGATATTTAGATCAGGAAAATGAACTAGCAATAGGCAATCCAACTTAAGCTCACAGATAGAGAAATTGGCCCGAATAGATCCCAATGAAGGCTAATAAAGCATGTCAAGGAAATCCAAATTACATTGCATGATAGGCTCTGATATATTCATATAGATGGAGGAGTCTAGGTTTTGATGAACACATAAATTGTTCTAATCAGACTCCATAGTAGACACACCGAATAGGTTATCAACCAAAGAAGGCTTCTCATGATCCTCAGAAGAAATTTCTACCATCGAAAGCTCAGAATTAGGCACCTAGGCAATATTCAAAACCTACTCGCATTCCTTAAAACCATTGCCTTCCAAAACCTTCCAATAGTTGCCTTTCCTAGAAGATTTCCTACCATCACTCCCCCACTGGAGTGGGAAGAAGATCATCTACCACTCCTACTAACCATATTTAAGAATGCAAGCTATATTGAAAGACGATCGGTTCTTGAATTCTTCTAACATGACTCTTGAGTGATCTAGCATGGTGTTTCTTTTCATAAACTACTTTTACATTGAAATCAATAAGACGAGCACTATGGTGCTCACTTATGCTATCTGCATTGTTGCACTTCCAAAGTTAACATACTGGCCTTTAATTACTTATAAATTTTTTGAGACTCTGGTCTACAACATTCACTGAAGGTGCTGTGGAACTGGGTAGTGCAATGATGTTGACCTTTATTCCATTGGGGTGCCAAATTAGATGGAATTTATCCAATTATCCTTATCTGGTGTTAGGGGTTGAAGATAATATGATGCTAATAGTTCTGGCGCTATGGCGTTGGTTCTCAACTTTGTAATTTTAGCTCGTTTTACTAAGACATTCATGCACAACATCAGCTAAAACACTCATATTCATTATAATTTAACACAATAAGAACCAACATAAATTTTACTTAACAAATTTCCCCTAGCTTTTACTCCTTCTTATCCTCAAGCAATTGTGTTTGTACCTTTGACCAACTCATTTTTTAAATAAGAATAAGTTACAAAATTAAAAATAATTAAAATATAAGATAACACTCCATTATTTAGATGTTAATTTAAATGATTAATGGGTGGAAATTTTAACTTAAACAATCACAAACAAAGCATCCTATGGAACCATCTTCATTAATATTCAAATTGATCTCGTAAACTATAAGTGTTAAGTGTTATTGGACTACTGATTTAGATTAAATGGTGTATCATTTAGGAATTAGTGATACATTAGTTAATTTTGAATCATTTAAAAACCATTCTTTGAAATAGCTTACTTACACTCTCCTCTACAAATTATGTATTAGGATCCTTTAGGACTTCTACATCATTAGATGCCAAATTTTGATGTTATAGTACACACCTTCCTATGGATTTTTCCTTTCTTTGCTTTTGTAATTTCTTAAATTCATTTCTTTCTTTTTAATGCACATGAGTACTAAAACAATGATTTTGAATATCTGATTAACTTTATTCCTTCAAGTTATGCTAAATTGGAATTATGTAAGAATTGTATAAGTTTACTAATTTCAAGCATGAGTTCATAATGGATTTTATAAATTAATCTAATTACTTCCTTTTTCTAGACTTAGTTATTCAATCTTACATAAAATAATAAATGCTTAGGAGCTATATCATTGAAATTCAAAAATTAAATTACTAATTTAGACAATTTTTTTTAGTTGCATGTGATGATTTCTAAATTAGAAAATATTGTCCTTTGTTTATTCAATTTAGCACCTTCTTTTTTTTACAATTCATAATTTTAAATGATTTTGAATAGAAAAATTTTCTATTAGTGAAATGAGTTATGAAAGTGTAATTACAAGAGAGGACATTTCAATAGCTAAGAAAATAGGAAATCTAATTAATTAAAATTTTCATCTACAACATAAATAATCAAATAATGAAATATACTAATGTTGTTAATGTAACTAACAAAATAAAGCAAATAAAAAACATGCCTTTTTGATCATAATGCTGTTAAGTACAGAAAGCTTTTAATAATAGAATATACTCACCTATAACTACATTGACTTGTGCACTATTGCATAATCCATCTATAAGAACTTGTAACAACATCAACTTCACAAGTACTTCCAAAGGAAAAAAATGCAAAATAAAGAAAGAAAAAAAGATAACATCATCATCATCTTTCTCTCAAGCACAAAAAAAATAAATGCAATGAAAAACAAAATCGAAAGATCCAACCCAATCCTCCTCCTCCTCCTCATCATCATCATCATCTGCTATTAATGCCGGTGGCTACTACACATAAGGGTAGTACATGGAAGATTGTAGAAATTGAAGCTGATCTAGGTTTTCCATGAATGGACTCCTCCTAGACATGCCAACTAATGACTCATTAAATTATGAAGAGTAGTTCTATTTCCATTATTATATATCTATCATAAGGGTAATATGATGTGACATCCCTTGCTACCACTCCCTACTCTTTTCACAAAAAGAAATAACACCTATCATCTACTCCCTGAGATCAGCAACTTGATCACCTTAAGATCTAGGAGTCTGGGCACTCTACCTACTTGAGCTGGGCTGACTGGTCAAATGGAGCTCATTCGATTTTGCCTCCTCCTAATCCCTACCCACCTTAAATATCTCAATTTTTTACTTGGTGAGAGCAAAAGTAGGAAAAAGTTGCTCATACTCAAGTTACCCAAAACACCAGTGGCAACATTAGGGTAATAAACCAAGGAAGGGTGGCCTAGGCCTTTAAAGGTGGAGCCCCTAATAATATACATTGAATAAGAGTGAATAAGTTTCCCAACATTGGTAGACTCCTCCTTGGTCACCTCACTTATATTTTTATTTAGAAAGAAATGTGCAAATATTAAGTTATGTTAAGCCTTGAACAATTTAGTTAAACATGGATTCACTCTAAGAAGGTCCTGGGTCTATGAGGCACTACAAGCAATATAGTCATGAATTCTATATCTTTAAGTTTGTAAATCTTATTTATGCTAGAGGGATAAAAAGATACTAACTTACCTCTCACAAAGCATCTATTATTATTGGCCTCCTTTGCATTTGTGAAGAGCTCGCTCACAATGTTCAAAATACAGAAGGAGGGTTTCTGACATAATGCTTCCCACCCTCTATTAGTATTAATGGATAGGACTTCACTTATAGTATTTAAGAATCCCCTCTTAGGAATCAACTGCTTACTAATAAATACTTCAACATATTTCTCCTCAGCCTCAATGGATATGAAATGCCTCCTATCAAAAGAAGAGCAGGCCCTTTTCTTACTCACATGAATTTTGGGGTACATAAGAACTTGAGGATTAAAAGAATAGCACAAAAATACAACAACTAAGAAAATGAAAAATCACAAGCATAGTTAAAGAAATGAAAAATGAACCATCATATTTATAGAACTTAGTCAACACTGCACTGTTGGGCAAAAAAATATATTATGATGCTAAGTAAGGTAAAATGACAACATAGTTAAACAGGCGTTGGTGCTGTGGGCTGAAGCAATAGGAAATTTTGCTAAATCATCATTGAAAATGGAATTGCCATCCTTTTTAGTATGAGACCGCCATGGCATTTCACACATACAAGTGTTGTAGTGTTTCAAATAGACTAGCATCATAACTCTTTGATAATGTAATTATAGTTTGTCTTAGTGCTATGAAAATGAAGGGTAAGCTATAACACTAAATAATGGTTCATAATAAAAAGGTGCACGTCTACAGTAGCATTTAATTCAATTTCTCAACAATATAAATATAAATGATTTAGCATCATGATGCTATACAAATTAGTGCTGAAGCACTTTGTGAACATGTGTAGCGCTATGGTGCATAAATATATAGTCCTACATCATTCTATTACAACTAATTTTTTTGAGACATCGATGTTGCAGTGCCATATTTTGATGCTGCGGTGTTGGCAAGAAAACACTACATCACTATAAGACCTGGTGGTATGTGCTAGTTCAATTTTTATACATAATATAAAGTCTTACAACACTGCTGTAATTATTTTAGTCTGAAAGATAATTAGTAAATTGATAACATGCACAAATATATCATTTTCCATAGTTAATAAATAAAATTAATACATAAAATATAAAACAAATACAAGAACACTGCACACAAATAACATAATGAAGGACATTTTATACCAATAGAATTTGGTAGACTTCCAAGCTACACTAAGTTTATAGTCTTTAGCTAGACTTTGCCTAGATTTTTTATTTTTGCTACACACAGTATTCGTACTACTCCTCAATGCTTCAAAATTTGATCTTTCCCTTTTTCCTTAGGATTGACTTCAGTGGTACTCAATAAGGTTCCATGTGGCCTATTTCTAAAAGGAATTTCCAACTAACCTAATTGAATCACCAAATTTCTGTTGGTAGTAGTTTAACTCTATAGCTAATTTCCTATCAAAAGCATTATATCCTAGGAGGGTATCTTCTTATCTTTGCATTGACTATTCTAATTAAAGCATGGAAGACAAGGTGTGGGATTCACTAAAGGTAGTTAAGGTTATTCCATTTTACTAAAAAATTTGGTTGGTTGGCATTCTTTTCCACCATTATTATTATTCCATTTAAAATTAGGTTAGTTCCTCCAATATGGAATTAAAGTATTTGAACAAGGATTGTTAGGCCTTCTAATTACATTGACATCTCAATCCCTTGAACTCTAGACCCACTAAAAGAATTTAAATCATTCTCCTCTAAATGCATAGGTGATCATGAAACATAACTAACTCCAAAATTATCTAACTACTTAGACATGGTCACTACCTGAGCAGTTAAAATTAATAAAGCATCTGACTCATACACACTAATTGCTCTCTTAGGATTCACCCTATCTAAAGTCCACTAGAAATTCTTTATTGGCATATCCTCTATAAGCCTCAACAAAAGGATTTGACATCAAAATCCCTCCAGCTGTCACATTAATTATTGACCTAAGGGATCCTACAAGCCCATTATAAAAAGTCTGAATCACCAACAAATCAATCAAATCATAGTGAGCACACTTTTTAAGCATCTCCTAGTTCTCACAAATTAGCACTCTATTGATTTATGAAATTTAAGTAATATCATTCCTAAGCTTAGCCTTTTAGATAGTGGGAAATATTTTACTAGAAACTTATGTACAAACTCATACCAAGTGATTATGGAGCCTTGGGGCAAGGAATTCAACCACATTTTAACTTTGTCCATTAGATAAAATGGAAACAGATGAATTTTAAATGCATCATCACTGACTCTATTAAACTTGAATGTTGTAAAAATTTATAAGAAACTAACGGAGTACATGTTAGGAACCTCAATAGAAATTCTCCAAAATAGGAATTCTTGACCACTTAGATAACGATAGGTTTTAGCTTAAAATTATTGGCTTGGATAGTAAATCAAATAATATTCGGACAAATTCCCTCTACCGAGGGATCGGCATACACCCTAAGAGGCCTAGGATGGTCCTGATCTGGATTTCGTTCAACCAATTCTATAGCTAAAGTTTTATTTATTTTTAAAATTTTTGTTTAGATCCTCTGGATTTCTAGATCAAATAACAAAGGTTCTTTATTAGATCTTCAAAGAATACACCAATAGCGAACATGATCTAAAATGCAATATAATAAAATTAAAAGACTAAAATTTTAAAAATCAAATAATCACATATTCACAAAAGAACAATGACACAAAATAAGATACAAATAAAAAAAGATTTATTTTTTTATTTTTTTAAACAATATAAAATAATTACAAAAGTGCATTATTGCAATCGGAGAGCCCAACCTTATGTTTTGATGATTACAAACATTATTGGATGTTTATCTATTTTCTTCTACTTTATATATTACATATCTTTTCCTTTTGTACTACTAATGTTTTAGGTTCAGCATATGCAAAGTATCATCAAAGAATTGGAGCTCAAGAAAGTGTGTGTGGGTCAATTCATCTCAATGAGCATGTAATTTTCTTTTTCCTTGAGTAAATATTTATTATAGGTGCAAGTTGTCTTAGTAACCATGCACACACAGAGAAGGAGAAGTGTAATTAAATTTTTTTTTTAAGATCATATTGGATGATCTTGGTCATATTGTATGAACTATACAATTAGAAATTAATTAAAAATTTTAATTAAATAAGATTTATTTGAAAAAAGAAATAATTATTCATATTGCACGACCACAACATCATATAAATTGATCAAGTATATTTGGTATCCCTGCCATGATTGAAATTAGGTAATAATTTAAATTTTAAAATTTACTCTAATCTTATTTTATGAACTAGTTTGTACTATATAATGTTTAGAAATTTAGCCTAATCTAATCTCCATAATTGTGTAATCAAATTAGGATTAACTTATATTGATGTTTATACGGCACAATCATGATAATATTGGATGATTGACAAAGCACGCTTTTGGATTATAATTAATCTTATCGTGGTGTATCTTATATAAAATGTATTCAATTAAACTAATCATACTGGACAATCTTGGTTCAAGTAGTAGAGGATGAAATAATCATACTGTCTGATACTCCTAATATATATATATATATATATATATATATATATATATATATATATATATATATAAACCCACACAGTCCTTAAACTCGCTAATGCTCATATGAGCTATATAAACCCAGAAAGGGGCCTACGTGTTGATTAAGAAAAATACTACATAGTCCCTAAGGGACCTCAAGCTCGCTAATGCTCATATGAGCTACAAAAAGAAAGCAAAAAAATCCTAAGAGCTCAAGTTCCCTACTATCCAAAAATACATTATAACCTAGGTACAATCTACGGTGCACAAGAAAGAGCACCCAAAAAAGGGGAATAAACTAAAAAATAGTAACCTGCTCCACCTTCCCTTTCAATGTGCCTCCACTTTGACCACCTGCACTAAAGAAATCCTGCAATAAAGGTAGATAACCAAGATGGAATTGCACAAATAGAACCATAAAAGGGTCAGTTGATTGTCCAAGCACATATCCACAAAACCAGTAGCATAAATAAAATACAGAATAGTTAGAATCCAACCGACAACTATATAGCACTTAACAGTATCATCCACAAGGAATTGAACAATCACCATCCATCTAATAGAAAAGCAACTGTGGAACTCAACAGTAAACCCAGCAGAAGTAGAACACATGCCATAGTCCACAAAGATATAGAGAAATGAAACTAAATACTCGGGTTAAGTAACGAGTTCAGCATACAGGAATACAGCCCACAAGGAAAGCCATAACTTCCAACCAAAAAACAATAAAGAAAAACCCAACCAGAATCATGAAAAACCAATTCTAAACAAACCAACCAAACTCGCAAAGATAAATGGCCAACCAAGTTTAAAAAAGAGAAACATAAATGCTAGCAAAATCACCACCCAAATGCCACTCAAGTCTAATCCCAGCACTGACAACGCACAAAAGAACCATGCTCAGGTAAAGGAAACAGGCCAGAGTAACCAAACCCCATAGAAAATAAAGAGTATAATCGCAGAAACCCAACCAACTGAGACCAGAAAAGGCTACAACAGCATGGGTCCAAGAAACAACCTTCAACAAAGCCCCAATAGAACCCAGTAATAGCAAAGAGGAATCCAGCTCACATAGAACAAAACCCATACCAAGCAGCCTGGGATTGTATGAGCTGCACAAGGGATGAATGCTGGCACCAAGACTGAACCAAAAAAACCACCAAATGCAGCAAACAGGGGAGGCCCTCCAGCAAGCCAAGAAAAAGGCAACCCCCAAAACAAATTAAAAATAATGCCAAAAACATCAGCTAAAATCTAACATAGGGAAGACCAATTTTGTCTAATCTAAGAAGCCCCGTTAAAGGAGCAGGTAGATTAGAGGCAGAAAAGTTAGTAAAACAGTCCATGTTACACCCCAGATTGGCAAGCTAGTCAACACAAGCATTCCCCTTCCTATACACATGAGAGAGGGAGTAATTCACAAAAATCAACAACTACTTAATATACCTAACAAGATAGAAAAGAGCCGGGTTGCACATAGTATCATCAACATTATTTAAGCAATGAATACTTTAAGTACCATCAACTTCAATCAAAATGTTAGTAATAGCAAGAGAAATACATAATCTAATCCCATGAAGAATTGCCGAAAGCTTAGCAAAATTCATAGAACACTTATATAAGGGGCCTGCAAAACCCATAATGATATCCCCAAAACCATCCTTAATAATCCCACCATAACCCGAGATGGAACCTTTGATAGCACCATCCACATTTAGCTTATAGGTATTATTAGGAGGTTTGATCCAGTAAATAATCCTAGGTTCAGTAGAAAGATGAACACCCTCCAAAGTGATACCCAATTCAGGTGCCACAAAGAAATAATTCTTAAAATTCTTTACAGATAGAGGATTAACAGAAAAACGCCATAAGACCTTGTCTTTCACACTCTTAATAATTCTATGATGGTTCATGCAAATTCCATTGAAATGAGAATTGTTTCTATCCAGCCATAAATACCATAAAATAAGAGAGGGAATAACATTTCTAATATGACCTTTAGACTTAATGAACCAAGAGTTTAGCAACACATTAATAGGCAGCTTAGCATTAAAGCAATTTAATCTGGAAATATCATCAAAATATGACCAAGTTTTAACATCTAAGGGGCCTAAAAGAAAGACATGATGCTTGTTCTCTACATGAAAGCAACATTGGCACTTGGGTGGTAAGATAAAGCCTCTTTTAATTAAGGTATCATTAGTAGGAATAAACTTATACAAAACTCTCCAAAAGAAAATAGTAATAGAGGAAGGAATACTTTTATTCCAAATCATAGAAATGATATTAGAGACATCCTTCTTAGTTCTAAAAGAATGCCAAGCATCCTTTATTCTGAATCCCCCATCTTTAGACAAATTGCATAATAATAAATCATCAGAATCAGTGTTAAGAGGAAGGTTCATAATTTGTTGAATAATAGAATAAGGAATAACATTAGCAAGTTATCATAATCCCAACAGTTCTCAATAATGAAATAGTTCACCTTAACCGCCACAGTGGAAGTGGTATTAATGATGGAATCAAAAGAATGAGTTCTCAATTTCCAAAAGAAGATGTTCCCACCACCCAGCCCCCAACTAATGTGAGGCTCAACAACCCATTTAATATTGCAAAGTCTCTGCCACACTTTAGAATCACCCTTGTTATAAAACCAAATAGTCGGATGCTTACCCACACAATACTTGGCAAACATAAACTTAGCCCAAAGACACACTTTAGCCTGAAAAGTGTACCACAACATGAAGGAAAAAGCATAAGCCAAATCATAAAAACTCTTACAACCCAAGGCACTCTCATCCAAAACACTACATCATTTATTCCAAGAGGACCAGAGAATTTTAGAATTGCTATTGGTCCCTTTCTAAAAAAAATTATTGAAAAGTTTATCAATTCTATTGTACACCGCATGAGTAGGTTGATAAGTTTGAAAGATATAAATAGGGAGAGAGAAAAGAACACTTCTAATGAGAGTTAATCTACCCCCAAAACTTAAAATTAGAATCCCAGGATAATTGCTTGTTGTGCATAGAAGTAATCAAGTCATCAAACAGAAAAGTTTTCTTCCTACCTTTAAACAGAGGAACCCCAAGGTAATTAATGGGCAAGTGACCTTGCACAAAACTAGTAAGGCCTTTTATAGCCAAAATACAATCATTAGGCACTTTGTTAGAGGAAATAAAATAACACTTATGCTTATTCAGAGAAAGCCCACTAACATTTTCAAACTTATGAAAGAAGCCCATAATTCTATTAATTTTATTTAAAGAAGCATTAGTAAAAGTAATGAAATCATCAGCAAAACATAAATGGGAAATAGGAAAATAACTCAAAGTTTTAAAATATAGGCTAGGGCGATTCTCAAAGAGGTTAGCAAGCCCTCTAGATAAATACTCACCAGCAATAATAAAAAGGGCAGGAGAGATATGATCTCCCCGTCTTAAGCCCTGAGAAGATTTTAAAAAACCAGAGCTTTTGCCATTAAGAATATTAGAAAAATAGGATCTTTCAATGCAATTCCTGATGAGATTATTGAAAATTGAATTAAAACCAAATAAATACAAAATATTGTAAAGAAAGTTCCAATCAATGTTGTCATAAGCCTTGGAAATATCAAGTTTCAAAATGATGTTGCCACCTCTCACCCTAACATCAAGATCATGACAAAATTCTTGGGCCAAAAGGATATTATCAGAAATAGCCCTACCCTCGATAAAACCTATTTGATGAGGAGAAATAATTTTAGGGAGGAGGGAAGTTAACCGATTCATAAGAATTTTAGAAATTAACTTACTAAAGAAGGTACAAAAACTAATAGGTCTAAACTCATTCCAATTGCTAACAAAATTACTTTTATGAATGAGAACAATGGAAGTGGAAGTAAAGAATTTAGGAATATTGTGACCAGCAAAAAATCCAGAAAAGCAGAATAAAGATCATTACTAATAATATGCCAAGCTCTCTGGAAGAACTTAGTGGTGAAGCCATCCGTCCCAACAATAGAATCAGCATTCATATTATAAACATTCTACTTGATTTCCTTTAAAGTGGGAGGTTTAGAGAGAAGATCATTATCATCTTTAGTGTTTATTCATATACTAGGTTTCAACATGATCATAAGGATTCTCTCATGGTCACCGTTAAAAAATTCCTCAGATATTTTATAGGGCCCCAAAACTTGGGTATCTGGTATCCTAGAAATAGATCAACTTTTGATCTTGTATGATATTTTGACTTAAGTATTGCTGGGTGTCTAGTAGAAAGAAAAAGTACATCTAAAACTTTCCAATTCATAGGATAGTTATTAGTTTCCTAGTTTAGTAGAAAACACATTTTGTATACCTAGCCTAGGAAGTTGTGTTGTCCAAATCCTATGGTATAAGCAATAGATCCTAAACTTTGGACTACTTGTAGGAAAAATCCCTGTTATGTGTGATTATACTAGTGTAATTTATATTTCTAAAAATGCAATTAAACATTCATGAACTAAACACAGATATTAGAGATCACTTCATTAGGGATCATGTAACCAAGGATGATGTAGAAAAACTATATGTTGATTTGCAAAAACCAATTGGTAGATATCTTTGCCAAACCCCTCAATTTTGATATATTTAGCACACTTAGGACTATACTAGGTGTCAATTGTATAAGTGCTTAGAAAAAATTGGGGTAGTGGTATGTTAAGTTATACTTGTATATTTATTTGTTATTGTGTGTTTACATTATTTATATTTATTTTCTATTGTGTATTTGTTCATTTAGGAAAAAAAGGTGCACGTAGAATTGACCCTAATCATCTCACACAAACTAAAATTTTCACGAACATTGAAAGTTTGTAAGGGTTGTTAAACCCCAAAGAACTAGTCCCGAGGCTAACCAAGAGGGGGGGGGGGGGGGGGGCGTGAATTGGATATTTAAAAAAAATTTTAACAAAAGGAAAAATCTTTTTATATCTTATAGTGGAAGTGAATTAAATCAACAATAAAAAGATTAATCAGAGATTTCACCCATGCAATTAATCACAGTAAGAATAAAAAGTGCAAAAATTAAAATGCATAAATAATAAAAGGAAAGAACACACTAGAATTTATAGTGGTTTGGTCCAACCTAACTTACATCCACTCCATGGAACCCTCCGTTCCAGGTATTATACTAAATATTTAGTGACTCTCCTTTAACCCCCACAGCTAGGCAGAGAAGCCCTTACAAAATCTCTTCCACCAACTCAGTGCGGCAGAGGACCGTAATCCTTTCACAGGTAGAGAATCTCGAATCCCTTTCACCTTCCTCGATGCGGCAGAGAAGCCAGGTTCTTTGACACTAAAAAGATCTTCTTCTTCCTAAAACTTCCCTCAAGATAAACCTTAAATCTGATGGTACTAAGGTACAAGCTTATCGGAGCAACCATGTGAAAACCCCTCCACACTCCCTTGAAACCCCCTTCAAGGATCTTCTCCCTCTCAAACTCCACCCTTTCCACTCTCCCTTTCATGGCTCTCTCCAGAAGTTTTCTCCAAAAGAATGGAGACTCAATGCATGCCAAAAACATGTACAATATCTTTGGAGAAAGCTTAAATAGATGGCTTTGAAAAATACTAAAAATTTAGTTCTGGCGGTAAAGATCGTCCAGTATGATCTTAAGATCATCTTGTACGATTAGTACAAATAACCCTTTCAACAAGGATGATCACCTTTACTCTGTATGATCAGTATAAGTATTTTATACAAATTATCCTGTATGATTCTGCGATCATCTGGGATGATTAATTTAAGATACTATATTAATCATCCAGTACGATATGGGATGATGGGTGGTGATCGACATATCATCTTACAACCTTCTCGGGACGTCCAGAATGATCACCTGGATAATTAAAAAAATTATGGTTTTCATCTTGGACGATAGCGGATCATCCTATGAAATATAGAAGATCATATAGTACGGTACAAGTAGATCATCTTATATGATATAATTGATCAATCTAGCCATAATTTGTCTCCTAATCACATGATCAATTTAGGCATGATTGACAAAAATCATCTAGGATGATGCATATCATCCTGTAAGATTAGAATAAAATTTAAAAATAAAATATTACCTAAATTATGATTGGTAGCTATTTTTCATAATATAAACTTATCATCCTATATGATCTAAATCATTCAGGATAATTAGTTAAACAAACCTAATTACTAGGGATGCCCTAATTAGGGTTTCTATTTTTAACTGATTATCCAGTATGATTTGAAATCATCCTATATGATATGGTCAAGAAACAAAAAAAATCTCTAACACACCAACTTACTCTCCTTGAGTGTGTGTTTGCATGGTCACCGAGCTAGTATACATGCTTATAGAACTTGACTCAAGAAATCAAAAATACATTAATGAATATTACAAAAATCTTTACAGTATAACCTATTCTACCCAATCTTGAGCCTTAAATCTTCATTGGATGGTGCATGATGTTCATGAAATCTTAGTACACACACAAATAAATATACATTGTAAATATTAGAAGACATAATGATGTGATCCATAATATTTGTTTTCATCAAAAATATAAACTCGTGAGCTCGAGTTTCAATAATCTCCCCCTTTTAATGATGGCAAATATTACTAGTTGAATTTGCAAATTTAAAAATATTTTCTCCTTATCTCCCCCCTCACTAAGATAATTATATTAAAAATAAGGGAGAGAAAAAATGTTTTTTTATTTTTAATAAAATTAAAAACTATTTTGAAACTACATAACAGATAAACTAATGCAAATATAAGATGAACATATACAACTTAAAGATAAATACAACCAGTCAAATATAATCATCCCCTTTGACATTATAAAAAAAGAAGAGAAACATAGAAAAAATAAAATGGAACACACATAAAAAACTAAAGACCATACGGACCTTGATCAGGTGGAGGTCATGGTAATGATTAAGAAGAATCAATTAATTTCAACATATTTTCTTGAAATGAAAAAGTTACCTCTTGATTTTATTCAAAAACTTAGTAAGAAATGAATTGACCTCACCTTTATAACTCTAGCTCAAGCTCCATGTAGGCTAAACTCTTTTTTAGATAAAAAATCTAATTCAAGGAAAAAATTAGAAAAGGAAATATAATTATTTTCAATCTCCCTACATGAAATATATCTAATAGAATATCAATGCAAAAATGATGAGTCAGGAAAAATGATTTTCAAACTCAAGTATTGAAAGTATCACTAGACATATGGGGTTTCCTAAGATTAAAGAAATACAGGAAAGATAAGCTAATTCATTGTGGGCTCATTTTGTGCCTCTTTATTAGTTTTTGGTGCACTTTGTACATCTTTCAATTTGGGCTCATTTTGTGCCTCTTTACTTTTAGCATCATTGCGCATCTTTTCAGCTTTGGGCTCATTTTATTCCTCTTTTTTTTACAAATATGTTTCCTTTCTACATTTTTAAAACTAAAGAAGACCTGATCTAGTGATAAAAACAAACAACTTGATTAAGAAAATTATGAAGTGGATTTTTTAATTTACAAAAGATCCCTATAAGATAGAAAAATGTAGGAAGATGAAAAAGGTTTAATTCCTAAGTCTAACTTTTAATTTGAAATCAATTTTGATTCAAAAGAGAAATAGACCCATTAAAGAAGTGAGATGAAAGTTTAGAGAAGTCAACAATCACTTACTTAAAAATTTTAAGTATAAAGGAGGTAAATTTTCATTTTTTTTTAAATGTGAAAAATGATTTGTTTCTCTTATGTATATATGAAAAAAAAAATATTATTTGTGTGTATTGATCAGGGAAACTACACAAAAATATATAGAAAAAAAATTAAAATGAAAGATCAAAAAATAAATATCCCACTTTTTTAATTTTTAAATAAAAATAAAAAGAAAAGTACAAAAAATGAACACATTCACAACAAATAAAAATATACACGCAAACATTAACTAAAAAAACTCAGATAACACACAAACAAAACTTTCATTCATCATTATTTTGCTCCTAGTCAGATGATTCAGAAGCTAGGTCTGCTTAGGAGATTTTATGCTTCTTCTCATTTGCCCTTATTGCAATTTGCTTATTTTTATCCTTTTTCTTCGCAGGAAGAGTTTTTATATTAGGTTACTGATTTTTCATATGTTCGGGCTTCCTACACCTGAAACAAATAATGTTAGAGAAAATCTTAACTTTTTTATCATTTTTACCTTTGTTCAACTATTGTTGATGCTTATATTTATGCTTTAGTAGACTTTCCAATTTGCTCGTTATTGATGCTAACTCCTCACTCTCATCATCTACGAGCCACTTTCATCCATGTCTTCAGCTTTTAGCACTATAGTTCCACCTGCATACAAAAGTTTTTGACTCACACTTTGCTCATAGGCAATGAGTGAGTCAATCAATTTATCATTAGAGTAATCATTCCAGTCTTTTGATTCACATATAGCAGTGAATTTAGCATGAAATTTATCAGGCAGATAATGTAGAATTTTATTAACTTTTCAAAGTTTGAAAGTTCTTTATCTAATGCCTATAATGATGTCATAATTTGAGTAAACCTAGTATACATGTCTAAGATTATTTCATAAGATTTCATGCAAAAGTTCATAATTATGCATTAAAATATTTAACTTAGATTGCTTGACTTCACTAATACCATCATATGTAGTGCATAATTTATCTCAAATCTCTTTGCCAGTAGTACATGTAGAGATTCTTATGCAATCTTCGGAATTCAAAGTACTAAAAAATAATTCAAGCATTTAGCATTCAATTGAGCATTGATTTGTTTAGTTCTACTCCATTTAGTAAAAGGAATATCAGTTTTGATTCCATCTATAATACATGGCGGTATAGAATAACCAGTTTGAATCATATGCTACATTCAATAATTAATTGATTGTAAAAAAGTAGAATTTTGAATTTTTTAAAAATCCAAAAAAATATTTTTAAATAAAGGTGATCACGAGATTGAATAGCCTTCCACAATGTTACAATTTCAAAAGTTAGCCATTGATCTTTTTCAAAAGTTTTCTAAATCTTAATTTATGAAACCCGCTCTGCTACCACTTAAAAGTTTGTGAGGGTTGTTAAACCCTAAAGAACTAGTCCCGAGGCTAACCAAGAGGGGGGGGGGGGGGGGGTGAATTGGATATTTAAAAATTTCTATAACAAAGAGAAAAATCTTTGTATATAGTGGAAGAAAATTAAATCAATAATAAAAAGATTAATCGGAGATTTCACCCAAGCAGTTAATCGCAGTAAGAATAAAAGTGCAAAAATTAAAATACAGAAATAATAAAAGGAAAGAATACACTAAAATTTATAGTGGTTCGGTCCAACCTAACCTACGTCCACTCCCCAGAACCCTCCATTCTAGGTATTTCACTAAACCATTAGTGATCCCCCACAGCTAGGCAAAGAAGCCCTTACAAAATCTCTTCCACCAACCCGGTGTGGCAGAGGACTGTAATCCTTTCATAGGTAAAAAACCTCGAATCCCTTTCACCTTCCCTGCTGTAATGGAGTAGTCAGGTCCTTTAACACCAAAGAGATCTTCTTCTTCCCAAAACTTCCCTCAAGACAAACCTTGAATCCGATGTTGCTAAGGTGCAAGCTTGTCGGAGCAACCATGTGAAACCCCCTCCATACTCCCTTGAAACCCCCTCCAAGGATTTTCTCCCTCTTAAACTCCACCCTTTCTTCTCTCCCTTTCAAGGTTCTCTCTTCAAGTTTTCTCCAGAAGAATGGAGACTCAATGCTTGCCAAAGACTCTTATAATGTCTTTGGAGAAAGCTTAAATAAAGGGCTTTGAAAAACCCTAAAAATTTAGTTTTGGCAGCAAAGATCATCCAGTACAATCATAGGATCGTTGTATGTGATCAGTATAAAATAGCCCTTTCAGCCAGGATTATCACCTTTGCTTTGTACGATTAGTATAAGTATTTTGTATAGATCATCTAGTATGATTCTGCAATTTTCCAAGATGATTATTTTAATATACTATATTAATAATCCAGTATGACATTGGATGATGGGTGGTGATCGACATATCATCCCGCAATACTCTCAAGTTGTCAGAACAATCACCTGGATGATTAAAAGAAAATTATTATTTTCATCTTGGAAGATAGGGGGTTTTCCTACAAAATATAAAAGAATATCCAGTACGATCCAAGTAAATAATCTTGTACGATATGATTGATGGATTTAGTAATAATTAGTCTCCTAATCACATGATTAATTTAGGCCTGATTGACATAAATCATCTAGGATGATGTATATCATTCTGTATGATTAGAACAAAATTTGAAAAATAAAATAATACCTAAATTATGATTGGCAGCTATTTTTCATAATCTGAATTGATCATCCTGTATGATCTAAATCATCCAAGATGATTAGTTAAGCAATTAATTACCAGTGATGCCCTAATTAGGGTTTTTATTTTTAACTAATCATTGAGTACGATATGAAATTATCATATACGATATGGTTAAGAAATAAAACAAAATCTCTAACACTCCAAATTACACCCCCAAAGTGTGTGTGTGCATGGTCACCAAGCTAGCATACTCCCTTATAGGACTTGACTCAAGAAATCAAAAATACATCAATGAATAATTCAAAAATCTTTACAGCATAACCTATTCTACCCAATCTTGAGCCTTGAATCTTTGTTGGAAGGTGCATGGTGTTCTTGAAATGTTAGTACACACACAAATAAATATACATTACAAATATTAGGAGACATAATGATGTGATCTCGAATATTGGTTATCATTAAAAACATAAACATGAGCTCGAGTTACAATAAACATCATATTATATAATACCTTTTAGATAATATGATCAACATCAGTCAACACATGGTCACCATCCATTCTAGCCAACTGACTAGATTAGAATAATTATTTTTCTTCGTACTGGATGAATCACTATTTATAATGTATGATACACATGTTAATGACCATTGGGATGATCTTATATTCAGCTGGTATGTTCCTTTACTATCAATTATACGATATGATTACATGTTCAACTAGATGATCAATTTAGTCAAAGATTGTGCAGATGACTCCTAGGGGCAATAGATTTTTTGATGATCATCTAATATGACACCCTAATCATACTATACAAGTTGAACACCTTTTAAATTATTTTCGTGGGGTGATATGCTTTCTTATGATCAGACTATATAAATATTTTTAAACTCTATGATTTTGACCGTACTTTATGATTAGTTGAGCCTATTTAAGAAGAGGAAAATCTTAGAATTTAATCAAACCACCTCTCTAAACCTCACCTCTTCAAAAAGTTCAAGTCCATTAATTTCCTGTGCTTATATTTCCATATGGCTAGTGGCAAAGGAACCAAACTCCTTTAAGCAAGTTCTTCACATCATTTAGTCAACGATAGGTTTCATTCAATTGAGGATTAAGTCACCTATCACATGTATAAGATAGCCACCACCATGCCCTCCAAGGTTTTATATAAAGAGATTCTTAATTATCAGGTCC